>CM074723.1:71577140-72247140 GCA_037306005.1 Rhinophrynus dorsalis | reverse complement strand
GAAAGATGATGGATATATACTGTATATAGATACCGTGGATAGACAGAAAGATAGATCGACAGACAGAGAGAGACAGGCAGATAGAGAATGGCATGAGGGGGTATATTATGGTTTTGCTTTCCCACAAAAAAATGCCCTTAGGATCACCATTAACCCTTTGGGTGCCAGAGGGGTGGTACTCAAAGGGTTAAATAATTACACCACTGGATCACCTGAACGTATGATGTATATTGGATTAAATTATTATGTATTTTTATTTATTATTATTATTATAACATTCATCTTCTTAGTAGGTCAATCGTGAGTTCATTTGGCGTTGCTCATCCCTCCGGCCCTCACAGGGTTAACAGAACTGTGGCTCATACAGCTGTACCTATCTATCTATCTACAAGTTAATAAATGATGATTGTGTGTTTGGTGCGTGCAACGGATCTAAATGCAGCTACAGGGTGTTACAATGAGACAATCACAGTGAATGGGATTCTATTAGCAGGGCTGGTATTGGAGAAATGAAATGGCTTTAACATAGAGATCAGGTTCCAGTGATTTGCAGAGTTAATATTTTATTTATTCTCCTGGGCACCTATTATTAGTGACAGTGTTTATAAAAAAACCTCATGGACGCAGATGTCAGATAATATATCATTACTAAGTATGCATATTACAATTCAGAAACAGCAGAAAGAAAACCCCTAGCTGGATTTATTTTACTGACCTGACCTGGGAAAAGTCTACTGTAACACCAAGCACTAATTCACTTTTTATAGTAAACCGCTTTGGGCCTTCTGTATACAAGTTAAATGGAGACATTCTGGAGCAAACCAACTCCACCACAGGGGACAAATAAAAATTCATATTATTGAAAAGGTGTTTTAACCCCTTGAATGCTAGAGGTTAAGCGGTTAAAAGCCGCAATTAAATCAATGGGAATTTGAAGATTTTGAAGATTTTGGCTGAGCCTGGCCAAAACGTTGATCAGCGTTTTTGAATAAATCTACTTCTCAAAAATACATGTGATTGGCTGCAGTTCCTTCATGTATTATAATATCAGTCACACTATAGCACCCAGGTATTCTGTTAACTCCTGAAGTAGATATAGTTATATAATGTGTGGGAGATATATATTAAATAAAAGGTAGGGACTTCAACCCAGTTTCCTACATTACTGATAGACCTGCTCCCACAATGTATTTATTATTGTCCCACTATGAAATCTGTGGCACCTTATTTATAAAACAGGAAAGATATAGATTGCTTTTCAAATGTTTTTTTAAATGTTACTATTATTAATATTCACTATGTAGTTTATTATTTTAATGTTCACCTTTGTCCTTAACACTGAGAAACAGAGGTTTGTTCCACGCCTGTGAAGGATACCAGAGAAATGTGAAAAGATAAATATATATATATATATATATATAATAACACAAATATTCAATTCGGTGTACAAAATAAAAATAGAAATAAAGACATTCTGAGTTTTTTTTATATATGGCAAATTATTAAAAATAAAACCTTTTTAACATTTTAGACATTTTAGACACAAAACAAACTTGCATAATTACATTTTTTTACAATTTTTTAGAAAGTATATTTTAAATTGTAGTTTCTAGTTTGGGCTGTATTATTAATATAATCATGGAAGTGGGAGTCATCAGGATGTGATTTGTGCTACACACTGCAGATATAAATGATCCTACACAACCCGATTTCCTTAGTCCTGGTTTACCGGCCTGTACTACCCTGCAGACTCCAGCTATGTCCTCAATTATTATTTGTGATTATTATTGTTATTATTAGCTACACAGCCAGCATGTACTGCAGCCTTATCGCTAGATCTGAAAAACTATAGTTAATTACTATATTACATTTAGTTTTACATTATTGTTCGGCTTGAAATTAAGCACCGACCACTACTAAGTTTATTTTGTTAACGGTTTTAACCTTGGATTTATTTTTTATAATAATTCATGAACCCCGATGTGTTGTAGACTTCTCTAGCAATCAAGAGGCCGATAATTTAACCCTTTCAAGACAAGAGGGGTATACAAGGGGAAACAACGCGTCCTCCATCTCTTTCTTTCTCTATCTACCATGCTTCCAGTACTATTATGTTTTTTAATTGCTTAGAGATTTTTATCTGAGGGTTAGACGACAGAAAGTATTATACTAAAACATCTAACGTATTTCCAGCAGTATCTGAATGTATTTTTAATCTTTATATTTTTAATTATCTAGATGGGTTTGCTCACCCAGTCTGGCTATAAAGTGTTAAGCCCAGACGCAATAACAATTATTTTATACTCCTCATAGCGAGATCACATAGGCACAGGATAGGAAAATAAGGCAAAAGGATATGAGTTTTTTAACATCAGGTGCTCTGGGTGTTCAGTCGGACCACAGTACTTCAAGGAATGAAAATATGTATTAAGAAAATAAGAATTATATATATACACTATAAAACAAACCATAAAGTAGTAGGGGAAAAACGTCGAATATTAATATTACTCCATGTTATTGAAAAAGGAAATTATTATTCCAACAGGGAATATGAAAAAAAACCTCAGTAAGACTAAGAGCTATTTAATATGAATTAAAATATATGAGCTCAAAAATTATATTAATAGCTTCGAATGTCTTACGTTTTGTAATATACCACAACAACAATCCGTTTAATATGATTAATATACTTTTCAAAGACGGCTTTTAGTGTTAATAAAAACATGCAATATATATATATATATATATATATATATATATATATATATATATATATAATGTGTGTGTGTGGATATATATATATATATATATATATGTCAATAGAATATGGCAGCATCCGTGGGACTTGTCATTAAAGCAAATATTTATTGACAATAAGGCAATGATAAATGGTCAACGTATAATAGGTAGATAGAGATACACACACACACACACGTACCTATCATCTTGGTTAACTGTATGTATAGCGTCTGTTGTGTTAGATTAACCTTTCAGGTACCATAGGAATTGGTTAGACTAGCCTTTCCAGAACTAGAGGAGTGTTGACCACATCCCAAAGCAATAGATTTGAGCAACCTACCTGCACTCAGAGGGTCATGTTATAATTATTACTATGTGGTTGAGGGCTGTTCATCGGTTTATAATGTTGCAGATAACACTTTGAGCGCCAGAGACATGTGCTACATAATGCTCGCACATGCCTCTGGAACGCAAAAGGTTAAGCACTCAACATCTTCGGGACAGTTTTCTATCACTCACTCGCCTGGGTGTATTATTAAAGAGGCAGACATATGGCAAACATACTTGTGTTTTCAGACTTGCTCATTCAGGATTTGTGTTGGAAGAGGGATTTAAGTGGAACATGTATCCTGATGACACAGGATCAAACTCTGCTCCGTACAACTACTAGTCAGGGGCTGAGTTTAGGCTTGGAAACTCTTTCATGTCGTTTTTGTGGCTATTGATGGAGCAATGATTGGTGTGTTACTATGCCTTTATATACACTGCCTATATTTATACATGTTTTACATAAATCTGCTCTGTATTATAACAGTGATCATGGATAGGTATACTTTGAATTATATAGCTCCAACAGTGTCCATAGAGCTGTACAAGACTACACTATATGGTTAACAATTTTAGTGTCACAGCAATGTGCTGGCCACCCCTCTGGCACTCAAACGGTTAAACACAGACACGGAGCTTCCTTATTCATCAAGCTAAAGTGGCACTTAAAGGGTTAAACACAGACAAGGAGCTTCCTAATTCATCATACTACATTGGTGAAATTGTGGAGCAAACCGACTGCACCTTTGGAGAGAAAAGGGAATTGCAGCTCATTCTTCAGCAGCCAGAAAGCAAACATAAAGGAGTTACTGTTGTTTTGAAACACTACTATCCCTTTAACCTCTCTGGTACTCAAAGGGTTAACCATCTGAGTGCCACCCCTATGGCAAACAAAGGGTTAAGGGGCCTGGCACTCAAAAGGTTGATAGGCAATTGAAACATATATATATATATATATATATATATACATATATGCAGAGGCTGGTTTATCAATAGTCTTGCTTATCCTTCTCCTCCTACTTCACTTATCCTCCACCTCAATCAGGGGAGGGCAACCTGAGACTCCCCAGCTGTCCTGGGATAAGGGAATTGTAGTGGTGAACAGCTGGAAGGTATCACACTGCCCACCCCTGATCTGTGTTTGTTTGTTTTTTACCTGGACTCTTTTGATTTTCTAAAATAAATACATTAACTAACCTTATTAACTGTAAAAATCTTATTCTGAGTGAGATTCATGGGTTGTGTAATTAGTGGTAGGATACAGGGGGTGAGAAACACATCCAGGTGTTATGAACTCCAATTCATATGTTATTCTATGGCACTTGTACACTAACCTCTCTCCAGCTTGAAAAACAGACTCCATGCAGACAGACAGATAGACGTAAAATCAGTCAGCATTCGGTCAGTAGCAGTGAAGCTGATATACATATAAGACCTGAGGGGGATGCACTAAAGTGTGATAAACTCTCCAATTTCTATATTACTTTATGTAGCCTGTACACTAAGATCTCTTAACCCTTTGAGAGCCAGAGAGGTGCCCGACGCATTGCAACACAACGTTGGATACCTCCAGTGGCGTAACCATGGGGGTCGCAGGGGTCGCACCTGCTACAGGGCTCGTCACTCCAGGGGTTCTGCAATTCCACCGCCTGGTGCCCGCAACATTCTGAAACCTAATCTCCTTCATCATGTCGCAGCGCTCTGCATTGCAAGAGGACCGCACTGGAGCTCCATCTGCATAGAAGTCTGTGCGGAAGGAGGCACAGACCTCTCCTGACTCCTGCCACTCCACTAGACCACCAGGAGGTAGGAGATGGGCAGTGTGGAGATAGAGGGAAGCATGGTGGCAATGTGGAGATGTGGTGCAATGTGGAGATTGGGGGTAAAGTGGAGATGGGGGGCAGTGTGGTGGCAATGTGGAGATGGGGGACAATGTGGAGATTGGGGGCAATGTAGAGCCAATGTGGAGAAGGGGGGCAATGTGGAGATGGGGGACAATGTGGAGATTTGGGGCAATGTAGAGCCAATGTGGAGAAGGGGGGCAATGTGGAGGTGGCCAGTGGTGATGGCCAATGTGGTTGAGGGGGGCAATGTTGTCGGGGGGAGCCCATGGCAGTTCTTGCACCAGGGCCCGGTGGCTTCTAGTTACGCCTCTGGATACCTCTCTGGCATTCATAGGGTTACACTGGAGGTATCTTAGTGCATTGGTTCCATAGAATAACACAGGAACTGGATAGTTATCACACTGGAGAAGCTATTTCCTCCTTATCACACTATATATCCAGTGCACCAGCACTTTGGTGCTGCAGACATCCACTCAGGGTACCCCTTTATCGGTAAAAAGACTTTCAGAAAAATGTGAATGTTGTTCCACATGTATATTTAAAGAAATGTATAAACACAATATGTTTGTTTTTGTTATTCTGATTGTAAGACATAAACATCTCTATATTATGTTTTGGTAACTTCATTATATAACTGACAAATGACCTATAAAATGTTCAGTTTGCTCAGAACATTCCAGTTTGTGTGCTGGGTGCCCATGCAAAAAAACAAACAAACAAACATTGGGAAGGACTGCCTTAGTACATAACCTCCCTGGAGAAACTCTGGGCCAAACCATTTTCACTCTATGGGTCAAATAAAACCTCATACTGCTTTACATGGGACTTCCAACCCTGGGAATGCTAGCAATGTCTTCAGTGTATTGCTCTGCAACCTCTCTAAAATTCAATGGGGCAGATGCACTAAGCGGTGATAAAGAGATGATAAAGTGGACATAACTTCTCCAGTGATATCACTTCTCCAGTTCCTGTGTTATTATATATATCCTATGCACTAAGATCTTCCCCTAGAGAAATAGGCTCCATAGAATAACACAGGAACTGGAGAATTGATATCACTGGAGAAGTTATCTCCACTTTATCATCTCTGTATCACATCTTAGTGTATCTCCCCCCCCACCCGGTGTTAAAGCGTATTTGAAATCAAACTAAATTTTGACAATTCTGCAGTTATTGTGGAGTAAACCAGCAGCACCACAGGGGATGAATAAATATTTCTAAATTCTCATGCACTTGTATAGAGCTTTTAAACCCCTTGAATGCAAGAGCTGTCTCCATTGCATTGCTTCACAATGCATTGGAGACCTCTCTATCAATCAAGGGTATGAAAGCCAATTTTATTTAAAGGGGATCTTTCTGTCTGTAAGATGGAGTGGTCTTATTGGCAGAGATCAATATCTAGCCAATGAGAGCGCTCCAGCTTACAAACTGAAAGCTTCCATCATTGTAGGGAGGGGAGCAGAGGCAGAGTGACAGACTGCGGTACAGAGCTGGTAACCACAGTCTATGCCGAAGTAGGGTGCAGGGCTCTCTTTAAACATTAATTTTCCCCCAAATAGCATTTTTAAAAAACAAATGAATACAGTTTTAAACATATTCTCTAAATAATCTAACTAATAAGACTAATTTATATAGGGTTGATAGATCCCCTTTAACAAGAGATTTCATTTGTCACCTATGGTGCTGTTAGTTTACTCCAGAATAACTCCAGTTTTCTTTTATACATTTGGGCCTTTGTCACTTATGTGTACATAGTGTTCTCCTGAATTACTCCAGTCCTTCCTAGTAACATTGACCTCAAGGAGATGAATCAATATATATATATATATATATATATATATATATATATATATATATATACTTTTGTAGTAAATCAGGAACTGAAATTGATTTTCTAGCCCTTCACCTGACTAATGCCAATTTACTAAGCTGCTAAAGCCAAAATGTCACCCCCTAATGATACTTGCTACAAGGGTAGGACAATGGAGGAGTCTGTAGGTAATTTGAGGTGTTCCTTTCTTCTATATCTTGTTTAATGTTATGCAGGTTTTCCCAATAAGCAGAGTAGGCAACTGCCTAGCCCTTTGAGGGGTGGAGTCTCAGCTGTGCTGCCCACACCCACAGTTCAGCTTATTTAGGTGTTCATTCATCATCTGTACTCCCAGCTCCCTGTGAAGAACTCAAATGCAGGCAAAGAGCAAGGCAGGCAATGAACACTTGACCACACCTCCCCTTTTTTCTATTGGCTGTTGGATCACATGGTTCTGGCTTCCACTTCCTGGGTCAGGACAAGGAGCAAGAGTGATGCAGGGAAATGAAGGTCTGGAGGTAACCATGTTCATACCTGGGAACTCTTCAGATCTGCCCTGGAGACTCTGGTTTTCAAACTGAATTACCAGGTCTCCGGGGACAGAGGCTGATTCTCTGGAGCTGGGGAGTTTCTTCTCCTTCCACTTCCCACCCACTGCTCCTCCTTCCCACCTGTTCCTTTCACTTCCCATCCACTTCTCCTCCTTCCCACCCTGTTCTACCCACTTCCTGCCCACTTTATGACTAAAATATGATTAAGCCCCACCCACCCAATTAAGCCACATACCCTTTATGCAGTGAATTGTGTCCTTGACATCCTCTGGTCGACAGCACATGCGCCCTCTCCTGATATGTAAAACCAGCCTCCTTGTTCATGCCATGCTGACTGCTGTAAGTAATTCACCCCAAATTAATAACATTTCACAAAAGACTGGGTGAGCAACAAAACTGAAGGGGCGTGAGAGAGGGGCAACAGACAGATTGGGGAGCTCTATACAAAGAGTTTCTACTATCCCAGAAACATACCTCCCAAGTGTCCCTCTTTAGGAGGGACAGTCCCTCTTTTAGACTCAAATCCCACTGTCCCTCTTTCCCACCCTAATGTCCCTCTTTTTAGGAGATCAGTTTGTGTGGTGTGTTTATAAGTGTATCACTCTGCTCTACAGCAATAAAACTCACATTATTGTTTCTTTAAACATCAGTATATGTGTCCATAAATTAGTGTGCTTAAATAAAATACTTTGGTCTTGTTATAAGTCATTTATTAGGTAACACAAGGAGGTGTCAATAGGTCATGAAACAGCCTAAAAATTCTCGTTAATGCCCCGCCCACCAGCCACACCCCCAGCCACTCCCCCTAAAACACAAGTGTCCCTCTTTGGCAATTTGAAATGTTGGGAGATATGCAGAAATTATCCAGGCCCCCTGTAACTGATGTTTGGATCCTACGACATTGTTAGTCTGGAGAAGGTCCTCGAAAGGGACACTTTTTAATTTTGGCAGACGTGACCGGAAGCCTTCATGATCCCAGTCTCTATTCCCTGATGATAAGCCTATTTTTTAACACTTGCTTGAGAATGTGTCAATAGAGCAGTCATTTATATCTTCTTACTATTTTCTATGCATTTGAACTCTGCGGTAGTCTATAACTGAACAGGGACATATTACTGTATTGAGAAATATAGTAATATGTCCTACTTTCATGTCCTAAATTCAAGGATGGGGCTCTCTCACTCTGTGGCTAATCTTATGCATACTGAAAAAGTTTGTTGTTTATTGTGTGGACATGAAAGCTAAATCCAGACTTAAAATGGTGCATGGTAAGTACATGCAACTGTAAAAACAATGCAAAAGTGCTTTGACCGGGGGTATGCAATTTCCATATTAAAGGGGAGGGGCTTACCAGCATAGTACTTGGGGATGTGGGAGGGAAGTAGGCGGAACGGGGGAAACGAAGAGAAATGGGTGGGAAGTGGGAGGAACAGGGTAGGAAGGAGGAGAAGTAGGCCGGAAATGGGAGGAGCAAGGAGGGAAGGAGGAGAACAGGGCAGATTTTCACAGGAAACTCACACTACTGGAGAATCAGCTTCTGTTCCCAGAGACTGAGTAACTAACTAGAAACAGGAGTCTCTGGGACAGATCTGGAGAGTTCCCAGGTATATCCATAACAGGAGGTCAGTGACGAGTACAAGTGTGTATATGTGTGATTCTAAGTTTCACTGTAATAAGCAGTATTAACTCTAAAATTAAAAATAGTGTGATACAATTTGTGTGTCTATACATGTTTCTGTTGCATACACTCACTCACACACATACACACACGTTCACACACTGACATGCAGTCACATGTATCACTTGCTCTCACACATGCATTTTATGACTTACTCTTTCACACACACACATCGCACCCTAAAGGACGGGGGACCCCACTAGTTATGACTTCTGTAGGCGGCTTAAGATGGGGGAGATTGTTCTCGGATGTGAACTACAGTGCTCACTCACAGACGTGCAGCTACTGGGGCTGGAGGAAAACACTAGTGGGCCTGGACTGACAAACTCATAGCTTCGTCCCAATGTCTTTGGCTGAAAGGCTGACAGTTTGCTGTTATATCAGTGGTGTAATTAGTCATTGGAGGGCCCCAGTGTAAATATTTTTTGGGCCCCCTTGCCAAACAAATACTGTCACAGATACATAACTAGAAGCTATGGACCCTGGGGCAGATGGGGCACCCAGAGGTGCTCTATTCTGCCACAGCTGCACCCCCTGTAGTTACATCACTGCTTATTGTTATGCCTATATAGTAACCCAAAGTGTGCTGCAGAGGTCTCCAATGCATTTCGTTAAAATGCATTGGAGCACTCTAGTGTGTGAGGGGTTAATGGTTTTACCAGTTTTCTACAAATATGACTCCTGCAAGCCAGCAATACACACATATTGTGCTATTTCCTAGTTATAAAATATGCTATAACAATTCTCTCTGCAACAAACCTTATGGGTTTATGGGGCTGTAAAAGAGTCAATAAGGAATGAAAAGTACAGTGACTGGTGTGAATCTCACCTCTATAGGTTATGAAGAGTAACCCTTTGAGTTTCAGGTGACTAGTGCCTGGGACTCAAAAGGTTAAAGTAACACATTGCATGCCAAAAAACCTGCTGACATGCAAGATGCTGGTCTCTCTACCGGGGGAGCAGGGCCGGATTTGCAATAAGGCAGAGTAGGCACCTGCCTACAGGCGCATCCCACAGAGGGGCGCCTGTCATTGGGATAGTTTTTTGGCTTCCTTTGAATTAAAATTTTATTAGCCTCGCCAGTCACCCCTGCCCCCCCCAACAACACGGAGAGGAGAGGTCTGCGCCGAAGACCTGTAGCTACTGAGCAATGTGAGGGGATATGGACATGATGGGAGCAATGTGAGGGGCAATATTGAGATGATGGGGCAATGTGAGGGGCAATATGGACATGATAGGGGCAATGTGAGGGGATATGGACATGATGGGGGCAATGTGAGGGGCAATATTGAGATGATGGGGCAATGTGAGGGGCAATATGGACATGATGGGGCAATGTGAGGGGATATGGACATGATGGGGGGAATGTGAGGGGCAATATTGAGATGATGGGGCAATGTGAGGGGATATGGACATGATGAGGGCAATGTGAGGGGATATGGACATGATGGGGGGAATGTGAGGAGCAATATTGAGATGATGGGGCAATGTGAGGGGCAATATGGAGATGATGGGGGGCAAGTAGGAGAGGATGGGGGCAATGTGAGGGCAATATAGAGATGATGGGGCAATGTGAGGGGATATGGACATGATGAGGGCAATGTGAGGGGCAATATGGACATAATGGGGGCAATGTGAGGGGCAATATGGAGATGATGGGGGGCAAGTTGGAGAGGATGGGGGCAATGTGAGGGCAATATAGAGATGATGGGGGGCAAGTTGGAGCTGATGGGGGCAATGCGAGGGGCAATATGGAGCTGATGGGGGGCGATATGGAGCTGATGAGCATTGTGGAGGTGTCCAGTGGAGCTGGCAAATCGGGGAGGGGGGGGTGCTTCAGAAATCTGTGCCTATAGGCTCCTGAGATGTAAATCCGGCCCTGCGGGGGAGGGGTTTGGTTAAATAATAAAGAGTTAAATTGATAACTGCCCCATTTGTATCCTATATAATAATTCACTAAGTTGTGTGTAACACCCGACATGCTCAGTAGACACTGCTGCGCGTGCGTCAGTCATGCGCAGTACAGACTGCCCACGCCGCGGAGCGCCAAGCTCTGTATCAGCAGTGGCGCGGGCAGTCTCTGTTGCGCATGACTGCCCCGCGACCGGCTGCCAGAGGCACTGTGGCCCGTGTAACGGGCTGTTCAACTAGTTTAGCTATATAAGAGGCCATCAACCCTTTGAGTGGCAGAGGGGTAAGCAATGCATTGCTCACCCCTCTGCCACTCAAAGTAATCCTTTGCAGTCATCTGTCTCTCAAAGGATTAATGACCAAAGGAGCTTGCAATCTATGTTACTCCTTAACCCTTTGAGTGCCAGAGGCGTATACAATGCTTTGCTAAGCAGTGCATTGTATATCCCTCTGGCACTCAAAGGGTTAAATGATTCATGGTCTTTAGGGTGTTTTGGGGGAAACGCCAACACCAAGACTTTCAAGAGGAATCACCCACTTCAAAGTCCACAGTCTCCATGAGAGAATTACCTACCTCATGCAGGTGATTTATCAGTACAGGAGGGCTGTGGGGAACATAAAAAGAAATTGTTTCAGAGAGAATTCCACTAGATATGCAATCTGGACAATGCTCATAAATATACCATTAAAATACTTTGATCTTTAAGGCACATTAATTCTAGTAATCCTGCAAATGCTTAATGACTGTGTGGCATTGAGCTGGAGTGTGAGAAGATAAGGTTTCTGCTGAAGAAGTTGTGTCAGCGCCTAGGAGCACAGCAGCTTCACATTCCTGCTATAACTCCTAAAAGTGCATGCTAAATCACCAGGCAAATCCCCCAGAAAAAGCTCTAGGTGCACAGATTGGAACTGTACATACTGAAAAAGGATACGGTATCATAAGACACGCAAGCACATGCACACGCACAAATACACACTGAATTTAAAGTATAAAAACAAATCACAAAAGCGCAGAAGTCCTTCTAAGCATAGTATTATAAAATCAGTTTTGCCTTCACCAACACCCTGTGCTCATAGGAGATTCACTCACTTTTGTGAGAGGTTTTGATACTGCCTCTCAGTTTTCTCACCTTTCCTGGTATAGACCCCAGGTGGGTTTTCTTTTGGTGGTGAATATATAGATAGCCTCTTTCTGCTCCCCTCTTCTTCGATTCTTCTTCTGCCTCCAGCCAATGAGATATCTCGGAGCTAAATAATCTCTTGTATAATCTTATTATAGGAAAAAGGGGGGATCTTTAACTGAATAGGGATTCCTAAATGGAAGGCTCCACTCCACCTCAAATAGTATTAGAGCCTCAGGGTAAGGTATCAAAAACTGATTTATTATCATAAAATAAATGAAAACAAATTAAAACCTAACAATGCTAGTACAGCAATAAAAACAGCATTACAATAAGAATACGCTCTACGAGTTTTGTAAATTAAAGGGATAGTAATACTTAGTTTTATCTTTATTTTATTTTGTAGGCATTAAAAAACATGAAGAACGATATAAGTCTTATCTCTCCAACCTTTATGGTTTGAGAGATATTCACAAGCAAAGTTTCCCCTCTCTGACCAAAACGGTCAAGTCTGCCATCTAGCTGTCAGATTTGGAATCCGGTCTGCAGATCAACCGGTGGCTCTTCAGCAGAGCCGAGATTGCAAGATATAAAAATAACTATTTCATTGGAAGGGTTTAAACATTGTGCTTGCAAACCAAGCACACTTTGTAGACTATTCAAATGAACTAGTTCTTCTTATACCTAGAAATATTGGCTCTGCTGTAAAGCCACTGTCGGTCACGATCAACTTCAGCATCTAAATACATTGTAACGGAACCGTTTTTAACAATAAGAGCATCACGCAGGCATACTGTTCGTTATATTGAATGATCTAAGGTGCAGTTAAAATGAAATGTTGCTATACCTTTAAAGGGTTAGACAATATAGGGTTACAAGTGTTTTGCAAAGTGAAATACTGGAAGTGAGGTCCCTACCCGAAAGCTGATCATCTAAAGATTGTTATACAGGTTCATGATATATAAAGGGAAATGGGCTATACCTTTTTGCCACCTCACCTGTTTTTCTTTTATGTGTATTATTGTTAATTCTAATGTAGGAGGAATTGCTTTCTAGCCCCCTTCCCTGAGTGATGAGACAGCTGGGAGTGGATGTGGCTGAGGATAAATCTGCATTTAACTAATTCCCCTATGCTTCCGGGGCAGTAAGGAGGGCCATGTGAAAAGGCCTGGGGGCCTGATCAGGCCTGTGGGCTGTATGTTTGACACAAAACAAAAGAGTGCAAACCACCTCTAAGTGCAATATTAGGAGCCAACAATGTCCCCACTTAGTATAGGATACTTACTGTACATACAGGCTGCATCCTGCTTCTCGGAGTAAACACATGAACTGGATTATGGCCCTAGAATAGCAATTCTTCTGACCAGCACCTGGATCTCAGCTGCCAATAATCCCTCTGTCACTCTAGAATGATAGATGTAATTATGATTTTATTATTAAAAACATCAATGTATGTTAATCCACCCAATGCGTTTCATAACCTCAAAGTCACTTCCTCAGTGGTCAAACGTGTTGCAACTGGATATCATCTATTGATTCTTCCTCTAAGGCAGGACTGTCCAAGTTCAGTCCTCAAGGCTCTTGAGGTCTGGACTTGGACAGCCCTGTCTTACAGACTAACTGAGTGTCTCTAAGATGCAAGCTTTCAAGACAACTATAGGTGTGATTCACTAAAGCATGATAAACAGGTGATAAAGTGGAGATGACTTCTCCAGTGATATCACTTCTCCAATTCTTATGTTATTCTATTGAGCCAGTGCAGTAAGATTTCTACCTCCTTGTCTTTCTTCAGGCATAATAAGAATGAAAGCTGAATGCACAATCCATGTACTAAATTCTTATTAATTCTTATTATGCTTCAAAAAGAGACCTAATTGTCATGAAAACTTGCATCCTTGGGCCACTCAGTTAGCCAATAAAGGGATCATTTTTACTCTACTACTCTCCTGTTGATCATGTGGCCAAGCCTGGAAAAACTTGGACATCCTTCAGTTAATATTACAATTATGAATATAAATCCTATATAATAATTCTCTAGGATGTTTGTCAGAAGCTGTCATGCACAGTAGAGACTGCCCGAACGCACAGAATGCTGGGAGCACAGAATGCTGGGAGTTCTGTTCTGGGAGCATTCTGTGATTTCTGGCAGTCTCTACAGTGCATGACTGCGTCGGAGGCAGGTCGCAGAGCAGGACCGGCCTCTTAACCCTTTGAGTGCCAGAGGGGTACGCAACGCATTGCAAAGCAATGTGTTGCGTATCCCTCTGGCACTCAAAGGATTAACACCACCCGGACCTTCAAAATTCTGTGCCTACAGGCTTCTGAGATGTCAATCCAGCCCTGACTGAGATGCATAAAGAAAGACACAGTCATACACACATACATGCAATGCACAACATGCAGACACATAGAGTGTGATACAGACATGCAACACACACAGTGAGGAACACACAGAGACACACACACACAGAAGTGTGTCATAAGGGGGTGTCATTGTAATGAGTTTGTGTTTGTACTTATGCCTCCAATGTGGCATTCATTCATATAGTTGAAATGCATGTGGTAACTGCACATACTATGGTGGAAGGTGGATCGTGCTGGCTCCCGGGGTGTGAGTGAGTGTGTGTGTGTGTGTGTGTGTGTGAGTGAGTGGCATTCATTCATGTAGTTGAAATACATGTGGTAATTGCACATACTATGGTAGAAGGTGGATCGTGCTGGCTCCCGGGGTGTGAGTGAGTGTGAGTGAGTGCATGTGAGTGCGAGAGTGAGTGATTGCGTGAGAGTGTGAGTGAGAGTCTGAGTCAAAGTGTGTGTGATTGAGTGTGAGTGAGAGTGTGTGTGTGAGTGAGTGTGAGTGAGTCTCACTCACACTCTCACACACACTCAATCATACACACTCACAATAATTCACACACTCACACTCTCTCACTAACACTCACACACTCTCACTCACACTCTCACTCAAACACTCCCTCATCCACTCACACTCAATCACACACACTCAATCACACACACACTCACACACTCTCACTCACACACTCACACACACTCTCTCATTCACACTTTCACACACTCTCACACACATTCAATCATACACACTCACAATAATTCACACACTCACACTCTCTCACTAACACTCACACACTCACGCTCTCACTCACACTCACACACTCTCACTCACACACTCACTCACACACACTCAATCACACACACTCTCACACACTCTCATTCACACACACTCACACTCTCTCACTCACACTCTCTCACTCACACTCTCACTCACACACTCACTCACACACTCTCACTCACACTCAATCACACACACTCACACTCTCACTCACACTCTCACTCACATTCTCAATCACACACTCACACTTTCTCACTCACACTCTCTCACTCACACTCACTCACTCTCATACACCCTCTCACTCACACACTTTCACTCTCCCACTCACTCACACTCTCTCACACACTCTCACTCAATCACACACACTCACTCAATCACACACACTCACACACACTCACTAACACACTCACGCAATCACTCACATGCAATCACTCACACACAATCACTCACTCTTTCACTCACACGCACTCACTCACATCCCGGGAGCCAGCACGATCCACCTTCCACTATAGTATGTGCAATTACCACATGCATTTCAACTACATGAATGAATGCCACTCACTCACACACACTCACACTCACTCACACCCCGGGATCCAGCACGATCCACCTTCCACCATAGTATGTGCAATTACCACATGCATTTCAACTATGTGAATGAATGCCACAGTGGAGGCATAAGTACAAACACAAACTCACTACAATGACACATAAGTCACCCCCTTATGACTCACTTCTGTGTGTGCGTGTGTCTCTGTGTGTGCCTGTGTGTTCCTCACTGTGTGTGTTTCATGTCTGTATCACACTCTATGTGTCTGTATGTTGTGCACTGCATCTCAGTGCATGCGTGTGCATTTGCGTGTGTCTCTGTGTGTGTTTATCTTGCATCCGTGTGTGTGCATTAATTCCCTATATATCATGACGGGCAGAGCCGTCCCACATTGCTAGTGTATATATATATATATATATATATATATATATATATATATATATTCCTACAGCAGTTTTTACCATTACCATGTTTGCATCAAATGTAAGCTATCCTCATATTACTGATACACATTACTTACTGGTCATAGCAGTGGTCCCAAGTGTGGTAGATGGTAGCAACCCTTCTTCACATCCCACCTCCTCCTCCTCCTCATCTATGCTACTATGAATCCATTTGGCCTGGCTTCCTTCTTGTACAATTCAGGCATAGCCATCCTGGTAAAATAACTGCGGTTTGGGATATGCTAGCGTAGAGCTACACATGACATTAGTTCTCTGAAACCTCAGTTTTCTACAAAAGAATACTGCAGCATGTCCACTGCCAACATCTTGGCAATCTTGCCATTCCAGAGGCTTACTTTGGGATTGTTTTTGGGAAGTTTTTACTCCTTCCCAGGAACTCAGTCAGTGTGGGTTGGCAGGACATGGCAGAAGAATCCTGTAACTTTATTGCTTTAACAACATGACTGGAGGAGGTAATGGAGGTAGAAGCACCATGTGTGAGCAATCTATGACTCTTGCCATTTCCTAAAGCAAACCCAGAGTCATCATACTCCTCTGCAGCAGGAGCCTTAGGTGTTATTTAGAATAAACAAACTGTTGCCAGTGGCACACTCTCTGACACATAAATAACATCACTACTTCCCTTATCTGCCCCAGAGCCCTGGAAACTTTTTGGACTGCTTCTTCTGCTTCTAGTTGTGGCACCTGTGACCAGCTAGTAGTGTGTCTCTCAGTCAGACCTGTGGTCGTGCTTCAGGTGGGATCTCATAGAGGGGGTGCCACTGCCTAGGTGTGAGCCTGCTTTCCCCCTACTCACATTCTTTTTGCACAACAGATAGCAACATGCTTAGCTTTGGATCCTGAGTGAAGTAGCTCCATACTGTGGACTGCATGGACTGAGGGGTTCCCTAGGGTCTAATACTACTAATGGGGCTACATGTTGATGCGATTCTACTGCTACTATTACTAGGTGTCAAAGGTGCAGCACTTCCAGCAGCAGCAGAAGCACTCATCATAGCTAAGGTTGTGGATGTTAATAACTGTGTTGCTGCTGTTGTTGCAGCTGGTTACTCAACACAAGTGTGTGTGGAAGAGTAGGACTTGGTCTTGGAAGTGGCGATGATGCTGATAATGACTGACAGGATGACTATGTACATTTTACCATCTTTGCTGAGTTGCCAATTATTTTCTCAAACAGGTTATAGACAGGCACAGTGCTCCTTTTCAGTGGTGGACGTTTGAGCCTTTGCCTTTCTGCTAGTTTTCTGGCCATGACATCGTGTCTCTTACTGTCTACTTCATCTGCATCTGAAGAAGAGGAGGATGCTGGAGGGATATATTCTAGATTTGAATCGTCATCATCAGTCATCATTAGGTCATCCTCAGCATTTCCCAGTGCTTCTTGACCACTACCCTTACATTCCTCTACGTTTTAAGAGGTGTCAAACAATGTATTTTTTTAACTTTTACTTTCAGAAAGTTCGCTACTACTTTGAGAACAAATGTTTTGGTGCTTGTTTGTCTCGCTGTTAGATGCAGCAATTGGTTCAGTTGCTACACCTTCCACCATTATGCCAGTGCCATGATTAACACTAGATTGCGACTCGTTGTCGTCTTCATTGTTCTTTTTATATGTTTTTATTTTTGTACTGGCGCTGGTAGTGGTGGAACTTTTGGTGGGACCTTGACAAACTGCATCCTCCCCAGGAGGAGATAGATCATCATCATTTAGTGTACATGCTGCATCAACCATGGCTGCAGTTAGTTTTTGAACTGACACTTTTCTCCCATGTACCTGCACTTCTCTACCTTTTCCCCTCCCCCTGCCCCTTCTGTGTTTGCTGAACATTACTCAACTACTGTGTGTGTTTTTACTCTCTACAGTACACAACTCATGGAGTGTGATGTCTTGCCTTAGCCCTCAACAAAATTCTCAGTGTCTGCTGTCTAGCAAGTCTGCCTCAGTCACACAGCTCACGTCAGGCTCCCAGTCAGCTGTCTGGCATGTAATATATGTATTTATTATTTATGTGTTTATTTTATCCACCTTATCTTATCACAATCTGTCCAAAAAAAAAAATTATAATTGAAAAATAAAATCAATAGCTTCTTTCCCCAGACTTCCCCAGCACAGAGACAATAACAGCAAGATCAGCAAGCAAACTGGACCCCAGCTGCCTGTGTCTTGGTATCCTTTTAAATTGTCATATATTAAATATCGCCTGGCTGCACGCCGCATTAAACATGTCATGTGGTTTAAAAGGGCAACATGACAATCTCGCACTGCTTATAAGAGCGAGGTTCTCATGTCGCCTGTTTAATGGTCGAACGGTGTGCAATGAAATAACATTCAAACATAAATAAAACTGACAGCGCTGCCTGTTTCTCTCTCTCTCTCCCTCCGCTCCTTCAATCCCGGTGCGCATGTATGTAGTTGCCACGGTAACTAGACTGGACAACACAATGTGGGCATCTAACAGCTTGAAAGCCGGAGATCTCCAACGAATTACTTCGCAAGGCATTCAGACCTCTCTGGCATCCAAAAGGTTAATAGAAAAAGTAGGATTTCAATGCAATGAGGTACGTGAAACGAGCAGAAAAAAGCACAATTATTCACCAAGAGAGAAGTGCCATTTTTTGCCGATTTTGGTTTGAGGCGAAAGTTTTCGCCCATCCGTACTCAGCATTAGCACAATCCAACCAAACCAGAGACTTAGAAGTCTTGAACTGCACATGAATTAAAGGGATAGTAACACTTCGTTTTCACTTTATTTTATTTTGTAGGCATTAAAAAAACATGAAGAATGATATAAGTCTTATCTCTCAAACCTTTATGGTTTATGAGATATTCACAAGCAAAGTTCCCCTCCCCGCCCCTTTTTCCTAGTGTAAGCCATCTCTTCTCAGATGTGGATCAGGTTGTATGACAGTACAGATAACAGAAGGGGACAATTTTCTTTGTATGAAAACAATGAAAGCCCTTCCCCCCTTGAAAAGTTTTTCAGCTTTTTCCATTATCTTAATTGAAGATTGTCCCTCTCTGCAGTCTACCTGGGCATCTCCCTTCTTATCTGGTTGAACAGGGGGGGGATACTTTGTTTGTGAATATCTCTTAAACCATAAAGGTTTCAGAGATAAGACTTACATCATTCTTCATGTTTTTTTAATGCCTACAAAATAAAATAAAGTTAAAATGAAGTATTACTATCCCTTTAACTGCTCACACAGCCTCCTATAGAAAACAATGGGGCCAGTCAAGTCTTGACTGGTGTTGCTTATGGGAGCAACACCGCTTCAACCCCTCAAACATCAGAGGTGCATGCAATGCATTGCAAAGTGTTAATGGAACAGTATACTTTTGTTATGTAAAAGTATATGTTAAAGGGATAGCAATAGCAACACCGCTTCAACCCCTCAAACATCAGAGGTGCATGCAATGCATTGCAAAGTGTTAATGCAACAGTATACTTTTGTTATGTAAAAGTATACGTTAAAGGGATAGCAATACTTTATTATTACTATCCCCCATATTTTAGATATGAAAGGGTTAAATGAAACTTGTCATTTTTCTGATAGCATAAGTTCAAGATGTTTTGCAGCCAGGTGGCGATGTTGCAATTAATCCTGTAAAAAGATGAGTGTTGCAGAATGCAGGATTATAATGGGGTTCATGGGAATATCCCATGACCATAAAAAATCCGTGAATTTACCCTAATGACTCTGTTGAAGTAAAGCTGCTAAAGTAATGACGCCAGCATGAGCAATCCTTTCCCCTAACTGAACGCGAACACTTCAAAATGAACTGAGGTTATATATACTTATACTTCTATATTTGTTATCTGAGTCCAGAAATCTAGTTTTACATAGGCTCTGAGAGAGCAGACATTCCTGCCTTTTCCAGGGCTCCCATTGATAATATTGTTTTATCTCAGAATTGTATTAGTAAATCCCTCCCCCTAAGAGTCCTGCTACACAATACTGATCTCCCTAGAGGTAAAAGGTTTCATTACCATTATCCTGAACCTGTCGATTGGCATAGATATCTGTAGCTCATGTTTTTTAGAGCGTCACAATCCATGTGATCTACTGATTAAGGGACAATTGTAATAAAATTCAGTGTTAATATCCCAATTTAACAAACTGCAGTTATGACTGTGTATGGAAAGTTGCACGGTTGAGGGTATCAGAGGCCCAAAATCTGCAGGGCACTTGCAAAAACTGTGGCTTTTGTGATGGAAAAGCAAAAGAGAGTTTTTCAAAGTCAGTGACAGCATGGAGAATGGACTTTACCAGGGGTTTATCTATCTATATCTGTGTGTGTGTGTGTGTGTGTGTGTGTGTGTGTGTGTGTGAGTGTGTGTGTGTGTGTGTGTGAACATGTGAGTGTGTGTGTGAACATGTGATTGTGAGAGAGTATTCACTCTGGGCATTGTGTCCATTACATCATACACATAACCATGTTTTCTGTATATTAACGCCTGTGTTCCGACATTTGGGGCTCAGTTGACTGATTAATTTCTACCCTTCAAGTGTTTGATTCCTAATTACCTGGTATTGACCTTTTTTTACTTGTCTTTTCCATTTTGAATCTTTGCTGCCCATCCTGACCTCGGCCTGACTCTGACCAGGGCTTGCCTTATCCACTGAATTATTATTGTATTTATTTCATTTCTATTTTTTTTTTTATTTACTACTCTGGTTATTAGGTTCCAAATAAGCCCTTTGTCCATCTTTTAGAATGAGATCTTTCTGCTATATTTCGGTGAAGCATTTCCTCACAGAGTTAGTTTCAAAAAGGTAACACACCCACTACATGTTCTGTGCCTATTAAATGGTTCATAGTAATAGTTCATAAGTTTCCGATATCCAGGCTAAAGTCAAAGATTGCCTCTTGGCTATCTCAGACTGGATCGCTCATAGGCACCTCAAACTCAATATGTCTAAAACTGAGCTGCTCCTCATCCCACTTAGGCCTGGCCCTGTAGCACCCTTCCAGATGACTGTAAATGGCACTGACCTAAATCCATTATCAGAAGCATGGCGTTTAGGGGTGATAATTGACAAGTCTCTCTCATTCTCCCCTCATATTAATGCCATTGCTAAATCCTGTCGCTTTCTTTTGCGTAACATTGCTAAAATTTGTCCCTTCCTCTGCTCCTCCACAGCTAAAATTCTTATACACGCAATCATCCTCTCCCGCATGGACTATTGCAACATTCTTCTGTCTGGCATTCCTGCCTCCCATCTCCATCCACTACAATCTATACAGAATGCTGCAGCACAAATCACTCTTCTGTCACCTAGGTTTGTCCCTGCCCCGCTCCTCCTCAAAACTCTCCAATGGCTGTCTATCTTACAAAATCTTACTTCTCTCTTTCAAGACAATTCTCTCCTCTACTCCTTCTTACATTTCCACTCTGATCTCCCGTTATACCCCATCCTGCCACTTACGTTTGGCCAATGATTGTCTTCTTTTAGCTCCTTTTGTGTCTACAGTCCTATCACGTATCAAACCTTTTTCTCTCATTTCTCCGTATCTATGGAATGCTCTACCATCCAACCTGTGCCACTGCACCTCGCTGATAACCTTCAAATCTCACTTAAAAACGCACCTCATGGATAAAATCTCAACATGCTAGAAGGCACTGATGTTGTACAATGAACGCTCTTATAAATTATTTACTTTACTGATGTCCTCTATCATCATCAGAAGTAGCACTGTATTCAGCACTTGACCCTTATGTATGCTGTATGTCTCCCATTAGCATTTTAGATTGTAAGCTTTCGGGCAGGGACCTCGCACCCAATGTTTCACTCTACAAAGCACCTGTAACCCTATATTGTTTAAACCCTTAAACTGTAAAGAGCTGCATACACTTGTGGCGCTATGTAAATAAACATATTAATTCATACATTGGTATCATCTATAGCAAGCAAGCAGAGGGAGAAGGCCTCTTATTTTGTGTGAGATCAATGAGCGATAACCTGACATTATAGCATGTTATAGGTTCTTTGAGGACTGACTGGAGCACCTCTGGGTTTCAGCAAACAGATATATATTTCCTAGAACCTACATTTTGGTAGCACTAAGGGTTATTTCTAAGATCTTGGGAATCAAACACATTCAATGGATTAAAGGCTTCATTTAAAGGGAAACTACAACCCCTCCTCAGGGTAAGTAGAAAATCTTTTAAACCAGGTAATATTTTTGGCGACTAGCACTACTAAGCAGCTAGTTGCCAGATGAAGACTTAACCCTTTGAGTGCCAGAGGGGTATGGAATGCATTGCTTTGCAATGCATTCCATACCCCTCTGGCACTCAAAGGGTTAAATAAGATGAAGTTTTTGCTGGGTGGTAATTCCCCTTTAACAAAGATCATTTTTATGTGTTCCCTATTGCGAAGTTGTTTTGCTCCAGAATTGCACCTCTCCACATTTAAACATATGGGTCATTGAATAATATTTCTCCCATTATGCACACATGTGTTTTAAATGCTGTCTGGCACTCAGGGCTCTAGGCTGTGTGCCCCTTGGTATGTTACAAACTAGAGTAAGGTGTAGAGCAGGCCATAGGAAGGTCATTTATGAAAACAAATGCAAATGAAAGAACTGGTTCATTCAATGAGAAGGGGTTTCATTGGACACGTTCTATGTCATCCATCAAAAGTGTCCTTATGCAAAAATGTGCACTAATTTTATCATGAGCAAAATGTTTCCCATTAAAAACAATTATGGTAATATATCAAAACCATTTGACAGCAAAACAGTGTCAGAACTAGTGCAAATACACTATGTCAGTGTGTGTGCATGTGTGAGTGTGTGTGTGTGTGCATATATATGTATGTATATATACTGTTATCCTGTTTGTATGGATATATATATATATATATGTATATATATATATATATATATATATATATATATATATATAAAGAGAGAAAGAGAGATCTCTATAAATATATGGTAGTTAATATTGGCATGTTCTGTTTCATTGTGTCTTGAGAAAACACTGACCACTAAGTCTTACCATTCTGCATCCCATGAAAAGTCCCATGTATGCTATTCTTTTACCTTCTGTCACTGGCTTTATTTCCACTTAAACTATTCATTATATGGTTACATTTCCTCTGAGTGCTCCTTATGGGGGGCAAAACATTGGCTTGATATCAAATATTGAATAAACCATTCTTTGCTCTGCAATGCGTTGCATACCCCTTTGGCACTCAAAGGGTTAAGGACTAGCGGGGTGTGCAGTGCATTGCTTCACAATGTAATGTTTTCCCCTTCTGGAAAGTTTTAAGCAGTCTCATGTACTGTGCCCGCTTCCATTTCAACAAACTGCCACCAGCTGTCATGCCCACGTCCAGGGACCTGATATCCGGGACTAATGGGAGTCTGGAGGGGTGCAAGGGGGGGGGGCACTTGCCCCCCCCCACACCTACAATTACCCCCTCCATAGAAACAAAGGGGCTGGATGGGATGGCCTGGGGGTCATATTATGGCATTTCCTCCTCCTGGAAAAATTTCTACGGACACCCCAGGACTATCAACTGACTCTTGTTGACAGGACTCCTGGACCCCAAATTCCACCCACTTCAGTACTATCATCTTTTGTGAGCTGGTACCTGCCTTTGATTTAAATGGGACTTGTAACACCACGAATGTTAGATAGCACACCTCCCAGCATTTCAAATGGCCAAAAAGGGACACTTTTGTTCTCAGGTGGTGTTGCTGGGGGTGTGGCTTTTGGAGGTGGGTCATTAGTGAGAATTTTTAGGTTATTTCATGACCTACTGACAACTCATTTTGTAACTGAATAAATTCTTTAGAGCAAGACCAAAGTATTTTATTTACACACACTAATTACTAAACACAGATAATTACATTTTAAACAAACATTTATTGTTGTGGAGCAATGTGATACACTTATATATACACAACACGGTCTGATTTCCTAAAAAGGGGGACATCAGGGTGGGAAAGAGGGATATAGGGATTGGGTCTCAAAGAGGGACACATGAGTAGGGTTACCAAACGTCTCCTTTAACCGGGGACACATGAAAAATACATACTGCAGGGCTGCTTTGATTTCAGTACAGTCCTGAAATATGCCTATTTCTTATGTGTCCCCGGTGAAAGGGAAGGTCTGGTCAGCCTACCCATGGGAGATATGAGATAGAGCCACAACCTTTCTAGTATTTAAGGGGTTTAAACCTTCAACTAAAGCAGTGGGATTTTTTGTCCCCTTTAGTGCAGTTGCAGTATTACTCATGTTCATCTTAGTACATCAGTAATTGTCTCTGGAACCATGAACCAAGGGCAAAATTCAATGGAACCATTAGGATTTGGGGCCACAGTTAAGTAACAGGGATTGTTATTAGGAGATGTTAGAGCCCCTTTAAAGGGATAGTAATGTTTCATAATAAAAACAGCTCTAATTAATCATCATAGTATTTGGGCCTTGGAGAGTGTTATTTCAGTTCTGTCAGAGTTGTAGTTCAAGAGTAATTCAATGACAAAGTATCCCACTCCCGCCCCTTTTACTGATGTAACACTGGTCAGCCAGAGCAGAAGGGAGGTGCCCAGGTAGATTGCAGAGAGGGACAATCTTCAATTAAGATAAGGAAAAACCTGAAAAACTTGTCAAGGGGGGCAGGGATTTCATTGTTCTCATAGGAAGAAGATTGTCCCCTGCTGTTATCTGTCTGGTCTATGGACTGCATTCCACATCTGAGAAGAGATTGCTTACACTAGGTAAAAGGGGCGGGAGGGGAAACTTTGCTTGTGAATATCTCTCAAACCATAAAGTTTTGAGAGATAAGACTTATATCGTTCTTCATGGTTTTTCAATGCCTACAAAATAAAATAAAGATAAAACAAAGTATTACTATCCCTTTAAGAAGAAAACAATCTCATGGATATCACTGCAGTTATAAAGGGAGGAAGCAGCTAGTGTAACAGCCTCTCAGCCAAAAATGACTGCAACACATGACATTACATAGATAAATCAGCAATCTCTGATCTTTGATCTGAGCTGTTACAAGTGGATTATTTTGTCGGTCTGTGATGTGTATCACAAATGCCTCCAATAATTGGGCATTTCCTTAACTATCAGCAAACGACATGCCTGCAATCTCTCTTCCTCCAGAACATCCAGACTAATTGGATTCATTCTTGTGTAATGTTCCCAGTTAACCCTTTGTATTCAAGAGAAGTCATCAAAGAATTTTTTTTTGGTGGAGATGGTTTTAGACCACCCAATTACCTCAATATAAAATAAAAATATAAAAACCAATGGTTATAAAGCAAATGTAACATTCCCATTTGATTACTAGATGAATGCAAATATTGTGACTGCAATATACAATGATATGAAAGTGAGATGCAATTTAATAAAAACTCTGTTTATTCAATCAAATCTTCTATTTTCTTATCTCATATAAATAAAGCTGTTTCATCTCACACACTCTGTAGGTACAGAAGATGGTGTAAATTTCTCTACACAGTACTAATATATATATAATATATATTTAAAACATTTTTTTTTAAATTGAATAATTGCTACAAATATGTCAACACATAATGAGATCAGATCATCTATTTAATGTGGGACAATTACGAGATTTTCATTTTGCAGAGGAATTAGTAAAACACTGCAATGTGGGTTTATCGTTAAAATGAGGGGAGGTTTAAGAACATGGCAGCAACTGGCAAAATAGTGAATGGAGGCCCTCAAATGTAAGACTACACATAGGATCTCTATATCCTTAGGCTCGTTAAAGTTTGTGGGAAAAGCAGCCACCTTGGTGTGTGATGCACACAGGACAGCCTCTATTATTTCTAATCATAGGATTAAATCAGTTCTTTCCTGAAAAGATGGGACCTTTGGGAACACAACTTGAGGGCCCCAGAAAATGGAGACCCCTGACATACTCCAGGTACCGTATGCCCAAGCTTTAAAACACCCCTATGTCAGGCTAGGTCTGGGTAAACTGAGCTGAAGAGTCTAAACGGCAAAGGCTAACAACAGTGACTGGAAAGGATGACCACTCACCGCCAGTGGTTGTTCCCCATGCATTGTGTGGTTGTAGTACAGGTACAGTGTATGACAGGAAAAACTGGATGACAGAGAAGGAGTTAACATCCTGGGATCATGGTAGGTTTTAAGCAACTTAGTTAGTAGAACAGGCTGAAGTCAGGTCTGATGGCAAGCAAAGAAGAGTGCAGGAACCAGGGCGACGTCTAACACAGAAGATGTCCAGAAGAATCCATAAACGATCCAAGGGTCAGTACTGAGAACAAGAGAATCACTACAGAATGGCAAATAGCAAGGATGAACCAAGACAACTGAATACATATAAAAGGGAAAGCTGCATGTAAACAGTATACCATCCATGCACACGTCCATGATGCCATTGGTCGAAACACAATATATGCAAAGGAATGGACTCAAGTAGTAGGTGTCCGGGCAGTTGCACAACAGTTTTACCAAGGAGGAGAGGGTGCAAGAAGGAGGATGCCACTGTTCTGAAAACAATGAATTATGCCATGAATCAAAACGACCTTCATTGATGCCCCTGAAGAAATGGTAGTTAAACGGTGAAACGCATTGGGCATTTGTATTATATGAATGCAGCATTATGTACACTTTGAGATTTTTAATCTTCACATAAATTAATACTTTAATATTTTACATAATAGTGGTCCCATTAATTCTACCTAGTCTCATTTGGTATAAGCCACTAATACCTACATTCCTTAATCCCTTAAGGAACACGTAACGTGCTATGACCATCACGCAGTTATTGCATTAACGGCAGGTGCCAGTCATAACACATCACATACTTTTTACTTATAGAGCTCCTGTGACAGTGGCCCACTGGCCCAATATATGACCAGCCCAGGGGACAATTGCCCCTCTGCTTCCCCAAGGCCAGACCTCCACTGCTTAAAGTCTTAAACATATTTTGGATATGACAACTGATTTATCTATATATACAAACTGAAAACAACACGACTTGTTTCTGGATCCATGGTGGCAGTACAGGGGAGTTATATAAACACCATACTACTGTAACTGGCAGGATCCAGACCCAGGACCAGAAATGGGGCAATGATTTTGGCAGAAAAGGCAAATAATCAAAGCCCTACTGCTCTTTTATACCCAAATCACTTCAGGTACACACTTTCCCACCCCAGATGTTACCCTCCCCATTACTGAGGCAGTGATTAGGGCAGAAAAAAGCAGTTTGTAATGTCCCATTACCCAAATAACTATATATTTTAACTACTACCCAAATACTTTCACCCCCTCCCCCAAGCACTATAGGGACCATTCTCCCTCAAAACACTTACATGTCCAGGGATTCGTTACTCTCTTCGTGTGATGAGGGTCTCTTGTAGGGGTCCTGTAGACCTTTTCATGATGATGAGAATTTGGTGCCTCCATGTGGACATAGTTGCCCTACACTGGGGAAGCATACTCTGCACTTGGCTCTCCTCCCCGTGATACTGAGCCTGCACACTGGGTGGGGAACCTGTTTCGAAGTAGTGTGGAAATGAAGTGACTCATGTCCTGCATCTCTGCCTTCTCCCCTCTTTACAGCGAGAGCAGAGAAGCGTGAAGCATGTAAGTATTTGGGGGGGGGGGGTTGATGGATCCCATTAGTGTTTGGTGTGAGGTTAAAGTATTTGGGGTGGGGGCATGAAGGGTCCCAGAGTAGTGGATAAATACAAATTCCACAAATCCCCATTGATCTGAATGGGTTTGTTAATTCTTTGAATACTAGAGGAGTGCAGTGGGTTATGTGCAAAGCACTGGAAAACTCTCTGCTATGCATTGTGTTAATAATACATTTAAGTCAATGTGTGACAGTGACTGTGTGTGTGTGTTGTATGTTTGTGTGTGTGCATGTCTTTGTGTCTGTGTATGAGTGTGTGTATGTATATATATTTGTGTGGGTCTGTGTATGAGTGTGCGTGTTTGCATGTATTTGTGTGTGTCTGTGAGTGTGTGTGTGTGTGTGTGTACATGTCTCTGTGTGTGTGTTTGTGTATGAATGTGTGTATGTCTTTGTGTGTGTCTCTGCATATGAGTATGTGTGTGTGTGTGTGTGTGTGTGCATGTCTTTGTGCGTGTGTGTATGAGTATGTGTGTGTGGGTGCGGCATGTCATGGTGTGTGTGCATGTCATGGTGTGTGTGTGTATGTGTATGAGCATGTGGTGTGTGCGCGCGCATGCATGTATTTGTGTGTGTCTGTGTATGTGTGTGTTTCTCTAACTTTGTGACATTAGGGGCTGATGTACTAAAAAACACAAGGAACAATTATAAACACCTTGATTGATAGGTTTCCAAAGAACTGCAATACATTGGACACCTCTCTAACATTCATGGTGTTCAAATTCCCAATGTAATCAATGCCAGTTTGGATATTTTCTTATCTGTTGCCTATGGTGAAATTGGTTTGATCCAGAACATCACCACTTTCTTAGTACATCAACCTCACTGCATATGACTTTGTGAGTGTGTGTGGTCAGGTGACCACATTTCCCTTATAAAAGCACACATCAGATTTGCACTTATGCTTGTGTAGTCCTGCAGCATGAATTTTTCATAAGAGTAGAGTAAGGCATTTATGGTCTCCTTAGTGTGTGGATCTGAGTTACGGGCAACACTGTGTCTTTTTTTGCTAGTACTATATAACACTGAAAAATGAGTCATCCTTTAAAAAATGTAAAAACTTGATTTTTTTTTCTAAGAAATTATCTCAGATCATAAACGCTATGTACAATTTCCCCAGATCTTTCACCAACGGAGGGGACAAAACATTCAGTAATAAATATAAAGAGTCTATTCAGCCTGGCAAATAAAGCCATAGGGTAACATTTAAATCAAAAATGGAACAATTCTCGAGTGAAATAAATTCATCACATTTTTAAAAGTAAAATTTCCATTACCTCCACTGGTATTTTAATTTCTTTAATCCCTTGAGTGCCATAGGGGTATGTAATGCATTGCAAAGCAATGCATTGTGTACCCCTCTGGCACTCAAAATGGTTAATAAATATTGAGCAGCTATTTTGCTCCAGAATAGCCTTACTTTTGCTTTGATAAATAAGAACTATGGAATATATGAATTTCTACAAGTGTGTTCGTACGATTTATATATTTTATTTACATTGTAATAACATTTAGATAAAGGAACACTCTCCTGTTAACTCTTTGAGCGCCAGAGGAGTAACCAATGCGATACCCTTTAGGCATTCAAAGGGTTAATAATCCCAAGTGGCAAATGTTATTGTCTGTCAAATAAATTCCAGAAATGGTGGAGCTATATGTGGAAAGGCACAAGTTATCACACTTATGGATTGCTGCCTGGAAAAGGGAGCTCCACTACAAATGGACCCCAAAGTAAAACAAAACAATTATACACAATATCCAGCGCTATCCACAGAGGCGTAGCGAGAAGCCACCGTGCTCTGGTGCAGAAATTGCCAATGGCGCCCCCGACCACATTGCCCCCAATCTCCACATTTCCCCTCATTGCCCCCAATCTCCACATTGACCCCCATCTCCACATTTCCCCCCATCTTCACATTGCCCCCCAATCTCCACACTGCCTCCACATTGCCCCCAATCTCCCCCTTGCCCCTATTGACCCCACCCCCGTGTCCATCTACTACTTCCCTGGTGGTCTAGTGGAGTGGCATGAGAGGTCTGTGCCTCCTTCGGCACAGACCTCTATAGAGATGGAGTTTGTGCATTACTAGAGTGATAGACTAGGGATAGGGATAGACTAGGGAGATCAGCTGTTAGAGGTCTGTGCCGAAGAAGGCACAGACCTACTTGCTGTGGGCGCCAGATGAGGGGGTCACAGGTGCGACCCCTGCTACCCCTACTGTTATGCCAGATTTTATTCCTTGACGTTTCTCATCATGCGTCCATAATTAACTTATATTAACACATGATATATGTGGCAATTTACCATTGATGTAGATGTATTCATTTAAATACATTTTTGGGTAAAAGCTGGTATTATTAGAGTGCCTTTTTGGAATTGACGCTTTTCCTTAAAAGCACCCACTATTTGTATTTTACTCTTAGTTTGTGTTATTGGACTTTACTGTTATGATAATTTTATCTCAAACACATTGAAGACGCTTTAATCATGGACACATGATGAGAAACATCAAGGAATAAAATCGGATGTTTTTACGATCTATATCATTGGGTGTTTTTATTAAATATAAATGTAAAATTGTTGTTCCTATAGATGGATTGCACCGGATATTGTGTATAAATGTTATTTTCTGAAGAGACAGAAAATGATTGCCATGTATAAACTTATTCTATATTATATTTACTGTATTACTTAGAATCTAAAAATAATATATAAAAATTAATGCACTATGTATAATAGAATTAAAAATTAAGTTTGAATAAATGTCAATCCTGTTGTTTTTTCTTCAAAACAATATTTGTCCCATGTAGCTTATTATTTAGCCTTTTGAGTGCTAGAGAATTATCCAATGTGCTGATACCTCCATGGCACTCAAAGAGTTGACAGAAGCCCTTTCCTTTAACCCCTCAAGAACCAGAAAGGTGAGCCAATGCATTGTTTTGCTATGAGCTGCACACAAATCTAGTCCTTTACTCCTTGAGAGCAATGCTTTGCGTACCTCTATGGCACTCAAAGGGTTAAGGAGTTAATAAACTCATCAAGGCCGATGTACTATGAAGAATAAGCGCAAGTCTGGAGCAAACCACATGCGCCGTAGCGGACTAACAAAAATCTCCATTTATGTGAAAGGGAATTGTAACCTCGTTCATTCTAGAGTGGTCTCCAAATCATTGCTTCACAATGTGTTGGACATTTTTTCTGGCATCCAAGGGGTTAAAAGCCCTGTTTAACTTAAATGGCAAATGTTTACTTGTCCCCTATGGAACCTTAAGTTTTCTCCAGAATTATTCCAGGGAAGCTATGTACTGAGTTATGATAAAGATGAGGTAACTTCTCCAGTGAGAAAAATTCTCCAAAGCCAATGTTATTCTGTGGTGCTTGTGCAATACTATCTCCAGCTTGAGTGATGTTAACGCATAGGATCTATACAGTAACATAGGAACTGGAGAGATTATCACACTGGAGAATGTATCTCCGCTTTATCACACCTTAGTGCTTTGACTTCCCCCCTTCGTTATTCTTAGTAATTCTGGAGAAAATCAACTATATTAAATACCTCCCAACATTTCAAATGACCAAAGACACTCGTGTTTAAGGTGGTGTTGCTGGGGGTGCGGCTGGTGGGTGGGGCATTACTGAGAATTTTTAGGTTACTTCATAACCTATTGACACCTCTTTGGATAACTGAATAAATGATTTAGAGCAAGACCAAAGTATTTTATTTAGACAGACTAATTTATAAATACATATACTGAAGTTTAAACATGGAAAGTTTAATTGCTATGGAGAGATGTGATACACTTATATACACCCCACACAGTCTCCTAAAAAGAGGGACAGAAGGATTGGGTCTCAAAGAGGGACTATACTGACTAAAGAAGTAGACTTGGGAGGTATGATATTAAAGGGAGCAAATGAAAATTCCCCAAATGAATATTGACTTAAAGTGATAGTAATGTCTAAAAAAACTTTTTTACATTTAGAAGAGCTTAAAAAGCTGATCTAAATGCAAAAAAACGTATCTCTCAAACCGCTATGGTTTAAGAGATACAGGCGTTTAAAGTTTGATTTCTCCTACTGACAGCTGTAAAGCTAACACTTTAAATGGTGCTTTTAACACTTTGGAAGCTAGATAGCACTCCAAAACATTCAAAGGGGGGTTAAACGCCATTTAAACCTTTGATTGTAAGGTAGGTCTCCAACACAATGCTTTGGATACCACTGGCTCCCAAACGGTTAAGTCAACGGGAATTTTTATTCCACAATTCAATTGGTTTGCCCCAGAATTCCTCACAGAAAATCAGCCTCAGTAAGTATAAATTCTTAGTTGGAAGGAAAAGACTATAGAAATATGTTGGGACTGAGAGACCCTCGAATCTGTAGGTTGCGTGATGTAGAGATGGAGCTTATTCTGGTAATATTCTGTCATGTCCGTTCACTCAGACATTTTATTATGTGAACGCCCCTTATGTAAAGACTCAACATGCCAGGAAATGGTTATGCAAGTGCTGATCTTACCCCATGAGACGCATGAATTGAAGGTGTCTTGCTGCACCAGCTACCAATTATTCTGGATTTCTGTGTGTCAGTTCTGGGATCTATAAATGCTCTTAAACATAACATTCATTGTGCTGTCAGAGCAGCAAACGTAAAGAAAGCTCGCTTATGAACTACATTAAAAATAAAAGTCTTGTGCAGGAAAAATGTGTAAAACCTTGAAGATTTCTATGTTGCGGAATGGAAAAGTTGGTTTAACAGCATTCTTTTTTTTTCATTAACTTTTTGAGTGCCAGAGAGGTGTCCAACACATTGCAATGCACGCAAAACACGTTAAAAGTACTGGTCTAAAAGTCTAGTTAAATATAAATTTACTAATGTAAAAGCCCGTGTACACGGGCCAAGGTCCGGGTGATGTTAACCTTTTGAGTGCCAGAGGGGTACGCAACGCATTGCTTTGCAATGCGTTGCGTACCCCGCTGGCACTCAAAAGGTTAAGAGGCCTGTCCTCCTCTGCGCACTGCTGCCACCTGACTGGCGCGCATGCGATGCAGACATGCACAGTAGAGACTGCCTGAGCACACAGAATGCTCCCAGCACAGAACTCCCAGCATTCCTACACCTCCCAGCATTCTGTGCGTTCAGGCAGTCTGTACAGTGCATAACTGCATCGGACAAACATTCTGGCCTTTTATATTGTAGTATAGAAACCTATAATTTGACAGCTGATGATTTATTTATTTATCAACTTATTTATTTAAAAAGTATTTTACCAGGAAGAATACCTTGATATTTTTCTCTTTTCAAATTTGTCCTAGAAGAGTTACACATTTATACAAAAACATGAAAACACTGTTATTAACACTTACAGGGATAGTAATACTTAAAATGCAAAAAAAAAAAAAAAAATTGTAGGGTTTATCCCCCTGAGTAAAACAAGGAGACTCCCACTGCTGAGAGATGTTTTATTCAAAAGGTATTGCAGCTCAAACTTGTATTTTCTAGGTGCACTATCACAGTGTCCTGAAATTGTACAGTGGCGCTGTTGCTACACCATCCTATGGACAGCTCTGATCAATTGACCATAAATCTCCATAGGCTCATGTAGCAACAGCGCCATTGTACAATTTCAGGCCACTGTGATACTGCACCTAAAAAATACAAGTTTGAGCTGCAATAACTTTTGAATAAAACACCTTTCAGCAGTGGGAGTTTCATTGTTTTACTCAGGGGGATAAACACTGCAATATATATTTTTTTACATTTTAAGTATTACTATCCTTTTAAGGACCCATGACGGTCCAGGCACATTATGGGTTGGCATGCCATAAGGCCCCCTGATGTGCCAGGACTGTCATGGATTTCAGGGCTCCTCACAATGCTGTTGTTTTTAACCCTTCGAGTGCCAGAGGGGTATGCAACTCAATGAGTTGCATACCCCTTTGGTGCTCAAAGGGTTAAGGACAAAGAAGCATTTATTTGGGGAATTTTAAAGTGACAGTCAACATCCTTTTTGACTTTACCTATTCTGCAACTGCATAATATATATATATATATATATATATATATATATATATATATATATATATATAAAGTCAAATTGCCTAGGCTTTTTTTTATATTTTATTTTCACTTATTTTCTTACACTTTCATGTCCCTGGCAGTAATCTCCCTGAATTTCAGTTTCCAGAAAGCTTTCTGTCAGGGATCGTAAAATCAGGGACAGGAATACAATGGAACCCTATCTCTGCTGCAGAAAAGCCTGCATTCACTACAGCATACAGAACACTCAGTGCTACAGGGAAAGTGCAACATTGTATTACTGTCTCTGCTTTAACAAGCCCTAACGTACAGCTCTCTGGAAAAAGAAATACAATGAGCTCCTTGTCAGAAAATAAAAGTGTTAAAAAAGTGAAGATGAAAAACAAATAACAATAAAAAGTACAGAAAACACAACTTTACACTTTATGCCTTGCAGAATACATAAAGTCAAAATATAGGTTGACTGTCACTTTATTGGGGTAGGTTATTCCAAGTTTGTGGAGCTCTTTAGGAGAGACAGATCAACCCGCTTCCTTCTTGTAAAGTAGAATCATAAGTGAAATAAAGGAAGAACTACCTGGATCAACTAGACTACCCTTTCCCTAGCTCAGCTGTTCTCAGCCAAGGTCCCGTAGCAATTTAGTGCATCATGGACACAAGCTTAGGGTGCCACTTTGTTTTTGTGAAGACGGACAAATATGTGTGTGCTGAGTTTCAAATGTATATTTATGGAACTTATTATGCCCAATAGCTTAATTTTTGTCATACTAACTGTGAGTTATAAGAATAATATAGATAGATAGATAGATAGATAGATAGATAGATAGATAGATAGATAGACAGAATAGATAGATAGATAGATAGATAGATAGATAGATAGATAGATAGATAGATAGATAGATAGACAGAATAGATAGATAGATAGATAGATAGATAGATAGATAGATAGATAGATAGGTGATAGATAGATAGATAGATAGATAGATAGATAGATAGATAGATAGATAGATAGATAGTACTGTACAAAAGTTTTAGGCAGGTGTGAAAAAATGCTATAAAGTAAGAATGCTTTCGAAAATAGACGTTAATAGTTTATATTCATCAATGAACAAAATTCTTAGTGAGTGATTAGAAGAAAAATCTAAATCAAATCAACATCTGGAGTGACCACCCTTTGTCTTTCTTCTAAGTACACTTGCAAACCGTCAGGCATATAAGTCAGGTGTATAATTAAACAATTATACCAAACAGAAATGCAGAAAAATGGCAACAGGTGCCATGGACTGGTGAGTCAAAACTTTAAATATTTGACTGTAGCAGAAGGCAGTTTGTTAGGCTAAGGGCTGGAGAGTGGTACAACATACAGCCAAAGTCATTAAGAACGATTTTCAGCATAAAGAAGAACAAGGAGTCCTGGATGTGATGGTATGGCCCCCACAGAGCCCTCATCTCAACATCATCTAGTCTGTCTGGGATTACATGAAGAGAGAGAAGCAATGGATGGTGGCTAAATCCACAGAAGAGCTGTAAGTAGTTCTCCAAGATGTTTGGAACAACCTACCTGCCGAGTTCCTTTACAAACTGTGTACAAGTGTACCTAGAAGAATTGATGCTGTTTTGAAGTCAAAGGATGGTCACACCAAATATTGATTTGATTTAGATTTTTCTTCTGTTCACTCACTTTGCATTTTGTAAATTATAAAAATAAACTATTAACATTTTTCACACCTTCCTAAGACTTTTGCACAGTACTGTATATAATGGTGAGTGAAAATTCAGCCCTAGTGGGCATGTATGGCTTGTAGTGGAGAATAACTTTTCAGGTCTGGCTAGTAGCAAAGGACTTCACATTTTAAGCCCTATATATATATATATATATATACTAGCAATGTGGGATGGCGCTGCCCGTCACGCTATAAAGGGAATTAATGCATCACACGGATGCAAGACACACACAGAGACACACACGGAAATGCACACGCATGCACTGAGATGCATAAAGAGCAACACAGTCATACACACATACATGCAATGCACAACATGCAGACACATAGCGTGTGATACAGACATGCAACACACAGTGAGAAACACACAGGCACACACAGAGACACACACACACACACACACACATATAATAATAATAATATTCTGATGTGTTTGTGTCTGTGTATAACGGTGCCCGTGCTATCCGGCGACATTCTGTCCGTTTTCACTCCTGCTTAACACCTACTAGCTGCACTGTGATTGCCCCGCCCAGTATTGTCCTTAAATACTGGGTTCTGGCACATCTCCAGTGGCCTTTCGTGGTGTTCCAGTACCAGCGCTTGTTCCTGATTCTTGTGAGCTCTCAGTGTATCAACCCGGCCTGACTGACTACTCTGCATCTTGTTTCCTACCTGTGCACAGACCCGGACTGCTTGACCATTCTGCTTCTTATCTCCTGTGTACCGACCCGGCTTGGCTGACGTTCCTGCTCCGTGTACCAACTTGGATTGTCTAACGTTCCCTCCATGTACCGACTTGGATTGGCTGAGGTTCCTGCTCCGTGTACTGACTTGGACTGTTCTCCGTTCCTGTGCTGTGTGGATTCCTCCTGGTTGGGCTGCTGCCTCTTCTGCACGTTTTGAGGGTAGTGCTTGTCTCTCGCTGTCTCTGGACAGCTTTGCAGATTGGTCTTGGTTGCCTCCGTGTCACCCCAGCGACATTCCTATTGGTCTGCCTTACGAATCGTTCCAGGTTGGGTGCCTCTCAGGGCGAGTTGCTCAGTTTTCTGTTACTGCTACGACAGTATGCAGTTGCCTAGTCTCCGTTACTGCTACGGCAGTGCTCACGTGGCTCAGTCTCCGTTACTGCTACGGCAGTGCTCAAGTTGCTTGGTCTCCGTTACTGCTACGGCAGTGTTTAAGTCACTCAGTGTCCGTTACTGCTACGGCAGTGCTCAAGTTGCTTAGTCTCCGTTACTGCTACGGCAGTGTTTAAGTCACTCAGTCTCCGTTACTGCTTCGGCAGTGCTCAAGTTGCTTGGTCTCCGTTACTGCTACGGCAGTGTTTAAGTCACTCAGTCTCCGTTACTGCTACGGCAGTGCTCAAGTTGCTTAGTCTCCATTACTGCTACGGCAGTGCTCAATTGCTCAGTCTCCTTTACTGCTACGGCAGTCCACAATTGTCTGGTATCCATTATCTTGGGCGTTACTCGAATTAAAGCTCTCACCTCTGTTTGAGCTTCTTAAAAGGCCTTTCTACACTAAGGCCTGTCAACGTTTTCTGCCTACTATTAACCCATGCAGTACTGATAAACTGGGACTCACACAAGATCTGCCTGACCTGTGTCAGTATATTGTTCTATGGACTCTCCACTTATACTGGACCTGTGTGGGCTTACCTCTGTATAACCTGTCTAGTGGCTGTACCATATTATGCATATATTACAGGACCTGTGAGGGTTATTGTGATCTTTATTGTTTAATAAAATTGTGTTTTATCCAAACCTACTGCGTCTGTGTGTCGAACAAACCGTTACACTGTGGTGTAGGAGCGAGTGGCAGCACTTTTGTTTTTTCAGTCACTTGGATAGTGGTGGGCGGGCTGGATAGTGGGGGCAGGCCAACTTCCTGAATGATTTAAATCACTCCCCCATTGAATCACCCAATGGGATTAGTAACTCCTGCTTACTTAACCTGAGGTAACATAGCAATATAGCACACGGTGGATCTTCAGTTGAGGCAACATAGCAGTATGCTGAGGGAACAAATAGAAAGTGGTGTTTGAGGCTTGCCCTCTGTAACATACAGCAAAGCATCTCTCTCCCTTTAAGGAGAAAGGGCGGGAATTAGGAAGCAGGAAGTGGAGGAGTGACAGTTGAAAACATACAGTTAGTGAGGCTGACTGAAGAGATGAAAAGAGTTAAATAAAAGAGTTGCTATTAAGATTATCCCTGAATGTTTATATTTTATGGAAACATTACACCCTTATACTGAAACAGAGTGTATGGAGGGTTACAGTTATCTGTGGGAGGTGAAACAGTGTGTTTGTGGGGTCATGATCCCGAGTGAGAGTGTGTGTGGACCGGGAGAAGTTATTGATATCCCCTACTTCAGGAGCGAGTGGCAGCTATTTTTTTTTTCAGTTGAATAGTGGTGGGCGGGCTGGAGGGGGCAGGCCAACTCCCTGTATGATAAACATGCCCCCATTGAATCACCCAATGGGAGCAGTAATGTCCCCATTGAATCATCCAATGGGAGTTGTGTCTCCTGATGAGACATAAATTATGTAATGAGGCATTCTGTTCAATGTGTGTGTGTTTTCTGAGGAGACATAAATTATGTTTTGTGTGTGAGGAACCATAAATTATGCAATGAGTCTTATTCTTTTATATATATATAAGGGGTCTGCACCCGTGGGACTTGAACAAATGACTAATTTCATAATTTTTTTTCATCAACTAATAAGTCATTTTTTCAAGTCCCACAGGTGTAGCCCCCTTATTTCTACCTTTGTACATCTCATTGGGATTGTGCACCTGGACATCATTTCAGGGAAGCGTGAGTGCTTTCACCCCTCCATTCTACTATATATATGTAAATATATACACATACACAGTATTTCGAAGTGGTTTCTGATTCGCTCTTGTTGTTCGCTGACCTGCCACATGTACAGGATCAGGGGGTGATTTTCACAGGAGTGGCTGGGAGGGGAAGACCACTTCTGTGAAAATTGCTGCAACGAGAATTGCCTCTGCAGTGGCCACCAGGTACCTGATGTGCATGGTGTACCCAATTGCATGGGCAACTCTGTGTACTATTCACTAGTCTGTATATATGTATATATATATATATATATATATATATATATAGAGAGAGAGAGAGAGAGAGAATTGGTGAAATAGGCCAGAGCACACGCTACAAATACAGAACATTATTATGGCTGGTGCACGTCCCATAGAAATAACATAAGCATACTAAACCTGAAAAAGTTCAGGGGCAACAGCACACATCAATGGGTATTAGAAGGAAGATGCTATATTCAGCAAATCATTATTTAGCCTATATATATAGTTAGACCCTTCATTATGACATTGACATTTGACCTGTAAAATGTTAGAGAAGCCCTAAATATTTGAGACTTGAGCAAAGAAAAAGATTAAAAACTATAGCTCTAGCCAGTTAGCCCAGACTTAGAATAACCATATTCTTAAATTCACTGTTTTAGACTCAACCATTGCTGTAAGGCTATTACATTTACTGCATACTCTTCCAGTAAAGTTGTTTTTTTCTTACATCTCTTCTTATTTTTCGACCCTCCACTAAAAAATGTTTGGTTCTTTTTGAGAAGTAGAACACTAGACAAAAGACAATTATATGCTGGGATGGTAAATTAACCTTTCAGATAATAGCTATGTCTTCAATGTACCTAGCATCTAAAAAGATAAATTCTAAGCACCCCTGATCATTAAAGAAGCAGTAAACTTTTCCTTTTTGTTTTTTGTTCCAAAGCAATTACAGCTCAAAATGTTAGCAGCAGCACCACCAACTGGTTTCCAAAAGGAAAACTTATATCTATATTGCACTTTGTGGTAGAGCTCAAGTCACTGACTACAGCTCTCATAGTATATGATGGGATCAGCACCACCTGGTGTCCATAATATAAAATTGTAATTTAACTTTAAATATAAACATTTGAGCAGTCATACTGTTTGAATGAACAATCTCCCAGCAGCCTTGCTTTATTCAGCAGGGAAATCAAAATAGCAAATAGTTTGTTATACAAATATTGCTTATTTATATTATTTTTTATGTAGATTCTATATGAGCAACAAAAAATAAAGTATATTGATATGTCCCAAGATAATTTAAAATTTGTTTTACCAAAGAATTACAGCCTGGGCTTCCTCCAGGAATTGTGGGTAATGACATGCAAATGAACACCCACAGGGTATGAACTTTTCTGTTTCTGTGTACTTAGCATGTATTTATCACTGTGCTAATAATAACCTTTCCAGTTTCCACTTTGTTTACATTTGATTTCTCATAATAATTAACTAGGCAAGGGAATAATAATAATAGTTATATGAGTGTATTTTCTGTGGAATTAAAAGCTACACACGTCTGCTTTTCATTAAATTGTGTGTAACACACAGGAGCCATGATGCTATGCAACAAACATTGTTTTAGACTACACAATGTGCGTCATGGGCTATAAGTCACATAAACACTTTTTTACAAGCAACTGAAACATCAAACTACTACTTTCTTAGGATTTTCCCCACAAAAATAAATATTTAAAGGAATGCTTATGTTATAATATGAACTGATCCTTTATGAAAGAGTATGTAACATTCATGCTTACACCCATGCAAGCACATATGCATACACACCCATGCACACACACACACAAGGGTACACATGTAACGCTCATACATACACATACATAAATGTGTGTGCACACATGTAAACACTCCTATACAGGCACAGAAACACGCATGCACCCACACATGTATATATATATATATATATATATATATATATATATATATATATATATGTATATATATAAATATATATATACACACACCACACACACACAAGGGTACACATGTAAACACACACACACACACACACACACACATACATGTGTGCATGCAAACATAAACACTCATATACATGCACAGAAACACGCATGCACCCACACATAGATAATATATACATGCACACACACATAGATAATATATACATGCAAACGCACATACACACATACAAACATATATATATACAGACACACACCTACACACGCATATACATGCTTGTATGCAAAGCAATGCATTGGAAATGTTCCTAGCATCCATGGGGTTAAGTGACACTTATTCCCAAAGGGATAGTTCACCATTAAAACTGTTACTGTAGAGAAGAGTTTCTCCACCATGGTCCTCAAGTGCCCCCAACAGTACAAGTTTTAAAGGTTTCCCTGCGTGAGCACAATTGTGGGATTAGAGGATGGCACAATTGTAGGATTAGAGGATGGCACAATTATGGGATTAGAGGATGGCACAATTGTAGGATTAGAGGATGGCACAATTATGGGATTAGAGGATGGCACAATTGTGGGATTAGAGGATCGCACAATCTGATTAGTTCACCTGTGCTCAAGCAGGGCAGTGGTTCTCAGATTGTATTCCATAGAACTCCTGACTAAGTCCAAGGGGCTCCAGAGAACAGATGTGAGTAATGGAGGATAGCGGACTGGATAGACTAGACTCACTAGAGTGGCCTGTACTGTATACATGGTTCTGTGACTGCCTGCATGTGTGTGAAAAACTAATATATTTCAAAGGGTACAATATCTAAATAAGCATTGCAAGCTAGCATCCTCTAAGAAATAAATATTAATTATCAGATTCAGTTACCATATAAATATCCACCTAATAATGTATTCTTACATTATTGGGACCAGCTAGCTTTCAACTATATTTGATATAGATGCTATGTTAAAGAAACACTAGCACGTAAACATTTCCTCCTCTACCTGATTGTATCTGTATGTCACCCACACTACCTTTAGATTGTAAGTTCTACAGGGCAGGGACCTCCTATCCTAGTGTACGAATACCTGTTGTAGTCCTTATGATAATTTCTGTATACCACTGCAGTTACTGTACCCCTATAATAAAATGTAAACTGTAAAGTGCTAAGTACAACTTTTGGAGCTATATATATAAAAATATAAATACATACGTACATACCTACATATGGGGTTGTATACTGTATTCCATGACAGCATCAGAAAAAAAATCTGTTTTCTAAGGTCTGAAATGTAGTCTTACTCTCCATGGGGGTCTCCCATTCCTGCCTTTGTATGGTATATGTGCCTCCCATGACAACAGCAGTCTTGATAGATGTCTCAGAAGTGGCAGTGCTATATTGTCTGTAAATGACCTGTGATATAGATGCAGCCTTTCTGATTAAAATAGCTTTAGGTGCTAATCTCAGAACAGCAGCACTTGTCTGTTATTACACACTGCACAAACAAAGTTAACCAAAGGTCGTCTTTATAGCACTCCCTACTGATTACAAAAATACAAGTTTAGGATTAGATTTTAGGCATCTCACAAAAAATAACTGATTTTTACAGTTGCTAGCTGGAAGTTCATGATATTTAAAATTAGACAACCCATTTTCATTTTTAGGCATTTGTGTTCCTTTAAACCCTTCAGTGCAAGAGTAATCACCAATGGGTTGGCTGGCTCTCTAGCGTTCCACAGTGATTTCACTGAAAACTAAAGGGCTCTGCCACTGCAAGAAGCTTAAGAAGAACTACTGAAGCTCTTACATTAAGTAAATCAACCAACCAACACTTTAGGAATGTAGCACAATGTCAACATTAGAAGACTAATATGGTTCTTGTTCTGTACTGAACGTTTCTCATCGTAGAGCTGTGTATCTGTGGAAAACATCCTACAGTGTTTGTCTGTTCCCTATTTGCTACTAATCTAACTCACACTTTATCTTTTGCTTTGGCTTTTGTCTTGTCCAAGTGAATTAACTTGAGAAGACAGAAAATGTGCCAGAACCAAATGAAGTTTTGAATTAAGTCAAAAGAAGTAATTCGTCTGATTAATTTGTTATTACTTATATTGTTTGTTTGTATTCCTGCCTCTTGCCTCATCTTTGGCTCGGCTTGAGATGCTCCTGATAACTGAGAGATTAATCATTTTGTGCACATATAAACACATTTAGTTACATAGGCTGAACGAAATAAATATGAACATACATCAAGCTAAAAACAGATAGACAGACAGAGAGATAGATAGATAGATAGATAGATAGATAGATAGATAGATTCTTGTGTACTTAACAATAAATATTTTTCTCTTATTCCAAATGCAACACTGAGTAGAACAATTATGTAAAAAGAGCTCTCTGGAGGCAGAGGCTCCCTCTCTACTCTAATTTACCCCCACCAGACATGCCAAGTTTTAACATATAGCAAAGAGAGGCAAAAGAAGTTGGACAAGAAGGTGGTCCAGATTCCAGAGTTACTAGTAGTAGAGGCTCCACTCCCAAATATTATGGTGCAAGAGCTGGGGTAATGGTATCAAAAAAGCAAACTATAATGTTAAAGGCTAGTAATTACTAGACTCAACAGCTATATACACAAGCTAAAACAATATAAAAGAAAAAATATGCTCAACGCGTTTCATAGTTAAAGGGGAACTATCACCTCTATACAAGTTTGGCTCATAATGATATTAATAAAGCAATAACCTGCAATATTTGTCTTTTTTTGTTATTCAATTTGTGCTATGGCGAAATTTAAAGTTTTAAAAATGAGCCTGTGACTTATTTCCGGAAAGACTGCGACTCCAGCTCTGCACCATAACCTGTCAATCTTCTCTTGTTCTCAACCTCCTCCGTTGATGGAGGATTTCACCATGTAAGCTGGAGCTCTCTCATTGGCTAGAGAGGATTATAAGTGTTATATATTAAGTGATATATTATTACTAAACCTATTTTTATACTAAATAATTTGTTTTTATTTATAATAATCTTATGTTATAAATGCTTATCTTTACAAAAATAATTCAAATATTATCTCCACATCTATGTCCTCCTTGAGTCCACCCTCTTCCATTGTTCCTAACCTATATATCTAATAGGCCTCCTGTTTACATAAAGTACCAGATCTGTTGGGTTTATTAGGAGGATTTGTAAACTTCTTAGGCCTCCTTTTTTGCATGTTAAAATGTGTGGGTACTCCATGGTCTTTCATTCCTCCCTTTATTTTTCTTCTATGTTCTCTGGTCCTTGTTCTTAAATTCCTAATGGTTCTACCCACATATTTTGCTCTACACGCGCAGCTTATAAGATATACCAAATAGTTGGTACTACAATTAATATGTTATTTTACTTTTAAACCACTTATTATTTTTCATATCACTGAATTTATTTGCTCCCTGAATTATATTGGGGCAGTTTGCACATCTTGTTTTTTCACATCGAAAAGCTCCCTTCCTTGACTTTTTTTTATTAGATATTATGGTATTGGTTAATGTTATGGAATTTTTGGGGCAAGCAGTATTGTTATTAATGTTAATGTTCTTTGGTCTACTGGGTACTGTGTAGAACATCAAACCTCTATTTTTGTTAAAGTAAAAGGGATAGTAATGTTTCATAATAAAAGCAGCTCTAATTAATCATCATAGTATTTGGACTTTGGAGAGCGTTATTTCAATTCTGTCAGAGTTATAGTTCTAGAGTAATTCAACGACAAAGTATTCCCCTCCCACCCCTTTTACTGATGTAACACTGTTCAGCCAGAGCAGAAGGGAGGTGCCCAGGTAGACTGCAAAGAGGGACAATCTTCAATTAAGATAAGGGAAAAAGCTGAAAAGCTTGTCAAGGGGGGCAGGGCTTTCATTGTTCTCATAGGAAGAATATTGTCCCTTGCTGTTATCTGTCTGGTCTATGGACTGCATTCCACATCTGAGAAGAGATGGCTTACACTAGGTAAAAGGGGCGGGAGGGGGGAATTTTGCTTGCGAATATCTCTCAAACCATAAAGGTTTGAGAGATAAGACTTATATCATTCTTCATGTTTTTTTAATGCCTACAAAATAAAATAAAGATAAAACAAAGTATTACTATCCCTTTAACCATAGGTAATTCTCTGGTGATTCACCTTTAAGATTTGGGTCCTGCATTACAATATCCCAGTGATTCTTGATCAGATTTTGAATTCTCCTACTTTGGGAATTAAAGGTAGTGACTAAGCTAATGCTATATATACTTTCTTTCACCTGAACTTCTTAATTTTCTTTTTTATATCTAGTTGACTAGCTTTATTAAATGCTGGTTCAATTATTTTATCATTATATCTTCTCTCTTTCCCTTTTAGTTCTTCAATCTTTTTCATAAAATCATTAAAATCACTACAGTTTCTCCTTAGGCAGTGTTATTGTCTGAAGGGAATATTATCTAGCCATTTATAATAGTGTTTACTGCTAGCATGTAGGTACTTATTAGTAGCTACCTGTTTCTTGTAAATACTGCTCCCTATAGTGCCATCTATATTTCCCTTAAGAAGCATATCCACAAATTCTATACTTTTTTTTCTGTGTATTGGACGTAGAAGTTATTCCTCTATTGTTATTATTAAGGCAACCTATCAGCTTCTCCAGATCGTCGACATTACTTCCCCATATTAGGAGTATGTCGTCAATGATATATACCAAGTGCTCCCTCTATTCCAAACTGCTCCAGATATATAGTTCTTCAAAGTATCCCATAAACAAACTGGCATGGGGGGGGGGGGGGGGAGAAAACTTGGTACCCTTGGCAGGTCCTCTTTTTTAAAACTAAAATTCCTCCTGAAAAACAAAAAAGTTATGTTCAAGTATAACTTTAATAAGAATTCCATATGTGGCAAAGATTTAGTAGTATCATTATCCAAATAGAAGGCTAAAGCCTCCAAACCTAAATTATGTTAGATGTTGGGGTATAATGACACCACATCTAAAGTTGCCCACATAGTTTGCGGACCATTCTATGTCTTCCATCTTCTCCACAACATGTTGGCTATCTTGTATGTAACTAGGTGAATTAATCACATATTTCTGGAGAAAATGGTCGACATACTTAGATAAATTGGAGGTAACGGAATTCTTGTCAGCTACAATCGTTCTACCAGGTAGATGTCACGGAGTGACTATGACTTGAACACACTGACAAGTACAAATGAACTTAATATAAAACTTTATTAAGTAATATGAACAGCAGGAGATAAGGCAACAGGCAAATGACAATAAATGACACACAGTAGTATGAAATGCTACAAGTGGCAGTAGATAGTGGCACGTCTTTCAGATGACAAAAGTGGCAGTGGATAGTGGCACACCTTCACGAGACCAGGTAGGAACAATGGAGGCGCCTCCTTACCCTTCACAGAACAGGTGGTCAGAAACGGAATGGCCCTGGGACTACACGGTTAAAGTGAGGGCAGTGCAGAGCACTCCCATACACAAATGGAATGGCGCACCTTCACAAGACCAGAGAGGAACAGTGCAGGCACTTTCCTCGCCCTTCACAGGACATTTGTTCAGAAATGGAATGGCCCTTAGACTACACGGAGATGTGGGTACAGTGCAGAGCACTCCCGTACCCGGATCAGATGGCACACCTTCACGAGACCAGAGAGGAACAGTGTAGGCACTTTTCTCACCCTTCACAGGACAGGTGGTCAGAACTGAATGGCCCTGGGACTACACGGTTAATGTGAGAGGGCAGTGCAGAGCACTCTCAAACACAAAGTGGGCAAAAGAGTGGAGTAGACCAGTATTCCCATAGGGGATACACTAGGCGGTAGCTACATGGAGAAGGCTAGGCAACACAGGCCGGTAAGGCCACAGGAGGTCAGACACACGGAATGACCAACAAGCGCCGCTTAATGGAAGTGGGCGCAAAGTGGAAGACACAAGGCAGCACGGAAACCAAACCGTAAAACGGAATGGTCATGGAGCGCAACACAGAGGGTTAACCAGGAGGCAGCCAAAGGTCAAAACCGGATTGGATAGTCAGACGTCGCCAATGGTCATAACCGGAACGGGTAGTCAGACGAGCCAGCAGTCAGAACCGGAACAGGTAGTCAGACGAGCCAGGAGTCAGAACCGGACCGGGTAGTCAGATGAGCCAGGAGTCAGAACCAGAACAGGTAGTCAGACGTAGCCAGGTAATACACAGGAACGGTAATGCGCCAACACAGAAATAAGCTCAGGTACACCACGAAAGGGCACTGGAAGTGACATAGTCTGAGGTTTAAAAACCCTGATGGGTAGGTGGAGCAATGACCTCATCAGCATGGTGCCCTATAAGAATAGCGACTCAGCAAGACCTACAGTTAGATAGTAAACAATGTCGCTCCAGGGCAATGTCAGTCACAGACAATCACGGGGCACCGTGATAGTAGATTAATAGTAGATTTGTTTATTATTGGATTGCGATACAAAAAAAGCTGGCTCATAATGTTTCACTTTGATATTTTCATATTCTGATTATGTGATAATATCTCTTTGTAGTGATCCGTTAAGTGTTTCCTCCAAGTTCTTACTGTATCTCTCGCTTGGATCCTCATCCAATTTTACATAGAATTGGTCATCCTCTACCAATCTATGTCCTTCTTTTAAATAGTCAGCGGTATTCTGCACTATTATAGCCCTTCTGTTATCTGCTTCACAAATTGTTACAATCTTATTTCTAGACAAATTATATAAAGCCTTCCTTTCACCCTTGCTTAAATTATCCTTTTTATGTGTTTTGCCCTTAAAAGTAGAATTATACTCATCCAGTACTAGATTATAAAACATTTGAATATATAGACTCTTATTATTAGTAGGACACAAATTTGATTTTTTCTTTAACCCAGTTGTTTCCTCTTTACTTTTCTCTTGATTTTTAGTATATTCTATTTCTTCTGTGTTTTCTTCTGTGTTTTCTTTTTATATTAAAAAACCTCTTTAGAGTAAGTTTTCTTATAGGGTTAGTAATGTGTTTTTAAAACCTAAAGAAATATTGGAGCTATTAAAAAAATAAACTAAAAGATCTTAGTCCCATGTCTCATACCTTTATGGATTGAGAAATATAATGTTTTAAAGTTGTGCCCTCCCTCCCCTTTTCCTGACATCAGCTGTAAGTTAACAGAAGAAGACCCTGATACGGATCATCTCCTTGATATATTCTCTCTTATCTCCATCACAACTTTCTTGCAAGTCCTCTGAAAAAACACTTGCCTGGATTATTACTTCTGTATTGGTCTCCACTATTTAAATTTTGTATACATTTCTCTGTTTGTATAATCTCTGTCTTCAATAGCAAACCGATTCTGGGTAGGCACATTTGTGTTGGCCATGGGCGGATTGTCCTATCGGGGGATCACAGGGACCACAAGGGGGCATCGATAGGGACTTCGGTGCTGAAGGCTGCACGGACCTCTCATTCCCCACAGTGGACCACCAGGGAATGCAAGAGAGGAGGAAAAGACATATCAAAGAGATATGTTGAGAGGCAGTGGAAAAGAAGACAAAAAAGACTAGATGGAATGGGAGGTGGGTAGGAGAAAGGCAGGGGACTGAGGGGGTCTGACTGAGCAATATTAGGAAAGAGGGGGAAAGCAATGGGAGAGAGTGGAGTGGGACAGAGAAAAGAGGAGATGAAATAGACTGGAGGAAAAAGGGAGAGAGGAAGCAGCAAAGGGGCCTGTAGGTAGAAAGTGAAAGGGGTTAATAGGCTGGGAATGAGAGTGTAGAAAAGGGCTGGGGAAGAGAGAGTGGGAGAAAGGGGCTGGGAGTTGCTAGGGTTGTATTTAACCATTTGAGTGTCATAAATGTATCCAAAATTATATATATATATCTATATCTATCTATATATATATATATATATATATATATATATATATATATATATATATATAAACACCAGCTAGTGGTCTGCTTTAAAAAAAAAATTGCCCAGGCTGGTATTCCCCTACAATCCGCCCCTGGTGTTGGCTATCACATCCTCCTGCTTATCGGTATTTTGGGATTTAGTGCAGACAACTTTATCATTTTTCTTTTGGTACGCCTCACCAAAATATCTATACCTGCTGTTGTGGTAGCTGTTTAAAATTTCTATTGCTTCTCTTATTTTATTATCCATCACATCTCAATGGAAATTATTTTCCTTTCTTCCTTTTCGTTCTTTCTCCAGACGGAAGGTTAATAATTATCCGTACTTTTCTATCCATCTCCATAAATGATTTTAGATGTTCATAATTTACAAGTTTTCTATTTAGTTCCTCTATTTCTGTTTCTAATTTTTTCAGACATTCTTCTCTATTAATTTCATTAGATTTTTAGTACACTGTGTCAATTCACTATTCCACATCTCAATAAATTTGGGATCTGGAAATGGAGAAGCCTTAAAGAGTCTCTACCCTCTAGGGACCAGATTTTGACCTAAATATTTTTGTAACAGTAAACAGCCCCACCAGTATTTCAGTTCAGGACCCATCATATTCTCTAATTGGATGAAACATTTGTTCATCTCAGTTTCTTCATAACTGCTCTCATTAGGTGTTTCTGACACTTTTACTTCTTTTGATTCAAACAATATTATGATCTCGGCCTTCTGATGATTACCAAATAGAGGGCGATATTTCAATAATAAACCGATAGATAGACAAACAGACAGACAGATAGATAGATAGATAGATAGATAGATAGATAGATAGATAATAGTGACATATATTATTTGCTCTAGAATAGGAGGTGTGCAAACTGAGACTCTCCAGATATTGCTGGACCATCGAATCCATAATCCTCCGAAAGCCTTTGAGAGATGGGGGGGGGGAAGGACATTACTATAATACAATACAATACCATACCAGGACAATAAAACTTACATAGAATGAAAACCAGTACCATAAACATACATGTGCCCACACACATTTGGATGAATACTAAGATAATAAAATACACACACACACACACACGCTAAATGAATACCAATATGGTAAAACACACATATACTTTAAATGAATACCGATACAATAACCACATACACACAGAATGAATACCAGTACAATACAACACACACACGCACAGTATAATAAAACATATATATATATATACATTATGCATTGGATACCTATTTGGCACTCAAAGGGTTAAATGAATACCAGTAAATAAAACACTCTCATCCAAACAACATTGACTGAGTACCAGTATAATAAAACAAACACAAAATAAAACATAAACACACAATCACATGTTGAATGACTATAGTACAATAAAATGCACACATATGTATGTAGATTTAATACAGTATAATAAAACACACATACATATATGATGAATGCATACCTGTACAATAAAAAACACAAGGTGAATGAGTGTCAGTACAATAAAACACACACTCTCACACACACACTAAATCTATACCAGTAAGATAAAACAAACACAAATCACACAAACAAACAAACATCTCACACACGCCAAATATATATCATTATGATAAGTCATAGATGGATAATTTTCAGCCAGGTCCTGACAGGTCAATAACCTTTTTTTTTAAATCTGGTATTACGTTACATGAGACCAGAAAACCAACACATCATTACAACCCAAGAGCAAGGCAATACATGATTGTTTAAAGAGGTGACCTGAATTAGGTCACATGGTACCTTCCTTTTAGAAAATAACCCTTGAGTTGCAAAAACACACTTGTTGAATGGATTTCAGTACAATGAGTCTCTCTCTTTCTTTCTCTCTCTCACACAAACACACACACACACACACACACATACACACAAACAAGATTTTTGAATGGTTACCAGTACAAGGGCACTCTTACCTAAATATACCACGGACATATTATGTTTGGGGATTTCACCATCCTCCAGTGGTTCCAACTTTAAATCATCCTGTGAAGACCCAGTTCTGGCTGCTGTTACAGCTATCCGTTCTGACCCATGACAGCTCATTTGAGTAAGGCCAGCAGTAGTGTTCATGATTAGACACCTCTTTGTTTGGGCAATAGTGATAGCAAAGATTGGAAGCAATTCCTGAAATAGAGGCCAGCAGAGCCTCCAGTGTAAAAGAGAAGTACACAATCAAACCTAAGAAGGGTGGTGGGACACCCCTCCTTATTTGCCAGTATATGAACAGTATATGATGGTACAGTTTACAATTTCATGTGGGGGAATTGGGCAGCCTTGTGGCTAGCCATATCCCAAAACCTTGTGAAACAAAAAGGATGAGGGGGGAGAGCATCCTTCTGTCCCTGAAATGGAAATGCCAAATTCAGCCTCTAATTTCTCATTTTGACTTTTGAATTCCATGCAATCTGCCTCTTTTCTCCCTTCTGTATATGAATATCAATCTTCTGCATAAAAAGAAAAATACTAACTCATTCTAACAAAAATAACCCCAGACCAAATACAAAGTATCACTCTGAGCCTAAAAGGCGCTACAGGGAAAATATGAAATACAAAAGTAAATAGGAAAAAGAACAAAGGGAACCCTGCAGTTCTACCACACTATACAGGGTAAATGATGAGTACAGTCCAAAGGTTAAAGGATGTACCTTAAAACTTAACTTTTATTAACCATTAAAATGATTCCTGGGAATCAAAAATACGCGTCCAGTTGCACCTGCCTCATTCTCAAGTAGCTACAGAAAAGGAAGAAGAATATAGACAAGTATATGGGATCTTAATCCAGCTACACCTAGTATACACTTCAACTAAAGTCTGAAAAATGAGTACTACCACAATATATACCTGATGCCCCAGGGCACAATCCAGTTTGCCACATAGATTATGTAGTCAAAGACTCCCTCAGGGCTAAATGAATACAAAATAAGATAAATACTGAATGTCCTAATCCACTGAAGTGGAAATTCAAAGATGTGAAAACAGAATCCTAAATATGTACTTGTTATCATGTAAGCATATAAAAGATGATGTGTACTGCCAGGGCATCATCCAGCTTGACAAGAAAAAGGAACTTTTAGTATGCTAAATACACAGGTCACCATATAGATATAGGAGAAGATGTATAACGCGGGGGTTGCCAACAACAATACTGTAGGTATAATCGGAAAGGAATATATTTATATATATCTATATATATACCTATAGGGAAAAATGTGTTTAATGACATTAAAAACATTTTTTTCATTTTACAAGTCCTTATGAGTACTCATTCGTGGGGGATTGTCCCCAAGTACAAATGCTTGTATTTATCCCTTTTTGAAGCACCAAGACAGTTGTCTATTTTCAATTTTAGGAGTGCCCTGCGCTAACAATTTATATTATATATATATAACTCAACAGAAAAAAACAAACAGCTTACAGCGCTGTATCACTTAGTATTTAAAAATATCTGTGTATGTATTAATAATACGTGTTCAATTTTAATTGTAGTTAGTAATAATTTTTGATATATGTAAAGTGCTCTTGAAAAAATAAGTGTACCTGAAGTGTGCAGCAAGGAATAAGAGGGTTCTCCAGTCCCCCAAAAGGTGCAAACACAAAAAAAACTGTAAACCTGCGCTCCTCTTATTCCTTGTACATCTATTATTCCAACATTAAAGGTTGGCTCATGTATAATTTCTAGTATTTTCAACATATACTAATTAGTACAAATGCAATAGCAAACCAGACAAGGCCTTGGTAATAGATATATTATGTTGACATAGGCCGGCACACTGTTGCTAACTTAGTGAGACATTAGTATTCTCATGGATGCAGTCGGTTTATGCCTTGAAATTTCACGCAACAGACATACGCACACATGCAACAGACATACACACACACAAAGAGTGGACACTGTCACAGTGATAGCCGCCCCCATGTGTGGCGGTTCTGGCTCTTACAGGTCACCCGGATATGTAGGCTCTGAATGTAGAAGTGGGGGCTGTGGCCACCCTGGGATCAGTGTAGGAGCTTTAAAGAGCTGTGTAGGTAACAATGTTGTACTGAAATCAATATCTGCAGTATTCAGAGCATTAGGAGCCAAATGTAGCCCTCTAAGGACCAGAGGACATTGCTTTACAACGTGTACCATCCTCCATCTGGTCCTGAAACCGTTAAATCAGTGGTATTTGTTATTTCCTTTACTTTCGGGCACAATTGCAGTATTATGCCTCTGTGTGTTTGGCATATAGAAGTGGAAAGCAGAAAATAAAAGGAGATTATGTGAGAGAGACTTATGCCAGCATGTTACGCTGTAGAGTGCCATGCAGTATACAGAGGTGTGTCAAGTCAGAGTTAACCCTTTGAGTGCTGGAACGGCACCCAATTAATTGTGGTGCAATACATCTTACCTCTCTAGCACTCAATTGGTTAAATAGAGTACTGTTAATGTATAAATAAGTTGTCCCAATGACATAAATAATGTAGATTCAGCAGGTCACGTTACTGTCCCCCGTAGAACAGAGACACTGTTCTCCCCACAATGTGTCTCGCAATGTCCGGACCAGTGCAGGAGGAAGAAGCCGCTGTTGATTATGAGGGAGCAGGCCTGAGCCTAGGGGCTGGCAGGGGTATCAGGCATGGAGAGGCTGTGCTGGGCTTCTGTGAACTGAGGAAAGACCAGGGATCCTGGGCATCCACTGTCCATCTGAAAAAAAAAAAAAAAGGCTCCAAAAAACATCAAAATGGTCACACTGGAAAAAGACTATATAATGTTTTAAAGGGACAGTCATACTTCTATTAAAGTTTATCTTTGAGTCCTCTTTATATATTTTTTAACATTACCTTATATGTAATTACTTAGTGTTGTAGTTCAAACTCTGTTCAAGCCAAAAGGATCCTCCTCCCACCCCTTCTGGCCACCTCCCATCAGAGCTGGAATCCGGTTGTTGGACCATATGGAGGCAGTGAGGGACAATCTTAATTCAGTAAGTATAAGGAAAACTATGCCCCCTTGAGGAGGGAGGGCATGATTTTCCTTTTGCTTACTGAAGATTGTCACTTGCCGCATTCCATCCGGACAAGAGACACCAGGGAAAGGGTCATCCCTTTCAGCTTTTATAGCGTTTGAACTACAACACTGAAAGTAATTAAATATAGAGCAACATGTTAAAAAAATGATAAATAAGTCTTGGAGCTAAACTTTAATAGAAGTAGTACTATCCCTTTAACCCTTTGAGTGGTTGAGGGTTTCTCAAGGCATTGCAAAGCAATGTTTTACATACCCCTCTGGTACTCCAAGGGTTAACTGTTTGAGTAGCATAGGCATCCTACATCCCTCACTCCCTTGTACATTACTTCCCTGCAAGTTAAGAATCTATAAAGGTTTTGCCCTTTGAGTGCCAGATTGGTTTGCAACACATTGCAAAGAATGCATTGCGTACCCTCTGGCACTGAAAGGGTTAACTGGAGAAGTGCAGATGAGGGCAGTGTGTGTGTGTGTGGAGCAGGAGGACATTTGGGCAAGTAGTTTCTAGTATTCCAAGCCTTTTTTCCATGTTCTGAGAATGATCATTCAGTTCCTTGTATTGCAAGCCTCTTTTTCACATCCTGAGCACAACCACACAGTTCTAAACATACAGCCTAGTAAGTCCCTGGGAGACCCACAACAGAAAATATCCAGGGTATGTATGTATGTGTGTTTATGTGTTTGATAGTGTATATATGCATATATCTCCAGGGCTGGCAGTAGGGCGGAGACATGAATATTCCCTCCTTACTGCCACCCCTGGGTGTGTTACACTTCGGACAAGTTTTTCGGTCACAGGATGCTTTCTCTTTTATATATATATTCCTTTTCGATTATACCTACAATATGGTTGTTGGTAAGCCGGACAATGCCCTGGCAGTATACATCTTCTTCTATATCTCTATGGTGACCGGTGTATTCAGCATACTAAACAGTACTCCAGATAATTGCCCGGCACTACACAACATCTTTTTTTATGCTTACACGATAACAAGTGCACAGATCTGAATAATATCTGGGATTCTGTTTCGTATATGCCAGTCCCATTTTCACATCTTTGAATTTCCACTTCAGTGTATTAGTACAGGCAGTATTTATCTTATTATATATTAATTTAGCCATGAGGGAGTCTCTTTTGACTATATTATCCATGTGGCAAACCGGATTGTGCCCCTGGTGCATCAGGTATATATTGTGATACTACTCATTTTTCAGACTTTATTTGGAATGTATCTTAGGTTTAGCGGGATGACGATCCCCTATTCTTGTATATATTCTTATTCATTTTCTGTATCTACACAAGATAGTGGCAAGCCGGTTTGTAACATGGCACTAGCATTTATGATACCCAGGAATCATTTTAATGGTTAATAAAAGTTAAGATTTATGGTACCTCCTTTGACCATTGGATTGTACTCATCGCTCTGGTTTAGCCTTTATAGTATGGCAGAACTACAGGGTTCCCTTTGTTGTTTTTGCTATATACTTTTGTATTTCAATCTCCTGCACCCATCTCCAGCTTATTTCTGTTTCTGGGTTCCTCATTTCCTGTGTTCTGACTTATTCTTGAAGACACCATGAAAGAGTGCTCAAACGGACCTGCTCTGGATCAGCAGCCCAAGAAATCATCTATCACCATCCTACAAGAATCATTCTTTATTCAAATCCATGTAAAAACAAAGATTTAGTGCAAGTAATTTGGAGAGATATGATACGCCTAATGCATTTCGTATTAAAACTTATTCATAGCCTTAAATTCCTATGAATAAGTTTTAATACAAAACGCGTTAGGAGGATCGTATCTCTCCAAACGACTTGCAGTAAATCTTTGTTTTTACATGGATTTGAATAAATAAAGATTCTTTTAAGACAGTAATGGATGATTCCTCGGACTGCTGATCGAGGACGGGGCCATTTGAGCACTCTTTCATGGTGTCTTCAAGTATGCTGAAACCTTCTGGCCAGGGGTTGGAGAGGGGGCTCCAGATCTGCAACCACCTTTGGGCCTCGGTGAGTTGGTTGCTTATATATTTACAAGCGGACAGAGATTTGAAGCAGTGATAATTGTTTGTTTTCTGCATATACTCTGACTTATTCTGCCTCCTTACTGGATAATTGAAAGGTAAAAATACCCAACAAACAAGTTGAACATAAATAGCCAGAAGCAAATGCATAGGAGGGATGTACCAATACCATTCTGAGCAAAAATAGGCACTGGCATCTATTTTCTAACTCCAAACCTGCCTAATGCCAGTTTACTACAGTACTTCCTCTGAAGGTTCTCTCCTTGATGCCGAGGAGGTCAGTGGAGCAGTCTATGGGTGTTTCTGTGGGTTTGTTTCTTTTATGCCTGGTACTAAACAAGGTGCAGATTAAATGGTGTAACTTAACACTTTTTATCTGTACACATTATGGGACAGGTGTTCGGGACTTGCTGGCATTACAGTCTTATCGACTGCAGAGTGTATCCACTGGTATGCACTGCAGCAATCATACACCTAGTACATAACCTGAAACACTGCCTCTGACACTGGAGGCTAATGATAGTTTAGTGAGTATTACATGACAGGGAGGATGTTCTCATTGGTCCTTTGGGGGTATTCTACATGGTCTCTTTTATTTGTTTGCTTGGCTGATGCTTTGAAGGACACCAAAAAACTTCTATACTTCTATACTTTGATTGAGATCCCATCCATATGATAATTAACCAATAATTATCAATGACTGATTTTATGATTATACAATATGGTATAGTTGCATGTACTGTGTAATACATGTTTTGTTTGTGTTCATTGATTACTGATACTATGTCAGGCTTTTTGATCATTTAGTGAGCATTATAAGACAGCTAGCGCATTTGCACTGATCTGGCAGGGCGAGTCTGCATGGTTTCTTTTATGCGTTTGTGTGTTGGGTATTTTAATGAAGAACACCAATATATTCTTAAATATCTTCCATCTGTGTAATCTTTGACCCACTGTTGATTTTATGTTTATGCAAAATATTATATATCTATAGGTAGAACATAATTGCTTAAAATGATTCAGGTTCAAGTCCTTTTAAATATCATGTGCTTCAGCAAGCATTTGCCAAAAATGTATTTCTTAGGTGCATAAACCCCAAAATATGCTATAAACATGTTTTCCCATTCATCTGGAGGCAGCTGTGCATGACCATTTGGCCTGTCTCTGCTTATAAAAGGGATAATGGCACTGTGTGGCATGATTTAGATAAACAAATCAATAAGAGAGACGCATTTCAGTGAACTCCACTGAGAGGGTAGTAGATATGTGGAATGGCCTACCAGCAGGAGTGGCAGAAGTTAATACAGTGACAGAATTTAAGCATGCATGGGATAGGCAAAAGGCTGTTCTTAACGTAAGAAAAGACCAAGGACCAAAAAAGGTTTGAGGTTTTTACTGTAGGAAAATGCGCAGACTAGATGGGCCGAATGGTTCTTATATGCCGTCAAATTTTATGTTTCTAACTGAACTGAGTGGGTTCTAATCGCAAAACAATTCATGTTCTTAATGATTTTATCATTTTTTCAACATCCTATATAATAATTCGATTAAATGTGTGTAACGCCTCAGTCATGCACAGTACAGACTGCCCCCGCCTCCTTCGGAGCATCCAGCTCTGTATCAGCCGTGGCGTAGGCAGTCTCCACTGCACATGACTGCCCCACAACCGGCTGGCAGTGGCACTGTGGCCCGTGTAACGGGCTCTTCAACTAGTGTCTTATTAAAAGTGTCCAAGAGTGACCACTTTTACTTTTTAAAGATTTTAGAACTTTCACACCAAAGAAAATGAACAAAGTTGTCTAGTAGTACATAATAATTTAATGGTTTTGACCCTTTTTATTTTTTGGTGATAATGTCCCTTTAAGCACTGGGGATACTTTCCAGGCCTGTGTGTCAGCTTTGCCTGGCTGGAATTCATTTAGTGCAGCTAAAGTAAAAGATTTATGTCATATTCTGGTACTCTGCATTCACTTTGTTAACTTCCGAAATCTAAAAACGCCAGTTTAGCTTGAACTTGTAAAATTTCTTCTAATACACTTTATTAGATTCAAGTGGGATTTCACACCATCCGGCTCTGACAGATGGAGCCTATGATTTTTATGGAAATTGTAACAGTGGCCAACCTTGGCATTTAGAGGACGTGAAGATGTATCCAACTGCTAGTCTCCAGTTCTGTGAAGGCACAACTTCCCCTCCTAGCGTAAATGCAGACTATGCTCCCAAACTTGCCAACATTTCAAAAACATTTGCAAGGACAATGTTCCCCTGTGCAATCACATTACAGTGGTGATTCTCAAATTGTGTTCTGTGGAACCCCAGGATTCCCTGAGAAATACAGTTGCTTTTACAGACCATATTTAAGTAATGTCAAAGAATGGAACAATGCTGGGGTGACAGACAGTGTACTTAGCCTTATAATTAAGGATTAAGTTACCAGTACATGCTAGCATTAGGATACTTTAGTACTGACCCTAAATTAGCCCACTTTATGCTAGAGTTCTCCAGTGCATTGTATTGGAGACATCTCTAGCCATCAAAGTTTTAAAGGGTTTGCTTGCTGGTTGATAGGGTTCCCCAAAGATCTGATAAAAACCAAAGGGTTCCCCCACCTTAAAAAGACAGATAACATCTACATTACAAAGTCTCACTTAATGGACCACAGTAATGAGGTGTCAGTAGAAAACCTTGTACTACAGACTTAAAACTGCATTTATAACGTAGAATAGACATTACCCACTCTAAGATAATATGAGGAAATAAAAAAACAAATAAACACTATTAATATGTGTGGATGCTCATATCCTATCAACCTTTAACAACATACTCAGAACATGGAGTTGAAATTCAAATCTAAAACTGGCAAAAAGCAGGAACAACTGTCACAACCCTGGAGTAGATAGATAGCTGGGACTCTCTGAAGGAGTGAGAGGGTATTGTAGAGATTGATGTTAGTGGACATTCTTGCTGCACCTGTAGAAAGGTGCCGACCACAAGACTGGATATCTGTCCCCAGTCAGTCGGATCAGGATGAATTCACCTGCGTTGAGAGGGCAGAGAGCCCAGACTCCCTATCTAGATGGCAATCAAGTAGAGGAGCCAGAGTAGAGTATTTATGTGTTCTCTCATTGATAAATAAGCACGTACATTTTTATTGATAACTATATAAATGACTAATATGCTAGCAGACGGATAGATGACCTATGCCACTACAAAGAATAAGATGGGTGGAATGAAGGTCAAAGAGCCTGTTCAGTGTGATAAACTCTCCAATTCCTGTGTTAGCCTTTTTTTCAAGGTTGATGGATGCTAGTGCATTAGGTTTACAAAATTACATAGGAACTGGAGAGTTTATATCATTTAAGAACTTATCTCACATTATCATGTACCACTCAAACCCCCTCCCCCTGTCTGCTGGAGACTACAAATCCCATCATCCCCAACCAGATAGGAGTTGTAGTCCCCAACAGCTTACATGTTTATGAGCATCTTTTCCTGCATGCTTAGCCGTTCACCTTTTAATAATTGTGGCCAGGGCAGGACTAGACCTTTGGCAGATTAAACATGTGCTTAGAGCATCAGGTTTTAAGGAGCACCTCAACTGTGCTGGTTGTGTTCATGATCTGGGTTGTGGGTGTCATCAAGCAATTCTAATGCCTCTGCACCAGACACCCAGACTGATATACTAAGAAGAAAATGAGAAATTAACTATTTGTGTACAACAGAAGGTCCAATGCATTGCTTTGCAATGCATTGGACATCCTTGTGGCACTTAAAGGATTATTATTTTTTTAATTAATTTTTATTCAGACCTCATTGGAGGGACATCAGGAAGGGTCCTGATGCCCCCCCTTCAAAAAGGTCTGAAACAAAAATAATGGAAAAAACCCTATATGTGCCAAAATGAGGGTCCAACTCATTGAAAGGGTTATTTGTTTTGTATTATTTTTTATTCACATCTTGTTGAGGGGGCATCAGGACCCCACCCCCCCATGAGGTCTGTATAAAAATTGATTTGCAATGCATTTGACACCCCTGTGGCATGCACACAAACTGCCTCCAGTCCCCATCCAACATACCCTAACCCTCCCAGCCTGGTTCCACAGCCCACTCGCAGTCCCAGTGCCTCAGCCTCCCTACCCCCTCCCAACCTGATTTCACTGCCTACTTGTAGACACAGACTACCAGTGTAGTCACAGATCACTCATATGACCCCCATCCCCACTAGCTTTGCTCCACTGCCCACTGATAGACATAACCACTTATACTGCCTGACACCCCCCCCACACACACACACACACCTGATTCTACTGGCAGCCACAGGTCCGCACATACACTGGCTGACCGCCTAGCCTGTTTCATCTGGTAACCATAGAATCACACATAGACTGTTTGCTTCCCCATCCTTATTCCCCTGGCAGTCAAGCACCCGGCACCCATTATGGTATGTCAACCATTAGAGTGGGGTACCATTATTCTTAGGCTAGCAGTAAGTTCCGAATACACTAGGAAATCCCATGTTGTTGAACCATCTGTCTTTGAATTGGTTGATGTTTAAAAATGCATATTTTTTCCTGTAACACTACATTCTGGAAATAGTTGTGCATACTAACCTAGGGAGAGAAAGACAAGTGACCCCTCATTTGATGCAGCTAATTGTCCAGTTCTAAAACTGTATGCTTTACCTACCTTTTCTTCGTTTCTTTTGTTGTTATAACCATTTTAGCACAGGCAGGCCATAATTGAAAATATGTATTAAAAAAATGATAGATTGTAGATGTTGTAGTTTTGTGCTTCTCCCTACAGTATGTTAACTAATACGAACAGGGTAAAATATTTTTTGGAAGAGTAGTAGCTAATGATTCAGTCATAAATTCCATGATTTTTCAAAGCTATCTATATCTTTGAAGAGAAAGAAAAGTAAAAGAGCTCAAATGTTTCCTATAGCGCCACCTTCTGGAAACAATTGTGGACACAAGCCTAGAGGTAAAAAGGCAAGTGACCCCTTACCTGCTGAGGGTGAATGTCTAATTTCCATAATGGTATACCTCACCTACATTTTTCCTGCACATCTGTTATGGTTATGACCATTTTAGTGCAGACAGTTAATTTAAAAAAGAAAAGTGGCAGTTGTAGGTTAGTGTTCCTGGCACCCCCATATTGTATGTTGATCCACAAAAATGTGGTTCAGTTTTTCTCAGACTGGTAAGAGGTACTGAATATAGTAGGGAATTCTATGGTTTAGTATATTTGAAATGTAAAACAAACATGTATTTGTTCCTGTAGTGCCAACCTTTGTTTTGTGTACTACAGACAAGGAGTAGAAAGGCAAGTGACCACTCATTTGATGTGGCTGAATGTCTAATTTCCATAGCTTGTAGCACAATGTAAAATTTACTTCAACTGAGGCAGCAGATAAAAGCATGAAAAAAATATATATGGTTTTCCATATGTAAGTAGAAAGTTACTTACAGGATTCAGACCTAAACAGATGAATAGCAAAAATGCTGAAAATGTGTGTGGCCTACAGGGTCTAAAATATGGCCCACGCCCTGGCACGCAAAGGGTCAAACAATTGTTTATGATATATTTTGCATTATTTATTTGTCAGTTAGTGCAAATTTGGAAAGCACTGCCACACTGCTCACCATCCCATCTGTCACTATCTACCAGGAAGTATTAGCTCACTAGCATAAAATGACTAATAAGTAAAGCTAAGCATCTGATACTACTGTTTGAAAAAACTGATAAGAAAAATATGGTTGTTGTTGTTTTTTTTAATATAATCCTGTATTCTCCAAGATATTGGCTTTTAAAGTTAAGCCGGTGATGTCAATCTTGTGCAGGCTGCTGTACAGATCTGTACTGCAGCCTGTCAAACTTCATCTGTTCCCCTCTCCAAGTAATACCTCGTTCCAACCTCCTCCGATGATAGAGGATTTCTCCATGTGAGCTGGAGTGGCCTCATTGGCAATGAGACCATTCCAGCTCACACAGAGGAAGACTCAGTCAGACTAGGAGGTGAGAATGAGGCACTACTTGGAGAGGGGAACAGATGAAGATTGACAGGCTGCAGTACAGATCTGTACCGCAGTCTGCACAAGACTGACATCACCGGCGTAACTTGAAAAGCCAATATATCTGAAAATACAGCATTATATTTAAAAAAAAAAAAAGGATTACAGATTAATTTGAAATGAGCATTCCAATGAAGGCAACATTAATACAGGTGAGAGTTCCCCTTTAAGAGCTTTTTGGAGATTGTATGTTACAGGCCAGAAGTAGGGAACCTTAATCCACAACTAGCCAATGGATGGCTGGGGACCATGGAAGCTGTCGTCACCAGCTACCCCTGTTATGTGCCAGGCAATAGATGGGACTAAAGACATTGTCAGGTGAGAAGTGGGAGTATGATCATAGGTGTGGCTGAAGTCTCATAGGGCATCTTATCTGTAAGTATATTGAGATATAAATTCAGCACTGAATATAGCCAATGTCTGCAATGGCATTTGATCCTGGGAGCTGTGATTAGAGACATGGCATGGCAATCACGCGTAGCTCTCAGAGATGTGAAAAATGAAGAAACAACAACTTGGTAGGTGAAATTCCAGTGGCCTAGAACTTTGCTTAACTCATTAACGCTGAGGATGGGAGAAGTACCCCTCCCCATATTAGGACTCCCTCCAACATCTGAGAATCCTAACTGGCAATATGCATAAGCTGCTGGAAAATTAATTGGAAAATCTCATAAATGACATCTGCCCGTTTCAAACGTGCCACTGAATTTCATACAAACTTCTTGCTGGACACAGCAAACTTTCCATTGCCAGACGGGCAGCTTTGAAACATCTAATAACCTAAAATGTCATTTTCACATGCAAAAACTGGCAATCGTAGCAAGGTTACGGAGAGTTGTTTTCCGATGCTGAAAAGTACTTGTAAACCAACACCAATTCTAAGAACAATTTTATGTCTACTTAAATAATCCTGGTTTACTATTTAATGCGTGCGTAATGTATTAAGAGCTAAATCTTTACAGAATGGTTGTGAGCTACAAAGCCCTGTAATTGAAATATAAATCTTATTATTTGTGTAGCAGTCAAACGCCAGTTGTAATAAGAAATTTCTATGTTTTCTTTGTGCACATTCCGCAAGTCATGATCTAATCTACAAAGCAACATTAAAAAGAAGTGATACTTTGTTTCAACAGAGAAACTAGACTTTTAACCTCATTTGTTGAAGATATCACATAAAAGTGAAAAGGAAAATATTCTTTTAATTTTTCATTTTCCAATTTTTAAGCAAGATATGTACCTCAATACGGAACATTCATGCAGTGCATTACAGTACACAGAATAAGGGTCAGTAAACCCTTATTATGGAAACAAGTATTTATTTTATTCCAGCTAATTATAAAGTGTTGATTTTTAAGTCCATACTCACAAAAAACATGTCTGTGCTGTAATAACTTTTTTGAATGAATAATATCTTAGGAAGTGCCCTTATTTTACCATCAGGAAAATTCCTGCAATATACGTTTTTTTAGAATGGTTCACTACTCCTTTAAATTGTTGATTCCATACCTCCCAAGTTTCCTTCTTTAGGAGGGACAGTCCCTCTTTTAGACCCAAATCCCTCTGTCCCTCTTTTCCACCCTGATGTCCCTCTTTTTAGGAGATCAAATTGTGTGGTGTGTATATAACTGTATCACATTGCTCCACAGCAATAAAACTTACATTAAGGCTTGTTTAGACGTCAGTATATGTGTTTATAAATCAGTCTGTGTAAATAATATAATTTGGTCTTGTTAGAAGTCAATTATTAGGTTACATAAGGAGGCGTCAATAGGTCACGAAATAACCTAAAAATTCTCTGTAATGCCACGCTCACCAGACATGCCCCCAGCAACACCCCCTAAAACACAAGTGTCCCTCTTTGGAAATTTGAAATGTTAGGAGGTATGTGATAAGCTTTAGATTACTGAGCAAAATCCTATATAATAATTCACTAAAACATGTGTAACGCCGAGACCTGATTGCTCAGGAACCATGCGGCCCCAAAGGGCCATTACCAAACTCTATAACTGGTTATCTGATTTCTCGGACGCTTCTCACTGTCATTCATACAGACAGTTGTGGGAAAAGGATCTCCAGATCCTAATCCCTCCTGAACCTTGGGAACGAGTCTTTAAGCGACCTCTCTTCTCATCTAGAAATACTATGGCTATGGAAACTAACTATAAATTACTCACTCACTGGTACAGATCGCCCCATCTTCTACATGGCTATTACCCACAGGTTTCCTTGCTATGTTGGAGATGCTGTCAGGCAGAAGGCACTTTAGCGCATCTTTGGTGGTGGTGTCCCTTGATTTCCCCATTCTGGCATCAGATCACACAGGCTTTATCGACGACTCTTTCTCTTACTTTACCATTGGATCCGATGTTACTCCACTTTTCAGTGGGACTCTCGGATTTGGACTGTTCTCGGTCCATGAAAGCTTTACTCAATACTCTTCTCACGACAGCCAGGATGTGTATTCCGGCTCATTGGAAGTCGACTTTGCCTCCTTCCACTGGGGAGTGGAGGAGACGAGTTGGAGATACGGCTCTCTATGAAAAATTAACGCACCTGCTCTCTGGAGGAGACCCTCCCTTCTCAGTGGTGTGGTCCCCTTGGCTCTTGACAAATCCACTACCCTGTTAGTTGTTTAGAACTTACCATTTGTCCTTGTTACCTCCCGAGTGCTTTTTCCACAACTCATTCATCCTGTTGTGCGGTTGAGCCGGCTTTCTTGTTAATGGAACCCGTAGTGCCTCTCTGCTGCTGTAGCTCTGTATCCCTTTCCCCTCCCTTCCTTCCCCTCCTCTATTCTCTATCTTTCCTCTTGTCTTCTTGCTGATTTTCATAGCTCCCCCCTCTTTTCTGTTCTTTTTCTTTCCCCTGTTTCTTCTTTCACATCTCTTTCCTCTGACTCAATAGAAGCATGACTTCATTGTCCTATTTGAGATTTTCCCACTCAGTTTTAATTTTAGAGTATTTCTGTAAGCGTGGGATTCCTGCATTACTGATATTAGCTTTGTTATGTTTACTTTATCTTTCTATCTTGTATCTTGGAATATGCTTGTGTTTTACCTTCTAATATCTCACTTTAAGCGATATGACTTGTTGTTCATATTCTCCTTTGTGAATGTTCTTTTTTTGATTATCTCCAATAAAGCTTTTAAAATACAAAAAAAAAAAAAACACATGTAACGACAAAGTCATGCGCAGTAGAGACTGCCTGTTCCACGACTGATATAGAGCTGGACGCTCTCTGTATCAGATGCGGTGTGGGCAGTCTCTCCTGCGCATTACTGCCCCGCAACTGGCTGGCAGTGGCACTGTGGCCGTGTAACGGGCTCTTCAACTAGTAATAAATATTTACTTTCCCTTGTTCCAAACTGCATACCACACATGAAAAATGGATCTACAAGATACAGAGCTGGGATCCGTGTGTTCTGCTAACCGTACGGGATCATAACTGACTACTTTTGGTGCTCTTTCCTCCATCACTTCAAAATGTAATCTTCTAATTTATAAATAAGCTTATTTTTCTCTTGACCTTTTTTTGGTTTCCAGGGCTCAATCAGCAGCCCAGCATTCTTCTCTGTAGGGCAATGGTTTAATGTTGGTGCTGCTGACATCTCTTAATGACATGCTGAAAAAGACAAATATGAACAAGAGTTTAGTTTCACAGGTTAAACAGCTGAGTTATTCTGTGGTCAGAATAATAATACCTAAACCTGTGTTTTTCTTTCTCCTGTTTTCCCAAATGCAAAGGCTTCAGTTACAACTTTTACACCATTGTTTTTCACTAAAAAATTGCATTTTACAGTTAATAGATTTAGAATTGGATATGTGGGATCAGAGCAGTATTTAAACCTCATGGGTATGTATGTGGGTATATATATATATATATATATATATATATATATACACGGCTTAAAATGTGAAGTCCTTTGCTACTAGCCAGACCTGAAAAGTTACTCGCCACTGCAAGCCATAACATACCCACCAGGGCTGAATTTCTACTCGTCAGGGCTAAATTTTCACTCGCGAGTGACGAGTGGAAATTTTGAGCCATATATATATATATATATATATATATATATATATATATATATAAATATATATATATATATATATAGTATGTTTTTAATATATATTTCTTATTCACCCACCCCCCCGGATTAAAAATGTGATATATTTCCTCATCTTTGTAATACTTTGAGCCCACTTTGCAATTGAGTACTACATCTCCATTGCTCTATTGATGGGAATCTAATCATACCTCTATGTCAAATTCTGTTGTAGGTTTAAAAATAGATGACACCAACGATTCAAGAGATGGTAACCTTGGTGCTCATCATGAATTTAATACTTGGATACTTTTCTATGGCTTTATTTTACAAAGGTAAGGACAACATTTTTACTCAAGTTCCAGCCTTTATCAAAACTGTGTGTTGTGCTGCTTTTTCTAGCACCTGCTCTAGGAACTACAAGTTCCAGTACAATTGAAATAAAAGTAACAAAACACAACATTTTGGAAATGTGCCAGCTGTACATAATCAGATATTGTGCAGCCACCAGTGGTCAGAGAAGTAAGTACAAGACACAGTACAGAAGAGATGAGGTAAGGGTATAATCAGATGGTCTAGGGTCAAAGGGAGGCAGCTTTGGTTCAGAATCATTTAAACAAACAGCAGGTCAGGGCAGGCAGCAATCATGAGTAGTACAAGTAGTCAGGAAGAGTGGAATAACTCAAAGTTGCAAGGAAGGAGTCAAAACAACTAAGCACTGTTGAACTGTGGTTGGATCTTTTTATAGGAGATGTTTGGCACCAAACAGAGAGTCCTTTGAATAAGACTGTGCACTTCCAGAGTGATGTTTTATTGCTTTCCCTCTTCCAGTGCACACTTGTGACTGTGCACTTTTTCCACTCTAACAGGCATTTGCACAGAAATTCCTGCATTATGGAGAATGCATGCAATTTTACAGCACTGTACTGAAGTAGCAGAAAGATGCCGCATGCAAAGGACACAATGGGAGTGAGAATGCCATATACCATTTTGCCAACAGCCAACAAGACAGAAACCAGCAAAATAAATGGTATTGTGACATTGCCTACCCCAAGGGTAACGTATGGGCACCTTAGGGGTATGGCCAATCCAGGTGCAGCCGATGAAAATGACACATAACCAGATCAGTGACAAATGTAGATGTTTGGAGGAGAGCCAGACCGAACTTTATAGGGAGGAATAGTAATACATCTCCAGTACACTTCCTGGGCTTTAGACAGGGCATCACTGAGACAGCTAGTATGCAGGAGAGACAAGGTTTTAGGGAAAGAGGCAGGAGTTTAGGCATAGTTCATGTAAAATGGGGAAAATCCAGTAGAGGAATGTTTGTGGCTGTTGTAAGGGAACTCCTCCAGAGTTTGTCCTTTTAGTTTGTCTGTTGGACTGAGAACCATAATCAGATGACTGAGAACATTGGATATGTAGGGTTTGGCATAAAGATCTACAGATTTACACCTTTTAGACACCACTTCTGAAGGGATGCCATGAAATCTTACCATCAATTTGATTACCAGAGCTACTGTTTCACCAGCAGTTGGAAGATGAGGTGCAGGAATGAGACATCAAAGAGAGTCACAAGGATGGTGTTATGGCTTTCAGATTTAGGAAGCTCGACAATGAAGTCTAAGTAAATAGAAGACTATAATTTGGTAGTGATGGCCAAAGTCAGTAGAAACCCAGGGAGGTTAGTGACTCCTTCTGCAGAGCACAGATGGTGTATGAAAATATTTTTCATGTTGCCAGATAGGCCTGTCCACAGAACCTTCTCTGTACTGTCCTGACTTTTGGTTATCCTTGGGTGACTGACCAGTCACTAAAAAAAGTTCTGGTATATAGAGTTTCCAATTGTAAGTGTACAGACTATTTTCAAAGTGAAGAAGCTCCTTACAGGATTGTGGTTCTACTGCTTAAAGCTAATGAAAGATGAGAAAATATGCCAGTTTTGATGGCCAAGAAGTGCTGAGGATGGATAATAGGGACTTATTCTTCAGAGGTATTTAGGATGAAAGGGAACTAGTGAGAAAGGGTGTCCGCTTTGCCATTATGAGAACCAGGCCACAAGGTTATATGGAAGGAGAAACATGAGAAAAATGGAGCCCAGTGGGTTTGTTGGGATTTCAGCCTTTTGTCTGTTCACAGACACTTTTGGGGTTTTGCACTAAGGCGTGATCAAGAGGTGATAACGAGGAGATGACTTGTCCAGTGAAATCACTTCCCCAATTCCTATGTTATTCTATAGAGCCAATGCACTAAGATTTCTCAATTTTTGGAGATCTTAGTGCATAGGCTCTATAGAATAACAAAGGAACTGAAAAAGTGATATCACTGGAGAACTTATGTACACGTTATCACCTCTTTATCATGCCATAGTACATAAGCCATTTAAGTTTTTGTGGTTTGTGAAAGTAAGAAATCGATGAGTAGCTCCTTCACTATTCCTTGATGGTGACCTTAATGGCAATTAATTCATGGTCGGCTTCCACAGGGAACAGTTTCCATGATCGAAGGCAACTGCATAAAGGAGGCTTTTAGGACTAGCTCATGAAAGAATAGCACCAATTGGAGACTCAGACACATTTCACACAACATACGAAAGAGTGGGATCTAGATTTTGGAGTACAGGAACCTTTGTAAAGCATTTCATGACATTACTGAAAGGGATAGTAATACTTCGTTTTAACTTTATTTTATTTTGTAGGCATTAAAAAAACATGAAGAATGATATAAGTCTTATCTCTGAAACCTTTATGCTTTAAGAGATATTCACAAACAAAGTATTCCCCCCTCCCCCCTTTTCAACCAGATCAGAAGGGAGGTGCCCAGGTAGACTGCAGAGAGGGACAATCTTCAATTAAGATCATGGAAAAAGCTGAAAAACTTGTCAAGGGGGGAAGGGCTTTCATTGTTTTCATACAAAGAAAATTGTCCCCTTCTGTTATCTGTCCTGTCATACAACCTGATCCACATCTGAGAAGAGATTGCTTACACTAGGTAAAAGGGGCGGGGAGGGGAACTTTGCTTGTGAATATCTCCTAAACCATAAAGGATTGAGAGATAAGACTTATATCATTCTTAATGTTTTTTAATGCCTACAAAATAAAATAAAGTTAAAACGAAGTATTACTATCCCTTTAAGTTTGAGGTGTGTAATGAAAGGGAATTTTCTTACAGGTCAGCTGTTAAGCGGAAGCCTTTTTCGATCAACTTTTCTGTCAATTAGTGCTGGTCAATCAAGCATAGCAGAAACTTTCTTGGGATCCATCTGGATGTCCTGAGTGCTGATGAAGAAACCGAAGAATCCAATACATTTTCTGGTGAGTAAAGCAGTGAACTGCCAGTGTTAGGAGAGAGAAGATGGATTGACTTGATAAATATAGCAAATCTTGGGAAACTACAGGTGAAACTATTGTAGTGAGATAGATATGAAATTGGTGATTCAGACCACTATAAACCAACATATTCATCATTAGGTCCAACCTGACCCTTAACCCTATATCCCTTTGAGTGCCAGAGGGGTACGCAAAGCATTGCAGAGCAATTTGTTGCGTACCCCTCTGGCACTCAAAGGGTTAAGGGCCAGAAGGAGAGTGCAACTCCCATTGCTTAGCAATGCAGTGGAATTTTCTCTAGCATTCAAGTGATTAACCCCTTAAGGACCCATGACATGCCAGGACCACCATGAGTAAACTTGCATTAAGGACCCATGACGGTCCTGGCACGTCATGAAATTCAGGGGTCCCAGTGCAGCTGCATGCTGCTCAGGGACCACTGAATCCATTTTTCAAAAAAAATCTCTGTGGTCCTTAATTGCCAGTCGTTAAGGGGTTAAAAGCCCCATATATATCAATGGGAGTTTGGAAAATCTTATGGTGCAGTTGGTTCACCCCAGAATCACTTCATTTCCTCTTAGTACAGTGGTTGACAACCCATTCCCTCAGGGCCCCACTAACAGGCCAGGATTTTAGGACTTCCTTTTGAAGATTACATGCCTCTAACTAACTCACCTGCGTCCTAGCAAGGAAATCTTTAAATCCTGACCTGTTAGTGGGCCCTGAGGGCACGGGTTGGGAACCACTGTCCTAGTACATCAGTATCGGTGACATTTGCATAAAAATGTTATTAGGTGCTCTTGAACACTTTTCCATATTTTGGGGGCCTTCTTACTTCACATTTAAATTGTTTAACCCTTTGTGTGCCAAAGGGATAGCAAATCGTTCCGTACCCCTCTGGCACTCACATGGTTAACACCATATTTTCCCCTTGCCTGGTCATTTCTGCTTATTTTAATTAATTTATTTCAACTAGTGACAAGGCTATAATCTTTGTGATTTGAATGGTAACAAACTCAAATATAGTTACATAAAACTTTATTTTGCATTTAATCATCACCCGTCATATGAAATAAAAGATGCTACTTTTTATGTACATTTCCCTAGATAAACACAGTTTCATATCCGTATTCCCTGTGGCGGCCTGTATGAAAGTATGATGAATGACCTACAAGTAATAAGCAGCACAGAAGACAATTTTGCACCATGTGTTCAAGCTAAATGTTGGGTGCTGCATACCAAGTAGCCTGCTAAGTAATGCAGCAATTTCTGACCTGAATATGACAGTAATCTCTAGGCTGCAGGCACCAGTCCAACAGAAGCAATTTGCCTTTTGGAAAAGACACAGCCTGCTTAGCCTCCAATGAAGAATGCAGGGGCTGGAATTCTCAGGCTTCAGACTGCATGAGCTGTTCCAGCTAACAGTCTGGGAGTCAGTTTTCAAACAAGATGGTGTAATATGTCAGTTCGCAAGAATTTGGGGCTTTAAAAGTACTTGGTTACATTGGAGGTTCTCGGCTAAACCAACTGAGCCTATCAATTGACACCCAAAGGAGAGGTGTACATCTATGTCACCTTCTTTGCAATTTTGGCAGAACAAGATAGTTCAGTAATGTAGCAGTATATTAACTCCTCAAAGTCTACAAACTCCCTAGTATCCAAGAGGTTAACACCACCTAATACTAACAACTCCCCATTTACCTTACTAATGCCAGAAAACAGCATTTTGTTCTAGAGATAACACTGACAATCAGTCCTAGATGTCATATCCTTGGAGGAGGATATGATAGTTGCTGGCCAGACCACATGACATGCGCACTATACATGGTAATCATAATCCTTTAACCTTTTGAGTGCAATATAGGGTACTCAGTACATTGCTTTGCAATGTGTTACTTACCCCACAGGGGGGTGTACTTTTTCTGCTTGAAAATACTGCTAGCAACTGTCATTTCTGAAACCTTGAGAAAGTGGACAGAGGTCCGTGAATGCACACGTATTTTATACACTTTTTATCTCATCTGGTCCTATCCCGTGCCCCTGTCTGATATAACATCTACTACGGTGGCTTGTGGTCCTTTGATCTACCACTATTACCAGAACAGTACATAGGACAAGGGGCCACCCGCTTAGACTTGAGGAAAGGAGATTTAATCTACAACAGCGGAAGGGTTTCTTTACTGTAAGGACAATAAAGGTATGGAATTCACTGCCTGAGGAGGTGGTGCTATCGAATACATTAGACTCCTTTAAAAAGGGCCTGGATACTTATTTAAAAGAACGTAACATAGAGGGCTATGTACGTTAGTATTAGGATTAATATTTTACTTAGGGCTTGTTGATCCAGGGAGAAATCTGATTGCCATTTGGAATCAGGAGGGAATTCTCTCCCCCCCCCCCCATTCGGGCCAGAATTTGAAATTGCTGTATTGTTGTGTTTTTTGTGCCTTCTTTTGGATCAACGATGGTAAACAGGAATAGGAAAAGGGTTGAACTAGATGGACGCAAGTCTTTTTTCAACCTAAATTACTATGTTACTATGTTACTATGTTACTATGTATTACCATAAGGACTTCTTTATCTGGTTAATGACTGTACCCTATTACACAGAGGACATAATTTTGAATGAAAGATCTTGGAGACAAGGAGAAAAAAAGAGAAGGAGGACACAACACTGAGGCATTAAAAAGGTAGAATCCTGAAAGGCATCAAGTCCAAGAAGGGCATATGTGAGTGTGTATTTGGCTCATTATTCTTTTACATCTTCAAGTAAAATCGACACTTAGAGCTCTCTCTGTTGTGTTTTCTTCTGTGTGCTCTTACAGCTATTGTGTTCTAGAAGCAACTGTCAGATCATCCCCATGGACCTGACATCCATCTCTAAATGGGCAAAATTCAGGGACCATTAGGATTTTCTGTCCATAGTTTGACAAGTGGGGGGTTATTATTATGAGGTATTACTGAAAAAAAAGAAAAAATAAGAAACAAGCGCATACACTCTAAACTTAGGAGTAACAGTTGATCCAGTTACTCCAACATTTAGAGTGTGAGCACATATATTTCATTTACAGTAGGGTAAAGCATGGTACAATCTTAGCCATAGAAAAAGCAGGAGAAGAAGAGAGTAAACATTATACCTTTATTGACTGACTGAGTGGCTTTGCATGCAAGTTTTCAAGACAACTAGGTCACTTATTCAGGGATAATACATTTTTTTTCCTTTTCCAGCACCAGCTGTAGGAATGAAACAATTAACCCAAAATTTTAAATAAAGCTGACTTACAAGTTGTTTCAAATGACGCAACTGCTTCAGCTGCCCATGAAGCAGAAATGGCTCCTGCAGAGTGGGCCTTCAAATCCTGAGGCACTGGCAACTATTGCACAATTGTGCAACTATTGCACAATATAGGCCTTGACTATGCAACTCACAATAATGATTGATAGTAGATTTTGTGGTTGCTGAAATTCACCAGGTAACTCACCTGGAGCATGCAAGGGAGGCAGAACAAAGTCATGGCTTGACTGAAAATTTGAAACTACCTGTATGTAGAAATTCTGGGACCAGCCTGAGTACCTCCTGATCATTATGGGTGATGTATAAGGTGGATCTGTGGAAAGGGCTTTCAACTCAGACACTTTTTGGGCTAATGTAACTGCAAACAGAAAAGTCATGTTAAGGGAAGTTATCCCGACAAAAACAGAAGCCAGGGTTCAAGAAGGAGCAGTCAAGACTAGAGGAAGGTCCCACGAAATAACCAACCTTCTGATTGTTGGTCTGAGTAAAGCAACAGCCTTGAAAAAACATACAACCAGTTTAAATGATGCTGATATGAATCCTGTAAGGGACAAAATGGCCAAGAGTTGAATGTGTAAAATACTGATACAGAGACCTTTTTCTTGGGCTTCTGCCATGTAGTCTAGGATAAGGGGCAGAGATGGTTTTCCCACGTGGCAGTTCTTTTGGACTGCTCAATCACTGTAGATAGCCCAAATTCAATAATAAGGGACTGAAGTGGAAGACATCCCAGTCTGTAGAAAGAGATTATTGACCCCCTTGAGACAGACCTAGGCTGTGGATGCCTCTGCTGCTCAATTGCCATGCCATCAGTAGAGCCTGTGGGGGTGGAACGGAGATTGGACCTTTAAAAAGAATACCTTCCACAAGAGGCAAGCTCCATTGCTTTGTTATGGATAGCTGAAGGAGAAATAGGAACCAAGGCCAAAAAGAAATAACTGAAATCACTCCCACAGTATAAGGAGAGACATTTCTGAATCATGGGAAATGGTGGAAAATCATATGCCAGGTCCCCTGTCCAGGATTGAACCAGGTCATCCATTGCTACTGCTTGAGAGCATGGAGTCCTGGAATAAAATATGAGGGCTTTGTGATTGTCTGGAGAGGACATCAGGTCCAGACTCAAATACCCTCATCTGTGGTATAAACAGAAAAAGTTCTTGACAGAGGGACCATTCCCCAGGAATCAGCTGATGTCTGCTAAGGAAAATGGATTAAAAGCAAAATAATATATATACTGCTGTGCCATCTGTTCTTATGTGCATAGCCTATTCTATGATAGATGAAACTTTTGCTAACAGGGTGGGACTGCTTACACCCCCTTGTTTTTGTATGTACAAAGCTGCACATATGTTGTCTATCCTGATCTTTACCATACAGCTGTCCAGTAAAGTGAAGCAGGGTCTGATAGGTCACTCAAAGCGTTAAGATAATGGAAAGCTTGATCAGTCTCCTGGCCACTGTCATTGTGCCATTTAAGTTCCCAGGATTGCTCCCCAAACCTGTCCTCTGGCCTCAGTGGTAAGAGGTTTCCATCTTGAATCCTAGAGGGAAAGACCTTCTGCCAGATTGGGTTCTCCTTGTCACAACTCTACGACCTGTACCTTCCAGGGAATTGAAATAGGTTGATTGTAGTACTTTAAGTTTCTGTCCCACTGTGAGAGAAACAGAGACTGGAGGCTGCATCTGCCATCTTTCCCACCTCATCATTAGTATAGTCAAAGACAACAGTCCCAGGAGTTTCTCATATTTTTGTGCTGTCCATACTGTCTTCTGACTTATCCAGGCAGGACACCTTCTGCTCAATGAGAAACCTCTTCTCCGGAGGCAATCCCACCCTGTATTGCTTGGTATTGAAAAGACATCCAAGATATATCCTCTGCCTAACAGCTGACTCTTTTTCATAATGCCTGTCTATGACTACCTAGGACACTACTAGAACTTCCGCTGTGAGTCAAAAAACACTAGGGTTCAGTGCTAGAATGTGATGCTTCAGAACACTGATAGACCAATGCACAGTTTTGCTGCGGCCTAAGTCAGGTAAAGGTGCTGACTACAAGGTTGGATAGCACAGACCAGTTTTGTCGAACTATGCTTAGGATGACTGGGTACGGTCTGTAGAAATGGTCACAAGTGGAGTTCTGGAGCCAATTTCCAGGCAGCAACCATCAGGACTAAACAGGATACTGAAGACTTTCTGCCATTACAGGAACTGAAGACTAGTAGCTGGAGTCAGACTGAAATACAGAGACTGGACACAATGTGAAATTGCTGGAGACAGGCTGCAGTACAGAAATGGAACATTGGTGGCATTGTAGAGGAAACCAGCAAGACCAACTCAACTGGAGAGAAAATGACACAGTGCTGTGAGTTCTTAAAGGTGCAGAGGTCCACAGTACCCAAGTCCAAGAATGGAGCACACTAGAGCCAATAACCAGGCTGGAAGTAGCTATGAAGCAGCAGAAGCAGTCAAACAGAGGACTGTAACGGTTCTGGTTCAGCAGCTGCAGGCAAAACTGTAATAAGCTCAATGAGGCAGCAAAGAAAGTACTTCAAATATCATCCAGTTTTAATACAATTTTTTTTTTAATTGTATAAATAAAAGTATAATCATATTCACAGACACACTAATACTATCACTTTGGATTAAACTATAGTCAAGAGATACCCTATCAAATATCTGCTATTTGCAAAAAAAAATAAATTTTGCATTCATGTTTCCTGTTCAGTAAAGTTAGATTTTGGTGAACAGCTGCATAACAATGGCTTAGTCATGAAATTGCAGCTTATTTGACTTTAACTTAAACAGTACGGCTCTTTATTGTTTTTTCTTTTCTATAAATAAGTAGAAAGAGGCAGTAAAGACAGGAACAAGTTCAGTAACTGCAGATCAATACAGGATCAGGAAACAAACAATGCCATGGTTATGAACATGGGCGGATTGTCCTATCGGGGCATCCCCCGGTGGGCCGCTAGATCATGGGCTGGTGGGGGAGATCAGAGGATCTCACCTCACCGTTCCACGATATTTTGTAGGAGAGGTCTGTGTTGCCACAGGCACTCTCTTTGACAGTCTTCGCGTTCTTTGTTAACCCTTTGAGTGCCAGAGGGGTATGCAACGCATCTATGTATACCTGGATATTTTTATAACTGATCTGCGTGTTTGCATTTGATATTCATTTTGCATATTCTTCTATATTATCCTATGGGAGCATTCGGTTCCTCCTCTCATCCTTTTGTTTCCTTTTTAATTTTGCTTCTGTCCAGATACAAGCCAAATGATATGTTTTAAATCAGGCATTTCCGGTTGTTTGTTGAACGCTAGTGTGAAACGCGTAAGATGTTCTCTATGTAATTCTTTCTCTATGTATGTACTTTGTGTCCCGCTCTATCCATGCTGAGAAGTATATTTTTCAATAAAAGAAAGTTTTTATACCAATTCATGTCTATCTGTTTCACAAACTGATTTACAAGCTGTGAGTACACCAGCAACCATTGTTTCTGGATTTGTTACTTCCATCAGCGACGGAAAGTTGAGATGGTCAGAGCACCTCGATTAACACACTGTATGCATTACTTGTATTTGAGAATTGGATGGTGTGTAGCACCGTTCTTTTATACTCTTGAAAGCTCATCACTATGTCTACGGTCCATCCAGAAAGTGGTCTCAGCACAAAAAAACTGAATTGTAACACTTCAAACACCTCAGTTAAGTCACTTTCTCATTGGATCAGTGAAGGAGTGCAGAAGGACTCATTTCTATATCCCGTTCATCGCCTGCTTGGACTCTCAGTGCATCCCTGGCTTCACCTGTAGGTTTGCTCCCGGAGATGTAGACCGGCCAATAGGACACTATCCACGTGTTAGTTGCCCTTAACCCCTTAAGGATCAGCGGTTCAGGGAAATAACTTACCTTAAAGGGGAACTACCACCCCGCAATAACTTAACATGAAATCAGTCTTCATCTGGCGACTAGCCGCTTAGTAGCGCTAGTCGCCAGAAATATTACCCGGTTCCAAAGATTTTGGCGTTTTTCTGAGGCTCACAGGAGCAGGAAGCACGGACATCTCATCACAGTGACGTCCGTGCGCCTGCGCTGTCAGTCCCTTTCGGAGCCACTTGGCTCCAAAAGGGACTGACAGCGCAGGCGCATGGACGTCACTATGACGAGATGTCCGTGCTTCCTGCTTCTGTGAGCCTCAGAAAAACGCCAAAATCTTTGGAACTGGGTAATATTTCTGGCGACTAGCGCTACTAAGCAGCTAGTCGCCAGATGAAGACTGATTTCATGTTAAGTTATTGCGGGGTGGTAGTTCCCCTTTAAGGACCACTTTGATCCATGCCGACTGGTACATGTGACCTGTTATGTGTAATGGTGCGCCGAGCAGAGATCTGAGAGAGACAGCTCTGGTCTTGGATCTGTCAATTTCAGACCCTGAGTTTACTTACAGCGCTCCCACAGGAGTGCTTTAAGTAAAACGTACTGCTAAGACAGTCACGGGTTCTTAAGGGTATTAAAAAAAAAAAACTGTGACAGCCCTGGCATGTCACCGGTCCTTAAGGGGTTAAAATAGCAAATCCTTTTGGTCATCTTTTCTAGCAATACATTGCAGGAGTGCTAATTTGTAGGTTAAGTGTTTTCTTCTTTTGCATTTATATATGATTGAGCATTCTGTGTAACACTTGAACTCTCGTCTCTCATCTTTTCTATGTGGATGACACTAAACAGGAACAAAGGGCTGTATTGTGTGAAGTTGAAACAGTAGGAGGTTTTACACCAAAATAATCACTCTGTTACTTAAAGCCATAAAGGAGCAAATTGCACATGGAATATGTCATGCACCATACTTGTGTTTTATTTATTTTATTTTTATTTTCCCTGGGGATTTAAGCTTCAGATAAATAGTTTGACAAATCTTTGCCTAATTAAATTAGGCGCCTAATTGATTGCTAAAAAAATAAAAGAGTTGCTTGACCTTCCTTTGCGTATCTAAGTGGATTTTCATTCTTTTTCTTTTAAAGAAATTATTTTTACAGTTTAATGAATGACCTAGGCACGAAGTGACATGCGAGTCAGACCAGGCATGTCTGTGAAAACAAGAAAAAAAAACCCTATGCATTCATAGCAGGAAAATAATTGCAATTTTCACTGCACCTCTGGCACTCAAAGGGTTAAAGGAAAATAAATATAACGTACTTTAGAGGCAAATTGTGTCACACTTTTGGAGATAAAAAGGCATTGAGTAATGTAATTATTTCATTTACAGATGGTGCTAAAATGGCTATTTTGGGGGAAAAAAAACAACATATTAAATTTTTTATAATATATATCATTTTTTATAATAAATAAGTTTTCACATGTAAGAACCCAGTCCACTAAGCCCACTTCTGCCCCCCCCCCCGTACACTGCTCTGATCACCGGGATGTAATTACCAGAGTCCTCCCTACTGCCCTTTTTGTGTAGAGGCATTACACTGGCAATTTCCCAGTCATCCGGAACCACTTCTGTCAACAGAGATTGCTTACAAAGCTCAGCTAGAGGTGCTGCAAGCACATACCTAAGCTCTTTTAATACTCCTTGATGATTCTCATCTGGAGCAACTGATTTATCTACTTTCAGTTTTAATGACATCAGTAACTCCTAATCCTCCGTAAACAAATTGATGCCCACTAGTTTTTCATTAACAGTTCCCCTCTTAACTGGGGGCCCCCTTCTTCACAACTTTCTGTAAAGACTGAGCAGAAATAATTATTTATTCCTACCAACAATATAAAAAACAGTTACAACATCCCATAACATCTCTCGATGTCAATAATATTCCATAAAGTTCCTAAGTTAATGTTGGAAATTAAGGTAACCTCAAACGGACACTATACTGTGTCCGTGATGTCCCACTTGCAATATATAATCTAAAACACAATAACAGGCTCTACATATACACTATGGAGTTCACATACTGTGTCCCCAAAGCGTATTCCCATAAAAACGTATTTAGAACATATATTCTTAAATATTAAAATTAACGTTTTCTATAAATATACATTAATACGGTTATCATTGGTAATCACTGGTTGAAGCGCTGGATGTATTTTTAATTATGAACCATTTTATACCTCCTTTATTTTTTCTCTTTTAACTAATACACCTAATGAAAGTTTGTCACCCTTCTTTACAGACTTTGCATTTTTCCTTTTGCTTGTGATTTAGCACATCATATGATGCACTTAATTTCCCTCTGTTGAACTCTGTAAACTTTTTTTTATCTTCTGCTGACTGAGTCTGGCTGTATTTGCTGTATGTACAATTTTTATCCTTTGCAACACCTGTAACCTATATAGAGAAAGACATTGGTTTTCTTTTTCTATTAACTTTGTTTATATGCCTCATGCAACATTCAGATGCAGATAAAACTGATTGTTTTAGTTGTTTCAATTGTCCCTGTACACCATAAGGCAATCTCCTCTCTGGTAAGGAATTACGTATAGGTTCACCCATGATTGAAAAATCACACCTTCTAAAATCTAAGACCTTTGTTTAATGTGGGTATCTCTGATATTAACAGCATATTAAATCACACTGAATGATGATCACTGGTCCCCTGACTATATCCCACAGATACATCTGACATTATATCAGTATTTGTGGGAATCAAATCTAACATTGTTTCCTTGTCATTCGGCTCCTTCATCAGCTATATAAAGGATGTCCTTACCAAGGAATCTAGGATGTCCCTACTCTTTGCCAGGGGCGTTTCTAGGTTCCAAAAAGATCTTGAGCTAGAGCCCATCACAAAATTCCACAGCACACCAGATGCCCGCTTCCCACGGTATCGATGATAACCACATGCACACAACCACACTTTCTATGTACTACATATATGTACAAACGTTATAAATGTGTATAACTGACATTGTTTCAACAAATCACAATACTTTAATATTGGACTAGCCAAAGACTGTAACTCAAGCAGTTAGAGAAATATAACCAGTGAGATTTATGCTATCCTGTATCTTAGAGTCAGGTACTCTGCAGCACCTATGGCCAATGGGAACTAGCACACATACCACCCAATCCAACAGAATTTTGATGTATCTATAGTATAAGTTTCTGCTTCTAGGACCTGCCTGTGTCAGACTGAATATAAATTTTAGCTCATAATGTTTGGGAGATAGGAGAATGAGAGAGACAAACCAAATCAAAAAGGTGTGTAAAGCTTGAGTCCAGAGCTAACATCATTTGTTCAGCTATTCCCTGAAACAGGTTGAACTGTGGATTTTAATGAGGTATGTAAAAGGAAGGATTTCAGGGAATTTCTGAAAGTTCTAAATTCTGGGTTATATAAAGTCTGATGTAGTGATTTAGTGAATTTCACTGAATATGGGCATGGCGAGGACAGGCCTGTTAAGTGGGATAAAGATAAAGCAATACAAGAGGAGGATCACTAGAGAGGGCATTAGATGGAGAACATGGAGACATAAAGGAGAGTGTAGTATTGTTAAGGACAGTTTATGGTGGAATTAGACTAAATAAATGAGTCCACCTGTAAATAGATAGTCTATGTAAGGTGGAGATTCATGGCCCAGTTATTATTTTTGATTTACTGAGTGCCAATATATTCAATCCATGGTGCAATATTAATAAGATAAGAAGATGTTCTCATATTTAACCAGATATGTCCTATGAATTTAGTAAATACTTATACATACATCTTAATATGGAGAGAAACTTCTAATAGATACTATGATAAGTGGGGGAGTATTATTCTGGTATGTTCCGTTAAATTGCCCTTTGATACAGGTTTGATCAAGGATACTTTTTTAAATGTTTTTACCAGGAAAAATACAATCAGCATATACAATTTTTAATTCTGTACTTGGAGTTTACCATTTTTAGTAAGTTTTAGACAAGTCTTGATCGTTATAGTCAGACTATTCATTCAGTGAAGAGTTTGAAGGCAGATTATGAGTCTTATCCCCTTAAGGACCAGCGGTCCTGGGACGTTTCCGTCCCATAAGGACCGCTTTGATCCTTGCTGATGCGCCGGTACACGTGACCTGTTGCGTGTATCAGCGTGCTGCTTCGGGGCCTAAGAGAGACCGCTCCAGTTTTGGAGTGGTCAATTTTACTTACAGCGCTCCCGGTGGAGCGCTGTAAGTAAAAGGATACATGACATACTATGACCGTCATCGGTCCTTAAGGGTATAAGAACCATGACGGTCATAGTACGTCATGTAGTCCTTAAGGGGTTAAATAATAGCTGTGATTTGAGAAGACACAATCACTATACAGTTGGTGTATCAAATAGAATCTGGCATACTGAATACTATATAGGCAAACAAAGGGTTAAACGGGCCAAAAGAAACTATGCCCTGACACTCGTTCGAAAATAACAACAAATACAGCACTATATTTGAAAGTGTACAGCACCCAATGAGACACAAAGTGATTGGATTAATCAATAAATTAAAGTAATTGAATTAATCAAATAAATTACGTGACTCCAGTTCTACTATATGGATCCTAATAGTGATAACAGGACACAGGATCCCATATTGAGGCTAATCATCAGTTCCCTAACCCCATACCTATAACTTATAAGTGAGACAATAAAGATCAGCATCAATAATAGCTAAAACAGGCCCACGCACATTTTTATTTGGGTTAATGTCCATCCAAGGATGATAGATCCATTGATTTTATTGAACACAAGCTAATGAGCATGAAAATACATGATTTTTAATAATAATAAATAAACGTTAGATTATAGTGACGCTTATAGAGGCTATACTAGTTAGGTACTGAACTGCTCTTCTTTTTGAGAGGAGATGATCACTGGTGCCCCAGAGAACAATTAGGCACTGGATGCTCATCCCTCCCTGGTCCTTCATAGGTTAAATTTATCAATTTAAAGGTCTGCGGTACCGCATCATACTATCAAAATATAAAAGACCCAATTTGTGTATATATAACAGTTGGTGTGCCAGACAGAAATTTTCATAAAATATGAATAATTTGGCACACAGTTTTTCAAAGTCCATCAAAGTGAAGGTTTACTGAAGTGTCCATGTGTGTCAAATCTCTGGGATCCTTACCTGGGAATCCTTACCGTTATGCATTTATTTATATGTAGTTGTATACATTTACTTAGTTGTATATGTTGGTTCTATGATGATTTCCATAATATATATTGTAAATATTGTACTCACTTTTAAGGTCGAGTATAGGCAGTGACTGTGTAACGGTACTGTAACGGTTTGTTCGACTCACAGACACAGTGGTTTAGGATAAAACCACAGTTTTATTGAATTCACAATACAGTAAGAACCTACACAGGTCCTGTAGTACACAGGCAGTATAATACAGACACACGACAGGTTAATAATACGATGCCCACACAGGTCCAGTATAAAATAAAGGTACAGACAATATATATTATTATTATTATTATTCTTTATTTATATAGCGCCAACTAATTCCGCAGCGCTGTACAATTGGGGAATAGACATACAGAGGTATTAAATAGTACAATCAGATGTGTAGAACAGGAGGATCAGAGGGCCCTGCTCGTGAGAGCTTACAGTCTAGAGGAAGGTAGGTTTGATACAGAAGGAGTAAGTGCTATTGTGTTTAAGTGCCTCCTGCCACATGAACTGCCAGTCAGTGGGTGGGAGTGAGAAGTGCCATTGAGTGCAGTAGTCCATGCAAGGGGTGAATCTTGGTGATGATGTTTATGGAGGCAGTTGATAGGCCTCCCTGAAGAGGTGAGTCTTCAGGGAGCGTCTGAAGATTTGAAGGCTGGGGGAGAGTCTAATGGGGCGGGGGAGGGAATTCCACAGCTCAGGTGCAGCACGGGAGAAGTCCTGTAGGCGGGAGTGGGAGGATGTGATAAGAGCTGTGGAGAGCAGAAGGTCATGTGCAGAGCGAAGATGGCGGGCGGGAGTATATTTGGAAATGAGAGATGAAATATAAGGGGGTGCAGTGTTAGTGAGGGCTCTATAAGTTAGCACCAGAGTTTTGAATTTTACTCTGTATGCTAACGGGAGCCAGTGTAGGGACTGACAGAGGGGTGTGGTGTTAGAGAAGCGATGAATGAGGTAGATTAGTTCATTATGGACTGTAGCGGGGTTAGTCGGGTGAGAGGCAGGCCAATTAGTAAAGAGTTACAGTAGTCAAGACGGGACATGATGAGTGTTTGGATTAGTATTTTGGTAGTGTCTTCTGTGAGAAAGGGTCGGATTCTAGAGATGTTGCGGAGGTGGAGGCGGCATGAGTTGGAGATTGACTGGATGTGAGGAATGAAGGATAGGGCAGAGTCAAATGTGACCCCCAGGCAGCGTGCTGTAGGGGTTGGTGTGATGGAAGTGTTGTTAACGGTGAGGGTAATGTTTGGGATAAGGCTGGTTGTAGATGGAGGGAAGAGAATTAGTTCAGTTTTGCTAAGGTTAAGTTTGAGTTGATGGGAGGACATCCAGGAAGACACAGCAGACAGACAGTCAGACACTCGGGACAGGAGGGAAGGAGAGAGGTCTGGGGAGGAAAGATATATTTGGGTGTCATCAGCATAGAGATGATGGTGAAACCCAAAGGAGTTTATTAGTTTTCCAAGGGAAGCAGTGTAGATTGAGAAGAGCAAGGGTCCCAGTACTGATCCTTGGGGCACACCAACAGACAGTGGGAGGGGTGGGGAAGTGGAGCCGGAGTATGAAACACTGAAGGAGCGGTTGCAGAGATAAGATGAAAACCAGGAGAGTGCAGTGTCGCAGAGACCTAGGGAGTGGAGGGCTTGGAGGAGGAGTGGGTGATCGACTGTGTCAAATGCGGCTGACAGGTCCAAAAGAATGAGTAGGGAGTAGTGGCCTTTAGACTTGGCTGAGAGCAAGTCATTGGCCACTTTAGTGAGGGCAGTCTCAGTGGAGTGATGAGGGCGGAATCCGGATTGCAAGGGATCTAGCAGGGAATGGGAGCAGAGGAATTTAGTGAGCTGGTTATATGCAAGGCGCTCGAGAAGCTTGGAGGCAAACGGGAGTAGGGAAATTGGCCGGTAATTTGACAATGAGTTTGGGTCCAGGGAGGTTTTTTTTAGGATGGGAGTGATTAGTGCATGTTTGAAAGAGGATGGGAAGGTGCCGGTTGACAAAGAGAGGTTGAATAAGTGAGTAAGGATTGGAGTTAGTAGAGGGGAGAGTTCTTGGGTGAGCTGAGATGGGATTGGGTCGAGAGGGCATGTGGTTAGGTTTGAGCGAGTGAGAAGAAGGGAGACTTCATCCTCAGTGACAGGTGGGAAGGAGCTTAGTGTGTATGTGGGAGAGGCGACAGGGCTGGGCTGGCTGGGTGGGGGTGGTAGTGATGAAATGTCATGTCTGATAGATTCAATCTTGTTCTTGAAGTGGTTGGCGAGATCTTGGGCAGAGAAGTTAGTGGAAGGTGTTTGTGTTGGTGGGTTTAGAAGAGATGTGAAGGTTGAGAAAAGGCGTTTGGGGTTGGAGGAAAGATTAGAAATTAGAGAGGAGAAGAATGACTGTTTAGCCAGGGAGAGGGCAGAGCTATACGAACGGAGAATGAATTTGTAGTGTGTGAAGTCGGTTGTGGAGCGCGATTTCCTCCAGTGCCTTTCAGCAGTGCGTGAGCACCTTTGGAGGTATCGCGTTAGTCTTGTGTGCCAGGGTTGTAGTGGGGTTGTGCGTGGGTGGCGTGGAGTTGCAGGTGCAGCGATGTCAAGGGCTGAATTGAGAGTGCTGTTGTAGAGAGCAGTAGTTTTGTCTGGGCAAGTAAGTGTGAGGATGGGGTTGAGGATAGGCTGCAGGGAGGTGGAAAATTGTTGCTTATCAAGAGAATGTAGATTTCTCCGCATGCGCTTGATTGTGGCGGGGGTGATGGGTTTGCGTGGTATGATGAGGTTACCGGTGAGGAGGTGGTGGTCAGAGAGGGGAAAGGGGACATTAGAGAAGTTGGAGACCGAGCAGAGGTTAGTGAAGATCAAGTCAAGGGAGTGACCATCACTGTGTGTGGGAGAGCTGGTCCACTGCGATAAGCCTAAGGAGGTTGTTAAGGAGAGGAGTTTGAGGGCAGGGGGGTGTTGTGATTATCTATAGGGATGTTGAAGTCACCCATGATGAGAGTAGGGACATCAGAGAACATGAAGTGAGGGAGCCAGGAGGTGAAGTGATCAAGGAATTGTGCAGTGGGACCAGGTGGCCTGTATATGACAGCGACACGCAGGGGGAGGGGAGAGAAGAGGCGAAGTGTGTGAGCTTCAAATGTAGGGAAGGAAAGAGAGGGAACAGTGGGGAGTACCTGAAATATATGGTTAGGGGGCAGCAGGATGCCTACTCCCCCTCCCTGCCTGTTGCCAGGCCTCGGTGTGTGTGTGAATTGAAGGCCTCCATATGAGAGTGCGGCAGTGGAGGCAGTGTCTGATGATGTGAGCCAAGTTTCAGTGATGGCAAGGAGGTTTAGGGAGTGAGAAATGAACAGATCGTGAACAGCTGTCAGTTTGTTACACACAGAGCGGGCATTCCAGAGACCAAAACAAAAGGGGGGGGAGGAGGTTAGGTGACGGGGTACGGTTATTAGGTTGTGAGTGTTGCGTGTGTGAGTGGGTTCTGTGGTCCAAGAGAGAATGGAAGGGGGGCCTGGGTTAGGTGAGATGTCACCTGCAGCAAGTAGGAGGAGAAGGGACAGGGACATAAGGTGAGAGTGAGATTTGAAGCAGTGGGGCTTTTTTGCAGGGGTAGAAGGAGATGGTGGTGATAGGGAGCGGAGGAATGAAAAAAGTTCATGGGAGCAGAGAAGTGGTGAGTGAAGAATTGAGGGTGCAATGTGAATGGCGTGACACTTAATGTGGACACAGGAGGAGGAGAGTCTTATGCAGGTGAGAATGGCGATGACAAAACAAGGAGTTAATTTGCCCATAGTTGGGATAATGAATGGGGCAGTAGAGATGTGCAACAGTCAGTAATCCAGGAGAGTACAGATGACTTGGCAGTACTGACACAGGTCAGGCAAGAGGAGTAAGTTTCCCAGGACTCTGGTACTGCAGGAGTTAAAGTTCATCAATGATTGTAAACAGTCCCATGTGTGAAGGTACTGAGACGGCACTTATAACGAGCTTCAGGTTGCCCAAGCGGTAGTAGAATAACGTGAACTGCCAGGGCTCCACAGATGTAGTAATGAGCACTGCCGGAGCAATAATGGAGGCAGACACTTGCAATCGGTATAGCAGTAACGGAGGACAAGCCAATGGCACACTACTGGAGAAATAACGGAGGCAGACACTTGCAACCGGTGTAGCAGTAATGGAGGACTAGGCCGAGGCTCACTGCCGGAGCAGTAACGGAAGCAGACACTGGCAACATGCAGGAGCAGTAGCGGAGGGCAAGCCAATGGCGGCTACCTGTAACGGTTTGTTTTGACACTCAGACCAGTAGGTAAAATAAAACAATCTTTTATTGAAAGAAAATAAATACAAATGATCGCCCTCTACAGTTGACAGCAACAATTGCAAGTGAATACACAGTACACATAGATTCACTATAATGGATAGAAGGCACACAACATAGGTGCAGAAAATAGGGAACTGGCCCCTAAAGGGTAAATGGGAACAAATTGTCAGTCTCAGCTGTGGGGTTTGGCACGCCCGTATGGTGTAGTGATAAACTGAGCAAATGTGCACAGCACAGAGTTCATGCAATGATGGGTAGTAGATGTTCAGTGACCAACGTGAGCTATAGCAGAACAGTGACCCAAAATAGCCCCCGCGGGCGTTCACCAGGAGACCACTGAGATTGCAAGTGCAAGAGTATGTAGCCCCCACGGGCGTGATCGAGACTAGCCTGAGATGCAAAGCTGGCGTTTTACCCCCCACGGGCGTATAACCGGAGACCAACGTGAGCACAACACGAGCCAATAGCCCCCACGGGCGTTCACCTTCAGATCTTGCAAGAGCTTGGAGCCTAACCTTGCTACCAATATCCGCACCGGATACCTCCGGTAATAATCGTGAGACCGAGAGCCAAAGACGCCCAACTGGACCAACAGGATAGACTACTCTGCAAACGTAAGTGGGAGTCGCCGTCCATGTAGCGGCCAACTCAGCAGCAGTAGACTTACAAGGTAACGGCTCGGTAATCAGAAAGGAGGTCCGGTAAGAGAGAAGCGGCACTGCAAGGGTTAAAAGGTACGTTTGAATCTCCCAGGCTCGGTATGGTAACTTAGCTCTGCAGCGTATAGAGGCTCGGTACAAGGAGCACAGCTTATGCAAGTCAGCAAGGAACTCTGCACTGAGGGACGGATTACACAGGAGTGTAATGGTCACACTAGGTCGGCACAGCAACGCAGGATTCAGAATGTCGCGGCGGCGACAACAGGCCAAGCAGGTCGCTGGAACAGGCCGCGGTGATCTCGAAGCAGGAAGTCAGCCAGCCAGGTCGTAGCACGTAGAAGTTTCTCAGACAAGCCGGGTCGTAGCACGTAGAGGGTTCTCAGACAAGCCGGGTCGTAGCACGTAGAGGATTCTCAGACAAGCCGGGTCATACACGATAAGGAACACTGGAGCGTAGTCAGGACAGGCCAAAGTCGGTACACAGGAATCCGGATACAGGAACACAGCAACAGCAAGTCTGGCTCAGAAACACCACGAAAGGGCATCTGACAGATGTAGGAGTCAGGTATAAAAAGGTCACCAAGGGGAGGGCCAAACCAACTGAACAAATCACAGTCTGCCACAGATGAGAGTGACAGGATAATCACAGGCACTGTGATACTACCGGAGCAATCACGGAGGCACACACTTGCAACCGGTATGATCAGAAATGGAGGACTAGGCCAAAGGCACACTGCTGGAGCAGTAACGGAGGCACACACTAGCAACCTGCAGGAGCAGTAGCGGAGGACAAGCCAATGGCGACTACCGGAGCAATCACGGAGGCACACACTTGCAGCTGGTATAGCAGTAACAGAGGACTAGGCCAAAGGCACACTGCTGGAGCAGTAACGGAGGCACACAATAGCAACCTGCAGGAGCAGTAGCAGAGGACAAGCCAATGGCTACTACTGGAGCAATCACAGAGGCACACACTTGCAGCCGGTATAGCAGTGACGGAGGACTAAGCCAAAGGCACACTGCCGGAGCAGTAACGGAGACAACATTGGCAACCTGCAGGAGCAGTAACAGAACAGGCTCAAGTGCTTGTAAGCCAGGCAACCGGATAGTCTGCTGAATAAGAATGTCGCCGAGGAGACAATAGCTGAAGAAGCAGGAACGTCAATCAAGCTGGGTCGGTACACAGGAACAGGAACGTCAGCCAGGCCAGGTCAGAACACAGGAGCAGGAATGTCAGCAGGTCCGGGTTCGTACACTGTAGCAGGAACGTCAGCCAAGCCGGGTCGATACACAGAAGCAGACACTGAAGAGAAGTCAGGCAATCCGGGTCGGTACACAGGAGCTGGAAACTGAAGAGTAGTCAGGAAGGGTAGGTCGGTACACTGGGAAACACTGAGCAGTAAGCTAGCACTGGTTCAGGAACACCACGAAAGGGCACCGTGTGGGTGCAGGAGCCCAGTATATAAAGGCTATACTGGGCGGGATCAACACAGGACAGCCAATGAGAGCATTACACAGGATAACTGACAGGAAAACAAAAACAAGGGAGCACGGGCACCGTGATAGACTGTGAGTCTGACACAGTGATGTGGCTGTGTGCTGCTGAGGGCTGGCTGCCGGCATCTGACCGTTAGTGCGGTGGGGTATTCAGGCCTCCTCCTTCTGCTCCAGTTTGCATGCTGCAACTTCCTGTGTGGTGGTTACCACTCCACTCTCGTGAACAGGCATCTCCAGACCATGAGCAACAGCGCCATGCCGCATCACAAGCACAACCAATGAGAGAGGAGTATCATGACAAAGCACTCCACTCTCATTGGCTGCTATGAATAGGAAGGTACTGGACGGCGTCGGCGGGGCATATCTAATACCTTCTGTGCAATTAAAATCATGTTTATTCTCTCAGTTTATCAAGTCAGTGACTCAGTCAGTTCTTATATAATATGTATTTTATGTTTAAGAAGCTGGCGGCACTTTTGTAACGGCATTTCCATTTGTAATAACATTGTACATTCGGGGTTACACACTGGGCCACAACATTCAGGGCTGTCCAAGACTACACTCGGGGCTTCAGCCCCCTTAGCCCCCTCCCCCTAGGGACACCTCTGCTCCTTGCTGATACAGGAACAGTAACCTGCCAGTCCACATCTGGTATATTAAAACTCCCATAATTATCACATGACCTCTGACTGACAGATTTGTTTTTTCGTCCATCAATGCTTCATCTAATGCTTCATCTTCTCCTGGAGGTCTATAAATGACCCCTATCTGAGCAGCTTTATCACCATTTTCAGTAGTTGTCCATACACTCTTTAAAGTATCCTTAATACCCTGTATTAAAGTTTGCTTTATGTTATCCTTTCTATAAAAAACAGCTCATCTTCCCTTCTTCCCTTGTCAGTCATTTCTGTAAATATTGTTCCCAGATACAATGATGTCTGATTCTTGAGATTCATTATACCAAGACGTTTTAGAAAACCACATTTTTCCTAGACATTATTATAATTGGTTCAGGCAGCTTATTCATCTTATGGCTTTTAAAACTAACTGCAATATGCCTGTCTATACCACCAGACATGCATTCTCCATAATCTTTATCACCATGGGTGTGTGTGGGTAGGGGGGCAGCTGGCTACATCATACATACGGCTACACCCTTTATCTAGTTTAAATAACTATTCTTACAGTTTCTAAATTCCTGACCTGATCTCCACTCTTCTGTTACATGGAACTAAACAGTATATTTTAAAGGGTACTGTATCACACCAGTGGCTGCCATGGCCATTAAATCCAAATCCTCTCCATTTATACCACCTCTATAACCAAAACAATAGATAGAAAACATTCTACCCTCTTCCTGCATGTACACAGGTAAAACTACAGGAAGAAGACACAGATGATGTCACCTGGCCAAGATAATTTCCTAGCTGACAAAACTCTTCCTGCACTGTCCAGATCAGATCAGATAATCATATATAGTATATGTTATTTCAGTTTTTTGTTTCTATTTGTGTTATGTGTAAGTGTATTATAAATGCTTTCTGGAACATACTTGGAAACAAGATAAATCTGATTGTATTCTTCCTGGTAAAACACTTTCTAAATCAATCAGTCAGTCCCTTGGAGCAGGAACTAGTGCCATCGGCTGAGCCATAAGCACTTCATAGTCCTGGCTGAGCTGGTAGCATTGCAGTAAAATGCATCCCAAGTTGTGACATAGAGCACAGAAGCAAATAGCAGTGGGTTCATGAGGTAGTAGTACTGGAAACAGCCTCCTTGAGGTGCTTGAGGGCAAAGGCACACAGAGTGAGAGGTAGACAGAATGACACCATTTTTGCTCGTGCATGGAGGGTGCGTGCCACCTCCACAGCATATAGAAGAAAGGGTGGAGGGCAGCCCAAGATTAAGCTGAGACACAAGCAGAAGCTCAGATATGTACAGCTGTAGGGACACCACTTCAGTGAAAGCTGGGACAATCTGGGAGCATAGGACTGAAAGGGATAGTAATACTTCATTTTATCTTTATTTTATTTTGTAGGCATTAAATAACATGAAGAACGATGTAAGTCTTATCTCTCAAACCTTTATGGTTTATGAGATAATCACAAGCAAAGTTTCCCCCTCCTGCCCCTTTTACCTACTGTAAGCCATCTTTTCTCAGATGTGGAATCGAGTCCATAGACCAGATAGATAACAGAAGGGGACAATCTTCTTCCTATGAAAACGATGAAAGCCCTGCCCCCCTTGACAAGTTGTTCAGGTTTTTCCCTTATCTTAACTGAAGATTGTCCATCTCTGCAGTCTACCTGGGCACCTCCCTTCTGATCTGGCTGAACAGTGTTACATCAGTAAAAGGGACGGGAAGGGGATACTTTGTCATTGAATTACTCTTGTACTACAACTCTGACAGAACTGAAATATCACTCTCCAAAGTCCAAATACTATGATGATTAATTAGATCTGATTTTATTATGAAACATTACTATCCCTTGAAGCTAGTAATACATAGAGACATAGGAACAAAGAGCTTAGACAAGCTAGCAACAAACAGCAACATATTTTATGAACCAGCACAGGAACAGACTCTAGGCAAGAACACTGGAATACTAGCAAAGCAGGTTAAAATAGGAGAGGAGGTTGTGATCAGGAGAGCAACATCTCTGGAAGCAGGTATGTCCTGGCAAACAGAAAGAATACAAATAATCTCAGAACAGGACTTCAGAAGGCAGGTTCTCACCTTCTTCCACCTTCTACTATTATTTTGCTTTTGCATTTTCCAGCTGTTCTCCAAAGCCAGACTCCCTAATGGCTACTGCTTATATCTCTGCTACAGTGGTTTTAGAGTTCATCTCTTTGCAAACTAGTGGATCCTCACTTGTCTTCTAACACCACCAGCGCATGTAAGTATATTACTATCGACTCTGCTTCCTTTTGTTGGTTCCAATCATCCTCTCCTATGCTTTCTGAGCCTCATTTTCTGTTATAAGCATCTCTACCAATTGTCAGTATGGGAACCCAGTCCTGTTCTCTGGTTCATGTGAAGTAATCCTCCTCTGCTGTGAATCTGTCTCCTGTCCTGTCAGTTGGGGTGACAGAGCATTGTGTTACTTTCAAACTATGAATGAGGTAGCAAAAGTACTTGTATGGCCCCCAGTCATCTGTGTAGGTAAAACATTTGACTGAAGGGAATATGACTGTAAATTCTAATAAAGGGTGTCAGCAGGATAATACACATTTAAATTGTACCCTAATCTATATTTATAATGATTTATTTCAAGAGCCCTAAAATTTAACAATAAACTTTCTTTTCTTACATGTGCAGCCTGCACTATATATCTGGTACTTGTTTGTCTGTTTGTGTGCAGCCATTAACCCTTTGAGTGCCAGACTGGTATCCAATGCATTGCATACCTCTCTGGCACTCAAACGGTAAATGTGAAACAAGATGAAAGGCAGTGTGTTTATTGACATTTTTATTCACCTTTATTCTGTTCAGAAAGGCATTTCTCTTAGCATGCAAGAGGTTAAAAATCCCATCTTTGTCAATGGGATTTTGTATTTGTCCCCATGGCACAGCTGGTTTGCCCAGAGCTGAAAATCATTGGGGGGGGGGGGGTTACGGCTCAATGTTTCTTCAAACACACTGCAATATTTGCTTCATACAGCACATCGGTAGTTAAAGTAAATAACATCATTGTACTGAGATCATACTACTTAACTGCAATCAAGTAGCATATTGATCCTGTTCAAGTTTATGCTCCCCTGGGATCTACATTAGGGTGATTAGACTTCAACCTCCTATAGCTAAAAAAACAAGGGAATATGGCATTTGTGCTGATTCCTGGTTTACTTCACAAAACTAGTAAAGATTTGGGGGCATAGTGACTAAAATGTGGCTTCTTGGATGTTAGATGTCTCCAATGCATTGCTTTACAATCTGGAATTATTTCTGTTATCTAAGGTTAATATTTGAGTTCTAATGCTATATGCCCAAAAACAAGTGCTATGTATATTTTTATGCATGTAAAGTGGCTTACAACACACAAGGTTTATTGACAGAGGAAACTATGCATTATATCTATTGTATTGCCTTGCAGGGATATTGATGTTTTCATAGGGCATTACCATTGGCTTAAATAAAAAAGTCCTCACAGGTAGTGTTGAGCGAGCACCCCGATGCTCGGGTGCTCGGGTGCTCTGACCGAGCACCCCCTGAGGCTCGAGTGCTCGGCCGAGCACCCGAGCCCCATTGAAATGAATGGGGCGACACCAGGCACCCCCTGCTCTGATGAGGGGAGGGTGCCTGGTCAATGCCCCCTTCATCTCCGCTATGCCCCCTTCATCTCCGAATGCCCCCTTCAGCTCCGCAATGTCCCCCTTCAGCTCCGCTATGCCCCTCTTCCACAATGTGCCCCTTCATATCCGCTATGCCCCTCTTCCACAATGTGCCCCTTCATCTCCGCTATGCCCCTCTTCCACAATGTCCCCCTTCATCTCCTCTATGCCATAGAGGAGATAAAGGGGGACATTGTGGAAGAGGGGCATAGCGGAGATGAAGGGGCACATTGTGGAAGAGGGGCATAGCGGAGATGAAGGGGCACATTGTGGAAGACGGGCATAGCGGAGATGAAGGGGGACATTGTGGAAGAGGGGCATAGAGTCTATGCCCCTCTTCCACAATGTCCCCCTTCATCTCCGCAATGCCCCCTTCATCTCCGCAATGCCCCCGTACCTCCAGTCCCTGGTGGTCCAGCGGAGCGTCTTCGGATCTGTGCCTCTTCCGGCACAGATCCCCGCCACCCGAACATGGCGGGAGAGCACATGGCGGTACTCGACGAGTACCGCCATGTGCCGAGCAGAGCGATGCTCGAGCCGATCCGAGCATCGGCCGAGCACGCTCGCTCATCACTACTCACAGGGCATTGCTGGAAGTGGGCGGCAAATGCAGGCATGCCTCCACTTATGCAGAGATCACAGCCAACTCTGGAGGGTGTGAGTAGAAGCAGGGCAAGCTGGGAGTGGATTGCGCTGGGTAGAGGGAGGGAATCAGCATCAAAAACCTATTTTTTTTTTTTAGACTAGATGGGGAAAACAAGGGTGCGTATTATACACAGGTGCATATTATACCTGAAACTATGCATTGGATCTACTGTATTGCCTTGCGAGGACATTGATGTTCTCATTGGGCATTACCATTGGCTTAAATAATAAGGTCCTCACAGGGCATTGCTGGAAGTGGGCGGCAAATGCCAACATGCCTCCCGTTAAGCAGAGATCACAGCCAACTCCGGAGGGTGTGAGTAGAAGCGGGGCAAGCTGGGAGCGGATTGCGCTGGGTGGAGGGATGGAATCAGCATCAAAACCTATTTTTTTTTAGACTAGATGGGGAAAACAAGGGTGCGTATTATACCTGAGATTTTACGGTATGGACGAGTGCTGTGTTCCTAAACAGAAAATATGCATTTCTATCAGATCAAGTAAAACAGCAGTCTTATTGGGTCTTGTGGATTTCTTTAAATTAAAGTATTTTACAGGAAAGATGCATTGTAATTGTCTCTCATTTTCAAGTGTATCCTGGGTACTCAGTTTATCTAAGCACAATTAAGGGCTGAGATGACCTTGTAGGGAGTAGAACCTGCAGCCCTGCAATTTGAACAGATTCTATAGCTGGTGCATTAACCAAGCAATCATGGGCTGACTACATACTACACCCTTTAAAGGGATAGTAATACTTTGTTTTACCCTTATTTTATTTTGTAGGCATTAAAAAAACATGAAGAACGATATAAGTCTTATCTCTCAAGACTGGTTTAAGAGATATTCACAAACAAAGTATCCCCCTCCTGTTCAGCCAGTTCAGAAGGGAGGTGCCCAGGTAGACTGCAGAGAGGGACAATCTTCAATTAAGATAAGGGAAAAAGCTGAAAAACTTGTCAAGGGGGAAGGGCTTTCATTGTTCTGATAGGAAGAAGAATGTCCCCTGCTGTTATCTGTCTGGTCTTACAACCAGATCCCCATCTGAGAAGAGATGGCTTACACTAGGTAAAAGGGGCGGGAGGGGGAACTTTGCTTGTGAATATCTCTTAAACCATAAAGGTTTGAGAGATAAGACTTATATCACTCTTCATATTTTTTTAATGCCTACAAAATAAAATAAAGTTAAAACGAAGTATTACTATCCCTTTAAGTACCAGAGAGGTGTGAAATGCATTGAAAAGCAATATGCTGCTCACCCCTTTGGTACTTAAAGGGCTAAACAAATCTTTCAGTCTGCAGTATTTTCCACATCAAGACCCTTGAGTACTCAGGTTTTACTTGGTCTGCTGTACAAGGTTTTGGGAATGCACCACGGGAGTGCTGGAATTTAATCAATCGATCTCTCTATGTAACTTTTCTATCAAAATGTAGTAACAGTTGAAAGAATCCATTAGCAGTGCAGGAACTCACAGGGGAAAAGTGTTGGCTTTATTGGTCAATATTATGATCTCTTATCAGACTTTTATCATAACAGTCTTGATAAAAACCCACTATGGGGCTTACATTGACCTAAAAAACACTTTTCAACATAAGCAAAACCTTTGAATAGTTGGTATTGTTTTTTCACAAGTGTTGCATACATTTATTTTTCAATGGCACCATGATAAGATACCACCACTTTATTCATGCGATCCACAATAAAACAGTCGTGGCTTGGCGCTTCCAGCAGGCACTCACTGATGTTGGCAACTCAAGTATTATGGTTTATTTGGGAACAATTTTTTGGTCCTTTATCAAACTCTGTTTCTTGATTGTCAAGACTTGTGTTTGCCCACAATTACTAACACACATTTCTCTAACACATTTGAGGCTAGTGTACTAAGAAGAACTAGGTGTAGAGGTGCACTAAGTCATGATAAAGAGGTGATAAAGTGGAGAAGACTTCTCCAGTGATATATCTTCTCCAATGTCTATGTTATTCTTTGGAGCCAATGCACTAAGATTTCTCAACTGGGAGACATCTTAGTGAATTGGCTCCATAGAGTAACATAGAAATTGAAGAAGTGATATCACCGGAGAAGTCATCTCCACGCTATCACCTCTTTATCACACTTGCATACCCCCCACAGAGTGTTTCTGGGGCAAAACCCCTCAACCAGAAGGACAAATACAAACTCTCACTGACTTAAATTGGGCTTAATTGCTCAAGAGTTCTTCAGCATCCAAGAAGTTAAAGGAGATCTATCATCCCTATACAACTTTGTCTAAATAGTTTTGTTATATAGCGAATATGTTGAAAAGTGTATTATTATTTTTATTTTTTTTAAAAAAACCTTGTTTGCCGAAATGCAAAGAATAAATGCAGCACTGGATCTACTTCCGGCTCCCCAGCTCTGTACTGCAGTCTGTTACTCTGCCTCTGCTCCTCTCCCTCTATCCAGCCTCCTCCAATGATGGATGCTCTCTGCCTGTAAGCAGGAGCGCTCTCATTGGCTAGATATAGATCTCTGCCAATGAGACTGCTCCAGCTTACAAGCAGAAAGACTGCTTCATTGGAGAAGGCTGGATAGAGGGAGAGGAACAGAGGCAGAGTGACAGACTGTGGTTAAAGAGCAGGAAACCTCAGTTTAACCAGAAGTAGGTGCAGTGCTGTATTTATTCTTTGAATTTTGGCAAAGAAGCGTTTTTTTGTTTTTTTTTTAAATAATGCACTTTTCAACATATTCGCTATATAACAAAACTATTCAGACAAAGTTGTATAGAGGTGATAGATCTCATTTAACTCTTTGAGTCCCAGATAGGTATCCAACGCATTGTAAAGCAATATGTTGGATACCTCTCTGGCACTCAAAGGGTTAAACAACTCTTTCTCTATTTCAGGCACGATCAGCAATTCACTGCTACATTCCTCAAGACACAAATATTATTGCTGACCACGTCTGGGCCTCACAGGTGAAAGGGCTCACCAAGCACTCACACATCTAACAAGCATAATTGAAAAATGCTGTTCCCAGTCCTGCAATCACTATTTATGTGTATCATTTTTATGTTGAGGGCATATGTTACCAGGTGCAGTGTTACTCACATTTCCTGTGCTAATTTTGGGAATCGATCACTGTGAAAGCTGAATATTTACTAAGTGTATAGCTAACCAAAATGTTTATATTCTTCTGACACCAAGCCCTGAATGTTAATTTGCATGCAAGAAACTGTCTTATTCATCAGTAGAAGATTACCTTTATAATACCTGATGTTAACGGTAACACTCTGAGTCCTAAGTGGTTATTTTATGGCGCAAGCCAACTGCACTACAGGGAACAAATAAAACACCTATTGATTTAAATGGGGATTTTAACCCTTGTATGCTAGAGAAGTCTCTAACACATTGCTATGCAACGTCTTGGAGCTATGATGAAGACCTTTCCCTTTAATTCAGAGATACTATTATTTAAGAAAATGTCATTGTACAGGATTGCACAGGATTCAGTGCAGCCTTGGAGTGTGTGTTTTTAATAAGAATCCCTGATTTAAAGGTGTATGTGGTCACCTTAGCTGAAAACCTTTCTAGCACTGAAGAGGTTAAAAGTAGGCTGACTAGACCTTACCTTTAACCAACAACATATATGAAATGTAAAATAAATGACACACAGGACAGTACTCAAAATATCCTTTCATTGCCAAGCATATCAGTAGCATTATGCAAATCAAAAGTATGAATCTAAAGTTGCCACCTCATCTCTATAGAACTGAACACATATGAAGAATGCACGCTGCAGGGCTGCATGGAGGCCACTGCAAACCTGAAGTAATAATTTCATTCGGGCAGAGTGCACTTTTCTTGTGTCTTTGATTTTAAAGGTATAGTAATGGTTCACAAAACAGCAGCTGCAATTAATCTTTATAGTATTTGGGCCATGGAGAGTATTATTTCAATATTGTTAGAGTTGTAGTTCAAGAGTAACTGAATGATAAAGTATCCCCCTTCTGCACCTTTTACCTAGTGTAAGCCACCTCCCCTCAGATGTGGAATCTGGACCTGGGACCAGACAAATCACATCAAGGGACAATCTTCTTACTATGTGTATAAGGAAAGCCCCAACCCTCCTAGACAGGTTTTCATGTTTTTCCTTATGCTCACTGAAGACTGTCCCTCTCTGCAATCCATCCAGACAGTCTTGCTGCTCTGAGGTGAACAGTGTTACATCAGTAAAAGGGGCGGGAGGGGGATACTTTATCATTCAATTACTCTTAAACTAATACTCTGACAGTATTGAAATAACACTCTCCACGGCACAAATACTATGAAGATTAATCAGAGCTGCTTTTATTGTGAAACACTGCTATCCCTTTAATACTTTGAGTGCCAGAGAGGTATCCAATGCATTGCTTGAGTTGGATACCCCATTATTGGACTCAATCGGATAACACCTGAACAGTTCCTAATTCTGAAATGATGTTTGAACAAAAAAAACAAAAGTAGGATAAACTCAAAATATTTATTAAACAAATAAGAAAAATATAACATTTTAATGAAATTATTTTTACATGTTTTAAATTTTTTAATACATATTCTTACATATTCTTTTTTTAGCATCATTATTCCCTGTAAGCTACTGACAGGCCTTTCAGACATATAATCGGTCCAGTCATTTAATGTATCACTCATACTTTAGTTATTTGATTTACGCTTCTGACGTTTGGCACTGTGAGGAAACAGTGAGCACTCTCCTGTGTGTACTTTATTATCTGCTTCTCTACTGTGTCTGAAATCTCTTCCTGGATGGCATCCCGCTTCTCAAAGTTTAACATCCTAAAGACAGAGCTGTTAGTGAGATCTGCCTCCTCCCTAACACCTAATATTTCCCTCACTGCAGATAACGCTACAATGCAGCCAACATCCCAAGTCTGCTGCCTCACAGTTATACTAGATTCTGTACTTTCCTTTACCCCCCACATCCATTCACACTCTAAATCCTACCGCTTCCAGTTGTGAAACATCTACAAGATTCTACCTTTTTTTCACTCACGATATAACCAAAATGCTTACCCACTCTTTCATACTATCCCATATGGACAACTGCAACTCACTCCTAATTGGCCTTCCCCTTACCTGGCTATCCTCACCCCATTCTGAATACCTCTGCTCTTCTCATACATGTCACCCACTGCTCTTCATCAGCTGCCCCTCTCTGCCAATCCCTCCACTGGCTTCCTTTTGCTTCCAGAATAAAATTCAAAGTCCTGTCCCAATCCTACAAAGCCCTCCTTAATATTCCACCTCCCTATATCTTCTCTGGCACTCCAAGGGTTAAAATACATATAGAAAATGCCTGCTGCAGGGCTCCAGAGATTAATTATTATGTTGCAAGCAATGGTTCCCATGTATCAATGCAGCTGGCATTTTTCATATGTGCCCTCCTTTAAAGGGACAGTAATGTCCCTTAAAAAATGCTTATAGTTTTGTAGAGGTTAAAAAAATAAACGATATTACACAAATCCTATCTCTCAAACAGCTAAAGTTCCCCTTCTCCTGATGTCAGCTGTAACGATGACAGAAGGGGATCCGTGCCGGCCGACACGAGGAGGCTCTTCAGCAGAGCCGCAATAGCACGAAATAAGTATTTCTTTTTAAATTGAGCTATTGCGGCTCTGCTGAAGAGCCGCTTGTCGGTCTCCGGACCAGGAACTTCTGCTGTCAGCTTACAGCTGACGTCAGGAGAAGGGGAGGAAGAGGGGAACTTTAATGGAGGATATCTCTCAATTTGGAATTTGTGTCATATTGTTTATTTTTTTATCCTCTACAAAACTCTAAGCATTTTTTTATGGGACATTACTGTCCATTTAAAGGCATGATCTGGAAAACCTACATGTAGTGGAGTTAGTTTAACTCAGAATTGCTCTGCTTAGTCTTTATACAGTAAAGGGCTGCCAACACTTGCTAGCATCGGTAAACATTATCTAACTGTCCAAAATCTAGTTATCCATATACTCTGAAGGAGCTGCCATTCCTGTCTTTTCCAGGGCTCCCACTGATTGTCCAGAACTTTTTGTAAATAGGCTGAAACAATATAACAACCTTTCTCAATACAAGAGCAGCAGGCACTGATCTCAGTCAGTTCACTCATCTCTCAACACAAACAGTGAAAACATTAAATAAATGCTATCAGAGAAGGACAATTTACACATGCATTCAAAGTCAAGTTCAGGATTATAGTTCATGTATGTAACATATGAATAATTAATTTATACATTAGTTAGGGTCACCAGCTCATCCTTTTAAAAGAAGATATGAAGAAAAAGAACAAAGGCGCTCATAGGGTATGTTCAATTGTAGTGGAATCCAAATTATGGTGCCAAAAACATACAATTCTAAAGGCCGTAAATAACTGGCTAAGAATGCATGTGGGGATCTTATACTGCTCACAACACAGATTCTTCATAGCTGCCCCCCAAGAAGATAGTCCTCAAAAAGAGACAAGAAACAGAATCCAGGTCAAGATAAGGGGTGCTCTTATTCTCAATATGACATATAACATATATAGATAAACAAATTTACTCACATATCCTTTGTAAACCGGTTGGATTCAATGCAACTTCTAAAACAACAGGGGAAATGCCTGCCCCTGTTGGGGGGCAGGCATTTCCCCTGTCGCTTTACCAGTTGCATTGAATCCTATTGAATAACAAAGGGTTTACATGCACAATGTATACTAAGAGTATACAATAAACTGTTTCTACTGCATGTGAAAAAATACACAATATGATGATCAACCAATACACTCACTCCACTTCTTTAGTGGGCCCAGTGCTGCTCCCAACAATCATATCAACGATTCCAAAAATGTGAGGACAACAGGAAGGGATTGCTCACAGGTCCACCAACATATCGTTAGCCATTCCAAAATGTTGAGTTAAAAAATCTCAACTTTATTATAGCATTTAAAACTAACAATCATGAACAAACTATGTCTTGTGGAAAACAAACGATACTGCCCGCCTTACGCGTTTCATGACAAAAAGAATTCACTTATTCATAGAATATGTGATACGTGAGTAAATTTGATTATCTATATTTGTTATAATAAGAATAAGAGCACCCCTTATCTTGGCCTGGATACTGTTTTAAAAGAGGACTCATGAAAAATGCCTGATAAATCGATACATGGGAACCACTGCAACCCAATAAACCACTGGAGCCCTACAGCATGTATTTTTCATATGTGCCCTCTTTTAAAAGGATGATTTGGCAACGCTAGCTTAAATATGTGATTTTAAAGTTTTATCAACAAATTTAATTTTTAGGTGTTAGTGTCCCTTTAAGGTGCTTTGCTGTTTCAGTATATTCCTAGAGCCATAAAACTACTTGAAGTCGTCAGTTCAAAGTAACGTTTGCATTTTGGGTATAGGTAATGTAATATCCATTGTAAACGTAATTATAACATGTTAGCTAAAGCTGAAGGTGTTAAACTCTGTGTTTGGATTGCTGCCCTGGACACTGAATACAACATGACATTATGCAGAGGACCTGCTATGACTACTGGCTTAGCCCATTCCTATGCTTTGTGAAGCAGTAGTCTGATATGTCCTGGGGCACGGTGGAGTATATTACTGCACAAAGATTTATTGGGATAAACTGGAAACACATGGCTGGATTTCCTAGCAGATGTGGGCAGCCAAGGGAGTGAGGAGCAAAGGTCAACTAGAGAAATAATTCACCTTGGGTGCACATTTTGGCTGTTTTGCACTGTGAACTTTACATCAATAAGTAGGATGATCAGCAAACGATTCCTCTAATAAAAGCCCACACAGGAATATTCGCTATCTAATACAAAACTAACTGGGCCGGCCACCTAGGTAACTGCTTAAAACATTACTCGTAGATCTGTAAATGCCACAGGAGACATTCTGCAGGGCAGTAAAACCCACATGCAAGCAAGGACAGAGACATGATTTTATTTTCCCCACAAATGTGAAAATGGAATTGGCAAGGGTATTTACTGGAATACTATTATACATTTATATATGCATCTGTGTAAAAGTTTCCATACTTTGAGAAAACGTAGGTCCATACTTATAAAGGCAAGCTGAGGTTATTGTGGAGTAAACTAAATGAATCATAAGGGACAATTAAAAATTCCTAAATCCCCATGCACTTGAATATAGCTTTTTAACCTCTTGAATGCTAGACAGGTCTTCGATCCATTGGAGACCTCTCTAGATTTCAATGGGTTAAAAAATTTAAAGGGATAGTAATGTTTCACAATAAAATCAGCTCCAATGAATCTTCATAGTATTTGTGCCATGGAGAGTGTCATTTCAATACTGTCATAGTTGTAGTTCAATAGTAATTGAATGATGAAGTATCCCCCTCTCGCCCCTTTTACTGATGTAACACTGCTCACCTCAGAGCAGCAAGACTGCCCAAATGGATCGCAGAGAGGGACAATCTTCAGTGAGCATAAAGGAAAACCTGTCAATGGGGGCAGGGCTTTAATTGTTCTCACAGTAAGAAGATTGTCCCTTGCTGTGACCTGTTCGGTTAAGAGACCAGATTTCACATCTGAGGTGAGCAGTGTTACACTAGGTAAAAGGGGCGGGAGAAGATACTCTATCATTCAATTACTCTTGAACTACAACTCTGACAGTAGTGATATACAATCTCCATGGCCCAAATACTATGAAGAATAATTGGAGCTGCTGCGAAACGTTACTATCCCTTTAACCTCATTGCGACAATGGACGTACATGTACGTCCCGCAGAACCTGTCACTTAGTGACAGAAGGAAGTTGTTCAATGCAATGGGGTAAAAAAGTTTGGCAGGCGTTAAGTGCCGGCCGCGTGTGCACGCGGCGGTCACTAAGGGGTTAAGGTAATGAGAATTTTTATTTTTACCCTGTAGTGCAGTGGGTTTACTCCTGAATAACTCCAGTTTGTTTTTATACATATGGGCTAATGGGCCTTATTTATCAAGCTAAAGATGTACAGTGCTGGCACGCACTGCACTGCAAGAGGGAGATGAAACGTCACACTGATTTAAATTCAGATTATTAACCACTTGAATACTGGAGAGTTCTCCAATGCTTTGCAAAGCAACGTGCTGGAAACCTCTGTAACATTCAAGCTGTTAAAAAGCATAATTTAAAGCAAGGGAAATTGGCTGAAATCTGCCCCCCCCAGACATGGTGCACTTCTTTAGCTTGACAGTTAAAGCCTGTATCTCTCCATAGGAATGTGCAACACATTGCTTTGCAACTCATTGTGCACTACTCTGGTCCTTATAGGGTTAAAGCGGAACTGCCACCCGCCTAAACTTGCACCTAAAGAATTACCCATCTGGCGACTAGCTGCTCAGTAATTCTAGTCACCAGAGTTATTACCTCCTTTTACTGAATCCCTACTGCTCCTGGGACTGACATCCAGGAAACAGCTCAGACATCTTTGCATAGTGATGTCTGTGCACTTGCGCTGTCAGTCCCAGTCTGCTCTAGGAGGCGTTGCTAGGAGCCGCACGGCACCGGAAGGGACTGACAGCGCAGGCGCGCAGACATCACTATGGGAAGATGTCTGCATGGTTTCCTGGCTGTCAGTCCTGGGAGCATTAGGAATACTCTAAAAGGAGGTAATAATTCTGGCGACTGGGTAATTCTTTATTGGCAAGTTTAGGCAGAGTGGTAGTTCCGCTTTAAGATATGATGCTACATGTGCTGTTTAAGGTGCCCACATATCCTTTTAACCTCTTAAGGACCCTTGATGTGCCAGGACAGTCACTCCGGTCTCGGTACTTAAGAACTTGTTACGGCCCTGGCATGTAATGATATTTTGGGATGGCAGAGTGGCTGCACGTCACTCTACCATCTCAAAATTCAAATTGCAAAAAAAAAAAGCTCTGTGGTCCTTCCTTAATGGCCGCCCGCGCCAGATCGGGTGGTCATTAAGCAGTTAAATCAGGAACACAGGAAAACTTAATTCTGCACGACTGTTACTCACCACTCAGTAACTGGCTGAACAACAGGAGCCACTGGTAACTACAAAAAAATAAACTATAATAACTTTGGAATTGCATATCTCAGAGCTACTGTGCCCATGTATCCCTTTAAATTATGGAAACGTTTAAAATCACACGCTGCAGGGTTATGCTGATTTCTGTGCATTGCTACAGCACAACGTTTTCTTAAGTGTCTCTGATTTAAAGGGCCATGTAGTCATTTTACTCCAAGCAGTGGAAGTAACCGTGTTTTAATCAGCAAGAAAAGTCATATAATATGTTTTGGGTTTTTTCATAATACAAGCTTATTGCTCCTTTAACCCCTTTGTACTAGAAGGCTTGCAAATATACATGCATTTAAACAGCCCTTAATGGAAATGATCCTATACATGTTAGACTGGCTCTTTAAATTGACAGGGAATGCTGTCCTTCCTGATAGAGCTCCATGTCAGGTATCAGGACACTGATCAGACTGTTAATGACAGCCCTCAATCTTCTGATCTGGTCCTTCCAGTGTAAGTTCAGCGTTAACCCATTGAGATCCACAAGACTGCAATGGGAACTCCATTACAAGTGTTGTTACTGACAGCATATTCCCACAGGCACAAGCGTGCATATACTGAAAGCAGTGGTTCTCATCCAAGGTCCTGTGGCATTTTGGTGTGCCGCAGAATCCACTCAGGCTGCCAGTTCTTTTCTATAAAGACTTTGACAAATGTGTAAATGTTGAGTGTCAAATATATATTTATGAAAATTGTTATGCACAATATATTTCATTTTGTTATTCTGCCTTTGCCACAGGTACCATAATGCAGTTTCTCCTTTGCCAATGGCTTATTTTCTTATTGAATTTTTGATGTAATGAGCCATTTTGGTATTGTTAACTAGCCATTTTCATATTCTTGTTAATTTAATGTATGTTAAAGGGACTGTTTACCATATTCACTAATGTCCAACAGCTAGTGATGATGTCTGAACTCCCAGAAACACATCCAACTCCCTGAGACTTGTGAATGTAGATCTGGCCATTTCTATACAGTCCTCAGATTACCCATGTAACTTCAGCATATTGCCGTAGTATTTACCAAATTTCAATATTCTCCTCATTTCACGGTTCTCTACATAATTAGTCACATTCCACGGTTTTACATATTTCACATTTCTCCAAATTTTAATGGTCTTCACAGAGGTGTATTTCAAACATGCATATTGAAGTTTATTTCAAACTTCTCCATAGCTGTATAATGGAGAATTCACATAAGACTGAATGGGTGAAGTTCCACATTAGGAAGCTATGGAGAACTTTGAGATACCCTACATCAGGCCTGTCCAAGTTCAGTCCTCAAGAGCCACCAACAGTGAAGGGTTTTAGGATTTCCCTGCTTAAACACAGGTGAGTCAGTTAAAATGAATGAGCAACTAATTAACTCACCTGTGCTTAACCCCTTAAGGACCGGCGCGTGCACGCGCGGCCGGCACTTGCGGACCACGGGGCATTTTTTTTTATTGGCGCTTCCGGTTCAGGACTTCCGGAGCGGCGTGCAGCTGCGACGGGAGCCCTGAATGCCATGCCATGCCAGGACTGTCATTGGTCCTTAAGTGCCGGACAGCCGTGACGGTCCTGGCACGGCAATGGTCCTTAAGGTGTTAATCAGGGAAGTCTTTACATCCTGGCCGGTTGGTGGCCCTTGTGTACTGAACTTGGACAGCCCTGCACTACATTTGAGTAGTTTGACATTAGCCTGGTGACATAACATTACAACGAATCAACAAACTTTACTTATTTCTCTTAATAAATTAGGATCCGCAAATGTCTAAAGCAATAGTTTCACTTTATATCCTATAAGCTACTGAAACTTATTTTATACTATAAATATACATACAATAATTACCAATAGCTTTATAGTGTAAAAATACCTGTTGCAGGGATATTATTATATTAATAACCACTGCAGCCCTACAGCAGGCATTTTTCATATGTGTCCAGTATTAAAAGAAGGATCTGGCAACCCTAGTTGCATTAGCCATGTTTTAGTAAAGTAAAGTTTTTGAGAAATTATCCTTCACATTTTGATGGCACTTTATGTTAATTCCCTCCAAAGTATGATAATTAGTTATGCTTGAGGACAATTGTATCGCCCACTATGCTATTAGGAACGACCCCAGTTTGTGGACTCAGCCTAGATTCCTTCATAGCACAAGGTGTAGTTCTACTGGCCCAGCGCATTAGCTAATTTGCATAAAGTGCCACACAACATTAACAACAAATAAAGGCCCTAACATAATTTATATTACACACAAATAATTAACACAACATACATTATAGGCAGTTTTAATACTCTTAAAATAAACACACATATCTTAAGGTGACAGGTCCCCTTTAAATGATTATAAGCAAATTAATCACATGCAATTATCATTTCATCAGAAACTCTAAACAGTTTTGAGCAGTGTTTACCCATTTTTCATCTTGTTTATGTAATGTATTTGAGTCTGGATTGCCAACTTTGGTAATTAAAATACCAGATATATTTTATTTTTGATATAATATTATTATTGAATCACGTAGACTTTTTTACAGGCAAAATACCAGCTAAGTGGAAACCCCATGCCCTCTTTAGCCTGAAGGGATTAAAGCAGGGACAAATTAGCTGCAAATATTGAATGCCACATTTGAACACAATCTGAAGCATTCTTGACCTATGGTAGCTAAAAGGTTTAAACAAACTCTCCTGCCAATCAACCTCTTCATGACCACTTCTGGAAAGGGGTTAAACAAACCAAGAAAAAAAAATCAGTGGATGCTGAGGATCGTGTGTGTGTGTGTGCCCCAGAGAGTCAAGATTGTGCCTCTGAATAAATGTTTTTAGGGAAGGGGCACCATCAGACCTTTGCTTATGGAAAGGGCTTGAGAATTATTTCAGTTGGTTCTTCTTTTACTGTAGGCCCCCTTGGGTGCTAAAGAGGTCTCCAACCCATTACAACGACTGGGTTTTGCATTTCACTCTCATTAAATAGAAGGCTACTATCAACCAGCAAGATCTGCCTCGTGTTACAGACAGTCAGTCTGCAATCACAATTACTTAGTCATTATTTTACACTTAAAGGAGAATTAACACCCGTAATATCCCAACCTACCTTATTATTGCCAGAAAATCCTTATAGCACCTGTGAATTTTGCGCTTGTGCCGTTGTTCTAGAAATAACATATTCAGTTATTCCTGGGTGTCATGTCCATTGAGTCAGACATGAGAGAACACAGAACCTCACACTCTTATTACTGCACATCGTAATCTTAACCCACTCAGCACCGGATAGGTATCCGCTACATTGCAATGCAATGCACTCAATACCTTTCTGGCACTCAAAAGTTTAAAGAGGACCAATCACTTTAAAAACACTTTTGCTTATGTACCTGAAAACTAAAAAAAAAAAAAATAACCATGAAATATGCTCCAAAAACATAATTTTCAAATATGTGCACTGGTTAACCCCTTGACTGCTATAGGGGTATACATCACATTGCTCAGCAATGTGTTAAGTACCTCTCTGGCACTCGAAGGGTTAAAGTAATGCATCCATTCCAAATCGCAACACAATATTCCCCCAAATCGAAGACTTTTTGTCACAATCCATTTTGCTCCAAAATATTTTTCCATCAAAATAAAAAAATAAAGGCTTATGTGAAATATATTGCATATGGTGCATTGGAATACATAAATAATTTGTTGCTCTGCCGCTGTCACCAGCAGAGGCGGTGGGAATTCAGGCTGACAAAACCTTCCCCGTGTTACCTTTTGGACTGATGCCTGAGCAAGTGTGTGGGAAATTTAAACAGAGGTGGCTTTTATATGGCCAATCTCTGTTCAAAATGGCTCTCAGACACCCATTGGCTGTATGTGTACTTACACACCTCCCAGCCAATCAGCTACTAGCGGTGGATGAAGAATCCCACTAGGAGCTGATTAGCTGGGAGGTGCGTAAGCAGTCAAGAGGTTAACCAGTGCACATATTTGAAAATTATGTTTTTGGAGCATAGTTCATGATTATATTTTTTACTTTTCAGGTACATATTTGATACAAGGATGAAGATAAGACAGAAGATGAAGAGAAAGAAGAAGGAATCTAGAAAATCACAGAAGAAGATGAACAGTAGCTGGCCAGGGCGCTGAAAACCCTGCTGGATATCAGAATTACTGGTAACTGTTTCTTATCAGGGGACACTGGCACTCATAGGGTTTGACATGTTATTTCCATACTTTGGCTGTACTGATATGGGGCTTAGGGCCCCATTTCAACACATCCACTGGTCACAGGTTTTCTTGTGTTTCTTTTCTTCTTCAGCAGGATTAACATGCGTTAGGGGACTCTGCTCCCAAAAAAAATTGTTTGCAGATTTTCACCCGTTAGAGTGGGTCCCTTAATGCATCTTAATGCCTAATGCAGGGAACTGAATTGGAAAAGGAGACTGATTCTCATGGTTTCCAATGGGTGCTAACTATAGTGCCCCATGTGTTTTTTTTGCTGGTATTTCTTCATAGAACATGAAGAACAAGTAACTGAATTGCTTACCGGGCTTGAAAAAAATACTGGTAGGGTATTGTTTTTGGCAATAGGGAGAATTGAATTGAGGCCTATAACTCCAGAAGGACACCAATAAATTTGAGAATTGAAAGAAGGAACATTAAATGGAGCATTGACTAAATCAAAGAAGACTTCAGGAATTTACTAGGTATGGAGGATAGACGGGAGATGTAAGATATGGTTCAAACCTTGAAATATATTAAGGGATTTAATAAAGTTCAGGAGAGATCAGTCAAGAGGGCATGTCCTTAAAATAGAAGGTGGAAAAGAGAAAATGTAATAAACAAAAACCCACTTTACATAAACGCTTCTAGATAAATGGAACAGCATACCCGCAGAAGTGGTTGAGGCTCAAACAGTAAATTAATTTATGAACTCTTGGGACACACATATGGCTATTCCAAGAATAAAATAAGTCACAGCAAATATGATAGAGAAATGGCAGACTGAATGAGTCACTTGGTTCTAATCTACCATCAAGTTCTAAGCTTATGTGTTTAATTGAACCTTTTTAGGTAATGGATACCTTCCTAACTCAAAAACATATTGAAAATTATGACAGTTGGTTTCAAATCAGATAGGATGTTGATCAAGAGAAATATCCGACTGCCATTTGGAATCAGAAAGGAATTTTTTACCTACTTGGGGTTTAATTGGAAATGGTTTAGGTTTTTTTTTTTTTTTTTGCTTTCCTCTGGGTCAGCAGGGGTGATACTGCATAGGCTGGACTTGATGGACATGTCTGTTTTCAGCCTTATAAACTAAGTTACTATGTATCTGGCCCCTTGTGCCAAGGGAGATTCAGCTGCGCCTCATTGACAAGACTCTCTAAATGTTAAAACATACGTCTGGAGTTTTGCTGCTTTCTTGAACAAAGGAAATGTACCTGATATTTTGACCTTCACTGCCCATGTTGGCAGGACCAGACTGATGAATATGGAAAATCCTCCTCAGTACCAGCATAAGAGAGAGCAAAATGTGACTGAGTAGCACCAAAGATGATATCATCTTCAAGAACTACAGTATAATGTTATGTTCGTTCTTAGTGTGTACTTATCACACCTCTTTTGGCATTTGGCTCCTCCTTTTTTGTTCCTATAGATGGTCATCTGCCTCATATAAATGAAAATGGGGACTGACTAAGGCAAATGATCGAAATGAATGATATCTCCTCTGTGATGGCACAATAGAGAGAAAAACATCATTCAGCATTACCTGAGGGAGAAAGGCTTTCAAAATTACCATTGTTAGCCATTATTTATAACAATAGTTTGAGATATTTAGCATTGTCATTTTAAACAAATGAGCTAGTACTGTCCAGCAAGGAGTAGCATGTGAAAAGGAAAGAGATAAGTGTCAGGTGTACCTGGCAGATTTACATTAATTGCCAAACAAATATACATCTGAGTTTTGCCGCTTTTCTAGTATAGGGGAGATTTACCTGGCATGCCAGGGCTAGGTATCCCAGGAAATAGCCCTTGCTCTCTTTGTGCATATAGAGTTCAGATGCACCTCACTGACAAGACTCACTAAAGGCCAAAACCTGTGTCTGGGGGTTTATTGTTTTTCTTGTGCAGAGATTTCCCTGACAATTCAGGGATGGACTGTCAGTGTGGGTGGGACCACACTGATTATAATTTGGAAATGTTGGATCTGCCATGGCACAAGAAAGAGGAAAAGGGGATTGGGCAATATCTGAAGGTATTTTGTCCACAAGAGATATACACCCCCCGTACATCTCATCTTTTGTATTGTTTCCAAATATACTACCACTCTCCTTTATGTGAAGGGAATTTATCTACAAGAGATATACACCACCCTACATGTCATCTTTTGTATTGTTTCTAAATACACTCCCTCTCGCCATCCTCTCTCTTGGTACAGTTTTATTTTTGCCGGTGTTTTTTTTTCACATTGTACTAAAACAACACATATATGATTTTGAAAGTCCTTTCAAATTAAAAGTTCTTTTTAGGTGATAGGGTCCCTTTAAGGTATTTGTTCCCAGAATGCACTTTCCTTATCTGTGTGATTTTTTTTTGTCTCCTTAAGTAGAATGGCATAATAGGTATAGGCCCTTACTCTTTGCAGCTTTTTTTTTTACTTCCTTGTATTCTTTAGTTGTTTAATGCTTTGTTTGTGTGTAGATGTGTTAATGCATTTACCATTAATGTGAGGAGCATTAGGGACCAGTATAGGTAGCAGGGAATATATGTGTGTGTGTGTGTGTATGTGTTTTTTGTAGGAATGTGCCTTACCTTTTTTTCAATCATACGGGCCCCTTGTACTGGCCAGGTGGGGGCAGCTCTAAGTCTGCAGGTTTAGCCATTTTGATCAGAGGGGGGCGCTTCACATTTGATTCTGTTCAGGAGCTAGTCTGCACCAGACTTCTTGTTGCAGATGGCTCCTGTGCGGCTCATCAGCGTGTACGCCTCCCCTGAGAGAAATGAGCGACTGGAGCTTTTCCACGCCTGCGGAGGGCATTGGTGATGGGTGGGAACTTTAATTGCCCAATTGAGGAGGATGGGTGCAGCTCCTGCAATAACGCAAAGCTGGATAAAACATCCAGGTTACTGATATAGATGGTCAGGGAGGCGTCCATGCGGGACGCGGTGGGCTCCATTGGGGCGGGCTCCATTAATTATACTTGGAGTCGCCCCGATGGCTCAACGCGTTCCTGAATTGACTTCTTGTTCATCTCCAGAACAGTAGAGCACAAGCGGCACTCTGTGGTTCCCTGATACTTCTCTGACCACAGGGCCATTTACTTCCAAGGGGTCCTGGGCAAAGGGTTTCCACCTGGTCCAGGCTCCTGGAAGTTGAACTGTGCCCTGCTGGAAAGAGAGGAGATTGCAGAGGAGCTGCGGGGTGCTTATAAAATATGGAAACTAGATAAAGTGTACTTCCTCACTGTGGCCCAGTGGTGGGCGTTTATGAAAGTTAAATTCCGCAGTTTCTTTCAGGCGAAAGGCAGACGCCAGGAGTGTGAGAGGAGGAGCGAACTCAGGAGACTGCAAAAGAAACTGCACTCCCTGCAGGACCTCCAACTCTGTGTCTGGGATGTGAGAAATGAGCTGGAGGAGACCAAAGAGGGCCTGAAAAGTCACTTTGAGGAGGAGTCCAGATGCATTATCTTCCGTTCCAAGGTGGAGTACCTGGAGAAGGGTGAGAAATGTAACTCTTTCTTTTTCAAGAAGCTCCACTCTGCACACACTCCCCTGACAGAACTGAGGGATAGAGATGGCAGAATCCAAGAGGGGAAGGAAGGGGTCATGACAGTGGTCGCAGACTTCTACAGAGGCCTCTACTCCCACAAAGACACAGACCAAGCTGATAAGTTCCTGTCAGGTATCACTAACTCTATTGATCCCGCAGGTAGAGCAGCTATGGACTCCCCCTGGTGTTGGAGGAGCTGTTCTCTGCTGCCAGATCCTTCAAGTCGGGCAGGACCCTGTGCTGTGATGGTCTCCCATGCTTGGTCGCCCTTGGCAACAATTTGCAGAGCCATCACAAGGGCAGGGTTTCACTTCATCTGGGGCTCCAAAATGGACAGACTGAAGTGTGCAGTTATGTACAAAGAGCCCCACAAAGGAGGAAAGAGGGTGCCATGTAATGCCATGTCCCATTTCTTCCTGCTACCTCTTTGGAGGGGACTTAGTTGGGACAGCACAATCCCTTACAACTGGTTCTACCAGGATGTTGGTAGATTTGTGAGGGAGAACCAACTGGGGGTGTTAAACCAGAACTGTGGACCCTAAAGGTCATATCTAAGCTCATCAGAGCAAAAGACATTATAGAGACAAATGCAGGACTAAGATGGTGTGGCAGAATGTGTCATCAGAGAGACTCACCAACAGACACAAGGACACTGCATGGATGGCCATTCAGGGAGGTCTGCCTCTCAGGTCATTCATGCATGCATGCAAGGTACCTGTGCAGGTATAGACATTGCCCTAATGTAATGCCCTGTATACCAGCCACGCCCACAGCAACACCCCCCTAAAACACAAATGTCCCTCTTTGGCAATTTGAAATGTTGGAAGGTATGGAATACTATGATGATTAATTATAACTGCTTTTATTATGAAACATTACTATCTCTTTAATACAGTGAAATAAAGTACAAGTGTTGAGTTCAATAAAGTAATGTTACAATAAAGTTTGAATGTAGCTATGTGCTGCCAAACTGCACTGCATCGCAGGTATTAAGAATGTTATTGTATTAAATGTATGAATGCACTCTGTATTGAAAAGCATTACTGTATAAAGAAATGTTGTATTGTATTTTCCATGTCAAAATAAAGATTATTTAAAAAAAAAAAAAAGTAGGTGTGTTTATGCAAATTAAACACTGTGCATCTGAATAAATCAGTACCAAAGTGCTTTCTCTGCAGTAAGTGTTTAACCCTTTGAGTAGCATATGCAGACAATACTGAATTTCTTTCACCTGGTTGACTGCATTGTGTATCCCAGAGAGTTTCAAATTGTGTTGTTATGACAGTCAAGCTTTCTATTTGAGTGTGTGGGTCGCTTTCCACCAGTGGACTCTGGGTAGCTGTTGCCTTGCCATTTTGTTAAATCAGCCCTGTCGCAAAGAAATTCACTGCCCATCTCTGGCTGCCAAAAGGTTAACTAGATATTGTGGAGGTGAGAGTAATACATATGTGTGGCACTGGTGAAATGAGAGTCAGCATGGCATGCAGTGCAATTCACATGAGCACTCCCACACAGCACAAAACGTAAACACTAAACTTTATTTTCTAATTAAACACGGCTAGTGCAACATTTAAGTGGTTTCTAAAGCTTTTTTTCAAACTAAATAAAGTAGTTTTAACTGGATAGAATCCCTTTAAGATATGTTTGTTCTCGGTGTGCTGCACTGGCTATGTGCGAGCCCAGACTGATAGAAATATGGACATTTCATATCTCTAATGGTAATTATTATGTAAGAAATACTATTACATTGCATTAGTTATCAGTGTGTGCTTATTGCATATCTACTGAAGCATATCCCAGGCATCAGACCTTATTCTGTGCTAAGAAAGATTCAGCAGCACCTTACTGAACATGCTCTACACAAAAGCATGCCGTTTTCACAAATACATCTGTACCACACAAAATATAAAGTTAAAGAGCTATGTTTTCTTGTTAACCCTTTGAGGCCCAGAGGGGTGTGCAATGCATTGAGAAGCAATGTGTTGCACACCTCTCTGGTCTTTAATGGGTTAATAAGGGCTAATACAACATTTGTAGTGTCTGGTATCATACAGCACAATCAGATTCAAGTTAAAACAAGACAAAAGAAATTCTAATCTAAGTGTAGTAGGTTTAAAGTAAACAAATTATAATACAAATAAAACCCTTAACAGCTGCACTCTCATGACGCCCATCTTGGGCTAATAGCACAGCAGGGTACCCCTATCAGCCAATGGACTGTGCTCTTGTACCTCTGTATCCAACTGTGTGCAGGTGTTCACGCTGGATCCTGATAATGGACTTGGTTCTGACCATAGCGATAAATATCCAATTTAGTTAGAGGTTCTTCTTTCTATACATTCTTGCACCAATCAGCAAGTTCCCCAGAGGAGCATGCTTACTTACAATCATGCTAGCAGTCAAACTACAGCCTGCAAACTGTGAGTGAACTGGACTGAATGTTGTACACGGACTTGCTGTAGCAACTGACTGCTGTGTCTGCTCAGCCTGGTGCTGCAGGAGTGTTTGTAGAAATTGCTGTTTTCATTTTTCAAATGTGGCCCCTTGGACTCAGGGGCCCTTCTTATCCCACTTCTGATACCACTTGTAAGTGGATACATAGGTACAAGGACACAGTTTGTTGGCTGATAGGGACCCCAATGTGCTATTAGCCCAAGATGGGTATCATGTGAGTGCAATTATTGAGGATTTTATTTGTATCTAAATTTGTTTCTATTAAACCTACTACAATTAGATTAGAATTTCTTTTGTCTTGTTTTGGCTTGAATCTGTTTGCACTATAAATGACCAGACACTACTTTTCCATTGTGTGGACAAGCGCACCACATGTATTCAGCTGCGTCAGTCCAGAATATACAAGACATTAGAATGCTTCATCATATTCTGCTTTGAGACAATCATTTGTATATCACTTCATAACTTCAGCATTTTAAAATTTGGTGCTTCACCTTCAGGTACTGTTTTGCATATGAACTGTGGACAATTTAGTCTCTTTGTCATTTAAGGTATAATATTAGCCCTTTTTATTGTTATTTATTTAATATTCATCCTCTGAACTTTTTTTCTTGGTATAGTTTTATATGCACAGTTGTTTCTTTTCTACATTGTGCTAAAACAACATATATGATTTTGAAAAGTCCTTTCAAATTAAACGTTATTTTTAGGTGCTAGGGTCCCTTTAAGTTATTTGTTCCCAGAATGCACTTGCCCTGTCTTTGTGTGTGTTTTTGTTTTGTCTCCTTAAGTAGAAATGGCATAATAAGTATAGGCCATTACTCTCTGTTTAGTGAGAGGTTCATTGGATATAGATGCATTTACGTATGTTAGCATGCTGAGCATTTATTGGGTATATGCAAAATGAGATATTAATGGAAGCCTTCCTGTTTGAGAAGATATTGGGTTAAAGTAAGGAATTTTATAAGTCACTCTTGAGTTAAGCTTTATGAGAATTAAGAACTCAGTTAAAAATGAGAGATCATCCATTAAGAAAAGGTGATTTTGACTAAAACAAAGGCAGGCATTTATTACAAAAAGAGTGTTAAAACTATGAAATTATTTGCCTAGGGATGTTGTGCTTGCACAGAACCATATTGGGAACTATGACAGATTGCTTCAATGCAAATAAGTTGTTCATCCAGGGAACGGACTGCCATTTGGAGTCAGGAAGATTTTTTTTTTTTTTTTTTTACCCACTTGGGGCTTAATTGGAAATGGCTTCAGTGGGTTTTTTTTTTGCCTTCCTCTGGATCAACAGGGGTGGTTTTTTTTAGCCCAGTCAACTATGTTAATATGAATTATTAGTTAAAGTGGACCTGTCACATTGATTCAATTTCCTCATTTCAAACCTTTGCCAAAAACTGTTTGTGTCTCACGTTAGCCAAAATACCAGCAAATGTTGTTGAGGTAATCATACTTATGCTAATGTATGCTAGTTGATGTACCAGTGATATTTAATATGCTAATTAATTCCTTTCAGTTATTTTATATGCTAATGGTGTCTGTTTTGTAATATTCCATATGCTAATTAAAGCAGAACTTTCAGATAATAGCAAGTCGCCGTGCATTCATTAAATGCATGGTGACTAGCTTGAAAATAGATGTCTTACCATAAAAAAATAGATGTGCCATCAGTCCCGGTCTCCATTGAGTAGACTGCTTTGCACCATATGGTCACCAGAAGAGACTGATGGCCAGGAGCACAGACCGCACTAACCTGCCCGTCAGTCCCGAAACGGGACGGATTCCTTTAGACACATCTATTTTTTTACAGTAAGACATCTATTTTCAAGCTAGTCGCCATGCATTTAATGAATGCACAGCGTCTTGCTATTATCTGAAAGTTCCGCTTTAATTAGCATATGGAATATTACAAAACAGAAAGTTCCGCGTTAAGGTTTTCAGTGATGTTGCATATGTTAATTAATGTTGTGATTCAACAGGAGACTTTCACTTTTACCAGAAATAGGAGTGAATATGTCCTAAACTATATATCTGCTGTGCACAGACAGTTCTGAGTGAAGTTTTCAAATGTGTAAAAACAATTCAAGGTGTATAGCAAGGATTTAAGCTTCAGTGACAAAGCAAGAGTGCTGTGGAAAATAATCAGTGCAATGAAAGGGGTTTTCTGGGCTGTACCTAATATCTATGTGTTTCAGAAAGAAAATCTGTCACTGAAGGATGCTTTAGCATATATCTTGTATATGTTCTGTTAGATTAGAAAGCATTAGAAGCCCAGACTGCAAGAGACTTCTGGAAATTGAAACAATGCAAAAATATGACACACATTTGCACTGCTTATTATTTATAGTGATGTTTTAAAACACTGCAATTGAAAGCGTTTATGCCTTGTGTTTTGTTTGTTTGCATTTTGTACATGCTATATGAAAAAGTGAAGCATTCACTCAGAGCCTCCTGATTCAAATAATTCACCGTAACAGTCCCATATTAGGAGGAAGAACCCACTTTAACCCTGTAGTGAGATAATTAGGCAGGAATGAGGAATGGATGCACAACCCATACATGTGGCTGCTTTTCCCATCAATAGGATATGAGGAAAATAAACAGAAAAGGATCCATTTGTATTACTACCAGAGGTCTCTGTGTTTGTTAAAACTGCCCTGATCTGCACTTCGCTGTCTAGGTTTATTAAAGGCAAAATGTATATTTCAGTGGTGCTATTTTTCTTGCAGTGGAGATTTATCTGACATTTTGTCCTGGTCTAGGCAGAGAAGAAGTAAGAGATGCTCTACTAGGCTCATGAGCTTGCAAGGGTATACACTAGGACTGTGTCATGCACCCAGGGTGCAATCTCTTTTAGTGCACAAGTGCCATGCACAGAGCATATCATAATGGTCCTGCCACATGACAGTCCAGCTATGAAATGCCAGACAATTCATTTCTGAATAAGAGAACCAGCTAACCCTAGACATATGTTTGGGCCTTAACAGTGAGATGAGGCTAATCCCTATGCACTTGCGAGCAAGGAGTCCACCTATGGATTCCCTCATTACTCTTTGTGTGACTAACCCCAAGAGCAATTTGCATATACAGAGAAGTCAGAATTTCTCAACTAGGTTCATGAGCTTGTAAGGGTATGCAAAGAGACCATTAGTCATCTCTGAATGAGAAAAATCAGTTAATTTTTTTTTTTAACAACCTTTATTTTGACATGGAAAATACAATACAACATTTCTTTGTACAGTAATGCTTTCCAATACAGAGTGCATTCATACATTTAATACAATAACATTCTTAATACCTGTGATGCAGTGCAGTTTGGCAGCCCACAGCTACATCTGAACTTTATTGTAACATTACTTTATTGAACTCAACACTTGTACTTTATTTCACTGTATTAAAGTCTCTGTGGGCATTCGCCTGAGGGATTGGGTGTGTGTAAGGGGGGGTGGGGTATGGTTCAGGGTGGTCAGGGGGCCGAAGGGAGGTGACAGTGGTATTGGGCTATTGTAGGGGATGCTAGTCCTCCTCCTCTTCAGGGCTGTCCAAGGTGGTATAATCTCTTAGCAGGCTGTGGATCAGTCTGCAACATTCCTGTGTTGTTACCTGTTCTCTCCTCAGCACCAATTTGTTGCAAACCACAGAGCGTCTTTGACACAGCACATGATGCTCCAGGCTTCCTGGATAGCACCATACAAGTGTGTTCCTGGAAATACTCCATACAGTACCAAGTGGTACTACAAGTGTCTCTTTGGAACAGAGTCTTTGAGTTCATTTTCCTGGACATCCAACAGAGCTTGGGCAAAGTGGCACTGCCAAAAAACATGCAGGGCAGTTTATTCTGCCATGCATCCTCTAGGGCAGTGTCTATACCTGCATAGGTTCCTTTTATGCATGAATGACCTGAGACACAGACCCCCCTGAATGGCCATCCATGCAGTGTCCTTGTGTTTGCTGGTGAATCCGCCTGATGACACATTCTGCCATACCATCTTGGAAGTGGCAGCTGGGAGTCCTGAAATTGTCTCTATAATGTATTTTGCTCTGATGAGCTTATATATGACCTTTGAGGTCTACAGTTCTGGTTTAACACCCACTTGTTGGTTCTCCCTCACAAATCTACCAACATCCTAATAGAACCAAGTTGTAAGGGAAGGAGCTGTCCCACCCAAGTCCCCTCCAAAGAGAAAGCAGGAAAATACAATTAATTATTTTTTTTTAACAAAAAACAACACAAAACACATACATTACAGCTTTGTTGTTCCTCATCAGTAAGATGCAGCTGATCACTCTATGTGCTTGTTAACAAGGAGTCCAAGTCTGGATCCCCTCATTACTCTTAGGGTGACCAACCCCAAAAGCAATTTGTATATTGGGCTGTTTAGACTAATCTGAATAAGGAATTTAATGCTTTGTGATAGTGTAAGAAAAAGGTAATTGAGCTGCATATCAGGGTACACTTTCTTCCTGAATAAATAATTTTTGTTCTCAGTGTGCTTGTTATACTTTATGTCTTTTGTAAACTGACTGGGTCTCTACCTTAAAGGGATAGTAATAATTCGTTTTAACTTTATTTTATTTTGTAGGCATTAAAAAAAACATGAAGAATGATATAAGTCTTATCTCTCAAACCTTTATGGTTTATGAGATATTCACAAGCAAAGTTTCCCCTCCCCGCCCCTTTTACCTAGTGTAAGCTATCTCTTCTCAGATGTGAATCTGGTTGTATGACAGGACAGATAACAGAAGGGGACAATTTTCTTTGTATGAAAACAATGAAAGCCCTTCCCCCCTTGACAAGTTTTTCAGCTTTTTCCCTTATCTTAATTGAAGATTGTCCCTCTCTGCAGTCTACCTGGGCACCTCCCTTCTGATCTGGTTGAAAAGGGGGGAGGGGGGAATACTTTGTTTGTGAATATCTCTTAAAGCATAAAGGTTTCAGAGATAAGACTTATATCATTCTTCATGGTTTTTTAATGCCTACAAAATAAAATAAAGTTAAAATGAAGTATTACTATCCCTTTAAGTCTCCAAGTGTAATAGAAGTGTCAAACATATTGCAATGTAATGTGTTTGATTACCCTCTTGAACTTAAATGTTTAAGTGGACCTGTCACCTAACCAGCTTTAACCTTGTTAAATGTATATATTTAAATTATTTATACTCTTTGCCTTTTGTTTTGCAAACGGGTAAACAGCTTTAATGATATTTGATTTACTAGTTAGGGAAATCAAACCTCAGCAGAGCTTTGTTCTCTGATGTGATAAAGCTGTATAATAAACTACTCATGTCCAGAAAATCCCCTCTCTTCACCTTTTTTAGTTTGAAAAAAAAAAAAAAAGAATCCATTTTTGACAGGGGGTGGAATAAATTAATATGGACAAATAATTGCCATATGCAAATTCCTTCAAGATGGAAGGTTCCCCTGAGGGTAGAATTTAGAAATGTGGCAAATCCTTTTTTAAAATAAAAAATAATTAAAACTTTAAATCTCATATAACTTCAGATAGCACATGCTAAAAAGTACTCATATGTTATATTCCTAAAATATAATCTTAAATATGCTTAACACTTGTAAACTGTCCTCTGTTCGGGGTAAATTTATTGAAACATGCCTGTGCTGTTTGTAATGAGATAAGGTCCGTTAATGCATTCTAATTAGTACCAAGAGCTCTTTTATTCAGAAAGTTTTATTTTTGCCCATATATTGCAAATCCCAGGCAATCATTTCAGATTGCCGTGGTACTTTCAGCTCTAGAAAAGACAGGAATGGCTGCTCCTTCACAGCATATGTATGATTTAGATCTCAAAAAACGCTAGAAGAAACTACTGGGTATTTAACACTTTAAGGACTGCACAGTACAGGGGTGGAGAGCTCTGGAGGACCAGGGCACATTTTTTTCTCTATATATACATGATCTGCTCTGCGATCTCAAACTTCCATGATGCACCAGGACCATCAACAGTCCTTAACATCCTGATAGGCGTAATGGTCCTCAAACATCACACTTGGGAACTCTCCGGATTTGCCCCGGAGACTCCAGTTTTGACACTGCTTTACCAGGTCTCTGGGGCAGAGGGTGATTCCTCCAGATGTGGGGAGTTTCTATTGAAACTCTACTCACTCCTGCTGTTTCCACCGTTGGAACTCCTTCCCCAGCCTTCTTTTGAGATCTGTCTCACACCTTTGAGCCCTCCACCCCCACACGTGTCAAGTCCCGCCCCTTTCTGATGCAATTTGCGTCATTATTCTCACCCCCTGCTGCACCAGAGGACTCCCCTCCGGGTGGACATCAATGGAAAGTTCCCAGATATGATCATTGGATAGGCGGCACAGGTGACTGATCACATAAACAACCTTGCTTAAAGTGTGTCTAAAACAGAATACTCTGGTCATGAAGCAGTCAGTTTCAGTAGGGGCACTGTAATCACAAAACCCATGACATGCAGGGTTAAACTCTCTTCCCATGCACATGGTATACTTTGTTAAAGATCAAAGGTGTATGCCTTCACAATGCCATGTGCACCCCCTCTCATCCTTAACGACCAGCCGATCGTCGCGGCGACATGACTCAAGGACCACTTTTTTTTTTTCCGGTTCCAGACTCCACAAATGGCGTGCAGCCGCGGGGGGAGCCCGGAACTCCATGGCGGTCATAGTACTTCATGGGTTGTTCAGTCACATCAACCTTTGCTGTACTATGACCATCAAGTGTCGTTAAGTGGTTAAAGAGTTACTGTCATAGTCGCCTCCATGGACATGACATTCATTACTGATTGAATACGTCTATTGGGCAAATAAACAAAAAACTCATAACAGCCTTATGGATTTTCTGCCCGTAATAAGGTAAGTATGGTGTTACCAGGATGTGCTACATCCCATTTAATTTCATATAACCCAACTTCATTTTTAGGTGTCAGCGTTCCTTTAAATGAAACGCCTTGTCGTCTCAACTAGAAATCCTCCCATCTATCGGAGTCGAGCACACTGCCGTTTGAATACAATTAAGGGAGCTGTAGTCCAAAAACAGCGGGAGGTCCGCGGTTAGTCCACTAGCGGTTTACTTATCCTCAAGCTGCTGCAAACCAACCTCTGTCATCACAAAGAACAACATCGCGTCACATGACCCGGATCTCCGGCTTTGGAGGAGGTGTGTATTTGTTTACGTGACATCAGTTCCGGTTCTTCCCGCACATGCGGAAGTAAGAGCATTCTCACACTTGAAGTGGTAAGCAGTGGATTCGGCGGGCAGCTGTGGCTGTCCACTGTGTAAGTCTGGGGACGGGAGGGTCCTGCTCCCACCTACAGCTTACTGCAGTCCACCCAGCGGGGGATCTTTATAGGGGAGTCTGGGTATACACGTGACCGGTTTTATTTGTCTCATTCGTATTGTGTATCTCAGTGAGGCTGTTGTAAGATGAGGTGGACTAATTCTGTTGCACCTCCATAGGGGACAAATCCAAGTACCCCAAAATAGCCTTTGGTTTAAGATAGGTATTAAACCCTAGAATGCTAGAGGTCTGCAGTTCACTGGTTAGCAATGCGTTGAAGACATCTGGCATTCAAGTACTTAAGTCCAGTTGAAATCAATGGCATTTTTATTTGTCCGCTATGTTGTACTCCTTTTGCACCAGTATTACTTGAGTACGTCTTCATACAAAATAAAATATTCTTGCAGCAGTGTTATGGCAGATTTGAACATGTGACTCCTTCTGAAATATACATTTCAGGCTTCCTTTGAATTTTAGCTATTCGTGCATATTGGAAACAAAGTCTTGCTTGAAAAAGATGCATGTATTAATTCATCCCATTCCACAACGTTATAAAAAGTACTTTGCATTTCTCCATAGGTTAAATTAAATGTATATGAATGTCTCATATTCAGAATAAGGGTATAAATTATACATTTAGGGCTGGATTCAAATGTAGGTACTAATTTTATCTCCAGGCATCCCCATAGACTTCAATAGGAAAATATTTGATAAAATGGGAGGTAACATCTCCTGCATTTGAATCCAACCCTTAATGTTTATCCTATATAATAATTCGCTAAATCGTGTGTAACACCCGACATGCGCAGTAGACACTGCTGCGCGTGCGGCAGTCATGCGCAGTACAGACTGCCCGCGCCACGGCTGATACAGAGCTGGGCTCTCAGAAGGAGCGTCCAGCTCTGTATCAGCAGTGGCGCGGGCAGTCTCTACTGCGCGTGACTGCCCCGCGACCGGCTGCCAGGGGCACTGTGGCCCATGTAACGGGCTGTTCAACTAGTTTATATATATTTAAGGTTATATAGGCTGACTGTAAATTGTTGGTTTATTTAGAGTCTGCCTGAATGGTAACAATTATAATAAATAAATAAATAAGTGTTAAATATCCTTTCTTCAGTCTGCAAGTGTGTTTATTTTAGCACTGGTAACATTTCACTGCCTGGTATGATGTACTTGAATGGATATCAATATTTCTAGTGTCTCAACACATTTGACACATGCCCCTTATGCACTAAGGAGCATATTAACCCGGGGTGGGAAAAGTCCATATGAATATGAGCCAGGGCTCTGTAAGTTGATTTCTAAAAATGTTGAGGTTCAAAAGTTTTCTTCTTCTCCCCGTATTACCTATTTGAATGCTAAATAAATGTTCCCAGTTTTGCCCTGCAAGTTATTTCACACTCAACTAACATTTATTTTAAAGGGTTAACTGAAAACATTTTGGTACTGATGTACCTATATTTTTATTTATTTATAAAACATATACATTCTTGTTTTGAATAATATTGTTTTTAACCCTTTAAATGAGGGATGTGTAACGCACTCAAAAGGATACAAACTATATGAATATGATTTAAAGATTTTGCATGAGACATCCTTTGTACTATATTGTGTAACAATATCAGGAGTTATAGTTGTATCTTGCAAGGCTGCACAACTAAAAGGGAGCAGTAGAAATAATTTTGTGTCTTGTGCTCTTGAACAGGTTTAGAAAGGAGGTGGCTACAGGACTAATTCAACCATGTTAGAGTCGTATGTGACTCCGATTTTAATGAGCTATGTCAACCGCTACATAAAGAATTTGAAGCCTTCAGATTTGCAGCTGTCACTGTGGGGAGGTGATGTGGTCCTTAGCAAGCTTGAATTGAAACTAGATGTTCTTGAACAGGTAAGTTACATTTATGTGTTTTTGTATGTACAGGGAAAGTAATACCATCTAATAATAACCTCCCTTACCTTACTATGGCCATAAAATCCAAAGGGCCCCTATGAAGTTTGCCCTTGTGATGTTGTTCAAGAGAAAACACCTTCAGTCAGTCCTGTATGTCATTTCCAGGAGGTGGACATGACCTCTGCTCGCACTTTTTTCAGCTGAAACTGACAGAGTACATGATCCTGCTAGAGTGGTGTGCTTTGTAAAGTAACAGGTTACATAGCGCTCCTCTGGCCCTTCTTTGGTACAGTGGGTAGAGTTTGTCCTGTGGTTCTGCAAAGCAACTGTTATGTCCACCACCATGGTCATGACATCCTAGCTTTGATAATTTTTGAATCAAGATGAAAGGAAAAAAAATGCAGGATGTTTTGCAAGAACGTACATACTTCTAATCAGTTTTCAGGGAAATGAACGGAGTTTCATAGTTGACATATTCAGACTGTCTGAAATCTCTTCTAGGATCGTGTTTATTAACCTATATGGTGACAAGTACAATTTCACTTCTAAGAATATTCAGAAGTACCCCAAAAATCAATTGAATTATATCAAACTAAATTGTACAGACTAATAAATCTTATGACTGGAAACGGGGCTTCTGCTGAGATTAGAACATAAAAACGCATTGTCACAAACAAAAACCCAGACACTCGCTCACAGACACCCTTGCTCTCAGATGCTGCGATGCAGATGGACATTCTCTAACACACACTCACTTTTGCACATAAAGTATGATTTTTCACAAATTGGATTTCAACAGTGCTTCTTTGTGATGGTAAAAGTTGTCTGTTTTTATATTTAAAATGATGCAAGAATGTGAACTTGTTTTTGGAGGGGGGTTAGGGAAAGGATGTTATGTGGCTTCAGTATTATAATGAGACAGACACCCACTCCAAAACAGCCCCTTCCTGCATACACAGGCATATTCAGTCTTGCACTTAATCATAATCCCTCTCACATGCACACAGTTGGTCTTTCACACACCCACACTCACTGTCACACACATTTAAGATGCATGCATACACCCACACACACAAACACTTTCTCTCTGTCACTTGTATGGGCTCCTTCAGATGAATATGGAGGTGGTGGGAAGAGAACTGACACTCACTATGCCTAGAGAAAACCCATCTCAAAGTAATTGAACATGGGTGGTAGAAAAATTGGGCATACTCTGTCACCAGATGTTGGCTGTAGCTGCTATGGAGCATCCTAGCAATGCACAACCTCTGCCTGATATCGAGCATGTGGTTACCTTTCCAAACATTACAGGTGCCTTACATAAATAAATATCCTTTAGGCTAGCATTCTAATCCTGCTCCAGAATGAGATGTCTTTTGAGAGGCGCTACTAACACCAGGTATATGCTCTAGCCTCTTGAGCCTCATCAGTGAGTTGTGACTGTGCTCTCTGAGCACCTGAGTGCAAGGGGTCAGTGTCTGGATTCTCTCATCACTCTTAGGGAGACCAAGCAAATTAAATATTTGCAGACACAGAATGAGAGGCAGAGATGCTTAACGAGTATTAGCCCACCCAAGTGCTGTATCATGCTCTATTGGACCCTTTGTTATACAGGGAACAATATTTTTGCTCACAGGAGCTATACACCAAAAGTATTGTGCAGCATATCATGCTATTCCTGCCCACAAATGCCATTGCCCTATGAACAAGAGAATCCATTTACTGCAAACATACATTTTAAGCCTTCATTGTCCATATCATTAAAGTGCAATTGTTCTCTATGTACTTTAGTACAAACACTCCACAACTGAATACCCTTGCACCCTTAGGGAGACCAAACACATGGATTATTTGCATACACAAAATAAGAGTTAGAGACGCTCAAATACAAGTAATATGAACCCATGAAACACAATACCACTGTACGATCCCAAAGGTCCAGTGTAGAAAAAAGCACCTAAGAACCAAATAATAATAATAATATATATATATATATATATATATATATATATATATATATATATATATATATATATAATGAGAAATAATTAAACAAAAATAGAGTTGCAAAATCAAAAAACATATCCAACGCTTGACCTTCGCAGCTCACTTCTATTGGTATGGGTTCCCAGTGTCACAAATCAGTAGCAATAAACAAAACAACAACAGTGTTGCAGAGAATCTCTTAAAGTATAGGATTTAATAGATCTTCCTGAGCTATCACCTGCACCCTCGTGCTCATAAAGAATAGTATTCACATTTAACAGAGGCTCATAATACTGCCCTAAGTATTAAACGCTTTCTTAGTATACACCCCGAGAGAAGATGTCAATGGTCTTCTCCTCCTCCCTTTGAATTCTCCACCAGCTGTCTTCAGATCTGGGGCTAAAATGGGTCTCGAGAAATACAGGATATCTTCCATGTAGCCCAAATATTGTCTTTCACGCCCCCAAAAAATAAAAATTGCTTTGTTAACTAGGAAGGGATCCCCTATTAAACCGGGCTAAAAAAATACATACTAGGCCAATAGAAACAAGGAATTTATTAAAATTAGTACCTTTTTATATTGTGTTCTCACTGGATGCGATCTGTTTTACGGCTCTCAGTTTACCACTAAAATCTCAATTTGTTTTTTGTGTTCCAAAGATGCAGTACATCAACACTAAGTGGAAGCTGTCATAGGGCTAGCACCCCATTGGACAACATTCTAAGCGTTAACTCACATTTCCTTTGCGTTACACCTCTGGCACGTACCAAGTATAGACAACATCTGATATAAATTAGATAATAGTGTTACACATATATTGATCTTACATATATCTTTATCTCTCTCTCTCTCTCTCTCTCTCTATATATATATATATATATATATATATATATATATATATATATATATATATAAATCAGCACGCTCAGGACTACTTAAACTGTGAAATATTACACATTTTACTTAGATCAACGTTCATCTAAATAAAATGTGTAATATTTCAAAGTTTGAGTAGTCCTGAGAGTGCTGATTTGAAGCGAGTTATAAATTGGATTATTCGGCACCCAGGCAGTAAGCCTTTAAGTTGAGAGTGCATTCTTTTCTTAAAAAAAAAAATAATAATAATAAAAAAAATACATATATATATATATATATATATATATATATATATATATATATATATATATATATAGATATAGATATTACACATAGACACACATGCCCAAAGAACACACACGTCAATATTGGGCTACACAGAAGAAATCTAGTATTTCTCTGAGACCAATTTGCCTCAGATGTTCCCAGATCTGAAGACCGCTAGTTGAGAATTGTAGCGGAGGAAACCCTTGACACCATCCTGGGGTGGATACCAGGAAAGTGTTTAATAATCTGAGGCAGTATTGTAAGCCTATGGTAAATGTGAATACTATTCTTCATGAGCACAAAGGTGACTGTTCCAAAAGATCTAATGAATACTACACTTAGAGAAACTTACTGCACCACAATCGTTCAAACGAGGACAAGCTTGTCAAATGCTACCGTGTGGTTTATACAAACCTATCATACAAGGGTGCAACCTCTCTTTTGGTCACAAGTGCTATACGTAAACTAGGATTCTAAGACTCTCAACTAGGACTGGGCTTGTAATCGAAATTTACAGGCCCTCAAGGAGTGTTGTCCTACCCAGGGTGCAGTCTCTATTAGCTCCCTACTGTCCTTCACAGAGCAAAAATATTCTAAAACATATCATGCTAACCTGCCTCCACAAGATGCCAGGTAATTCCTCTGTGAACAAGTGAAACATCCAACCACAGGAATAACTTTCAGCCTTGTTTATTCTCATCAGTGATGTGTATCTGATCTCTCAAAGTACTGTGAGCAAGGGGTCCAGTGCTGGATTCCCCTATTACCCTTGGGGTGACTAATCCCAAGGATAATTTACATATGTAAAGTAGGAGTCAGATAATCTCAACTAGGAATGGGCCTGCAATAGAAATTTACAGATCCTCTAGGAGTGGTGCAGAGTACAGGAACAGCAACTTGGCTCATCCAGAAAGGTGAATAAAATCTTCATTTATTGAAACATGTAATAAAAATTGTCTCAGGGAATATGGCAGTGACACACAGCACACATGTTAAAGGGATAGTAATACTTCGTTTTAACTTTATTTTATTTTGTAGGCATTAAAAAAACATGAAGAATGATATAAGTCTTATCTCTCAAACCTTTATGGTTTATGGGATATTCACAAGCAAAGTTCCCCTCCCCACCCCTTTTACCTAGTGTAAGCCATCTCTTCTCAGATGTGAGTCTGGTTGTATGACAGTACAGATAACAGAAGGGGACAATTTTCTTTGTATGAAAACAATGAAAGCCCTTCCCCCCTTGACAAGTTTTTCAGCTTTTTCCATTATCTTAATTGAAGATTGTCCCTCTCTGCAGTCTACCTGGGCATCTCCCTTCTGATCTGGTTGAACTGGGGGGGATACTTTGTTTGTGAATATCTCTTAAACCATAAAGGTTTCAGAGATAAGACTTATATCATTCTTCATGTTTTTTTAAAGCCTACAAAATAAAATAAAGGTAAAATGAAGTATTACTATCCCTTTAAACACCTAATGCTTTTTGGACTGTAAGGCCCTTAGTCATAGGTAAAATCCCAGGTAAACAGATGAGCCTATAAAGCCTAGAGTCCTCCTCTTATGTACTGGGATTGGAATAATATACACATATATAATATGTGTATATTATTCCTGTTATTATTAACCCTGTTATAAGGCAAGTGTTTCTTGCCTTATAACAGGGTTTAGACTGATTGTCCTCTTTTGCTTATATGATTTTGATTGCTACCCAAAATTCTGGATGTGAGGTTTGTCAATTTTTGACTGCCAATTTCTATTTTCATTCATTCCCCTTTAAATGTAAATACTTGCAAGGTGTTTTCATGTTCGATCATATGTATATGTCTTCCGATTAGGTATTAGGAACCACTTGTTTTCCAAAATTATTCTTGGCATGATTATTTTGGTAATGTATGATAGCACATATTGTTGTTTTTATCTTTTAAATGTGAAATTTATTATATGTGCGTATTATTCCAATCCGGGCACACAGGAGGAGGGGTCTAGGCTTTATAGGCTCACCTGTTTGCCTGTCTTTTTACCTATGACTAAGGGCCTTCCTGTCCGAAACGCGTTAGGTGTTTAATGTGTGTGCTGTTTGTCACTGCCATACTCCCTGAGACAAGTTTTTATTACATGTTGCAATAAATTTGAAGATTTTAGTCACCTTTCTGGATGAGACCAATTGCTGTTCCTGTACTCTGCGTTTTGTATTGTCAGAGGTGGACGCTCCGATTAACGTGCACTGGGTATCGTAATACAGCTGAAACATTTATATACTGAAGTGGCATCTCTGTACCAGGTGGGTGAGTGAAGTTCCTGTGTCTCTCTGTTTACATTTTGGAGGAGGGGATTTTATGCATGTCTAGACCCCATTTTCTTGGTTGCTTACTAAGCAATCTCACTCATATACCTCTAGGAGTGGAGTCATAGTACCTTTCACAGAGAGGAAATTTCCTAAAGTATATCATACTGGTCCTGGCAAAGCAGTAGTCCAGCCACAAAATGCCAGGCGATTCCTCTATGAACAAGAGAAATAGCCTACCCCACCACCATACTGGTCAGTGAGTTGTGGCTGATATCTCTCTCTCTCTCTCTCTCTCTCTCTCTCTCTCTCTCTCTCTCTCTCTCTCTCTCTCTCTCTCTCTCTCTCTCTCTCTCTCTCTCTCTCTCTCTCTCTCTCTCTCTCTCTCTCTCTCTCTCTCTCTCTCTCTCTCTCTCTCTCTCTCTCTCTCTCTCTCTCTCTCTCTCTCTCTCCATTGTGTGCAAGGATTCCAATGCTGGATTCCCCTTGAGGTGACTAATATCAAAGATCATTAGCATATGTAAACTCAGAGACAGACTCACTCAACTAGGAAAAGGCCTGCAATAGAAATTTGCATATCCTCTACAAGTGGTGTTCTACCCAGGGTGCAGTCTCTTTTAGACCTCTAAGGTCTTTCACAGAGAGGAAATTTCCTAAAGCTTATTATACTGTTGCTGCCTAACCAGCAGTCCATCCACTAAATTCCTCTCTGAAAAAGAGACACAACCAACCCCCAGTCATGCATTTTCAGTCCTATTTCGCCTCATCAGCAAGATATCTGATCTCTCTTGACACTGTGAGCAAGGGGTCCAATGCTGGATTTCCCTATTACCCTTGGGGTGACTAATTCCAAGGATAATTTGCATATGCAAACTACGAGTCTGAGACGCTCAACTAGGAATGGGCCTGCAGTAGAAATTTGTAGGCCCTCTAGGAGTGGCATCCTACCCAGGGAGTGCAGTCTCTTTTAGTGCACTAGTGCCTTTCACAGAGAAGAAATATCCTAAAGCATATCAGACTGGTCATGACAAACCAGCAGTCCAACCATGAAAAGCCAGACAACTCATCTCTGAACAAGAGAAGCAGCCAACCCCAGATGTGCATTTCGGCCTTGTTGGGCCCCTGTCGGTGAGGTGCAGCTGATCTCTCTCTAGGCACTGTGAGCAAGGGTAATAGGGGAACCCAGCACTGGATCCCTTACTCACAGTGCCTAGAGAGAGATCAGCTGCACCTCATTGACGAGACCCAACAAGGCCAAAACATACATCTGGGGTTGGCTGCTTCTCTTATTCAAAGAGGAATTGCCTTGCATTTCGTGGCTGGACTGTTGTTTTGGCAGGACCAGTATGATATTCTTTAGGATATTTCCACTATCTGACAGGCACTAATGTAGGACACCCTGGGTAGGACCCCACTCCTAGAGAGCCTGCAAATTGGTATTGCAGGCTCATTCCTAGCTGAGCATCTCTGACACCTAATTTACATAGGTTCATTACAACAAGAATACATATCATGCCACACATAATGCAGATATTGTCCTAAAAAAATGGCAATCCAGTTACAAAGTGCCATGCAATTCTCCTCTTAGTAAGAGAAGTAGCTAACCCCAGGTATCTGTTTTGAACTACTTGGATACTTAAAACAGTTCTATCAGGTGCTCTTAGAGCAAGGAACAATCTGGATTCCCATATCACCATTTTGGAGACCAAGCAAAAGGGTTATTTGTGTACAAAAACTTGAACTAGAGATGCCTAATGGAAACATCCCTGCCAAATACTGTAGCATGCTCTATAGGACTTTTTCCTGTTCAGGGTACAAGTTCTTTTTACTGGCAGATGTCATGGACAAAGAAGAATTATTCTACAGCATATCCTACTAATCCTGCTCAAGAATGACAATCCAGCCATAAATACCAGGCAATTTGGCTCTAAAGAAGAGACACAGCTATTCCCAGACTTATATTTCAGCTGTCTTGGGCCTTGCCAGCAGTTCTTTCTAGGGATCTGAGACCAGAGAGTCCACATTTAAATTTCCTTAGAACCCTTAGGATGACTTAGCCCAACAGTTGTTATATACATTTGCCAAATTAGAATCAGCTATGCTTAGTTGGAGGACAAAGTTGCCAGAGACTACAGTGTGCTTTATAAAACCTAAGCTCTTCAGTGCCAATTAAGGCCCCAGCCCTCCAGCTGGATGTATAAAATTTCTTCTTTGCCCACCAAAGGCTAGGACTAATAAAGTTAAAGAGAAACATGTGATCTAAGATGTCCATGCTCGTGTTATTCCAAGTGCTTGTGTTTTGCCTCACATGCATCAGTGCAGGTTTAAGCCCACAGGTTCTGAGGCTGGGGGGTTTGAAGGCACATCGTGCTTCCCCTGACCACAGGCATCCGACCAAGTGCAGCATGCTGCCCCTGCTCAGGCATCTGCAACCTACCTGAGCAATTTGCTAGACTTGATTTTAGCCAAAAGGCAGAGAAGCAATATATTTTTAATTCTTACTTGAGCATCATTCATGAGATATAGCTGTTCTTCCCCTGCACCTGAGATCAAGAGATCCACTTCTGGATTCCTCTAAAATCCTTGGGGAGGCAGTTCATAATGGTTATGTGCATACTAGGTGAGGATCAGAGATATTCAACTGAGGATAGATAGGCAAGGTCCTGTGGAGCAGAGTTTCTCAACTGTAGTCCTTAAGTACTCCTGCAAGGTTAGGTTCGCCTTTGCTCAGGCAGGGAAATTGCAAAAACCTGCATTCTTGAGGATAGCTGCGGATCTCATTTGAAAAAATCTGCTATAGAGAATTCTACAATATTTGGCAGGCTTATCTCCAGTTGTTCATCCCTGAATATTAGAGATGCACCGATACCGATTTTTTAAGACCGAGTACGAGTACCGATACTTTTCTCAAGTACTCACCGATACCAATTACCGATACATATCATATTTTTCAAGTACTCACCAATACAAATTACCAATACTTTTTTTTTTGCAGTCATTTGCCAGTTTTCTAAGTACCTACATGTTTTAGGTACTTGGAAAACTGGCAAATGACCGCAAAAAAAAAGTATTGGTAATTTGTATTGGTGAGTACTTGAAAAATATGATATGTGTATATACACATACACACACACAGACACACACCACCTCTTGACTCTCCCCTTTTGACTCTTTCTCCCCCTCTTGATTCCCACCTTTTGCTTCATTCTACCCCTCTTGAGCCACCTTCTTTTGTCTTGGCTTTTGATCCCCCTTTCTCCCACTCCTCCTTGACTCACCCTTTTGCCTCTCTCTCCCTCCTGATCACCCCTCCTTTTGCCTCTTCTTGGCCCCCTCCTTTGGTCTCCTGATCCTTCCTCCTTTTGACTTTTTCTCCCTCTTGACCCCACTGTCTGCCTCTTTCACCAGCCCCTGCCCCATTCTGCCTCCTTTACTCTCCTCTGCCGGGTGCTAGCTGTTCTCTCGCGAGCCCCGGCAGAGGTCAGCGTCGGAGCGTTGCCATGGTAACCCGCGGCAATGCTCCGACTCTGCAGGAGTGAGAGAGGTGACCGGGGAGCATTGTGAGCAGCTCCCTGGGCTCCCTCTCTGCAGCACCGACCCTGACACAGGGTATCGGTGCTGGCATCGGCCACATTTGCGCGAGTACAAGTACTCGCGCAAATGCTGGTATCGGCACCGATACCAGTATCGGTGCAACCCTACTGAATATCACTTTGTGTGTGCAGGTAACCCTTAGAATTTGTCTACTTAAAGGATTTAGGATAATCCAGACATGGATCCCTTGAAAAGTTTGCATTTAACTGCCAAGACCACTGAAACAAATGACTGTGGTGGTGGGGGGTGTAGCTTCTCTTATTCAGATAAGTGTTGTCCAGCACTTTGTGATCAGGTTATATTTTTTTAGCCCTTTGATTGCCAGCAGGGTATGCAATGCGTAGCATACCCCCTGGCAATCAAAAGGTTAAGCATTGTCCGTGTGATGTGCTTAAAGGTGATTCTTCTCAGTGTATGGAGTCAGTGAGCTAAAACCGATTGTGTCTTGGAAATAGGATCCTATAGATCAGAGGCTCTACAAGTATTTCAATCATTACAGGTTTTACTGGATTTCCCTGTCTTAGTACGATGTGTAATTATGGCTCATGCAATGTGCAATTGTTCAGAAACCAATATTGGCATCAGACTGGAGAAACAGAGGTCACAGACAAGATGGGCATCCAGTCTGATCCTCCAGAGTTCTAGAAATGAAGTGTGGTGCTCTCCAGGACTCACTGCTGGAACAATACAGATGGGCTAACCTCCATAACTGGGGGAATTATAGCTGCACTTTCCTATATAATGAGGTCCTTTGAATCTGCCTCTAGGTTAAACCACCTCACTGCAAACAGTAGGCTTCAATAAACCTGAATGACTCATAAATACAAAATAATCCACAGTTGACTAAATCAGAGATCTAATGCAAATAAAAACTGTAAATAGAAAGAAATGACTGCTGTTTGAAGCAGGTGAATAAACTAACTGAGATCCCATTATTCTTTAGTTCCATGTCTGCACCCTTCCCTCATCATCATAATTGGCACCTATAATTTCTAATTGGGTCAGGAGTGGACAGCCTGAGGCCCTCCATGTGTTATGGACTGCAACTCCTATCATCCCTGGTGACGAGAGCTGTAGTCTGGATAACGTCCCTCTTGCACCCAGTGGTATATTTATCTTGTTTTACCTTAAGGAAAATTTAGGAGGAAAGCTGGGAACCCTCTTTGGACTCTAATAGGGTGGGTTAGTTCATCTGCCTTAGAGGCTCCTATTCTTGTAACATAATCACACAGACATCTAATACCCCTAATATCTATGGAGCCGTTGAATGCAGGAAGACCCCACCCCCAATAGGAAGTGAGGCACCACCACCCTACATAAACTAAACTAAATGCAGGTACAAGCTGATGCAAAAGTTTGGCTGAGGAAGTCCCTGTTCTTGGGAGCTTGCAATTTACAGGTCAAATAGGCCCATATTTATAAACACAAACTGGAGTTATTATGGGATAAACCAAATGCACCAAAGGGGACAAACAAAAATCCCTGTTAAATTGGGCTTTTAACCCGTTACCAACTGGCTGATCTGGGGTAGGCGGCCCTAGAGGACCACGGCACAGCTTTTTTTTTCGCAATGCATTCTGGGATGGCAGATCGGCATGCAGCCGTGCTGCCATCCCAGCATTCCATGATGTGCCAGGACTGTCACTGGTGCTTAACGCACATCCACCAATGACAGTCCTGGCACATCATCGGCCCTTAAGGGTTAACCCCTTGAGCGGTCACCGATTCATTACAAAGCTATTCATTAGAGACCTATCCAGCATTCAGGGAGTTGTAAACATCTTTTCAAGTGCATGGGAATTTAGGAATTTTTATTTGTCCCCTATGGTACAGTTGGATTACTCAAGAATAACTCCAGTATGTGTGTGTGTGTCATATATATATATATATATATATATATATATATAAAAATGTCAAAGGGCCTTATGCACAAACAGCAAGAGCAGCAATTCTGAAGCAAACAAACTGGAGAGAATTAAAAAAACATAAAAAATCAATTGATTTAAGTGGGCCGTTTAACCCCAAGAATGCAGAGCAGTTAATCATTCAAAGGGTTTACCTAGGTAGGTGTCCTTTCATTCAAATCTCCATTTAAAGGTATTCTAACATCTAAAAACTAAATTGTTATAGAATTCTAAATATCATAAACTTCCATGTAATATCTGTACAATCTACTTACTTTTAGAGCTCTAAAATCTGAAACCAGACTTGCACTCTTAATGCATGTTTAGCCTATCCTTTAACCACAATGTAGTTACCTGTTACTGTATTGAGATTAGCACCCATTATTCTTCTATACCATTGGTTCACAGATAAATTTCTCTGAAATTAAACTTTGTTTCTTGCTTGCACAGTGTGTGTCTTATGGTAAATAGTTATTTATGTACTGGGGTTCCTAAGGAAGATAGTTGAGACTTAACCCTTTGAGTGCTAGAGAGGGATCCAACGCAGTGCATTGGATACCTCTCTGGAGCTCAGTGGGTAAAGTGGACCTTCCACCTTTTAGGCACATTTGGAAAATTAAAAACCCAGTATATGTTTTGCTAGCTGTTTGTTGGTGATACAGTTTTTGAGAAATTAACCAGTTTGTGGTACACTGTGGCACTTTATGCTAATTCATGTCTGTTCTGGGGCACTATGCTATGAATGAACCTAGTCAGAGCCCACACACTGCTATTTTTCTAACAGCACAGCAAGAAGTACATTTTGCTTTGAACACACCTAATTTGCTTGAAGTGCCACAGTGTCATTAATATATAAAGATTAATTTCTGAAAAACTCATTTAAAATGGAACTGTCACTTTGTAACAATTGTGTGATTTTGAAAGAGCTTTCTAAAGCAATCTAAATTTGTTAGGCTGTTTTTTTCTTTTTTAATAATCTAAATCCATAGTTCGTAAGATATTTAGCTGTATTTTATTCCAGTTGAAGTTTTCCAGGCATGCCAGGAGAACTCATACATTCCATGTAGCACGGCATTACCAACTGACATTTCCTACCTGGAATTGCTAGCTCAGCTGCATACATTGACAAATAAAAAACACCAAATATCTCAAACTATTGTTTGAAATTACAGATTACTAACATAAATATGGTTGATTTTGGATGCACTCTTCAAAATCACCTATTTGTTACAAAGTGACAGTTCACTGTAAAACAAACTAAACTTGTCTTGGGGAGACAGGTCCGCTTAGGATCTTGTTGGATGTCATGCAGGGATAAAGACCACAGCCTAGGGCTGAATGCACACACAGTTGCTTATCTAGGAAAGGAGTTCAGAGATTGTGATCCATGGTATGCATAGAGGGGTGATACTGATGACTAAAACTACCTTAGAACTATATGAATAGAGCCAAAGGCTACCTTGTTTGCTCCAATCAGGGCTGTATTCAGTACACTATAGGTGCAGTTCTGTATTAATTTAACTGTAAAGTAGAGGAGCAAATTTCCACAATGATTTAAACTTTTAAATCAGGGTTGGGCAACATGTGACCCTCCATCGGTGGCTGGCTGGGGATGATTATAGTTGTGATCCGCCAGAGCTGGAAGGCTTGAAGTTGCCCAACCAATGAGCCAATGAGAGTGCTCCAGCTTGCAAGGAGAAATCCTCCGTGATCGGAGGAGGCTGGATCGAGACGCTACGTGGGGAGGGGAGCAGAGGAAGATTAACAGACTGCGGTGCAGAGCCATACCATGAAATTTATAAAAAATTAAAACAAGTATTCAAGCTAATCACTATATTTAATTTAATTATTAGCCAAGCTTGTATGGGGTGATAGTTCCCCTTTGCAGACCAATGCGTTGGAGAACTATCTAGCGTTCAAAGGATTTAAAGTGATAGTAATAATTAACATGCAATAGATTTAGTTCTGTAGATACTTAAAAAATAAATTAATTGCGCCGCTTCTGATCTCCCAAACCTTTATGGTTTGGGAGATATCAGTCTGCAAAGTTCCCCTTCCCTCCCCTTGTGCTGACATCAGCTTTCAAAGTTACAGACGGAGATCACAGTCCATAGATTGTCCTGCGGCTCTTCAGCAGAGCCGTGATCACGGTAGTTACAAAGAAATACTTCATTTGAACGGTCTACAACGTGTGCCTGGTTCGCAAGCACAAGGACAATCTATGGACTGTGATCTCCGTCTGTAACTTTGAAAGCTTACGTCGGCACAAGGGGAGGGAGGGGAACTTTGCAGACTGATATCTCCCAAACCATAAAGGTTTGGGAGATCAGAAACGGTGCAATTAATTTATTTTTCACTGTCGTCCAATACAGGTCACTGGTACTCTGGGAGGCGTAAGTCCCCTTTAATAGGCAGGAACAACTATGCAAATAATTTGCAAGGGGCGGAGCCTCCCCTCTTACTTAAGCCACCTTCTGGCCAGAGCCACTTAGATTGATTTGTTCCTGGTGTGCTTGCACACCAGGTAGAGAACATCTATGCATCTTAGTGTTTTATTATTTTTTATTCAAATATGGAATACCACCATTAGGAGGGTGACCATGGCTGTGAATTGCCCTCCTTAAAGTGGCTGGTGCAGCTTCCAGGGATTTTCTGTGGACCTTATGCCCTGAAGAGGGGACAGCTTGTGTTAAGCAGCTCCCCTACTGGGGAATTTACCTCTGGTTCTTTCCCACCTTATCATGGTCACCTGAAGACAGAAGTCCTGCAGGAAAGGTGAGTCACCCATTGAGTGCTGAAGGTCCACTTGTCCCCACAGTGTCCCCTTGATGGGCTTGTATTTGGGAGTTTTAATACACTCCAGCACTCATAGGGTGTTTCTATTGCATTATTACTGTTTTATGCAATTTCTGTGATATTCTCTGGGTTTTGGAGCTTTGGGTATTCATTTATTTATGTTTCTTATGTGTTTCATGCTTGTTTGGGCACTTTTTAATGTTTTCCTAAACTTTATTAAAAATGGTGTTCGGCGCGGCTTTTTCCCGCTCAGACGCAAGGGCTCCTTTACTCTCTATGAAAATTCACAGTGTGGGACATATCTCTGGAACCGCTTGTCACAGCAACTTCAGAGAGGGCTCATTTTAATGCTAGGCTCCTGCTCTATCATCCGGAATGTGTTTTATTTATGTGGGGTGTTCAGGGGGGCTTCGGGCACTGTTTGGGGTACTTGTAAGGGAAAACTACATTTCCCATGAGCGCTTGGTTCGCGCTCGTTTCTGATTGGCTGTCATGACGGCCGCCATTTTGTGGTACTTTTCCTAGGCGAGTACACTACGCAGGGACCGAGCCTTCTCTCTCCTCAACAGATTAACCCTTCGCTGGCCAGATAAGTCCGATTTTAGACATTTCTGGGGTGAAACTTTAATCATTTACACTTTTTCTGGGTGATAGTGTTATTGTGGGGTATATTGACGCTGTGAGCATGTGTACTTCACTGGAGCTAGGGGCTAGACCCAAGTCTAAGGAGGATGGGGGGTCTGCTACCCCCATGGCGTTTTGCTCCTCTTGCCACATTGGGCTGGCTAGCGATAATGTGGGGGATCTATGCCCTAATTGTACTGGTCAAGATAGCAACCCTGGGCTTCCCAGCCACGCTATTGAGCCATCTTGGGTGAGGGAGTTTAAAGCTGCCACTAGGGATCTCAGATCCACGCTTCAACTCTTTACCTCTCAGATTCAGGGGGCTCTCCAGGTCTGGCAGACCCCCTCTACCATCAGGACCTCCCTGCCTAAGCCACAGGGAGCTCCTGATATCACTGATTCTTCTGAAGAAGAACTCTTACAGGATTCTGATGCTGAGGAACGTACTGTTATTGAATCTAACAGGTCCATTGGGGACCCCTATGAGTGTGACCCCGAAGTTTCGGCTGAGGGTCTGATCAGAGCGGTTCTGAATACGCTCAACCTTCCTTTGACTCAGGAATCCACTTATGATCCTACTGATGTTTTTCAGAAAAAGCCATCTAAGCCAGTTGTTTGTTTTCCAACTAACCCTACTCTTTCCCGTCTGGTCTCTGAGGCATGGAAGAATCCTGATAGATCTTCCTCTGTCTCCAAAAAGTTTGCTAAACTTTACCCTTTTCCTGAGGCTGAGCTGGCAAAATGGGTTCATCCTCCCAAGGTGGATGCTCCTGTTTCTAGACTATCCAAATCTACCGCTTTGGCTGTCTCAGATGCCTCTGCCCTGCAGGATTGGACGGATAAAAAGCTAGAGCTTTCTCTTAAATCTATTTTTGCCTCCATTGGCACTGCCATGCGCCCAACCTTTGCTGTGGCATGGGTTAATAGAGCCATTGCGGCCTGGACTGAACGACTGACTGAAGCAGTTCGCCAGGATGCGCCAGTATCTGAACAGTTGCAGCTACTTGCTAATATCACTGAAGCTCAGAACTATGTTGCTGACGCTGCTTTTGATGCTGTGCGCATGATGGCGAGGGCCTCCACTTCTTCTGTGGTGGCTAGACGCGCTCTTTGGCTGAAAATTTGGTCTGCTGATACAGCCTCTAAGAAAGCCTTGCTTTCCTTGCCCTTTCAGGGGAATTTGCTTTTTGGGTCTGAACTCAAAGAAATGATCAGTGAGGCTACTGGCGGTAAAAGTACTCTTCTACCCTCAGTCTTTAAGAAAAAGTTTCCAGCCAAACGCAATCGGTCCTTTCGTTCCTTTCAGACTGAGACACGCTCCTCGGCCCAAACGGGTCCTCCCACTACACGCTCCTCCTCCAAGCCCAAACAGTCCTGGAAGCCCAAAGTTGCCCCCAAGGCCAAGACCTCAAAGACTGCTTCGGCATGACTCGCCGAACCCGGGTCCGCATCCGGCTGTAGGCGGTCGTCTCCGCATCTTTCGCCGGACTTGGGAGGAGTCAGTGGCGGACCCATGGGTTCTTCAGGTGGTGTCAGAGGGATACAGGATCCCTTTCTCTTCCCTTCCTCCTTTTCGGTTCCATTTTACTCGTCCTTCTCAGGAACCCACAAAAAGGCGTCTGTTCGACGACGCTATTCAGGATCTCTTGGACAAAGAGGTCCTGGAGGCGGTTCCTCAAGGGGACACAGGTTCAGGATTTTATTCCAACCTGTTTGTGGTAGCCAAAAAGGACGGAGGAGCTCGTCCCATTTTGGATCTCAAAGATCTCAATGCCTATGTGGTGACTTCCCACTTCCGCCAGGAGTCCCTGCGCTCTGTGATTGCAGCAATGTCTCCAGGGGAGTTTCTTGCCTCCCTGGACCTTCAGGATGCTTATCTTCACATCCCTATTCATCCAGAGAGCAGGCGGTATCTCAGGATTGCCTGCCTCAGTTTGCAGCACTCCCCTTTGGGCTGACTTCAGCCCCTCAGGTCTTCCAGAGGGTGTTGGGCTCCTTGATAGCGGTGCTCCATCAGGATGGGATCAGAGTGACCCCCTACATGGACGATCTCCTACTGAAGGCCTCCTCAGCGGAGCTTCTCCATCAGCAATTACAGATGTGCATGCACACCCTGAACCGTCATGGCTGGATCCTGAATCTGGACAAGTCGGACTTGATTCCATCTCAGAGGCTTCTGTTCCTGGGTCTCCTGTTCGACACTCGCCAATGCATGGTGTTTCTTCCAGAGGACGTGGCTCACCAGATAGCCGTCAGAGTGGCTGGGATTCTGGACATGGACGAAATTCCAGTACCGAAGTTGTCGTCCTTAGTGGGGAAGTTCATTTCCATAATCGAAGCAGTACCATTTGCCATGGCCCACTCCAGGGATCTTCAGAGATTTGTGATCCAGACGTGCAAGAATCATCCAGATCATCAACATCTGTCTGTTTCTCTTCCTCCTCATTTCGAGTCGAGTCTGCACTGGTGGTTAGATCTCTCTCATCTCCTGAAAGGGAGATCCTTTCTAGTTCCTCATTGGACCACAGTCACAACGGATGCCAGCCTTCGGGGCTGGGGTGCAGTCTGGGGTCGCTTCAGTGCTCAGGGGAAATGGGGTCTGGAGGAATCCATGCTCTCCATCAATGTTCTGGAACTTCGAGCTGTCCGGCTAGCCCTGAGGCACTGGGAGTCTCAACTGACCGGTCTTCCGATCAGAGTGGAGTCCGACAACGCCACGGCGGTGGCTTACATCAACAGGGAAGGTGGCACAAGAAGCGGTTCCGCCTGGTGGGAGGTCAAGGATATTTTGTCTTGGGCAGAAGATCACGTGCCTGTCATCTCTGCAGTTCATATTCCAGGCGTGGACAACGTCATGGCAGACTTCCTCAGTCGTCACACCGTCGACAGCGGAGAATGGGCTCTTCACCCAGAGGTGTTTCACATGCTCACTCAACGGTGGGGGATGCCTGTGGTGGATCTGATGGCTACCAGACACAACAGGAAGGTTCCGGTGTTTTGCTCCCGGTTGAGGGACTCCCTTGCTCTAGCAGTGGATGCCTTGTCGTTCCCTTGGGACTTCCCCCTGGCTTACATCTTCCCTCCTCTTCCTCTATTGATCAGAGTTATCCAGAAGTTGAAGAGAGAACGTTGTCCTGTCATCCTGATCGCTCCAAACTGGCCTCGCCAGTCCTGGTATCCGGAGTTGATGGCCATGTCAGTGACTGATCCGATCCCGCTTCCTGCCCGTCCGGACCTACTTCTTCAGGGGTATCTGTGGAAGGAGGATGTTCTCTCTCCATTTGATGGCATGGCGGTTGAATCCTAGATTCTAGCAAAGAAAGGATTTTCTCCTTCTGTGGTGTCGACTATGCTCAGTGCTCAGTGCTCGTAAGCCTGTGTCTTCCAAGATCTATCATCGCATATGGTCAACTTTTGTGACATGGTGTTCTGATAAGAAGTTATCCCTTGAATTCCATCTTCCCACTGTCCTGGCCTTCTTGCAGGACGGTGTGGATAAGGGGCTCAGTCTGAGTTCCCTCAAAGTTCAGACTTCTGCCTTGTCTGTGTTTTTCCAGGAAAGGATTGCTATCCTTCCTGATGTGAAAGTTTTCTTCCAAGGTGTGACTCATGTTCGACCTGCCTTCAAGAGTCCTGCTCCCCAGTGGGACCTCAATTTGGTGCTGGGAGTTCTCCAGCGACCACCGTTTGAATCCTTGGCTTCCATTCCATTACGTCTAGTGACTTGGAAGATGGCCTTCCTTTTGGCTGTTGTGTCAGTGCGCTGGGTAGCAGAGTTACAGGCCTTGTCTTGTAAACCTCCTTACCTGGTGTTCCACAAGGATAAGGCTGTGCTTCGCACTACCAAGGAATTCTTACCTAAGGTTGTGTCCGAGTTTCACATCAATCAGGAGATTGTGGTTCCCTCTTTCTGCCCTAATCCTTCATCTGACAAGGAAAGAGATCTCCATCTGTTGGATGTGGTGCGTTGCCTCAAGTTTTATGTTCATCGCACCGAGTCTATCAGGAAGTCTGACGCTCTATTCGTCATTCCTGAGGGGCCTAGGGCAGGGAGACCGGCTTCCAAAGTTACCATTGCATCTTGGATTAAGGCTACTATTCGTGAAGCCTATAAGTTGAGGAATAAGCATGTTCCCTTCCGGGTGACTGCCCATTCCACCAGATCTATTGGGGCCTCTTGGGCCTACAAGAATCAAGCTTCTGCTGATCAACTGTGCAGAGCGGCCACTTGGTCCTCTGTGCACACTTTTTCTAAGCACTATCGAGTTGATGTACTGGCTTCGGCTGATGCCAGTTTTGGAAGGAAGGTCCTGGAGGCAGTCTTGCCTGTGTAGGTCTTCCGCTCTGTGATCCTTAGTGCCTCCTTACTGTTGAGCCCGGTTGGCTCTGGTTTCGTGTGCTGTGTTAGTTCAGGGATTGTTCCCTTGGTTGGTGTCCATTGACACTTACAGTTTGGGCTATGTTATTAACTGGTCATAGCAGGTCTAGTGACTTGGGCCTTGCGCCTGGTCCTTGCCTTTCTTCCCGCCTCTGGATCAGCTCAATGTTTGTACATCCCAGAGTACCAGTGACCTGTATTGGACGACAGTGAAAATAGGATTTTAGTCTTACCTGTTAAATCCTTTTCACTTAGTCCATACAGGTCACTGGTCTCCCACCCTGTCAAGGGACCAGTCTTGGCTCTCCTGTGGCATCCAGTGGGAGACCGTTCGGGCATGCTCACAGGAGTCTTTCTTTTTGCTTACCTGAGGTCAGTTTTTAGGGTCTCAAATCAATCTAAGTGGCTCTGGCCAGAAGGTGGCTTAAGTAAGAGGGGAGGCTCCGCCCCTTGCAAATTATTTGCATAGTTGTTCCTGCCTATTAAAGGGGACTTACGCCTCCCAGAGTACCAGTGACCTGTATGGACTAAGTGAAAAGGATTTAACAGGTAAGACTAAAATCCTATTTTTAAGTATCTACAGAACTAAATCTTTTGAATGTTAATTATTACTATCACTTTAAAGTCACAGTTAAATCAGTAAGACGTTTGTAAATGTTTGTATGCCCCCCATGGTGCAGAATTCCACCTCTTTACCATATTAAATATGGTCCAGGGTCTCCTAGATCTACAGCCACTAGTAATTATTGACCTTGGTGAGCCTGTCCCCATTTTGTTTCAGGAATTGAATAAGAATGCTTTAAGTGGACACTATCACCTAAATAATTTGGGTTCATACCCTTTTAAGTATCATTTACTCCTAGTCAGCATTTGTAAAAACTACTTCTTTGGTACATAAACTTGAATATAAGTTATACACCTGCTTTTTCTAGTCATATGGAGGGAGATGTGCATGACCATTTGGATCCTCTGTTTATAATAAGGGTCTGTGTCTTATCTCCAGTATTTCAGTGAACTGGATGGGTTTTCTCTCAAAACAAATATCCTTGTTTGATCAAAAGTGACCATTTTTACCTTTTATTTTTAATGAATTTAGTACTTTCTCACCAGAGAAAAAAGTGTTTAAGAATGATGCCTAAGAGTGTATCTCTTTCAGTGCCAGAGAGATGTGTTGGATACCTCTCAGGCACTCAAAGGGTTAAAGTATTTTAAAGCCTTTTCTTTTCATTTTTGGGTGATACTGTCCCTTTACAGATATAGGATTGTATGTAAGAAGGAGAAGACGAGCAGTAATGGGGAATACTAGCTGCTCCGTGGGGACAAATACAAATTCCCCAGGTTTCCATTGATTTGAATGTTAGACAGTTCTCCAGCTCATTGCTAAGTGTAAATGTAGCCAACCTGTGGTCTTCCAACTGTTGTTGGATTTCATCTCTTTTCATTCTCAGCCAGCCAAGGAGAATTGTAATCCAACAACATCTAGAGCACAAAACAAGAGTCCTGTCCTGTTCCACATTTATGTCCAGGAATAGCCACAGGTTTCCCATCCAGACCTTAGGGCCTCAGCATTTTGCATGGGCTCTAGAATGGAGAGGAAGCTCTTGGTGACAATAAGCAGATTGTACAGGAAACATGCTGGAGCCTGACTACACAGCGCAGTGCACTGGAAGGAGTCTGAAATATCCAATTGTATTATTTTAGGGGTGGAGGGAGATTTAGACTTTTAAAATGTTTCAGATAAGGTTGTAGACATAACAATTTTTAAAAAGGATTATGCTGTATGGAAGCCAATGTAAATGACTTTACAGACTTCAGTGAACTTTACCAGAATTCTAATTTTTATACTTAATTTGGATCCCTTCTTTTTACTCTTTTGATAGCTTCTCTCAGTTAAACTGACATTATACTATCAATAAACCACACTAGGTCTTATGTATAAAGACTAAGGCGAGCAGAGCACCTTCACTGTAGGGAAAAATTCCTCGCAACCTCCGTAGCATCTCAAACTGAGCTGGATGTAACGTTAGCCCACAACAATACAGCTCCGAGGTGAATCGAGAACGCGCTCGCTGGGGCTTCTGGGAGCGAAGTGGGAAGTCCTGCTACTCCGTGCCGCACATACAGGGTGCCGCAGTATGCGGAAGTGGCACTTTTTGAACATAAATATCTCGGCTCATAGTTAAGTAAATTTAAAACAAAACCCAGCGCTGGTATTGCATTAGGACTTATAAACAGCGCTCCAATTTTTTTTCATGTGAATGTTCCCCTTTAACACTTTGAGTGTCAGAGGGGTAACCAACGCATTGCAATGCTTTGCGTGCCCCTCTGGCGTGCAAAGGGTTAATGGTTCTCAAACTGTTAACATGTTGTTTACAAATTCATACATAATATTGGTTTAATATTCTTCAAAAGTATATTTACTAGAATAGGAAATTATTAAAACACATATTTTACTACAAACCTAAGTCTAGGTCACATTGCAGATGATTTAGTGATCTCGCTGGTTATAGCTAACAAGGTCCCATTGAAGACCTTGCTAGATAAGACCTTGATAAAGTTATCAACAGCAGTGGAATCCAGGCCATAGTGACCACAGGCACCTTGGGTAGAGATATCCCGGAATGTTGGCTTCAGAATACCACATTATGTATTTTTACATTGGAACTAGACATATGTGGCTGTTTACTTTATTGAGTGTAAGGACAGACTGTAGTAGGAATGATTCATTTTGAGGCCTAGAAAGATTACATTGCAATAATTTGTTTTATCTAACAGATTCCCTTTGAAGTCTATAGAAAAATGTGTAGGTAAACCCTTGATAATGTTATAAACTGCAATATAAGCCAGAACAGACTTTAATGAAAAGAATTTGTGTCTTCAGTGAAAGGTATGGAACTCTGAAGCAAACCCACTGCACCACAGAGAGAGAAAAACATTCCCATATACTCATTAATGTAAATTACATTTTTAACCCTTTGAATACTGTAGTAGTCTCCAGCACATTATAGACCTCTCTAGAATTCATGGGGTTATATGGAGAGATACTTAATATGGGGAAATATACTTTTTTTGCAGTTTTTTTTCCTACTGAGTGCAACAAGGGAACTCTCACTGCTGATGTTCATTCAAAAATTATTACAGTTCAGACTGCAGTACCTCCATGGCCTGATATTTTATAGAAGCTCTGTTGCTACCTCATCCTATGAAGATTTATGGTTCATAGACTACTGTAGCAACAGCAGCATACAATGTTATGCAATGGATGTACTGCACAAAAAATGCAAGTTTGGTTGGCAATAAATAATTTTCAATTAAGACCTCTCAGGAATGGAAGTACCCTTGTTGTACTCGGCAGAATAAACCCTGCAATATATAATCATTACTGTCTTGCTAAAAAGCCCCATTTAAACCAGTGGTAATCATTGGAATCTTTAGCTGTACCCTATGGTTGAGTTGGTATGCTCCAGAATTGCTCATGGTTTAGTTTCTACAAAAGGCCTATGTAGCAGTATTCCAAGCATAACCTAAATCAAATTTTTCATTTGCATTAGGAACTGAAGCTGCCATTCACATTTTTAAGCGGACACATACATGAGTTACGAATCCATGTACCATGGACAAAGCTTGGGTCGGAGTCCGTAGTGATAACCATCAACACCATGGAGTGCATCCTAAAACTTAAGGATGGGGCACAGGTATGTCATACAACTGTGTATAGTGTGTTGTTTCTAATGCTTGAAATGGCTTCCCCAGGTGTTCCCAACTCTACAGTAGAGCTTAGGACATTGCAGATTATTATTAGTTTACTAGTACAACAGTTCTCAAACTGTGTTCCATTGAACCCAGGGTTCCTTGAAGAAGTACAAAGGGTTCCACAGAACATGCTTTTTGTAATGGTGGATTGTGCAACAAGACTGGGGTGGCATTGTCTGTGACTATCGTTCTGTTACTACCAGTGGCTAGTGGAACAAGGCTGGGATCACAGACACAGTGTGTGTCTGTTTCTGTGACTACCAGTGGGTCAGTGGGAGACTAATGTATTCCAAACAGTACAATTTTATTTTTCTGCTAAGTTGAACAGATATTTTAGCCTGACAATTTTTAGCCTGATAATTTAATAGTAAGTCACCGCTACAGACTAGCTCCCCACACATCTGAAATTGATAGTATGTTAACCCCTGAAATGCTATAGGGATCTCCAATGTAATGCAAAGGAAGGCTCTTTATAGTATCTCAGGGATTAAAAATGTAGATGTTATCATTCCACAGATATTTTGTGTGACTCTTAATAACTGAGAAGCACTGTACGAGTATATAAACCACTTTATTAATATGTAAACTTGTGACTGGTAATGCAGCTCTTGGAAAGGCATTCCCCTTAGTGACTGCAGCTTTAGCAACTGCTACATTGTAGTCTGTGACTGGTAAAACAAATCCAGCACACTAGTAAGAAATGGTGTGTCCTCCGTTCCCTTTTGAGTGCCAGAGGGATGCTTTGCAATGCATTGGACATCCCACTGGCACTCTTCATAAAGGATCAGTAAATTAACACTGCTGACAGGTTTTTATTCAAAATCAAACTGCTGGTAACCGTGTTGGCTAATGTCCAGATATTTTTTATAATGCACTCTTTTGGGGCCGTTAATTGTTGACCCTCTGGCTGTCGGGGACAATGAAGCCTATCATCTCTAGTCAGTCAGCTGTTTGTAGTTGGTGGCCTACTAGCTGATGGGGACTACAACTGACTACCCCTGACTTACATTATACTGCGACTCCCCATATTGTGATAACCAGAGTAGAAAATTGCAGTTTAATTAAAAAAGCAGTATGATCTGTAATAATGTTTGAACAGAAAATCCCCACCAGTAGGTGGACCCTTGTTTTACTGGACATAAAAGTCCTAAAACATGTTTTCATAATAAAAGATTAATTCTCCTTCAAAGCAAAGGTAAATTCAAACCAAACTAGCTTTAAACCTATATCATGTGTCCCTGCCTACTTCTAAAATGCTCCTGTAACTTAGAGGTCCCAGCCACTTACCCAATCCAATACTGCTCCTTGAAGAATAGGGTGAAAACTGCTTAACTTCTGGCTTCTAGACTGGTTCTATGAGAGCAGGGATTTCAGCTCTGACCAGATGCACTGTGCTATGAGGGTTTGAGAGGTTAGGAAGCTTGTCTTTCTCAGACCCCTGAGTTACTGACAGTTTTGAAACTGGAGCAAGCAGAGTAGAAGTTCATATTTAATCACTATACAAGTTTGTCTTAAAGGGACAGTAATGTCCCAAAAAATATTTATCATTTTGTAGTGCTTAAAAAGTTGAACTAAATGCAAAAAACCCTATCTCTCAAATCACTATGGTTTGAGAGATATTCACTGTCAAAGTTTGACTTTTCCTGCTGTCAGCTATAAAACTGACTGCAGGAGATCCGTGCTGGCCAACACAAGGAAGCTCTATAGCAGAGCCATAATCGCGCTATTTAAAATTAATTACTCCATTGGAATGGTCTACAAAGTGTGCTTGCAAACCAGGCACACTTTGTAGACCTTTCCAATTAAGTCATTCTTTTTAAATAACACGATTGTGGCTCTGCTGCAGAGCCGCTAATTGGTCCCCGGACAAGATTCCCCTGCAGTCAGCACAGCGGTGACGTCAGGGAAGGGGAGGGAGGTGGGAACTTTGACAGTGAATATCTCTCAAACCATAGCGGTTTGAGAGATAGGTTTTTTTGCATCTAATTCAACTTTTTAACCGCTACAAAATGTTAAATATTTTTTCTGGGACATTACTGTCCCTTTAATAATTATGTTATAGAGCGAATATGTTGAATGCTGTATTGATTTCTTTTTTTTAAATCACTGTTTGGTCTAAATTTAATGATTAAAGATTGCCCTGCACCCTACTTCTGTACCGCAGTCTGTCACTCTGCCTCTGCTCTCCTCCCTCTATCTAGCCGCCTCTGATGACGAAGGCTTTCTGCCTGTAAGCTGAAGTGGTCTCTGGCCAATGAGAGTTCTCCAGCTTACAGGCGGAAAGCCTCTGCCATTGGAGGAGGCTGGATAGAGGGAGGGGAGCAGAGGAAGCGTGACAGACTGTGGTACAGAGCTGGTAACCGCAGTCTGTCTGGAAGTTAGGTGCAGGACAGTATTTATTCCTTAGATTTCGGCAAGCAAGCATATTTTTTTTTCTCATTAATACACTTTTCAACATATTCTCTATATAACATAAATATTAAGACAAACTTGTATAGGAGTGATAGATCCCCCTTAAGGACCAGAGGGATATTTGAAGCAATGTATTGCTTAACCCTTTGAGTGCCAGTCAATGCATTGCAACACAGTTTCCGCTACCTCTCTGGCACTCAAAGGGTTAAGATTACCATGTACAATGGGTGTCCTGTGGTCCTCCTAGCAGCAACCATGTCTGCCTCCATTTATATAATATCTAGAACTAATAGACAATGTTATCTAATCAAACAAGGAGCAAGAAATATTGGTCTTTATGATTTTCTGGTCTCAGAATGGTGCTACTTGCCCTTTAATCCTGTGGTCAGATGGTCAGTGAGGCAGGTTTGGGTGCACCACACACATGCATGGCTCCTTCTCCCACAAACAAGAGGGAAAGAAACATAAATGTTCTTGTCTTAATACAGTTTTACGCTTTTGTTGCATATTTCAGCTGCATCACTATCAGAATTTTATGCTCTGTGGTTGATGTCAGAAAACTATTGCAAAATTCACAAAAAATATTGGAGACTTTTGCAGTGGCAGAATTCGTTGTTGACGCTTTGTATGTTTAAAAGAAAAGAGAAGAAACTCTAGGGTAAACCATCTGCACCATAGGGTGAGAAAGCCAATCCCTAAATTACCATCGATTTAACTCTTTGAGTATCCAATGCATTGCAGCGCATGAAAAAATGACAAGACACACACACACATTTGAAACATTTGAGTGCCAGAGGAGTACGCAACACGTTGAAAAGCAATGCGTTGCATACCCCTTTGGCATTCAAAAGGATAATCTGAATAACATAAACAATGTGTTGTAAACTCCCCTCCAGCACTCAATGGGCTAAAGGGGAATTATAACCTAGGAATTGGTAGCTCTTCATTTGTTTAACAGAAGGACATACCATAGTATGCAATAGTTATATTTTTATATTATTTTTTTGTTTTTGATCTCTTTGAATTGTTTGTTGAAAATCTGATAACAACTTGTATCCCTTAAGATGTATTCACATTTCTGGAAGAACACTGTTTGCTGTAAACCGGAAAGTGTAGATGTAATGGAAACATGTTAAATTAAGAGCCACCTATTCATAGGGTGGGGTAGCTATTGGTGACTACCGGTCCCAGCAAATAGCATGCCAAAAGGTTGCTACTCCTGTCCTAGGGAAAATGAGAATATTTAAAGGGACTTACTAAGTTTTGGGAAAAAACATTTTTTAGCCCCTAAAATGCAATATTATAAAGGGGAATAATAACACGGGGGAAACCTCTATATCAGGGGTAGTCAAACTTAGGCCCTCCAGCTGTTGGAGACCAGAACTCGCATCATCCCCAACTGGCCACCAGCTGGACATTCAAACAAGGACTACACCTATAATGTATGGTGAGCTACATAACTTCTGATGTCTGTAGTTTGCTCTGTTAAAGTGGGCTTGTCACCTTAAGGGAAATTTTATCTTAGAGAATTAAATACTACCCATTCATTGTGCTAGTGTTTTGTTTGTAAATCATTGTTGAGAAATTGACCTTTATTTGTTGGTGGCACCTTATGCTAATTAGTAACTGTGCTGGGCCAGTGCTAGGAATGAGTCTAGACAGCCTAGACAGAATGAGTCTAGACAGAGCTGCATACAGCGGGGCCATTTCTAATAAACCTCTTGCTATAAACTTGTCCTCAGACAGACCTAAATAATATACTGCGCTGGAAATTAGCATGAATTGCCATACTGTGCCATCAAAACATGGAGGTTGATCCCCCAAAAAGATTTATTTTAGAGAAGAATGGCTAGTTAAATTTCTAGGCAGATTTTAACCCTTTGAGTGCCAGAGAGGTATACAACGGATTTCTTTGCAATGCATTGTCTACCCCTCTGGAACTCAAATTGTTAATTCTCTGTAAAACAAACATGTATGTTTGAACATTTTGGTTTTCTTGTCACTAACAAGGTCCTGCTTTATAGTGTTTTGTCTGCCAAACATTGGTCACCAATGGGTTAATAAATAGATACATAAATGTTATAATACATTAGAGGAAAAGTGTATTTAAGGATTTTCTTTAAAACGGTCGTTATGCCAGGAACTGGATTGCAAAATTATATCAACAAATCCGTGGCATAATCCTTAATGCCAAATAACTTACTAGAATATGACATAATTGTAAAGACATCTGTGTGTGTTCAGCAGGTAAAGAAATATCTGGGAACTGAACTCTGTGTGCTGCGGCTGTATTTTCTGTCATTGCAGAGGTCACATTATAATTTATTTGTGCTGTGTTTTGTTAGCGATGTCTATCATTGTCAATTTACCAATGACTATGGGCTGTAGCAGTGATTCTCAATGTTTTTTTTGCTCAAGGTGGCCCTAAAAAGTATTCTTCTATTTTCAGGGGACCCCCCCCCCCAACATTTTTTTGTTCATTTTCAAGGGAGTAATCATGTGTACATAAGTATTTTGTTATTTTAGGACTTGCAGTCAGAATGATGCAAATGAGTGTGTTGCCTAAAAAATTCCATAAATATACATTTGAAACACAGTTCTCATTCTCATCAGTCTTCCCAAAAAAGTGTGACACTGTAAGCTTTGGCCCAGGGCACACCAGAGAACCACTGGGTTATACCAAAGTGAGTAGGACAAATGCTCTGTACTAGATTTTTTTAATATTTCCCGCTTTAGACTAGAAAAGGAATATACAGAATAAAAATAGGATTTGTGCACTATTTTTTGCAGACCGGTAAAAAATAGTCTAGTTCAAGATCTACCCTTATTATATTTGAATTCCTTTACTGATTAACCCTGTGAGTTCCAGATGGGTTTAGGAAAGAACCTGGATGTATGTGGTTGTCTTAGGATCTCCTTGCAGGCAAACAAAAAACAAAGTGACCGCTCAGAGATTGTATCTGTGAGCATAGAGCTGCAACCCCCTTATCTATAGCCAGTCTGAGGGTTGATGACCATTTGTTGAACGCTTCATGGGGGACCCAGGTACACTTACATTTATGGGTCTTAAACATGTCAAAATTCTGTGTATGGACGAAATGGAGATAAAGAGAGAGTGAGAGGAGAACCAGATTGTCAGCCACTGGGAGTCTTGGGTTAACCCTTTGAGTGCCAGAGTGGTACCCCTGTGGCACTCAAAGGGTTTAAGGGACAGTAATGTTTCAAAATAAAAGAAGCTCCAATTAATATTCATAGTATTTGGGCCGTGGAGAGTGTAGTTCAAGAGTAACACTGCTCGCCTCAGATGTGCAATCTGTTCCTGGGACCAGACGCTCACAGCAAGGGACAATCTTCTTACTGTGAACATATGGAAAACCCTGCCCCCTTGACAGATTTTCATGTTTTTCCTTATGGTCACTGAAGATTGTCCCTCTCTGTGATCTATCTGGACAGTCTTTCTGCTCTGAGGTGAGCAGTGTTACATCAGTAAAAGGGGCGGGAGGGGGATATTTTATCATTCAGTTACTCTTGAACTACAACTCTGACAGTATTGAAATAACACTCTCCATGGTCCAAATACTATGAAGATTAATTGGCGCTGCTTTTATTTTGAAACATTACTATCCCTTTAAATGAAGCCAGCAAATGTTCCCTGATTTGATTGAATCATTGCTATTGTGTGTCCATCTAGATGGAGAAGCCCAGGAGAATCATAGAACAGTGATAACCTTTAGTTTACAAATGGGTACAAATAATATAATAGTACTGAAAATAGCACATTTTAGGAGACCAAAATTAAGACAATGAAGTATGCCTAACTAATAACAACCCATGCCAGAAATGTTAAGACAGTATTGTGGTAACACCATTTGACTGTAACATTTTGTAGAGGTAATATCTAGTATTGAATGTTACGTGTGGCTTTCACTGTAATTTGAAGATTTCCTGTTTTCACCATACATGAGCTTTACATTTTAGTTTAGTATAATAACTAAAAAGGTCATATGTCACCTGGGTAGGGGACTCCCAGAAATCTCAGCTGACATTTGGACAAATTATTCAGTGGTATATACAACTCTTGAGACTAACTGCTGGAGAGCTGCCAGTTAAGTTTTTAAGTAGCTGGAATGTAAATGGAACATAGTCGACTGATGCCTCTCTATGTGGGAGCCAGAAGCTTTCCAAAGCCAAACGATGACATAAGTTGTTCTTTTCTTTAAGCTAATGGCAGAAATATAATTGATGTCTACCGTTTTTTTTCCCCATGTGGCATTTTAGGAAATTTAGCAAATGTGATTAATAAGTTCATTAGTCATTCTGTGTTTTTTCTGTCATGGATAGACATCTGACATTGAATGGAAAATGTTGTTGGCGGCCACCAAATTGCCACCTCCAACATCTAAGTGTCAGATATTAGGTCAGAGGTTATGTTCACTGGGCCATGAGCACAGAAGTGCAGAGATTCAGGTCTGTACCATAGGGGACCAATAAAAGGTCCCCAAATTCACCTTAATGTATAGTGGAACTGTCACTGTGTTTACTGTGTAATAAATAGAGTTTTTTGTTTTACATTTTCTTCCAAATCATCTATATTTATAGGGCAGTTTCACGTTATTTTGGCTTTTTAAATGTTGTATCTGCCTAATATGTAATGTGAAAGCGGAACTTTCAGATAATGGCAAGTCGCCATGCATTCATTAAATACGTGGCGACTAGCTTGAAAATGTATGTCTTACCAAAAAAAATACTTGTGTCTAATGGAATCCTTCCCGTTTGGAGACCGGAACCCAGGCTACAGTGTAGACATCTTGTCTGTGCGCATGCGCAGTCAGTCCCGGTCTCCATAGAGTAGACTGCTTTGCGCCATATGGTCACTGTAAGGGACTGACGGCGCAGGCTCACAGACCGCACTAACTTGCCCGTCAATCCCGAAACGGGACGGATTCCTCTAGACACAAGTATTTTTTCTTTTGGTAAGACATATATTTTCAAGCTAGTCGCTATGCATGTAATGAATGCATGGCGACTGGCTGTTATCTGAAAGTTCCGCTTTAAATTGTCTGTACTTGTCTATACTTATTATTACTCTTTACATATATTTTTTTTCTTCTTTCCTGTAAATGAATTCTCATTACAGTATATATCTGTGATCATTCCTGTGCCTGAGTGTCTCTGTTACCTGCAGAATGAAGCCATCTGAGTTCCCGCTTCCTTCTGTGCTTAAAGGGATAGTAATGCTTCCATATGAACAATGCTGCAACCCTTTCCTGTAGTGCATACAACTGATCAGATACTTTAGTAATGCTGAATTAGCTATATATCCTCTGAAATAATATTATAAATTGTCCGCTTCACGCCCTTTTTCAGAATGCCAGGCCACATCCCCTGACATCTGAAATCCGGTCGCTTGACCAGACAGAGAGCTACGAGGCACACTCTGCCTTCATAAAGTATGCGGAAAACCCTGCGCCCCCCTTGATGAATGAGGGCAGTTATTTCCATATACAGAAAGAAGGTTGTATCATATCGCCATCTGCTTCCTGCTCCGAGGCTCAAAGGATGACGTAAGTATAAGGAGGCTATAGAGTGAATTCAGCATTACTAACCTAATACTATATGCGCTACAAGGAAGGATTGCAGCATTGCTTATAAGGAAACATTACTATCCCTTCAGGACTCATGATGGCCCTGGCACGTCATGGGTTGGGCGTGCAATAAGGACCCATGACATGCCAGGACTGTCATGGATTTCAGGGCTCCCCACACGGCTGCACCCTGTTCGGGGAGCCCTGAATCAGATAAGCCAAAAAATGCGGCTGGTCCTTAAGGGTTTAGGGGTTAAAAAAAAGTACAAAAAGTTTATGCTGTTTTATAAGGTGCAGGAGCACAAAAAGGTACAGTGGGGCTGGTATGTCTACAGACTAAAGAGCGCTCGGTGTTGTGGGGGAGCCTGCAGAGATAAACATAGCTCTTCTTTCACAGTCCCTGATGGGAAGCTCTCTCAAAAAAACGAAAATCTGTGATCTCAAAATAAGTATAGGAAATGTGACTTTACGTACAGTATTATGCACTTCCAAACTATGTAAAATCAGTCTACTATAAAATCAAAGTAAGGTGGTATTGTCCTGTTATGTTAATACTAGTTTTAAAGCCCGTGTACACAGGCCACAGTGCCACCCAGCAACCTCGGCTGGTGGCCGGAGCCTCTCTTCTCACTGGCGGCGCTGCAGTCATGCGCAGTAATGACTGCCCGAACACTCCAAGGCTGATACAAAGCGGGGAGCTCTGAATTCTGACTATAGTCCTCTCTGCGCATCTTCCTGGGACCAGGCGGTCCCAGGAAGGTGCGCAGAGAGGACACCGGTCTGAATTCGGAGCGCCCACTCCGTGTCAGCCGTGGTGCATTCGGACAGTCAGTACTGCTCATGACTGCAGATCGGGCCATCTCTACTGCGTGTGACTGCAGCGCAAGCAGCAGTCTCTACTGCGCATGATGGCTTCTGACAAACATCCTAGCGAGTTATAATATAGGATTCTTTTATCTAATACAATAGTAATTTAGCAATTTATGCAGATGAGTTGGTACTGGCTGGCGGTGAGTGGCAGGTGGGAGGAAAAGTGTCGTATAATATTAGTATCTGACTGGTCTGTCATCCAGTTTAATTTTCACTCATTTATAAAGCTCTAACAGAATTTACAGTGTTCTACCATAGTTTAACCCTTTGAGTGCCAGAGGGGGACGCAACGCATTGCTGGCACTCAAAAGGTTAACAAGACAGCCAAAAAATGCATAATGTGGTTCATTAGAGAAGGATAATTACAATCAACTTTGATAGGCATTGGAAACAGAAGAATAAGAGGGCTCTGCTCTATTGAACTTACAGTTTATAGGGAATGAGTACTGTCTACTGAAAAACAAACCTAAATATCAAATATTGTTTTAAATACATAAATAATCTAAATATAGGTGAGTTTGAAAGTCTTTCAAAATCACACATTTGTTGCAGTATGGCATCTCTATAACATATACATGTGTTTATATCCATTTAACTATGATGTATATTTGAATTTTTAAGAATTCGCTCTAGGGATGTGTCTCAATTTGTTTGACAGAATAACTGACATAGTGTCCTTCATGCAGCAGATACAAATACAGAATATCTTAAAGGGATAGCAATGTTTCACAAAAAAAGCAGGTCTTATTAATCTTCAAAGTATTTGGGCCATGGAGAGTGTTATTTCAATACTGACAGCATTGTAGTTCAAGAGTAATTGAATGATATATATATCCCCCTCGGGCCCTTTTACCTAGTGTAAGCCACCTCCACTTCGATGTGGAATCTGCTCCTGGGACCAGACAAGTCACAGCAGGGGACAAACGTCTTACTGTGAGCATAAGGAAAACCCTGCCCCTCTTGACAGGTTTTTCGGGTTTTTCCTTATGCTCACTGAAGATTGTCCCTCTCTGCAATCCATCCGGACAATCTTGCTGCTCTGAGGTGAGCAGTGTTATATCGGTATAAGGGGTGGGAGGGGGATACTTTCAATTACTCTAGAACTACAACTCTGACAGTATTGAAATAACACTCTCCATGGCGCAAATAATGTGAAGATTAATTAGAGCTGCTTTTCTTGTGAAACATTACTTTCCCTTTAAGATGTTGTTTGCCCTCAGTTCACACTCTCCTAGGCTTCAACAGACTGAATTAGAAATATTTTAGAGAAAAGCCCTCTTATGGTTGTTTAAAACATACATTTTTTTAGGTGGTTCTTGCTCAAGCAATCTTACACAAGAATGTCCAAACCTATATGCAAGAGCCATATACAGAGCAGAATTTAAAGGGATATTAACACATATATTGTTGGGTCCTCCTGAGAAAAACAAGGGTACTTGCTGAAAGGTATTTGTTCAAAAGTTATTGCAGCTCAGACCTGAATTTTTTTAGGTGCAGTATCTCAATGGCCTGAAATCTTACAGTGGCGCTGTTGCTACACCATCATATGGAGATTTATGATCAACTCACCAGAGCTGCCCACTGGAAAATTTCTGGCCATTGAAATATTGTAGCTAAAAAAAAAAATTCAAGTTTGAGGTGCAGTAACTTTTGAATAAAACAATTCTGAGCAGTCTGAATAGCATTGTTTTACTTAGGAGGAGAAACCCTACAATATATATATATTTACATATTAAGTGTTCCTATCCCTTTAAGAATATCACTTTTAAGCACAGTTGGGTTAGTCAGAATGAACAAGCCACTGATTAACTCATCTATGCTTAATCAGGGAAATGTTTTAGTTCCCTCATTATTATGTCCCTTGAGAACAGGTTTGGACACTTCTAATCTAACCCTTTACTGGTGGAGACCTAGAAGAGAAGGTATCTGGTGTGCTAAGAAGTTACTTCTGTAGTTTACAGATCTGGGACTAGATTCTATTACAGGTGCTAATTTTATCTCTGCTTTTATCTCCAGTTTTCCCCATAGACTTCAATAGGAAAATGTTTGATAAAATAGGTGTTAACATTTATCTCCTTCAATGGAATCTAGCCTCTGGGCCCCTGTCTGGGAAGAACTCTTTAAATTATTGATTTATTTGACTGTTTCCAAATTACTAGTATTATTATTAGGGAGATTAAGGAGTTAAATGACTAGATGTTAAGTGAAAGGGGGTTTGGATTTCTAGAGCATTGGCCTGTCTTTTCATAGCAGATATGGATTGCATCTTAATGGAAAGGGGGCTGCTATAATAGGGAATAGGATGGTTAGAGGGTTGGAGGAGACTCCAAAGGATCAGGAAATGCTCCTACACTAAACTAACTAAAATGCTCGCTATGTGCCCTTGTGTCTGCCAATTTACTCTGGTAGCTCAAAGGTTCATTCTTACCAAGTAGCATGGCTTTTCATGTGGTGCTTCCCTAAGACTAGGGAGGAGCAGCCTCTGCTTCTTGTCCTTGATCAGCAACTGACACTATGGGGGCTAGGGCTGACATCAGCTTGATGGGCGAATATCTGTTTTTCAAGCTGTTCAATGATGTAACTGTGTAACTCTGGCAATAAACTTTAAGAGACAAAAAATAAGAGGTGAGATAAGCTCTCACCAAAAATGAACAAAACAAAATTTCTTCCTTAGTGACTATTAAATCTGTCAGATTTTTAAAGAAAATTTCCATGTGCAAGTCAGACCGACACCACCAATAAGGACAGTCCAGCCCCAAAATTCCAGCGAAAAACCAGCAAAACCCTACATATACATTTCTGCCTTTGGGCAACATCAGTGAGGTGCAACTGATCTCTCTAGGCACAGACAGCAATAATTTCTGGTTTATTCTTAAAGGAGAACTAACACCTCCTAATTAGTGTTGCACAGAAATTTCGGTAGCCGAAATGTTTTGGCCGAAAATAGCTATTTTGGCAAAAAGAACAAAATTAAAAAATTGACGAAAATCTGTGGCACTGAGGTCTCAGTAATATACTGCTGTGATGTCATCATGCTGCCTAGCCTGCCATCGTAGAATCTGATGGCAGATAAGAACCATTCGGCCCATCTAGTCTGCCCATTTTCCTACAGTAAAAACCTCAAACCTTTTTTTTGGTCCTTGGTCTTTTCGTTAAGGACAGCTTTATGCCTATCCCATGCATGCTTAAATTCTGTCACTGTATTAACTTCTGCCACATGCTTAACTTATGGCAGCCCCGCAGCATAGTAAAGTATAAGTGCAGACCTGCGATACTGCACGGCAAGCCACAGCATTGCCCAGTCAAACTGGAAGATTTTTTTATCCACCACATGCTGCCAGTCTGCCAGAGTCCAGACTCAGTCACTGCTGGAGTTGTTAGTCTGGCAGCTGCTGGCAGCAAACGATTCGGCTTCTCTCTGTGTGCCTCTTCCTCTTCTTTGCGCATGCTACGTGACCATATGGTCTGTGCAGCATGCACATTGATGTCATCATAGCCCACAGAGGTGCGTGATGATGTGGGGGGTGTGTGGACTGTGGGACTCAGTCAGCAGCAGACCCCGCCACAGGACAGGACATCACACACTGCAGGATCAGGACAGGTCACAGGAGGACTACTGGGGACATAGACTCACCAGGAGGACCAGCTCAGCAGTGACACTGACGGTGCAGCAGCAGCAGCACAGGTAAGTCAGTAGTACTGGATAGCCTAGTGGGGGGTACTGGAAAAAAGTCATTTTTGTTTTCGGCCAAGTGCATCCTGAAGTTTCATTTTCAGTTTCTGCTCAGGACTTTCATTTCGGTGCACCCCTACTCCTAATAATATGACCCACCTAGCATTACTTTGGCTAGAAAACCCTAGTGGCCTTTGTGAATTTTGCCTACAGACGTTTTGTTCAGGTATTAGTTGGGTGAGTGTACATCGATTCTGTGCTAAATCAGGTGCTGGAATCCATTCTCAGACTCTATTTCTACCTAAAGTCTATTTACTAAGCTGCATGTTCCAGTTTTCCTAACATTAAGGACATGGGTGCAGTCTGTGTTGTTATTTTGGGGCATTCCTTTCCTCCACTCCTTGTTTAATGCCATAAACAAAACAAGTAATAGAGGAAATTGCATTAGTTTATTCCATTTCCCAGTGCCTTCTATGGACTTGGTGTTCAAGGCCCACTGGAACTAATGCACTAACAATGGTGAAGACTATCCTCCTTATGTACTACAGCGGCTAACACCACTGGACTGCTCAAGTGGATTAGTACATTTGCCCCAATATATTTATTGAGACTTAGATGTCATGTCCATAGAGGTGCACATGACAGATGCTGGAAGAACCATTGGACTGCACATGTTCAACTAAACCCTTTAAGGCCCAGTGGGGTACTGCAGTGTATTCACTTTACCTGCTTCATTTTGAAAACGGACAGTAACTGTCATGTCTGCCTCCATTTTAATATAATTGGTGAGTTATTATTTACACTTGCTTTTTTAATTAATGTGTAGACTTCCCTTTACATACAGCACTTGGTATTGTTTGTGCAGATTGTTATGAGAGATAGTGAAAGTAGTTAATATCAGTTTAGTATCCGCTGTTCTTGTGTTCAGAAAGGTTTTCCTGTTCTCAGCCCATTTACAGACAATACTACATTATCACTCATATTGCCTTAATAATCATTATAGGTTGTCAGGGAACCTTTTAAAATGCAATGATGGTTGCCTCACAGAGCATACATAAGACTAGGTTTTAGGCCACTGGAAACAGATTTTTTATTTTTCATATGCTAGCATATACAGACTACTTCAATATAATTACCTCATATCATTTTAGGTGTCAGTGTTCCTTTAAAATAATTGATAAAATCTAAAGAAGGCAATCGTTCCGAACCTTGAACCTGCCCACTGATTTTAATAAATTAGCTAATAGATTTAAATATACGTTGGTACTCCTATGTGAAGATACCACCAACAAGAGATGAAGAGGTGTTTACTTTACTCAGTTGTGCTTTTAATCCTTTAAGTGCGTCAAAGTGCATTGAATATCTCTTTGGTATTCTTTGGGATGAGTGAATAACCATGAACACTGAGGCTAATGTTTTAAAATGAGTGGGCTAAATTATGCAGCAAACCAACTGCAGTACAAGAGAACAATTAAAAATTGTCTTAAGATTTAAATGGGCCTTGTGCCCACTGTAGTATACTCGGTTTGCTCCAAAATACTGTTCTTTTAGTGAATGAACTACAGAAGGTATATAGATATTTATACCATGTCTGAAACTGTGCAAGTGTAGCAAATGTCAAAAAGTCTTTCCTTTTTTGTAAGTGCAAAAGAAATATAACCTGTGGTAGCCAATTCCATTTTCTTGGCCGATATACAACATTAAAATTAATGTTCATAAAAATTGTATTTAATAGCTCAGCAGTTGGGCAATGACTGAGTGTCTTAAAATTCTTAAAAATACCTATAATAGCTAGGCATATTTGTGTAGGTGTGGTGTAATATTGCCAGCATGTATGTAAACTTTGGGAAAATGCCTTCATATTTAGAGGGGAAAAATGCACTTTAAACAGTAATATGATTTTTTTGTTGTTTGTGGTAGTAATTACTGTGTGAGTAACACTGGAAAGGTTTCATGTCTTGCTTAGATTACTGTGAGTTACAGTAATGGCAAGTAAATGCTTTCAGTGTTGGATAATTATGATGATTTCCTCAGAGGCTGCGATCTTTCTGTATCGACCTTTAGCACAGGGATTTGTAAAGCCTTCCAGGACTTGCTGGAAATCAAGAGGGCATATGACTGAAGTGATTTGAAGGTCTAATGTGTTTTCACAGATACTGTAGAAACGTGGTATGCGTTTATTAACTTAGATCTGTCATCAGAGCCCTGGAGCCTTGGGCATATTTTCCAGGTCTCTACTTTACGTGGAAATGAAAGATCTTTAGAAGCCATAGCTCACTGATACCAGTTCCTTATTTATGTAGATTGTGGGGTAAATGCACAACACCTGCAGTGCAGCATATTTTCTGCTCTGGAATGTTGGCTTCCTACACCTGCACTTAGCATATTACGAGATTGTATGATCGATTTAATGCATACCGGTGGTCATATTCTGTTGTTGTTAAGACTTTAACAAAATCAAGCCCCAAGCTCCTCCCCTGTAGCAAGGAAAGTGAGTAAAGTCATGCCAGTTTTCTCTACTCCTTATTTAGACGTAACATTAAAGCGGAACTACCATCATAGTTAAAGGGCATGTTTACCCCTTTCACAACTTTGCCTAAATCTTTTCCTTATCAATGATAAATAATGGAAAGTGCGTCCTTTTTAAAAAAACAAACAAAAAAAAAAAACAGTTAGTTTGGAGAAATTCTAAGATTAAATGTACCTTTGTACCTACTTCCGGTAGACAGTGTTGACTGATTCTGTACCGTAGTCTGAGCTTCTATCCAGCCTCCTCCGATGACGAAGGTTGTCTGTCTCTAAGCTGGAGCGATCTCATTGGCAGAGATCTATTTCTGGCCAATGAGAGCACTCCAGCTTACAGACAGCCTTCCTCATCGGAGGAGGCTGGATAGAAGCTCAGACTACGGTACAGATCAGATAAACACTGTAGAGGTAGAGAACTACATTTAGGAAAAGATTTAGGCAAAGTTGTGAAGGGGGTAAACATCTCCTTTAAAGTCGCCCTGCAATAATTAGGCAGATGGCAACTAGCTTAATAATAGTTATCTTACCTCTCAGAACTAGGCGATTCTAAAGAAATCCTTAATCTTCGGAGACTGACGGACAGGTTAGTGCGTCTGTGCTGTCAGTCCCTTCTGGTGCCTTTTGGCACAGTGCAGTGCTTCTTAATGGAGACTGGGACTGATAGCACAGGCGCGCAGACTGCACTAACCTGGCCGTCACGCTCCGAAGATTAAAGGGATAGTAATACTTCGTTTTAACTTTATTTTATTTTGTAGGCATTAAAAAAACATGAAGAATGATATAAGTCTTATCTCTCAAACCTTTATGGTTTATGAGATATTCACATGCAAAGTTTCCCCCTCCCGCCCCTTTTACCTAGTGTAAGCCATCTCTTCTCAGATGTGGAATGCAGTCCATAGACTGGACAGATAACAGCAGGGGACACTCTTATTCCTATGAAAACAATGAAATCCCTGCCCCCCTTGACAAGCTTTTCAGGTTTTTCCCTTATCTTAATTGAAGATTGTCCCTCTCTGCAGTCTACCTGGCCACCTCCCTTCTGCTCAGGCTGAAGAGTGTGACATCAGTAAAAGGGGCGGGAGGGGGAAACTTTGCTTGTGAATATCTCATAAACCATAAAGGTTTGAGAGATAAGACTTATATCATTCTTAATGTTTTTTTAATGCCTACAAAATAAAATAAAGTTAAAACGAAGTATTACTATCCCTTTAAGGATTTCTTTAGAATCGTGTAGTTCTGAGAGGTAATAGAAGTATTATTAAGCTAGTTGCCATCTGCCTAATTATTGCAGGGCAACTTTAAAGGGATAGTAATACTTCGTTTTAGCTTTATTTTATTTTGTAGGCATTAAAAAAACATGAAGAATGATATAAGTCTTATCTCTGAAACCTTTATGGTTTAAGAGATATTCACAAACAAAGTATCCCTTTCCTGTTCAACCAGATCAGAAGGGAGATGCCCAGGTAGACTGCAGAGAGGGACAATCTTCAATTAAGATAATGGAAAAAGCTGAAAAACTTGTCAAGGGGGGAAGGGCTTTCATTGTTTTCCTACAAAGAAAATTGTCCCCTTCTGTTATCTGTCCTGTCATACAACCAGACTCACATCTGAGAAGAGATGGCTTTCACTAGGAAAAAGGGGCGGGGAGGGGAACTTTGCTTGTGAATATCTCATAAACCATAAAGGTTTGAGAGATAAGACTTATATCATTCTTCATGTTTTTTTAATGCCTACAACATAAAATAAAGTTAAAACGAAGTATTACTATCCCTTTAACTATGGTGGTAGTTCCACTTTAAAGGGATAGAAACACTTATTATATAGTAAACTATATATTGTAGAGTGTATCCTCCGGAGTACGACAATGGTACTCCAGCAGCTGAAATGTGTTTTGTTTAAAGGTTGTTGCAAAGCAGAGTAGAATTTTTTAGGGACAGTATCTCAATGGCCTGAAGTTTCAGAGTGGCACTGCTGCTACACCATCCTATGGAGATTTATGGTCAATTGACCAGAGCTGTCTATAGGATGGTATAGCAACAGCGCCACTGTAACATTTCAGGCCATTGAGATATTGCACCAAAAAAATTTTGCTTTGAGCTGCAATAACTTTTGAATAAAACACCTATCAGCAGTGGGAATACCGCTGTTGTACTCAGGAAGATAAACCCAACAATATACATTATTATATATATATATATACATATAAAGTGTTACTATCCCTTTAAGGCACAGAGGAAAGGAAATCTCAGAAAGGGCTGTACATCTCACATGTACGGACAACCATTTTTGGGTTTTAGTAGCTGTTAGGAGGTTGTAAGGCTAAGAATATGTTCAGTGGAATTGTATTAGTACACCCCATTGCAGTATGTTTGCATCCTTGTAGAGAACTATACATACTTTCTCGTTTATTGTAGAGTAATGTTCAGAGCATAACAAAGTCCTATACAGAGGCAAACTGGTGCAGTTCTCATCCAAAACAACTTTACTATGGGGACAAATAAGAATTCCCATCCACTTCAATTTTAGAGTGGTCTCCAAAGCATTGCAATGCGTTGCAGATCTCTGTGGCATTGAAGGGGCTAAAACCTCTATTTTATCAATGGGAATTTTTATTTGTCCTCTTTGTGCGGTTAGTTGGTGCCAGAATTACACTGCTTTGCCTCATACATAAGGCCTATTGTATGTCACTAGTAGCTGCTGATGTCATATGTCCAAATGATTTCATCACGTACTGTTGTAGCTTCATGAGCTGATTTACACAGCAGTTGGAGGATCTAGGAAATGTTTCCATCTGGTTTTATACTGCATCCTCAGCTAGTCGTACTGGTACGTTGTCACCTAGAAGTATACAAGTAGAAAATGAAGCATATTTATACAGGAAAACTGGAGCATTTCAGTAGGAAATAACTGCTCCGTTTAATTAAATGAGGATTTTACTCCCTTAGAAGCTAGAGAAGTAATGCGCTGGAGTCCCCTTTAGCGTCCAACAGGTTACATTTATGAACTGTGTATTTGTTTCACCTTTACATGTTTGTTTGTTATTATTAGTTTTATTACTTTTCTGTATAGAAAACATCAGTCACAAATTCCCTGGGATTGGTTACACCTGTTGGATGTTAGAGGACTCCGGCCTATTGTCAGTCAGTGTATTGGAGATATCTCTAGAATACAAGAGGTTAGTTTAGATCATCTCCCAGAACCTCAAATGGATTGGTTAACCCTTTGAGTGCCAGAGAGGTATCCAACACATTACCATGTTGGTAAATATAAATTGTTCAACTTCCCATTGAATCAAAAAAGGCTTTTGACCTCTTTAAAGGGATAGTAACTTTTCATTTTAATAGCAGCTCAGAGTGTTCAATATAATGAATAGAACCGCTGCCTGATGCTCTTATTCCTCAAAACTGTTTAGTTACAATGTAATTAGATGCTGAAGTTGGTCCCTCCAGCTCCTTTTCACGTTCTGAAGCCGCCTCCCCTCTGATCTGAAGTCTGGTATAAGGTAAAACCTACCATTCTTCTCAACGAAGGGCAGGTTTTTCCTAATACTAACTGAATATTGTCCCTCATTGTGATCCGCTGTTGAATCTCAGACTGAAAGGGATAGTGATGTTTCATAATAAAAGCAGCTCTAATTAATCATCATAGTATTTGGACTTTGGAGAGTGTTATTTCAATTCTGTCAGAGAAGAGTAATTCAATGACAAAGTCTCCCCCTCCCGCCCCTTTGACTGATGTAACACTGTTCAGCCAGAGCAGAAGGGAGGTGCCCAGGTAGATTGCAGAGAGGGACAATCTTCAATTAAGATAAGGGAAAAACCTGTCAAGGGGGGCAGGGATTTCATTGTTCTCATAGGAATAAGAGTGTCCCCTTCTGTTATCTGTCTGGTCTATAGACTGCATTCTGAGAAGAGATGACTTACACTAGGTAAAAGGGGCGGGAGGGGAAACTTTGCTTGTGAATATCTCTTAAACCATAAAGGTTTGAGAGATAAGAGTTATATCGTTCTTCATGTTTTTTTAATGCCTACAAAATAAAATAAAGTTAAAACAAAGTATTACTATCCCTTGAAAGGCTTAGAATTGGCAAAAGGGGTGTAAGCAATAAACTTCAGCATCTAATTACATCGTAACTAAAAAGTTTTGAGGAATAAAAGACAACAGTTCTATTCATTATACTGAATGATCTGAGCTGCTAGTAAAATGAAAATTACTATCCCTTTAAAGCGGAACTACCACCTTTAAACAACTTTAGCTTCAATAACTCCCCATTGCTCCTAGCAATGCCTCCTAGAGCCGGCTGGGACTGACAGAGCAGGCGAGCGGACGTCACTATGGCAAGATGACTGCTATCCCTCCTGCCTGTCAGCCCTGGAAGAATTGATAAATCTATTAAACAAGGTAATAATTCTGGCGACTAGTTCTACTAAGCGGCTAGTCTCCAGATGGGGAGTTATAGAAGCTAAAGTTGTTTAAAGGTAATAGTTCCGCTTTAATGGTAGTGAGGTCTCCAATGCATTGTGAAGCCTACGCACTTAGTGTGGGGCACACACTTATCTGTGTCCTTTAGTGTGCGCTCTGTAACACCTAGTCGCAGAGTTCTGAGAGATTTCTACTGAAACTTGATTAATTTAGTAGAAGATAGAAGGGAACCATAATGTCTGCTTCAGTATTGTTCCCTTCCTGGTCATGCACACGGTAGCACTCCCTCACAGATGACTGCTCTCCATGTGCAGTAGCTCACTGCGTTCTGCTAGATCGCAATTAGTTATCTTTTTAGTCAAAATGCAGAGCGTGATTGTCAGTTCTCTGCACTTATAAGAGACCCATACAACCAAAAGAAAAACTTTTCTGGTCTTCTGTACACATATGGGGACTTCTTGCTGTGCTCTCCATCTTTTTTAAGGACTTTGCCCTTTGTAAGCGTCAGGATGACAAATAGCCCAGCCAGTTGAGCTCTTTATAAATGGTGTAAAGTTCCTTAAGGGGTTGAAGATCAGCAAGCTCAGAGTTTCAATTGACTATTACAGGGGTAGGCAACATAGTTCTGGATGATACAAGTCGTAGTCCCCAATAACTGGAGTGGACTGTTTTGTGCAATCCATTTCTGGGCTAACAGTCTGCCTTCATTTTGCTAGATGAACATGCATACTTGGCATTAAATGTCTGTCTCATTGCTAATGATCAGGTAAACATTTTAATCATATAATTCAATTTGCGCGAAGGGCTGCAAATGGCCTCCTACGCTCAGTTTGGACATCCCTCTCCTATCCTGTTAGTGATCCATAAGCGCAGGTTTGAGAACCACTGGAAGAAAATGCAACTCATAACTATTTACTGAGGCTGCCACACACAATTATTTACTGCACTTCAGCAAATGAAACTCCTGAGAGATTTATTGAGGAGACCAGAATAACAAACACTAAATGGAGAACATAACTACAGATTTTTTTTTTTATTTTCTATTTAAAGATAAATCAAATTGTGAAACATTTTAATTACCATTTCCCTAAGATAAAATATTGTACGTTTTAGGTTTCTATTGCTTGACGTATGTGAAGTTTAGATTCTTGGTAGAATTTCAGATGAATGGGACATTCTATAGAGCTGTTGTAACAGCTGTGAGAAGGAACAGGCTCAGTGTATCAATGACAACTGTCGCAGATCATTCCATGGTGGAAAGTTCATGTGCATGGGTCATCTACTGGGTAAAATAATACTAGAACTAAACTTTACACAACAGTCAGTCCTGACAGATTAACCTGCTGCATTCCAGATAATAAATGTGAGCCATGTCAGTAGTTTGATTCCAAAAGTTTAACAAAGATAAAGGGAATCCTGCCCCAGGAATAAGGAACTCTTAATTATATCTGTGATTCCCAATCTTTTTTTGTTCAACAAACTTCAATTTTCAGGACATCCCAACGTTTGGTAGGTTGGTTATTTAGAGTGAAATGAAGGGAGCAATGCATAAGCATAAAGTTGTTCATAATCAGAATGCTGAAAACAAGCATATTGAGCAGAACTAATATTAAGATATATATATATGCTAGTTTTAAAGCCTGTATACAAGGGCCAACACTGGCGGCGCTGCAGTCATGCTCAGTACACACTACCCATGCTGCGGCTGATGGGGAGCGGGGCATTACAAATTCAGACCATAGTCCTCTCTGCGTACCGGAATGTCTGAATTCCGAGCACCCCGCTACCACATCAGCCGCGGCGTGGGCAGTATGTACTGTGCATGACTGCAGCATGCGCAGCCATCTCTACTGCGCATGACAACTTCTGACAAACATCCTTAGTGAATTATAATATAAGATATATATATATATATATATATATATATATATATATATATATATATATATATATATATATATATAATATTATACAAATGTATAATTTTTGTTAATCATCATAAAAAATTGGTACCCTAAGCCTATTGCCCATTAGAGTGCCATGACAACCTGCATGAGTGAACCACTGGACTAACCCTTTAAGGACCAGAGCTTGCACAGCTTTAACTCTCTGAGTGCCAGATGAATATGCTATGTCTCACTCAAGAGACGAACACACCCATTGGTGGCAGTAAGGAGGAGTTGTGCAAAAATGTTGCCTGTCCAGTTGGTACAGCATGGGTCCACCCTACCTTCTCCTCTGACAATCTGTACAAGGACTTTACCCTCCACCACAATACACACCTCCTCCCTCTACCCCTCCCATTTGCCACCTACACGACTTAAGCCTCCAACACAATATACATCACCTCACTGTATACACTCCATCACAGTCACCTGATTGCCTCACATTCCCCTTTGTCCCCACTATGACTCACACTCCCCTCAACACTTAATATTTACCTCCACACGCTCCATAATATGAACTTACACTCATTACTAATGGTTCATAATAACCTGCACACACAGTAATATACTCCGTGTAATTGTGTTGCATTGTGAAACACACATACAAACTACAACACACAAAGTCCAACACTTTATGCTGCACAACACTGTGTCTCGTCATCTATCACACCATAGTTTACATTCGTCTGCATAAACTTTAATCCTCTTTTCACTATTCATCCCACTCTTGCTTCTCGCGCACAGCCTTCTCTTCTATATGTCTCCACCATGCTATACACGCATTGCTAACCTCATGCACTCCTTCATAGTAACATACACAGCAGTGAAAGGGACCCTGGGAGGACCAGGCCAAGCAGCGAAAGGGAGGGTACGATGAACAAACTGCACTATACCTTGGCCCCTCAATTTTCACAAGCATGCCAGGGCCAACATCCCCTGGCCACACTTACACCCCTTACTATGGATTTTTAACACATTGAACCTTTCCTGCTACTCTTCGCAGGACACTTAATGTTTGCCTCCCCTCTCATTTGCCCCATCCACACCCTTCACCTCATTGTGTCTCTGTTCACCTGTTCAATTCACACTCCACTTCGCCTCATTGTGTTTCGGTTCACCTGTTCAACTAACACTACCCTTCACCTCATTTTGTCTCTGTTCACCTAATTAAATAGATAGTAATGTTTAGATATGACAGCAAGCTCAATTCTTCAAAAAAAAAAAAAAAATTAACTTTATATATATATATATATATATATATATATATATATATATATATATATATATATATATATATAAAGTTATGTGGTGGATAGCACTCGCTCCCATGTATCTAATGCCCAGGTGCACAATCCCCAATTGAAGATAGATAATGTGATCAAGAATGGGCAGCACCCGTGGGTCTTAAAGACTAAATTTTATTATTCAAAAATAAGCATATAAACGGTCAACGTTTCGGTCCTTTACGGACCTTTCTCTATATATACTAGCAATGGGCGCTGCCCGTCAGGATATATAGGGAATTAATGCACACACATGGATGCAAGACAAACACACACAGAGTCACACACGTTGCATAAAGAGCAACACAGTCATACACACGTACATGCAATGCACAACCTGCAGACACACAGAGTGTGATACAGACATGCAACACACACAGTGAGGAACACACAGAGACACACACACAGAAGTGAGTCGTAAGGGGGTGATTTATGTGTCATTGTAATGAGTATGTGTTTGTACTTTTGCCTCCACTGTGACATTCATTCATGTAGTTGAAATGCATGTGGTAATTGCACATACTATGGTGGAAGGTGGATCGTGCTGGCTCCCGGGGTGTGAGTGAGTGGCATTCATTCATATAGTTGAAATGCATGTGGTAATTGCACATACTATGGTAGAAGGTGGATTGTGCTGGTCCCTGGGTGTGAGTGAGACTATGGTGGAAGGTGGATCGTGCTGGCTCCTGGGGTGTGAGTGTGAGTGTGTGAGTTCATGTGTGTGAGTTCATGTGTGTGAGTGCATGTGTGTGAGTGCGTGTGTGTGAGTGCGTGTGTGTGAGTGCGTGTGTGTGAGTGCGTGTGTGTGAGTGCGTGTGTGTGAGTGCGTGAGTGTGATTGCGTGTGTGTGAGTGCGTGAGTGTGATTGCGTGAGTGTGATTGCGTGAGTGTGATTGCGTGAGTGTGATTGCGTGAGTGTGATTGCGTGAGTGTGATTGCGTGAGTGTGTGAGTGTGAGTGTGTGAGAGTGAGTGAGACTGTATGAGTGAGAGTGTGTGAGTGAATGTATGAGTGAGAGTGTGTGAGAGAGTGAGAGTGTTTGAATTATTGTGACTGCATATGATTGAGTGTGTATGATTGAGTGAGAGTGTGAATGTGTGATTGAGTGTGTGTGTTTTTGGCTGATGTGTTTGTGTCTGTGGTGTAGGAGCGAGTGGCAGCCATTTTGTTTTTTCAGTTACTTGGATAGTGGTGGGCGGGTTGGATAGTGGGGGCAGGCCAACTCTCTGCATGATTTAAATCACTCCCCCATTGAATCACCCAATGGGAGCAGTAACTCCTCCTTACTTAACCCTTTGAGTGCCAGAGGGGTACGCTTTGCAATGCGTTGCGTACCCATCTGGAACTCAAAGGGTTAAGTTATGGTAACATAGCAGTATAACACACGGTGGCTCTTGTCAGTTGAGGTAAAAAAATTGGCTTCTGTCCAATGTTAAGTGTATGGAGAGAATGCCATGACCGCCTTGGCTGGTATTTTTTTTACGAAAAGGTGGCAACCCTAGCAGTATGCTGAGGGAACAAATAGAAAGTGGTGTTTGAGGCTTGCCGTCTGTAACATACAGCAAAGCATCTCTCAGAAAGGGCGGGAATCAGGAAGCAGGAAGTGGAGGAGTGACAGTTGAAAAAAGACATTTAGTGAGGTGACTGAAGAGATGAAATGCGGTAAATAAAAGAGTTGCTATTAAGTTTATCCCTGAGTGTTTGTATTTTATGGAAACATTACACCCTCGTACTGAAACAGAGTGCATGGAGGGTTACAGTTATCTGTGGGAGGTGAAACAGTCTGTTTGTGGGGTCATGATCCTGAGTGAGAGTGTGTGTGGACCAGGAGAAGTTACTGATATCCCTACTTCAGGAGCGAGTGGCAGCTATATTTTTTTTTTTGTCAGTTGGATAGTGGTGGGTGGGCTGGAGGGGGCGGGCCAACTCCCTGTATGATAAACATGCCCCCATTGAATCACCCAATGGGAGCAGTAAAGTCCCCATTGAATCACCCAATAGGAGTTGTGTCTCCTAATGAGACATAAATTATGTAATGAGGCATTCTGTTCAATGTGTGTGTGTTTTCTGAGGAGACATAAATTATGTTCTGTTTGTGAGGTACCGTAAATTATGCAATGAGGCTTATTCTTTTATATATATATATAGACAAGGCTGGTGGGGTCACACAGTTTATGTAGGGAATCAGTGGCTACCAGTGGGTATTGGAATAAGGATGGTGGTGTCATATAGTGTATGTGTAGAATCAGTGGCTACCAGTGGGTATTGGAATAAGGATGGTGGTGTCATATAGTGTATGTGTAGAATCTGTGGCTTCCAGTGGGCAGGATAATAAGGCTGGTGGGGTCCACAGTGTATGTGGGGAATCAGTGGCTACCAGTGGACAGGGTAATAAGGCTGGGGGAGGTCACATAGTGTATGCATGGAATCTGTGGCTACCAGTGGGCAGGGGAACAAGGCTAGGGGGTTATATAGTGTATGTAGAGAATCTGTGGCTACCAGTGGTTAGGGGAATAAGGTTGTTGGGGGGTTATATAATGTATGTATGGAATCTGTGGCTATCAGTGGGTAGGGGTAAAATGCAGTTGGGAATCACATAGTGTATGTGAGGAATCTGTGGATACCAGTGGGCAGGGGGGGCACACGCAGTGTATGTGGGGAATCTGTGGCTTCCAGTGGGCAGGAGAACAAGGCTGGTGGGGATGCACAATGTATGAGGGGAATCTGTGGCGACCAGTAGGCAGTTGTAGAAGGCTGGTGGGGTAACACAGTGTATTTGGGGAATCTGGGCAGAGAAACATGGCTGTGACTACCAGTGGCCAGTGGAACAAGGCTGTGATATCATAAAGTTTGTGCGTTGTTCTGTGGCTACCAGCGGCCAATGGAAAAATGCCGGCAATCAGTCAGTGTATGATTGGCTACAGGTAACCAGTGGAACAATGATGGGGTATCACACAGTGTATGTATGGTTCTATGGCTGCCAGTTGCCAGTAGAAGAAGACTGAGATATCAGTTCATGTGTGGGCCTGGTGCTACTGGTGGCAAACCACTGGTGTATCAGACAGTGGATGTGTGGCTAATAGGGGCTAGAAGCGCAAGGTTATCAGGCAGTGTATGAGGGGTTCTATGGCTACCAGTGGGCAATGGAACAATGCTGGGTATAAGCATACCTCCCAAGTGTCCCTCTTCAAGCCCCAAATCCCTCTGTCCCTCTTTCACACCCTGGTGTCTTTCTTTTTAGGACATCAGACTGTGTGGTAGGTATATAAGTGTATCACATTGCTCCACAGCAGTAAAACTCACATTAATGTTTGTTTAAACATCGTTACATCTGTTTATACATTATCTGTGTAAATAAAATACTTTGGTGTTGCTCTTGATAATTTATTCAGTTACATCAATGGCTCATATGTATTAAAGCAACCTGGTTTTATTCTGGAGTAAACCAACTGCACAATAGGGGACAAATAAAAGTTCTTAAAATCCACTGCACTTGAATAGAGTTTTCAACCTCTTGAATGCTAGAGAGGTCTCCAATGCATTGCTTTGCAATGTATTGAAGACCTCTCTAGCATTCAAGGAGTTAAAACCTCTATTTAATGTGACAGGAATTTTGATTTGTTCCCTGTGGTACAGTTGGTTTACACCACAATAACTTCAGTTAGTTAGAACAAAAACAATGGCACGAGTTGAACATAAAATAGCTTACTACTTAACTCTTTGCATTGCATTATATATAGACTAGTTGAACAGCCTGTTACACAGGCCACAGTGTCTCTGGCAGCCGGTCGCGGGGCAGTCACGCGCAGTGGAGACTGCCCGCGCAACTGCTGATACAGAGCTGGACGCTCCTTCGGAGCGCCCAGCTCTGTATCAGCCGCGGCGCGGGCAGTCTGTACTGTGCATAACTGCTGCACGCGCAGCAGTGTCTACTGCGCATGTCGGGCGTTACACACAACTTAGCGAATTATTATATAGGATTAGTAAAATACACATATATGTTATGTAAGGATAAGTCACTCCACACTATAGTGTTATCATCACTACCACTGGTGGCAGGCACTCTGTTGAATTTTGCTCTGGGCTCTAGCCCCAGATCGTTTTGGAACCTAGAAACGCCCCTGGTGTACCCCTCTGGCACTCAAAGGGTTAAGTTGAGGTAACATAGCAATATAACACACGGTAGCTCTTCAGTTGAGGCAGCATAGCAATATGCTGAGGGAACAAATAGAAAGTGATGTTTGAGGCTTGCCTTCTGTAACATACAGCAAAGCATCTCTCTCCCTTTAAGGAGAAAGGGCGGGAATCAGGAAGCAGTAAGTGGAGGAGTGACAGTTGAGACAGTTAGTGAGGTGACTGAAGAGATGAAGAGTTGAATAAAAGAGTTGCTATTAAGTTTATCCCTGAGTTTGTATTTCATTGGAACATTATTACACCCTTGTACTGAAACAGAGTGTATGGAGGGTTACAGTTATCTGTGGGAGTTGACACAGTGTGTTTGTGGGGTCATGATCCTGAGTGAGTGTGTGTGGACCAGGAGAAGTTATTGATATCCACTACTTCAGGAGCGAGTGGCAGTTATATTTTTTTTGTCAGTTGGATAGTGGTGGGCTGGCTGGAGGGGGCGGGCCAACTCCCTGTATGATAAACATGCCCCCATTGAATCGCCCAATGGGAGCAGTAAAGTCCCCATTGAATCACCCAATAGGAGTTGTGTCTCCTAATGAGACATAAATTATGTAATGAGGCATTCTGTTCAATGTGTGTGTGTTTTCTGAGGAGACATAAATTATGTTCTGTGTGTGAGGTACCATAAATTATGCAATGAGGCTTATTCTTTTATATATATAGATATTATTTTTTTTAAACAAAATGTACCTTTCTAAATGCTCATAATGCAATTATGAGACTGCAGTGTGAAATATACATGCCTAGGTAAGCTCTTCTATTAAATTAAGAACCACATATACTTAGAGTATATTTCCCCTTTAAAGGAACTAGGTACAAAGCAATACATACAAAAGCAAGTGTGATGCAATTCTGGGCCAACCCAACATATATGGAAGAAATAAAAATTCCCCAAATTGTTTTAATATCAGTGGGAATTCTGAGAATTTATATTTCTTCCCTATGGTGCAATGGTTTACTGCAGCCCTGCTCTACCACTTTTCTCTTTAATACATATGGCCCACTAGAATTTCGACTGTTGGTGTTTTTATCTTCCTCATATCTACTGGTAGTCAGAACCACACATACTGTCTGTCACCTCAGCCTTGTTCCACTGCCCACTGATAGTAACAGAACCACACATACACTGTCTGACTCTCCAGCCATGTTCCACTGTTCACTGGTTGTCATAAAATCATACATACACTTTCTGACACCCTGGACGTATTCTATTGTCCACTGCTAGTCAGAGACCCACACGTCCACTGTCCACTGCTAGTCACAGAACCACACATCCAGTGTATATCATTCCAGCATATTACAGTCTACTGGTAGTTGTAAAACCACACATATGTTGTCTGACACCCCAGCCTTGTTCCAGTGTCCACTGTTAGTCACAGATCTACACATACACTTGTCTGCCCCCTCCCGCCTTGTTCCATTATCCACTGGTAGTCACAAAAACACACATACACTGTCTGACTCCCCAACCTTGTTCCATTGTGTGCCATTACCTGCAGTTGTTCTATAGAACCCCATATATTTATTGAGGAAACTTTGGATTTTCAATGAAAACTCTTTGAGAATCTCTGCTTCTTTCAAGCAGCACCATAAGATTTCTTTTGAAGTATATCCTGGTCCTCCTAAGAAAAAACAATGAATAGAAGCAATTACCTGATAACTATCACTGTATCAATTTCAGTTAGTTATCAATCAGCTTAATTTATATTTGCTATATTAAAGTGTCCCCCAAATTATTTTCATTATAGCGTTAAGCATATCAATACTTTTATTATCCGTAGTAAGTCCGGCATTATTTTGAAATGTAATTTCCTGCAGGTGAGTATCCAAAGAAGTTAGATTTCTAAATAATGCCTGATTTATTAAGGATAATAAAAGTATTGATATGCTTAATGCTATGTTAAAAATTATTTGTGTGTGGGGGGGTGGCACTTTAATATACATTATAGTTTCGCTTTAAAAGGCGATTATCACATTTTATTAAGTCTTCTCCCATTGGAGACTACTTGGTAGAAAGCCCAGGGTTGCACTTTGCAGCCCCAAAACAACTCCTATCAGAAAACTGACCATCTTGCATGGAACACAACCTGGAGATATGTAGCCACAAACTCCTGGGTTGGGTGCAAAGTCCCCATCTATCTGCTGAGACAGGTTTCAAGCCTGATACGGAGGGTCTATAGGGACCTTCATATCTCACAACAGGAAACTATATACACAGTGCAGTTAAGCCTGTACCCTGGGAGCGTTTGGGGTCTCTCTCCAGATCTCATTGTCTTTCCCCAATGGTCCTAAGCAATGTCCTGGAGGCCTCTCTAGCATCCCAGTTAAGTCATGGTCCTCCAACATGTGACCGTCTTACCCCCAGGGTGTGATCCACCTGAGACTTAAAAAACAGAACATTTTTTATACCCGGTTACCTAGCACATGGGAACTTTTGGGCCAGTAAGCCCTAATACTCTCGTTGCCAGTACCATACAGTTCCAGAATAATTCTTAGTTAAATGGCAGTCTTGTCACGGACTTGATGAATAAATAATTAAATCCATATATTTGAATAGCAGACAGGCTATATTTCACCATCGTTATTAATAATTAAAAAAAATAATGCGTCCCTCACACTTATGGCTTTCTGATTATGTGACCCACAGTTTAAAAAACCTGGACACCTCTAAAGTGATTCTCATGAAGTCATCTTTCCTACATAGGTACCTGTATATATGTGTGAAACTGTTCATCTCTGTATAATAATTTTTATGGCAATATTTGTAATCAATTGCATAAATGGGTTATACATGTAATATGTTACGTTGCATTTGTTAAAAGTGAAATGTTATACTTAAATTTACAGCTTATGTTTTGTTTTTGGCAAACATAGTTAACGGAAACAAGATTTACTGTTTTATCTGAGTATTTTATAGCTCACTGTAGTATTGCCATGGGATGCTGGTGGGGAGATAACTTCAGTGCTTTTGGCTAGGCTTCAACTAACAATTTGCACAAATTTTCTTCAAGCTATTTCTCGTTATTCACTGAGTACTTGTTAGTTGGGATTCCCATACTGACTCAAAGCATATTTCACCCTGTCTTCAGATAATCATACTCATAAATAGTATAACATTTTGTTGGTATTATCACACGTTTAGTGGAGTGAAAGGTTCACAGAAATCCTAGGTGGCTAGTAAACTACGTTACTGGAGCAATTATAAAATAAAGCAAAGTTACGGAGTGATGGTTGTTTAGTTTGGATAATGTTACTCTGCATATTCTTGCAGTTGTAAGATTCGGTGCCAAATATGTCTTAATGTCTTAAGAAATCTCAAACTGATAAAATAGTTTGCTTGAGATGAAGTGGTTTTACTTGTCTCCAGGGAAATCAATATGTGGTCAGTTTATATCTTAATGGGTATATTTATGAATCTAGACAGGATCTTGGCACCTAGACAGGATCTTGACAACATTATAAAATATCTAATGATCAGGTAAGACAGCTGTTTTTCCTTTTTTACCATGTAGATAGAAAGCAAAGTAATGGACTGGGGACATCTCTAGCACCCAAGAGTGTTAAGAGCAATGTACTTTTTATTTTGAAGTGACCAAAAAACATCATGGCTGCAGTGCTGCTCATGAGCACAAGTTTAGTCATTTCCCCTCAGCAACGTCACCCAAAAATGGCAATGACATAGGAACATTGCATCCATTGTTTCCAAAAGAAAATTCAAGTTTGCAGTGTTAATAATACAGTGCCTCCTTTTCCCTGAAAAGTTCTTTTGACATCTATTAATACCGTTGCTCCAGTTTTGTCCTTTTTGTGCCCCTTTTTGTCATCATATATTCATCTTTTGTGTTCATATTTTGACCCTCATCAGTGACATATTGTCACGGTTTATTAAGACTCTCAGACGCAAAGTTAGGTAAAATCACAACTTTGTTGAAAAGTTTAAGATCACCCCTTAGGGTAACATACACATTCATACATATATCTTTATTGACAGGAAAGGCAGTAATAACAATACTGATACAGGCTCTACCGTCCTTGCCAATATACCGGGCAAGGCAGTCAGGAAGTTGGCACAAATATGGATAGGCTTTACCAGCCTTGCCAATATACCGGGCAAGGCAGCCAGGGACTGGTACAGGAACAGACAGGCTCTATCGGCCTTACCAAAATACCGGTCAAGGCAGCCAGGGACTGGTACAGGAGGAAACAGGCTCTACCGGCCTTGCCAATATACCGGGCAAGGCAGCCAATGGAACGGTGGAATACAGGCTCTACCAGCCCTGCCAATACCGGGTAAGGCAACCCAAGATGATAATGGTATAGGTTCTACTGGCCTTACCAATATACCGGACAGGGCAGCCTGGTAAGGAGTAAATGGCAACCAAAAGGCTCAGTGATTGCAAAGGTGGCACCGAAGCCACTAGTGATGACATAAGAGGCTAAGTTGATCAAGTGGCAGACCATATAACTCCGGAGTACCACTCGACCTGTGTACAGGGAAGACAGTAATACACAGTGCGACAATGGACAAGGAATGATGGAGCGAACCAGTACCTAGTACTGGGAGAAAGTCAACAAGGTGCAACTACAGCCAGAAGCTAAAGAGCGAACCAATGTCCAACACGGGAGGTGTAGTAGCCACATGGACTAGCAGCCGGAAGGCTATGGAGCGAACCAGTGCTAGCTGTAATTGCTAAACAGCCAGATAGCTAAGGAGCGAACCAGTACCCAGTACGTGGAACGTCAGTCGCAACTAGCGTAGACAGCCGGATGGCTATGGAGCGAACCAATACCCTGTACATGGAACGCTAATCGTAACTTGCATAAACAGCTGGATGGCTTATGGAGCGAACCAGTACCCTGTACGTGGAACGCTAATCGTAACTTGCATATACAGCCGGATGGCTCATGGGGTGAACCAGTATCCTGTACGTGGAACCCTATTCGTAACTAGCATAGACAGCTGGATGGCTAATGGAGCGAACCAGTACCCTGTACGTGGAACGCTAATCAAACTTACATAGACAGCCGGATGGCTTATGGGGCAAACCATTACCCTGTACGTGGAACGCTAATCAAACTTGCATAGACAGCCGGATGGCTTATGGAGTGAACCAGTACCCTGTAGTGGAACGGTAATCAAACTTGCATAGACAGCCGGATGGCTTATGGAGCGAACCAGTAACCTGTACATGGAACACTAATCAAACTTGCATAGACGGCCGGATGGCTTATGGAGCGAACCAGTACCCTGTATGTGGAACGCTATCGTAACCTGCATAACAGCCGGGTGGCTTATAGAGCGAACCAGTACCCTGTACGTGGAACGCTAGTTGTAACTTGCAAAGACAGCCGGTTGGCTTATGGAGCGAACCAGTACCCTGTACGTGGAACGCTATCATAACCTGCATAACAGCCGGGTGGCTTATAGAGCGAACCAGTACCCTGTACGTGGAACGCTAGTTGTAACTTGCAAAGACAGCCGGTTGGCTGGTGGAGCGAACCGATACCCGCGACTGGATAACAGCAGGGAATAGAAATGTCTCCAAGGCAACTCAGGAACGACAGCAGCTACAGGGAGACTGGATGGGAACCGGCAGGTGAAGACAGGAACCAGCACACAATCGGTCAACCGGATCAGCAGCGGCAGCAAAGACTGGCAGCAGGAAGCGGAGATCAGACGGCAACTCGAACCGGATCTGGATCTGAAGCAGGAACTAATGGACAGGTGACTACAGGAACCGGACGATTCTGTCAGCAGGAACACAGCTAAGGGCCCAGGAAGCTCAGGAACGTGCCATAGATGCTAGCAGCAAAGAGACAACACGAAAGGGCAACCAAAGGGTGCCCAGACTCAGTCTATATAGGCAATGCAGGGCGGGCTAACAGCAGACAGCCAATGGAGAGCCCCTAAAGGTAACTGACACAGAAGGAAAGCAATCACGGGCACCGTGATACATATTCAGTCTTTCCTAATAGTGTATTATGACAGCAACGTGTTTATGGGTCATTCTCCTAGTACCAAAGAGTTCTAATGACAGTAACATGTTTATTGTGTAGTCCCTCATACTAATTCTATGTATGTATGTATTATGTGTGCGTGTCTGTATGTATAAACATAATTATAAAAATTTAGTAGACCATGTTATAACTACCAAAACAGTAGATCCAATGTCACTTAAGTCTAGGCATCCCTTTTCTGTGGTTCCAAAAAAAAGAGACGATTGAAACAAATGGCTGCAACGCGTGGACTGTGTAGTTCTTGCACTACATGTGACATGGGACTTGACCTCTGCTGTCCGAAAGAACTTGTTTACATTTTAAATAATTTTTTGAATAAAGAGATTTTGTTTTATCAAATATCCGCCATTGTTTCCAAAAAAGAGACGCACAAAGAAGAATACTCGCGTAGAAAAACAGCATTTGTTTGTTCTTCGGTTCGTCACTGCTCATCCGTTCCAGTGTTTAGCATTGTAATGCCATTATAAAAGAGAAAATTGTGTATTGTGCTGACACCACTCACCAGTTGGCACGGTTCTGAGTAATCAAATTTAAAAAAAAAGGTTTGAACTGTAAAACATTTGACTGAAGCATATCCCAGCTACGAGTGTAGCCTTTTTTACTTGTAGGAAAACCACTAGAGTATGTAGTTTTTTCATAATAAATTGTACTGTTCCTTTAAAATGTTTTTCTTCCTTGAATATATTTTAAATAATAAAGAGAGTGAATTCACCATTACATTTCGATTTGCAATACATTGAACTGTGCCACAGACTTTTTTTGCTTATTATTTGCTCGTAACAGGGGAAAAATGCAGAAATTTCTCTCTCGTCTTTTCAGGGCCACAACATAAAAATTCTCGTGAACTAAAGTGTGTGGCGATATAGACCACAGTATAAAAGCAGCGTTTTGGAGGGAGTAAAGTTTAAATAATTTCAGAAAGAACCATGACCACATGTAGTTAATAAAAACGTATGGCAGCCCTTGCCGTTAACAGGAGGATATCCCTTTTAGGTTGATCTACAAACGTACTTTGAAGTGGAATAGAATGGGGGGTTTAATGTTGTTCTCTTTGGTAACCCATACATTTTACAACACATGAATCTGCAGATACAAAGAACATTGAGTAGGTGTGGAGATTTGGCGCATAAAAGAGAAATGTATTTATTACATGAACTGGGCACCAATTCAAAAGTTCACAAGGCAGGCAGAATGAGCTCTCAAGTGTGGGATGGTTCCAAACACATTGAAATGCTTTTCAGCTGTTCTTCAGGTGAGTAAAATAGTATTTCCCTTAATCCTTTGAGTGCCAGAGGGGTATGCAGCACATTGCAGAGCAATGCGTTGCATACCCCTCCGGTGCTCAAAGGGTTAATCCCTTGAACAAACCAATGCATTGGAGAAATCTCTTACATCCAATGATTTAGAGAGGAACCTAGGGCCTTATTTTGGAAGCTAAAGAAGAGTCATTCTGAAACAAACCAAATGCACTGTAGGGCACAAATGAAAATTCACAGTTATTCAAATAGGGTTTAAAACCCCTTGAATTTTGGAGAGGTCTACAATGCACATTCAAACAGATAGAAGGACCATTTAAATTAATTGGAATCTTTGTTAGTTCCATATGGAGCAGTTGCTATGCTCCAGAATTGCTCATCTTTTGCGTTCTGTTTCATGGTTTCAAATGATGCAGCTAATGATTCCTGTTGGCTGTTGTGATGTCACGTCCACCTTCACAACCAATAGGAATGAGGGAGGGGATATGTTAGACTCAACAGAAAATGCCTTGCACCAATTCACCAATTTTTATACTTTGTATGTATGCTTTTGAGTGCCTCTGTCATATTCTTGCCTCACTCATGACAAAATAGAGTGATCGACCAGGTGCTGGATATCAAAACTCATAGTACTGCATAGATCAGCACTTGCAGGAAACTTTTAGGTAAACCAAAGGGAGTTTAATGGTGGATCAACATTTCAATCCCATCAGGGATCTTTAGTAAAGTGGATGCATCACCTATTTATAACATTGCCTAACTCTTTAGGCTACATATCGAATACTTCTAAAATGTTATTTATTTATTTATTTTAAGTTTTATTTTGCTTAAATTTAACTTAAAAAGTCTGTCCCTCAGCCACTTCCGCATAGACTGCTCTGCCTCTGCCCTCCACCGAAGACGGATGCTTCTGTCTGTAAGCTGGAGCAGTCTAATTGGCTGGATATCGATCTCTGCCAATGAGACCGCTCCAGCTTACAGGCAGAAGCCTCCGTCATCGGAGGAGGGAGGAGAGCAGAGGGACTACAGTTACAGAGTAGGTAACCTCAGTCTATGCAGAAGTAGCTGGGGTACAGAATTTCTAAGTAAAATTTACAACAAATAAAACTTAAAAAAAAAAAAAAAAATTCAAGCGGAACTACCACCGCATAACAAGTTTATCTTAAGTAACTCCCCATCTGGCGACTAGCTGCTTAGTAGCGCTAATCGCCAGAATTATTAACTTATTAAATAGATTTCAACTTTCTTCCCCAGCTGACAGGCAGGACGGAGCGCAGACATCTTGCCATAGTGACGTCCGTGCTCCTGCTCTGTCAGTCCCAGCCGGCTCTAGGAGGCGTTGCTAGGAGCCGTTGGGCTCAGGAAGAGACTGACAGAGCAGGCGCGCAGACGTCACTATTGCAAAATGTCCGCTCTCTGTCCTGCCTGTCAACCGGGGAAGAAAGGAGAAATCTAATAAGGTAATTATTCTGGCGACTAGTGCTACTAAGCAGCTAGTCGCCAGATGGGTAGTTATTTAAGATAAACTTGTTATGCGGTGGTAGTTCCGCTTTAAAGGTATAGTAATGTCCCAGAAAATTTTTTTAGCATCTAGTAGTGCTTAAAAACTTGAATGAAATAAAACGTATCTCTCAAGCCGCTATAGTTTGAGAGATATCTGCATTCAAAGTTTAATGTTTCCTGCTGTCAACTTTAAAGCTGACAGCAAGAGATCCGTGTCAGCCGACACGGAGGCTCTGCAGCAGAGCCGCAATTGTGTTTTTTAAAAAGAATGACTTCATTGGTATGGCCTACAAAGTGTGCCTGGTTTGCAAGCACACTTTGTAGACCATTCCAGTGAAATCATTCTTAAAAAAAAAAAAAAAAAAAAAAAAAAAAGCGCGATTGCGGCTATGCTGCAGAGCCTCCGTGTCGACCTACACGGATCTCCTGCTGACAGCTTTACAGCTGACAGCAGGAAACTTCAAACTTTGAGTGCAGATTTCTCTCAAACCATAGTCGTTTGAGAGATATGTTTTTTTGCATTCAGTTCAAGTTTTTATCACTACTAAATGGTAAAAAATTTCTGGGACATTACCATCCCTTTAATAAAGTTTTAGAAGTATTCGATATGTAGCCTAACTACTTAGGCCATGTTATAAATAGATGATACATACACTTTAAGACCTTGAGAAAGATCCCTGACTGGATGGAAACATTGATCCACCATTAACCCCTTAAGGACAGGCGGTCATGGGACATTTCCGTCCCATAATGACCGCATAGGCGCACTTGGACGCGCCGGTACACGTGACCTGTCCGATCTTGGAGTGGTCAATTTCAGGCCCTACTTTTACTTACAGTACTATGACCGTCATCGGTCCTTGAGTATTTCAAGGACCGTGACGGTTCTGGTACGTGAAGGGTCCTTAAGGGGTTAAACTCCCTTTGGTTTACCTACAAATTTCCTGAGTGCTGATGTAAGCTGTACATATATACAAAATTATAGAGCTTTAACCCCCTGAGTGCCACAGAGGTTTGACACTCAGAGGGTTGAGATTTTGAGTCTAAGACTACTTTTGTAGTGAAATTAGGGTTCATTGTTTAGAAAGTTGAAGTAGTAATTTGGATATTACATTTGGGCTAAGCTCACATGGTCAGCTTTTTTTTTGCAAGGATTTTGTTTTATGGAATCACCTGAAATGTCATAGTGTTGCTTTTACCACTATAATATATGTAACAAGGTTTTTTTCCCAGCTTCCCTTTCTCGCATTGTAAACCACAACTATAACATTGCATGAAAAACATTAGTCCTTGCAATTCAGTTGAATCTCGTGAAACTTGTGCATTATTGCACTGTAAGTAGAAAGGTTTGCAGTAGGCTGCATCAGCCTCCGACATGCACTGCAACAGCAGATCACATGACCTGCTTCATACTATACAATAGCGCTAGCTTTTCTAAGGCCAAGATAATGTTGCCAGTGAGAGAAAACCTTAGAGTATACTGATGTCATTTTCTTCAGATTGTATATTGTTGCAAACATATTGTCACATGGAAATTAACCTGTGATTTGTGAGCTTGTAAGTTTTTGAAGCTCCTGGTGTCATTGAAAAGCCTCTGGGTGGCCTCAGCGTGTATTCCTACATGTGCAGTAATGTGTTGTACATCCTCTCACTCTGATAAAGAGCAGTTATACAAGAGAAACGATTTGGAAAATTGTGGTACCTGATATCTTCCATCTTCTGTCTGATTTCAAGTCCCATCATCCTGAGGATGATGGGAGTTTAGTGCAGCAATAGCTGGATGTACTCAGGATTACCCATGATTTAGAGGCCATGGAGCACGTTTATCAACCAGGTGCTATTCACTAAAAACCTGTTACTACACCTGATGATTTGCGACTCTCTTTATTTATTTGTTTATTTATTAAGCAAATTAACCAAAAAAAAAAGTATTATTGCAACTTTTTGCTATATATTCTCAATGTAAGAATTTACTGAAAATTAAGTGCCAAACAACTAAATTTTAAAGTGAAAATAAACCTCTTTTTTGACTTTACATATATTCAAGTACATAACATGGGAAGTCAGGTTATGTATACTTTTATTCTATTTTTTATTTCATCTTCATTTTTTCTTTTTTATATACACTTTATGTCCCTGATAGGAAGCAACCTGAACACCATTCCAAAGGGCAGTGATGTAAGATAAAATTATAGTGAAACAATGCAGAAAAGCCTGGCTCTAGCCCCTTAGTGACAGACGACTTACCTGGTGCAGGAAGTCATTCGCTATAATGGGGAAAAAAAACCCTGTCATTAAGGGGCTAGAGGAGTAGACGACTAGGCTTGGCTACTCCTCTAATCTACCAACCATGCATGTACTCAGGATGTCCCTGAATAAGCAGAGTGTCTGCACCATTAGTTAGTCCACCCGTGCTCCAGTTGGGATATCCTGAGTACATGCACTGTTGGTAGCCACAGAGTATGAGGGTTGGCTACCCTTTCTATAAAACATAACCGAATATTTAGTGCATATTATGCATTTACAGAACACAAAGACAAAAAGCGTGTTGACGGTCTCTTTAAGACCAACAGAAGCAAGGGAAGCACTGCAAACATAGTCTTGAAATTAGACATTAACCCTTTAAGGACCAGAAGGGTTAATTAAATATTTACAAAATTCTTGAGAATCTAGGACACATTTGTCTTTTTAAATGTATAGCTTAGCGTTAGGAAAATAGAACCATGCCTCTGTGACTATTGGTTTTACTGGTAGCCAGCCCTGCAAAGCAGTGCGCTGCATACCTCTCTGGCCGCCAAAGGGTTAATTAATACAAGTGATTAAGCTGCGATATCCCAATAACATACACTGTTGGTAGCTCTTGAGGACCAGGGTTGGATGCATTGCGTACCCCGAAGGCACTCAAAGGGTTAATGTGCTCAAACTTAAGCTTTGTATGGTAACTAGATGACCGCACAATCAGCACATCTGTATAGCTGCAAAACTTATCCTATGTCCTCAATGCATTCTTTTCTCCTTACACACCAAACGCTCCCTCTGCTTCAATGTTTGGCTTTATATTAAACGAATTGAAGAGGTTTCCAAATATTTCACATTTTCCCACACTCGTAGCTTTTTCCCCAGTTACTTTTTAAATCTTGTTTTCTTCACCAAGTTGACTTGTTTTTAACCTTTTACTCTTGAATATGGTTTAATTGCCTGGTTGAACATTCAGAGCCCTGCATTTATCTCCTCTTCTCTACTTAACTGTCTTTTTTTTGTCTGATTTGTTACCTGGAAATAGCAATTTGTTAAAAACCTTGTGATACCTCCCATGCCTTTCTTTAGACATATTGATGTGATTAGATTGTAGGTAAGATCATGTAATTTGCTTTTTCTTGTCATTTTGAGTGTGAGAGATGGATTCATACGTTTAGTTACATTAGGCATTATTACAGCATTCAAGATGTTTCCATATGTGGCCTTTTCATTCTTTTTGGGAACCTTTTGTTTAAGATTTATGTGTTTCTGGGTACAAAAGCAAAAAACACAAATAAATACACTTCAACTTGGTCCGCGCAATGTATTGGAGACCACTGCAGTATTCGAGGAATTAAAAGATCAATTTAAATCAGTTGGAATTATGACTCCTCCCCTTAGTGTGCATTTGGTTTGCTCCAGAATTGTACCTCTGCTTCCTGCATAAGGCACCATGTGTTGTTACAGATATCCAGTTTAATGTACACAATATAGTTGTGCCTCTTAAAATGGACCTTTGAACCAAATAAAAATAAATCTTAATTGATTCATCCTGTTAAAATATATTTTGACCTTTTAAAAATAAAAATGTTTTTAATATTTCAATAGTATTTAAAACTACCTTGTGACATACCTTTTAGGGATGGTGAGGTACAAGTTATACCACGCTGCTTTCTATTCCGTTCCCTTACTCCTTAAATAACACCCACAAGCATTACCACCTATCATCATGACCTCTGGCCAATGAGAGTGCTCCAGCTTACATGCAGAAAGCCTCTGTCATTGGAGGAGGCTGGATAGAGCGAGGGGAGCAGAGGAAGAGGGAGAGACTGCGGTATAGAGCTGGTAACCACATTCTATCCGGAAGTAATGTTTACATGTTGAATTTTGGCCAAATAATGATTTTAAAAAGGAAATTAATACGATATTCCACCTAGTCGCTATATAACCTAACTTTTAAGACAGACTTATATAGGGGTGTTAGATCACCTTTAATTATTATAACTTACCACTTCCAAGGATGTCCTGCACTGTGAAACACTCGGTGTAGGACGCTGAGCATGCATGCACTACACACACACAGCCAGCCTCATTGAGAAGGGGTAGGCTTTTCATTGCTGATTCACAGCTCCTCAGGAGAGCGATGTCAATCAAAATGGTCATTAAGATGGCCGCGCTCTCCCTCTGGATGTAGGACAACATTTAAGGTAGGTATTAAGCATGGGGTTCATAAGATTGTGCACTAAAAGTTTGTTTTTAATTCACCATGGGGGGAGGGGAGAAAGTGATGGGGGGCGGTGATGTTTAAACACGACAGATCATCTTTAACCCTTGAGTGCCAGGGAGATATCGAAGTCATTCCGTTGAATGAATTGAATATCTCTCCAGCAGGAGATCAATGTCGGCCGACACGAGGAGGCTCTTCAGCAGAGCTGCAATCGCATTATTTAAAACAAATTACTTAATTGGAATGGTCTACAAAGTGTACTTGGAAACCAGGCACACATTGTAGACCTTTCCATTGAAGTCATTCTTTTTAAAGAACGCGTTTGCGGATCTGCTGCAGAGCCAGCAGTTGGTTCCTGAACAGGATTCCCCTGCAGTCAGCACAGCGCTGACTTCAGGAAAAGGGAAGGGAGGGGGGAACTTTGACAGAGAATATCTCGCAAACCATAGCGGTTTGAGAGATGGGTTTTTTTTGCATTCAGTTCAACTTTTTAAGCACTGCAAAAATGATAAATGTTTTTTCTGGGACATTATTGTCCCTTTAAATAATAATAGTTTATTAAATCTGTTTCTGTTAGTACTTGCCCACATTCTCTTCTGGGTGGGAGCATCTGATTTCATAGGGAATTGTCACTTTGTCTCAAACACCTCAGTGTTCTGGTGTTAAATACACTTAAATACCCTGTACTCATGCCAACATCTGTAAAACTGTATGTTTTCTGAGGCTTAAAATGTAGTCTTACATATGCTCAGGGGGAGCAGATATTCCTGCCTTTTGCACGCCTCCTGTTGATTATCCAGGATTTTCTGTAAATGGGGTGGGATAAGATAACACTCTTTCTAAATACAAGAGAAATGGGCATGAATTACAGTCACTTAATTGATTCCGCACTCATCTAACAATACAAATCCCTAGTAACTTGCTTTCTGAACAGGACTTGCATGAAATAGCAAGTTTTAAGATGATATTTTTGGGAAGTAACATAGGAATAATGCATTTTTACATATGATAACCATAATTGTGTGATATTTAAAGTGATATCAATCTATATATTTTTGGTGCTAGTGTTCCTTTAACACTTTAAGTGCCAGAGGGGTACCTAAGGAATCGCAAAGCAATGTGTTGGAAACCCCTCTGACACTTAACCCTTTGAGTGCCAGAGGGGTACGCAACGCAGTGCAATGCGTTGTGTACCCCTTTGGTACTCAAAGGGTTAAAGGATTCATGCAGCTGAGCTGGTACTGGCTGGCAGGGGTTGGAAGAGCATTGTGTCATTTTAGTAAAGCTAAATATCTCAAATTATTGTTTTAAATATTTAAAAATTCATATGATAAATGTGATTTTCACTTTACATTTCAGTCTTTAATTTTGCTACCAAACAGTTCTGCATAGTGGTAGATCTTTATATGCCACACATTGTATACCTAAAGTAATGGTTCCCTGAGTTTAACCCTCTGAGTGCCAGAGGGATACACAAAGGGTTAACCCCTTAATGACCAGCGGTCTGGGGAAGTTACCTTCCTTTAAGGACCGTTTTGATTGTTGCCTGCATGCCGAACGGGGGTCTGACAGTGGCTGCTCTGGTCTTGGAGCGGTCAGTTTCAGACTCCGTTTTACTTGCATCTCCCGCAGGGACGCAGTAAGCAAAAAATACGTGATATGCCACAATAGTCACCTGTCCTTCAGGAAAAAAACAAACTGTGACAGCTCTGGCACATCACCGGTCATTAAGGGGTTAATATAGGCAATGACAGGATGTATGCTTAAATTAAACCCCAAGGACTTCATGGAGGCTGGTTTGTATGTGTGTATATTTTTATTTATATAGCACCAACAGGTGCACTTAGAATGTTACAGTTTACACATAATATAGAGGGGATACAATTAGTGCAGCAGTCAAGTGGTTCTATAGAGGATTATCCTAAGGGGAATGCTAGATTAGTATATCTTAGAATAGGAGGTCTCTGCCATGTATAGCTTGCAGTCTAAGAGGTTTGAGTGTGAGAACATACATACATGTATACACTACAGGCCATATACACAAACTATAATAATTCTAGGGCATTCCAGCTGCACTATAGGAGAAGAATACATAGTAACATAGTTGATGAGTCTTAAAAAAGACATGCGTCCATCAAGTTCCCATTGGTTTCAGTTGGGCTTTTAACACCTTGAGTGGTAACTAGATCTCTAATGCACTTCAGAGCAATGCATTGGAGACCTTTCTTGCATTCAAGCGGTTTAACACCCCATTCAAACCAATGGGGATTTGAGGAATTTTCATTTGTCCTCTTTAGTGCTGTGGGTTTCCTTCAGAATGGCTCATCCCCACCATGTGTGGAAATGAGAAGGGTACTTAAAGGGAAACTATTCCCTTAGATATAATTGAGGTTATACAGACACTGCATAGATAATTAATACAATATATATTTAATATGAACTATCCCAAAAGCTTGCCAGCAGGAGGCATTCTGACCGCCATCATGTTTGGCTCAATGGACTGTATAGATTTTTGTGGAGGCCATTTTCTTGTAGCCCTGCACAGGAGTCATTTTTGACACCAGTGAATGGGCAGGTTTCCCTCTAGTGTTTAGAACATTGTGGTGGTCCACAGACAGTGTATGTTGCACAGTGACGTTTATTAATGTCCGAGCAGGGGCATGGCATAATGTGACCCTGCACATGCAGTTGCACTAGAGCCAGGGAAATGTGCTCATTGTAGTTGGAAAACAGCTACCATAATCCACGTATGATTGGCATGCTATGTGTGATGGGAGCTGTAGTCCAGCAATTTCTGGAAGGCAAAAGGTTGATATCTAGTGTTCTGGTGTCTGTATATTAACGCATGAACACCATTCTAGCCCTGGGGGAATGTAGAAGTACAGCAAGTGTTCTACCCTATCTGAAACCTAAGCCTTCCTTTTGATCACTTCTTCTGCCACTTCCCAACTTCTGTTCAAGACGCAGACAGGAACTGTTGGTCACCATGTTTCATCCATCAGTAATTTGTCATCAAAGATTTTTCATGGACATTTCTTTTGAAATGCAAATACATATATATGAACAATCCCCTACCTCTGAGTGGTAACTGTTACCATGTGGGGAATGGGCCCCATACTGTGTGAGTATGGAAGTCAGACAAGAAACTAATAAGGCATATTTACAGAATAATGTTAACTTGGATTGATGTGTAGGTGATAGGAGTAAGCATGTGCTGAGGTCAACAGACTCAGGGGTACCCAACTGGATGTCTACTTGTTCTTTGACTACAGTTCCCATCATCCCCAGCCAGCCAACGGCCTGCTTACGATGATGGGAGCTGTAGATCATTAACAGCTGGTTCAGAGCCAACCCCTAGGTATGTTATTTTTCTCTCCCTCTGTGACTATATTAGAATTTCTGTAAAGGCAGTGCATTTGATGAACACTGTCATTCTTTACTGTTGGACCACTGAAAAATCACATCATCCGATTAAACAGTTAAAGAGACATTAAAAATCCAATCTGGTTGTTAAAAATGAGTTTAAACTGGACTTTAGTCTTCCTGAAATAACAACATCCACAAAGAATTGTCACATCGGTCCAATAAAAGCTATCACAACTTGCAAACAGTCAACTTGTTATGTTTTCTGCACGGTTGAGGTAGCTCCAAAAGCCTTTCCACTTTTAAGTGTTCAATGGGGAGATGTGGGAAATTTAAAGGTTGATATGTTGTAGCAAAAAACACTGCGGGGAAAATCCATTTTTTTCTCTTTTTCAATCTGTTACATCTGGCCATTAAACCCATTCAAGAGTCACAGCTTATTCTTCATTCTCGTTAGTTTAAATCAAACCATGCCAAAAATACATCAGACAGAGGTACTTATTACATCTGTATCATACTACGAGCTTTCGAGGCGGGCTCAAGATTTAAGCCCAAAGACCGAAATGTATTCAGTTTTCTCCCCCCCTGTTTTGAGTGGTTTTGCATGTCAGACATGGCTGCTCACCTGTGGCTCTCTAGCTGCTACTGAATTACAACTCTCATCATCCAGAGCAGAGATGTACAGTTGGAGGCATGCAGCTGTTGTAGACTACATCCTAGGGATAAAGGGAGCTGTAGTCCACAACAGCTCAATGGACATTGTGTCCAACTCGAATCTGGAGAGCCATCTAGTCATTCTGTACTTTATTTACATGTACAGTAATCTAGTTTCACAGACATCATGATTTATTTAAATGTAATGTTTACTTTTCTCATTGATATTAAATACAATATTTACTTTTTTTAATGCCTTTGACGTTTCCTACACATTTCGAAGCAGTGTGTAGAAACATCTTCATCATCCAATGGATTAAAGAGTCCAAACATTCCTAAATTGTTCCCAGGGGTAATTCTACTTTTATTGTAACAATAAGATGCTAAAATGATAATCCATGTGTTGCTTATGATTTACTTGGTTTGCTGTGGAATTTTTCCTCTTTTGACTTTTTACACCTGTCCCTGTGTTATTGGCATTCACATTGTAGACAATTGTCTTTATCCATGTCCTACCTGATCTCATTTACATGCTCCAAAGTGTTTGGAATGTAGGTGAAAATCTTCCCTAAAGCCACTTCATTAGGCTGATGTAAGATAAACTGGAATAGTTGTGGGACAAAACAACCACAGGATGCAAACATTCACATAGAAGTAAATCATAGTTGTATACCCTTAAAGGGTCAGTAATGCCCATTTATAACTTTATTTAATATTGTAGAGGTTACAAAAATAAAGTATATGGAGAAAGCGAAATCTCTTAAACCCTTACAGTTTGAGAGATATTCTCAGCTAAAGTTCCCCCCCTCCCCTTCTCCTGATGTCAGTGCTGTCAGTGGCAGAGCCATTCCGGCTCCCTTACCATCCGGATCTTCTTCTACAGGGTTACCTGTGGAAGGAGGATGTTCATCTTCTGACTTTGACGGCTTGGGGATTGCATCCTCAATACTGAAGAAGAAGGGTTTTTCTTCTAGTGTTGTGGCTACTGTACGTAGTGCCCGCAAACCGGTTTCTTCTGAGGCCTACCATCGTGTTTGGTCGACCTTCCTATCTTGATGTGCTGATAGGGATCTCTCTCAGGATTTTGATCTGCCTACAATCCTGGCCTTCTTGCAGGACGGTGTGGATAAGGGCCTCAGCTTGAGTTTCCTTAAGGTTCAGACTTCTGCTCTCTGTTTTCTTTCAGAGACGCATTGTTATTCTTCCCATCCTGTCTTTAAGACTCCCTCAGCGGGACCTTAATTTGGTCTTGGGTGTCCCTTTGAGTCCTTGGCTACTATTCCTCTACTCCTGCTGACGTGGAAAATGGCCTTTCTTCTGGCGATCGTGTCTGTTCGCCATGTTGCGGAATTTCATGTTCTGTCTTGTAAACCACCCTTTTTAGTGTTTCACAAAGACAAGGCAGTGCTTCACACTTCTCAGAAGTTTCTCCTGAAGGTGGTCTCTGAGTTCCACATTAATCAGGAGATTGTGGTGCCTTCTTTCTGCCCTGACCCTACCTCTGACAAGGAGAGGGATCTCCACTTGTTAGGTTGGTGCTTTGTCTTAAGTTTTATGTACATCTCACCGAGTCCATGAGACAATCTGATGCGCTGTTCGTCATTCCTGAGGGCCCCAGGGCAGGAAGACCTGCATCCAAAGTGACTATTGCATCTTGGATCAAGTCCACTATTCATAAGGCTTACGAGCTAAGGAAGAAGCCGTCCCTTTTCGGGTTACGACTCATTCTACCAGATCTATTTGGGCTTACAAGAATCAGGCCTCCTCTGACCAGTTGTGCAAGGCTGCTACTTGATCATCGGTGCACACCTTTTCAAAGCACTACTGTGTTGATGTGCTGGCATCAGCTGACGCCAGCTTTGGGAGAAAGTTCCTGGAGGTAGTCTTGCCTGTCTAGTATCTTCTTTGGTTCTTTGTGCTTCCTTCACTTTTGAGCCCGGTTGGCTCTAGTTCAATGTGCTGTATCACAGTTTTGGGGTGTTGTTACCCTTGTTCAGTGTCCATTGATACCTCATTTGTTTTGTTGGGCTATCTCTGATCTGAGGGTTCATATCTGCTCTGGTGACTTTGGGGGCCTTGTGTCTGGTCCTTGTCTTACTTCTCACCTCTGGGAAACTTAGTGGCTGGATATCCCGAAGTTACCAGTAACCTGTATTGGACGACAGAGAAAAGAGGAGTTTAGTCTTACCTGTTAAATCCTTTTCTCTTAGTCCGTACAGGTTACTGGTCTCCCACCCTGTCAAGGGACCATGCTTGGCTGTCCTGTGGCGGATTGTGGGGGTCCTTCTGGGTCATGATCACAGGAGTCTTCTTTCCCTTCTACTATCTGGAGCTGGTTGGCTAGCTGCAGCCAAGGAGGGAAGGTAGGCTCCACCCCGTAAGGGTTTGAGTGATGGCATTTTATCCAAATATTTTATTTTTGTAACCCCTACAATATTAAATAAAGTTATAAACGGGCATTACTGACCCTTTAAATACTAGATAAGTCCCCAGTGCATTGTTTTGTACTCTACTGGGGTTAAGAATCCTGTTTACATCAATTTGTCATTTTTTACCTGTCCTCGATGGTACATTTAATTTGATCCAGACTCAAGTTCATCTAGGTACATCAGCCTCCACATGATTAACTTGCACTGTGAATGTTCATTTTACACTGTACACTTATTTGTACCTTACACCACTCAATTGTTTTTGATGTGTTTGTATACGTGGTGTTCTTGTTCTAAGCTTGAAAAGCCATTAATCATGCTGTGTAATATGAAATAAATATTTACTTAGCAGAGATGCTATGTCTTTGGGTGGTCTATTAACCTTTTGATTGACTGAGCGTTCTGAAGCTCAATGCAGTTTTCCACTGTGTCCTGATATTGCATTAGGGTCACCTGTTTAAAATATATTGGGATTTACAGATTTTTGTAAACTGTTATACAGCGCATTACTCTGGGGCAAGTAATAAAATAAAGAGAACATGTCAAGTAATTCTGAATCGAACTACAGTATAGGGAAGGAATAATAATTCCTCATATTCCCATTGAACATTTTAACACTTTGAAAGCTCTTTAGCACCCAAAGATTTCAAAGCCCCACTAAAATCATTAGAGGTTTTAAAACCATTTCAATACATTTTTTTATCCCTTTTTTAGTTCTTACATGGCAAAAGTAGGTAGGATGTGTAAGACCTGCTTTCTTCAGACAAATATTGATTTCACAATAAAAATTAAGCTGAATGGAAAAAAATGTAAAGCAAATATACAAAAAAATAGGTATAGGTAAGAAATTAGATGGGAGTGGTGGAGAGTGACACATTGTTGTGTGTGTTTGGAATCCACTGGGTCCACTGTGGCACTCTATTAGATGTTACTGCAAAGAATTCTTTGAATGCATTAGAAATGCTGTAAAACTAGGGATTCCTTGATGGACACAGGTCATTTTGATCTTTTTCAGACAATGTAAATATGCACAGAAGTATATTATATACAGTGAATATATAAAGTCCACACACACATTATCGAAATTGCAGCTGTTGTTGATGTGAAGGCAGAAGTAAAGACACATCATGTCAGATTATTTTCACCTTTAATAAGCACTTGCAATGAACATTCTTTATGGGAGGAATATATAAATAATATGTATAATGTGAAATTACCAAATTTGTTGGTACACAGTGGCAACAAAAGACACAGGACTGAAGTTATTGGAGGTTTGCCGAGGAAGCCTTCATTCTGCAGTTGATCAACAATAACTGATGATCTAAAATAAAAAATATGACCTAGTGAAATAGCTTAGTTGGTTAATGCACCAGCTGTGGAATCTTCTCAGGGTTGCAGGTTCTAGTCACCAGCAGAGTTAAATATCTGCCAATCGGCATTGGACCAGCGTGGCAGATTAGGGCCCATCTATCACTATGAAGTGATAGATCTACTTTAAGTTGGGATATTCTCAAAACTTGACCTGTTGGTGTGTTCTCTAATAATAATCACCGCTGTAAAGGTATGTTTCACTCCTTAGTACATCTTGGCCGTTAACTGGATGCCTTTATTTCCAAGAGAATCCAGAGTATGATGTGTCAATACATTACGTGTACAGTCTGGTTTTACATTACAGTGGAAGACCATTAGCCTGCCATTACGCACCATTCAAGTGATTTTATTTCTTAATTAACAGTTTAGCCACTGCGATTAAGGCTTCCTGAATCCTTGATCTAAATACGACAAGTGCTTTAGGACTTGTACCAATTTGGATCAATCACAGGGGAAATAAGGATTTAGTTGAACTTGAGAGTACAGATCTTCAAAGAACAGCTATCCGGGCTGACGTCCATACACAAAGCCTTCTAAAGGCATTTATAAAAAATATATTTCATGAAATGTCTTATATATAATTGGTGTTCCTTTTCCTTTTTCATTTTCGCATGTTTATTGTCATCTGGTGTGAGCCAGATTTATGGCACTGCAGTAGTTTTTGTGCGTTTTGGCTTGGCTATTTTTTATGACATCACCTTGATCTATATTCAGTGTGTGATTTCAGTTGGTCCCAGTGTTAAATATTTTTATAATTATGCTGGTTTTGGCAGTTGTGTTGGAACTTTTTCACATCTCTTTAATGAACATGTTTTACCTCTGGGCTTATGAGACAAGCGCAAGTTTGAAAAATTAATAGTGTAGTTTTAATGCTAAGATTAGGCAGAAATGTATGAGCACAGAAGCATGTTTGGAGGGGGGAGGTGATGTAGATAGAATTACATAACACTACATTTTCCCTTGAGATGGACTAGGGGTAGTCAACATTTAGCCTTCCAGATTTTGGAAACTGTACCTACCATCATCTTTAACCAGCTGTAGTATCTAATAGTTGGAGAGCCAAAGGTTGACTGCCCCTGGTATAGGAACACTGTGGGATATACATTTTAATATATTCTCATTTTTAATCCCTTATAGCAGCTAAGTGGAGCTACTGATTAAAAAAGCACTAAATACATCCACATTACTGGAAAGGAACTCCTCTAAAACAATGGAATTATATCTTCATATTTTCAGTTCCAGATGGGTATACAGTTTTTGGCACACCCATCTGGCACTCAAAGGATTATGATATTGAATCTTATTGTTACAGATTCTGTGACCAAAGGGATTTTTTTCTAATTGATTTTGTATTATGTTTGTAGGTGTTAAGTAGTTCATTTGAGGCCATAGGCCTGTGAGGGAACTCAACATGTGAGTCAAACCAGCGGCACCACAGAGAGCAAAAAAATGTACATTTATTTAAATAGGGGTTTTAACGCTTTGAGTGCAGGTGGGGTACGTGTTGCGTACCCCCTCTAGTACTCAGAGGGTTAACACTTTGAATGACACAGGTATCCTGCGTATTGCAACACAATGCGATGGATACCTTTCTGGCACTGTGATTTCATCAGCTAGGTATGTGCATTTTTTTAAACAATACTTTCAAAAATAATTATATTTAATGGCCAATTACAAAAAAGGAAATGCACATGATAATTTCCCTTTAATTAAACATAATTGCTCTGCTAATACGGTTTCTCTGTGATCCAATACAGGTTACTGGTAACTTTGGAGTTGGCGATCAGCCCCTTTAAGTAGGTTGGAACAATTCTGAGAAGTGACTGCTGGGTGGAGCCTACTTTCTCTCTTTAGCTTGCAGCTAGCCAATCCCCATCCAGTAAGATTTGTTCCTTGGTCAAGACACAAGGCAAGAGAACAGTTCTGCTATAGTTTTAGCTTCTTTATTATTTTTCTGTTAGATATGGAATACCACCATTAGACGGATTAGACTGACAATTCCCATCACCCAAATGTGGATAGCTCAGTTTACCAGGTCTATTGTGGACCTATGCCCTGAGGGGAAAATCTAGGCTGCAAGTTCTTTTCCCAGGAGTTTCCCACTGAGGCTTCTTCTTGATATATGGTAATCTGAAAACAGAAGACCATCTGAAAAGGTGAGCAACCCTTTGAGTGCTGTAGCCCTCATGTCCCATGCTTCCCCTTCTCACAGTGGTTTTCTTGGAGTTCCTATTACATACTCATGCACTCATTGGGTTTATCTGTATGTCTGTTGGGTGTTTGGAGCAAGTTTCAGCGGTAACTTAACCCCAAGGCTGCTGGCTGGCAAATTTTGCAGGGTTGTGAGCACTTTCCCTACTGGGATCAGTGTTTATTGGGTCTGCTGACTCATTCTAGTGGGCATTTGAGTGTTTTTACATTTTGTTCTAACTTTGCAAAATGTATGTTCTGGTGCACTTTTACCACATAGACGTCATTGCTCCATTCACTCCTATGGGACTTTACAGTTTGGGACATATCTCTGCAACTGCTCCACGTAGCGAGGTCAGAGGTGGCTCATGTTGTTGGTCTGTCCTTGCTCTGTTATCCGGTCAACGTTCTGGGCATGTTGGGGGGCTCAGGGGGCTTCTGGCGCTGTTGGGGTGCTTTTTTCAAGAAACTACATTGCTTCACACGCTAGTTTCTGAGGCTCCTGCCACAGCAGCCATTTTGTGCATTTTCTGAACGAGTATCCTATGCAGGGCTTGGACTCTGTTCTCTCCTCAGCAGTTTAACCCTTCGTCTGCCAGATAAGTCTATTTTGGCGTTTCTGGGGTGAATAATTTATCATACACACTATTTTTTGGGTGTTTCTGATACTTTGACCGTTTGATTCTGTGAGCATGTCTATTCCATTAGACCTTTGGGCTAGACCCAAGACTAAGGACACTGGGGCGTCTGTGTCCCCTATTGCTCATTGCTCCTCATGTCACTCAGGGTTACCTAGAGAATACTCAGGTCATGTTTGCGCAGCACGCGTTGCTGCTCCTGAGTCCCCTGCAGGGACCTCCAGCTATGCACTAGAGCCGGTTTGGATGCAAGAGTTAAGGCTACTACCAGGGACCTTCGGTCTACCTTACAACTCCTTCCATCCACTTTGCAGGGGATCTTCCACTTGTGGCAGGCCCCTACCCCTATCAGGTCTTCCCTGCCTAAACCGCTGGGTGTACCTGATGCTTCTGATTCCTCTGAGGAGGAATTATTGTTGTCTTCTGATAATGAAGACAGTTCTGCTGTCCCTTCCTCTCAGTTTTTTTGGGGAACCCTTTGAGGCTGACCCTGTTCCCTCAGCTGAGGGCCTGATCAGGGCTGTGTGGTGGCTACGATGCTTAGTGCATATAAGCCGGCTTCCTCTAAGGCCTACCATAGAGTTTGGTCTACCTCTCTCTCTTGGTGTGCTGATATGGACCTGTCTCAGGATTTTGATCTTCCTACGGTCCTTTCCTTCCTCCAGGATGGTGTGGATAAGGGTCCTAGTTTGAGTTCTCTTAAGGTTCAGACTTCTGCTCTCTCTGTTTTCTTTCAGAGGCACATTGCTATTCTTCCTGATGTCAAGGTTTTCTGCCAGGGTGTTGCTCATACCCGTCCTATCTTTAAGACTCCTGCTCCTCAGTGGGACCTTAACTTGGTTTTGGGCATCCTTCAGCACCCTCCCTTTGAGTCCTTGGCCACTATTCCTCTGTCTGCTGACGTGGAAGATTACTTTTTTTCTGTTGGCAATCGTGTCTGTTCGCCCTGTTGCGGAGCTGCATTCCCTGTCTTGTAGGCCACCTTTTTTGGTGTTTCACAAGATGTTGGATGTTGTGCGTTGTCGTAAGTTCTATGTGCATCGCAGCTGCGGCAGTCTGACACATTTTTTTGTCATTCCTGAGGGTCCCAGGGCAGGGGAGCCTGCTTCCAAGGTAACCATTGCTTCTTGGATCAAGTCCACTATTCGTTAGGCTTACAAACTTAGGAAGAAGCCTGTCCCCTTTCATGTCACCGCTCATTCTACGTGGTCTATTGGGGCATCTCGGGCCTACCAAAATCAGGCCTCAGCTGATCAGTTGTGCAAGGCGGCCACTTGGTCATCTGTGCATACCTTTTCAAAACACTATCGTGTGGATGTGCTGGCATCGGCTGAGGCCAGTTTGGGGAGGAAGATCCTGGAGGCAGCTTTGCCTGTCTAGGATCTCATTAGTCTCTCAGTATTCTTTCACTTTTGAGCCCTGTTGGCTCTAGTTCAGTGTGCTGTGTAACAGTTCCTGGGGTCTGTTTTACCCCTGTCTGTTGACACTTTGTGGTTATTGTTGAGCTGTTCATGATCTGTTGGTTTATTGGTGCTCTGGTGACTTTGGGGGCCTGCACCTCTTCATTACCTTTCTTCCCGCCCTGGGAAACTTAATGGTTGGACATCCCAAAGTTACCAGTAACCTGTATTGGATGACAGAGAAAAGAGAATTTTAGACTTACCTGTTAAATCCTTTTTTCTTAGTCCATACAGGTTACTGGTCTCCCACCCTGTCAAGGGACCATGCTTGGCTCTCCTGTGGCAGAACGTGGGGGTCCTTTCGGGTTCATGCTTACAGGAGTCTTCCTTTACCTTCTTACTACCTAGTAAATAGTTAGTCTGCAAATCTTACTGGATGAGGATTGGCTAGCTGCAAGCTAAGGAGAGGAGGTAGGTTCCACCCAGCAGTCACTTCTCAGAATTGTTCCTGCCTACTTAAAGGGGCTGATAGCCTACCCCAAAGTTACCAGTAACCTGTATGGACTAAGAGAAAAGGATTTAACAAGTAAGACTAAAATCCTCTTTTTCGTACAGAAAACTTTACATAATAGATCTTTAATATGAGTAGCTTGTATTTCAGCATCAATGTTCTTTTCTTGTACATGATTACTTTAAAATAACTTTTTATTTATGCTGCAGAGCACTGGGGCCAATGTATTAAGAAGAATTGGTGCAATTCTAGGACAAGATAGGAGTAATAGTCCAGGAAAGGCTGCAGGGCCTCAGATTGCCCAGCCTTGTATTAAATTGCTGATAGAAGCTGCTGAGGTCCTGGACAATGTAGCAGCCCCTGTCAGATTACAAAATCTTCTCCCATAGGATCAGACGTTGAGAAACATCATCATTGCCTGGGACTTTTTGTATCTAGAACTGGAAAAGGTCCATAGAACAAGTCAATTAAAGGGGCAGACACATAGGAATCCATGCAGAATTTTGGCTCAAAACTGGACGCGTTTCATAATTTCATTTGAAAAGAGTTTTAATTTGGCCTGGTTTGCCATATCTTTGTGACTTGGACAGTATTAGTAGGAGAACAGTTACACAGTGCAATGTTTTATGTACATCTTCATTTTATTGTGACAACCATAAATTCAGAACATGAATAAAATACTGGAAAAGAGCAATAGACATGAAAATAAACACTGTGAAAAGATGGAGCCTTTTGAATAGCTTACACCACTGTTAATCAGTGTCCTTGGGGTATATCAACAGGTCAGTTTTTCAAGATAGCCATGCTTAAGAACAGGTAGGTGTTCAGTGGCTCATCCATTTTGATTGAAATGCCTCTTCTTAATAAGGAATATGCAAAAACCTAACCTAGTGGTGTGCCCTGAGGACTGGAGCTGAGAAGCACTGCTCTACACCATTTAGACAGGGATTTCTGCTCCACTGTAGGGGTTAGATTTGTCAGGACTAGGAAGAAGCACGCCAATGACAGGTAACCAAAAGCCCATATTCAGTAAACCATAGAAGTGCATTTCTGGCACAACCCCACAACCCAACTGCACCATAGTGGACAAATAAAAAATTCACATTGATTTTTAATGCGGCTTTTAATCCCTTGAATGTTAGGTCTCAGTTGGTTTGATCCAGAATTCCTTCTCTGAGTGAGTGGTAAGCTACAATGTGTCCTTATTGCTCCCTGTCAGTGGTAATCCTGATATTACTATATTTACTGTGAAATCTTACTATAAATTGTTCCCCTCCCGCCCCTTTTCTGTTTCGTAAGCCGCCTCCCCTCAGATCTGAAAGCGGATCGCAAGGAGGGACAATCTTCATTCAGTATAAGGAAAAACCTGCCCTCCTTCGTCAAAGAGGGCAGGGTTTTCCTTATACTAGAGGAAGGAAGATTGTCCCTTGTTGTGATCTGTCCGGTCAAGCGACCAGACTTCAGATGTGAGGGGAGGTGACTTACCAGACTGAAAAGGGGCAGGAGGGGGACAATTTATATTATTATTTCACATCAAATATATTTATATCAGGATTACCACTGACTGGAAGCAATAATATACAGTATAAGGACACATTGTAGATTGGCACTCACTAACCATTTAATGAATACAGCCTCATATTGCCTACATGGTGCAATGTACATGGCTCTTGATTTCTACAATGGAGCACATATTATGTTTAAAAAGATAGTAATATCTCACTAGAAATGACGATCCGATTAATCCCTATACTTTTTAATAATGTGGTTCCTTCTGCAATGGTCTTATCGGTTTCGTTTTTTTGTAATTACATTTTAAGCGTCCCCCTCCTGGCCCTTTCACCTACGTTACTATACTGGACAATATTGAGTCTGTCAGTATAAGACACCACCCCCAGATGAAGGAGGGCAGGTTTTTCCTTATGCTGATACAAGATTGTCCCTTGTTGCGATCCATACTGATTAGCTTTCTGCTTGGAAGAAAGAATAGTGATGTCATTAAAAGTGGAGGGGGAATGTTAAAATATAATTACAGAGAAAACGACACTGATAAGAACATTGCAGAAGATACAGAGCATTATTAAAAAGTATAAGGAATAATCAGATCTTAATTTATCGTGAGACGTTACTATCTCTTTAAAGGGGATCTATCACCCCCTATACACGTTTGTCTTAAAATTTAAGTTATATAGCGAATAGGTGGAATAATGTATTAATTTCTTTTTTAAAATCACTATTCAGTGAATAATACTGCCCTGCGCCCTACTTCTGGACAGACTGCAGTTACCAGCTAGGTACCACAGTCTCTCTCTCTTCCTCTGCTCCCCTCCCTCTGTCCTGCCTCCTCTGATGACAGAGGCTTTCTGCCTGTAAGCTGGAGCACTCTCATTGGCAGAGCTCGATATCTAGCCAATGAGATCCTTCCAGCTTACAGACAGCCTCCGTCATCAGAGGAGGCTGGATAGAGGGAGGTGAGCAGAGAAAGAGTGACAGGCTGTGGTACAGAGCTGGTAACTGCAGTCTGTCGAGAAGTAGGGCTCAGGGTAGTGTTTATTCGTTGAATTTCTGCCAAATAGCAATTAAAAAAAAAAATAAATTAGTACATTATTCCACCTATTCGCTATATAATCTAAATTTTAAGACAAACTTGTATAGGGGTGATAGATCCCCTTGAATGCACTGTTGCTCTCACAAGCTGTTTAAAATGGTAAGTAAGAGTTGCAAAAGCAGATTAGTCCCTTTATTATAAAGAGGACTCCATCCCTTTATGCACACACCCACATGCATATCCACCCTATCTTACTATGGCCAGAACATCCTAATGCTAATTTTGCTCTTCAGATGCACTTGATATGTCTCTCTAATTCAAGGGGTTAAACATCCTAATTTAAATTAATAGGAATTTTAGAAATGTTTGTGTCCTCTATAGAGCAGCAGTTGGTTTGGCCCATATTGGCTTTATACATAGCACCCAATGTATTTCATCTTTGATGTTGTAATCTTTGCACAATAGGTGGGGCAAAGTAGATAGATTTTTTTTAGGTCTTCCATTGCTTAGCAGTGCAGAATATTCCAGAATATGCTGTCTCTTCCTATTATACCTTTTGAGTGTGAACTGGGTACACTTTACTTATCCCTCTGGCACATACAGGGTTAAAAAAAATAACAGCTTTCAAATATATAGCACATATCCTATCACACAAAATTGCTGTTTTCCTCTACAATAACCTTTTCACTGTTTAACACTTTCAGCGCCAGAGGAGTATGTAACGCATTGCAACGCAATGCGTTGCGTACCCCTCTGACACTGAAAGGCTTAAAGGGATAGTAATACTTCGTTTTAACTTTATTTTATTTTGTAGGCATTAAAAAAACATGAAGAATGATACAAGTCTTATCTCTCAAACCTTTATGGTTTATGAGATATTCACAAGCAAAGTTTCCCCCTCCCGCCCCTTTTACCTACTGTAAACAATCTCTTCTCAGATGTGGAATGCAGTCCATAGACTGGACAGATAACAGAAGGGGACAATCTTATTCCTATGAAAACAATGAAATCCCTGCCCCCCTTGACAAGCTTTTCAGGTTTTTCCCTTATCTTAATTGAAGATTGTCCTTCTCTGCAGTCTACTTGGGCACCTCCCTTCTGCTCAGGCTGAATAGTGTTACATCAGTAAAAGGGGCGGCAGGGGGGCACTTTGTCATTGAATTACTCTGGAACTACAACTCTGACAGAATTGAAATAACACTCTCCAAAGTCCAAATACTATGATGATTAATTAGAGCTGTTTTTATTATGAAACATTACTATCACTTTAAGGATCGCAATGCATTGTAGATCTTTTCATGCTGAGTAAAAGAAAGAGAATACCATTGCTGGAAATTAATCATTTAACCTTTTAAGGACTCATTTTCCAGCAATGGGAGTCTTTCTTTTACTCAGCATAAAAATATCTACAAGACATTTTTATTTTCAAATTGTGTTGCTATCCCCTTAAGATGTAGACCTGCCATCCATGAAACAATTGCATTTAGACACGCTTACTTTGGGCTTGACAGCAGGTGAAAGGTCAGGGGCTGAAAAAAAGTCTTGAGTGTCATCCTCACAGAGGGATTCTTTAGAGTCAAAGGTTGTAAAAATGTCACCTGAAGTGACAGACTGCAAGAAAGATGTTGCACATTATGCCATACATGAAACAAGTAAGGGTTGGATTTCATGGGCTCTTGGAACGAACGTGTCAGCATGTTTGCCATGTTCCAATCTCAAGTTTAATTTAAAAAAGTACTGCACGTTTTTTTTAATAAAAAAACCTATGTTATAGAGCTTTTCCCGCTGAGTAAAAAAGGACACTCCCACCACTTTCAGTTGTTTTATTGAAAGAATGTGGAAGTGACCTTACAGCACGTTTACTTCCTGAAAGTTCATACTGACAGCATGACTCAGCAGTTTCTGTCACATTCTATGGAGAACTGTTTGTCAGTGACTCCCCTCTCCTTGAGAATGCAGTAGAATAACTAATTGGAATCTGACCAGTAGATGGCACTGTTAATGTAAAAAAAAAAACAAGAACTGTAATCACTCTGGAAATATGCATCTCTCAGCAGTGGGAGTATTCTTAACTCAGCAGGACATGCCCTACTATGTTTATATTTCATAATAAAATTGTATTGCTCCTTTAACCCCTTAATGACACATGACGTGTGAGGACCGTCCTGCTGGTCTGGACGTTGAGGTCCTGGCACATCTTGGAATAATGGGATGACAGCGTGGATGCATGCCATTTAATTGCACCAAAAAAAAAAAAAAAGTTCCTTAGTCCTTAACGGCCGTTCCGGATTGGATCATCGATAAGGGGTTAAGTTCTGCTCTGTATCCCTCTGGAAATGACATCAGATGTGTGTTGGGTGTGGGGGAAGTTATTCCGTTGTAGTATTCAAGAGAGTCTAGTCATCGACTACTGTTCTAACATACACTTATAGTAACAACTGAGTCACCAACTACAGTTCTCCATAAAATATTATAGTAACAAGTCCATCACTTTGTGACAGTTTGAACGAGTCTAACTTTTGACTGTAGAAACAACCAGCAGTGGAAGCACCCTTGTTTTACTTGGCTTGGAAAAGCCTTACAGTATATGATTTTTCCATACGAGTACTGTACTGATCCATAACATGTGACATCCTGAAATGTTTTATATCTTGCCATAAAAGTACATTGATTAGTTACTATTTGATACTTTAACTGTTGTACTGCAGGCTGATAAATTATGCAATAAGTAGCATTATTTGCAGCTATTTCTAGATGTTGTCATAGATACATTATCGTATAAGTAGTTATTGTATGAAATAACTAGCTTAAAGTTTGCAATTCCAGGGCTTCATACTTTAATCCAAAAGAGTTGTAATAGATGTACAAAGTAATGGTAATGGCAGCTTTTCTTGTTTTATGAATAAGCAAGTCATATCAGTTTTCTTGGCTACTTTCTGATACCAAGATGTTTGCATATTCATTAGTGGTCCCCTCCCCTCTTTGATTGCCTGTGAAGAATGACACATATTAGTATATGTTACACATGCACGTCACATTAAGACACATCACTCCCACTGTGTGCACACTATACCTCTTTTGCTGTAAATATGTTTGTCCCCTATAGTGCCTTCACCATAATTTCTCCTTTAATTTTAAACTTAGGGCCCCTATCTATGTAGTGTAGTTTGCATATAGCTTCTGCATTTTAGGGATGCATATTGTAGTGAAGTAAAAAAGGGGAGGGGGATATACTCACAAAGAAAAGAGGAGCCATTCTGGGACACACCACCTGTACCATATACAACAGGGGTGTCCAAGATCAGTCCTCAATGGCTGCCAGCAGTGCAGGATGTAAGGATTTCCCTGATAAGCACAGGTGAGTCAGTCACAATGAATGATCCTCTGATTAACTCCCCTGTGCTTAATCCTTACATCCCGGCCTGTTGTCAGCCCTTGAGCCTGAATTTCGCCAGCCCTGATGTAGAAGAAGTAAAAAATTTGCATTGAGGTTGATGGTGGAAAGGTAATAAATGCAGTGTGAACCAATGCACTGAAGACCTCTCTGGCACGTAAGGGTTAAAAAGCCCCATTTAACCCTTTGAGTGACAAATGGGTATGCAAAGCATTGCTTTACAATGGATTTCATACCCCTCTGGTGCTCCAAGGGTTAAACATTTTTTTTAAATTTTTATTTGTGTCCCTCGTGCTGCAGTTGGTTTGCCTAGAATTACTCGCTTTGCTTTTGCACTTAAACCTTTGAGTGCCAGAGAGGTATTCAACATATTGCGGAGCAATGCGTTGGATACCCCTCTGGCAAACAGAGGGTTAAGGCACTATCTATGTGATGTGATTTACATAGAACGCCTACAAAAGTGCAGATTAGAGGTGTATATCTTAGACAAAAAAATCTAACTGAATGGTTTGTTCCAACTACTAAAATGTGGACTGAAAGGTGTGTGAGTGATGAAGACCATGTGATGTGAAGGCAAAGCCAAGAACCACATCTAATGGTGTACTGAGTGCATTCTGTATCCCTGATACACTATCAGCCGCACTCCTGTACTTTACATCCACTGGGTGTATGTGCTTTCTTCTACATCTCTGCTTGTGTTTTTTAAGATTATGGCCATGTAATCTGACGGGCAGGATTTCACTTCACTAATGTTTATTTTGTGTCTGGTTCATGTTCCTTAATTGTGCCTGGATCCTCTTAAACTTTACATTGTACTTCAAGAATTTAAATGGCATCATGATTACGCTGTAGACTTCATAATTACAGCGTTCCACTTATGTGTTTCCTTACTAAACATCTTGTCCAGACACTAGCAGTTCGTACCCTTACACCTGCTGCAGTGTCCGTGAGGAGCCTCGTTTTAGTATATAGATCGAAAATTAGGTGAAGACTGAGTGGATGTTAATGAAAGGGAAATTATTTTAGATTAAAAGCAAAATTTATTTGAATTGCTGATCCCACACCACGGTGGTCAGCCTCGTCCAAGGTAAAATGTGCACTTATATCCATTACTTCTGTTTGTTGGCCATTATATCCAATTAGAATGTAGGAATCAGGGAACACTTCTTCTTATTCTCATTTATCATATTTGCATAACTGTCAGTTGTCCCTAATATCCAGAGACAGTCCCTGATTTGACCTCTTGTCCGTGAGTCCTGCTGTCCCTGCTTTTAACCCCTTACCGCCCAAGGATGTACGTGCGCGCGGCCGGTCACTAAGGGGTTAAAATTGAATCTCAACCCCAAATTCCATGTGCTTGTCATGAAGAAAAGCAAAAACAAAAAGCAATCCTGCGCTGCTCCATACAAATTACCTAAATGTTAACTCTGTGTAGAGTATATATTATACCATTGTGTTAAAGGGGAACTTTCACATATAAGGATTCTGATTGTTTTTTATTTTCTAATTGTATTTTACTTGCCTAGTTCTTAATGCACTTCCTTATTCTGCGGCACACTGAATCTTCAGTACAGCTCTGCAGGACTTCCCAGTGCTTTAATTCTCCTGCCACCTCCTTCCTGGATGTCCCAGGGAGAGCGTTCAAACTTCCCTTCGTAGTGGAGTGAGTCACGTCTTCCATTACAACAAGCTCCGTTTATCCTTATACTGTATATGCAAGTATAATGATAAACGGAGCGTGCTGTAACGATGGATGCAACTCACACCACTAGGAAGGGAAGCGTGAACAATTACAGCACTGGGAAGTCCTGCAGAGCTGTACCGAAGATTCAGTGTGCCGCAGAATGCAGTGCACAAATACTGAACTCTACATATCTTAAGAACTAGGCAAGTAAAATAAAACAAAATAATCCTAATATCATTTTAATAAATTAAGCAACTGGCCAAAAGTGTTTTTATATGTAAAAGTTCCCCTTTAACTTTAAAATGAGGATTTTGTTGGATATTTTGGCCAACGTATGTTTAAGCTTGCTTAAAATGATAGTAATACTTGAAATTTAATACATTTAATTTGGTAGAGTTTTAAAAAATAAACTAATTGCGCCGTTTCCTATCACCGTAAAGGTTTGGGAGATATCAGTCTGCAAAGTTCCCCCTTCCTTCCCCTTGTGCTGACGTCAGTTTTCGAACTTACAGACGGAGATCAAAGTCCATAGACTGTCCTGCGGCTCTTCAGCAGAGCGGTTGCAGAGATACGTCCCAAACTGTACAGTCCTATAGGAGTGAATGGAGCAATGGCATCTATGCGGTAAAGCGCGCAAACTCAAATTTTGTCACAGTTAAAACAGTGAAATAAAATTACATGAGACATCACTAGAACAAGTTAGAAGACCCAAAACACACTGAATCCAGTAGGGAAAGTGACAATAACCCCCCAAAAGATGCAAACAAGCAGTGTTACGTTACCACATAAACCTGCTCCAAAACACCCGGCAGACATACAGATACACCCAATGAGTGCAGGAGTGTACAATAAGAATTCCCAAGGAAAAAAAACCCTGTGTGGAGGGGCACTGTGGGACATTTGGACCTGCAGCACTCAAAGGGTTGCTCACCTTTCCTGCAGATCTTCTTCCTTCAGATTACCATGTATCAAGAAGAAGCCTTTGTGGGCAACTCCTGAGGAAAGAACTTGTACCCAAGATTTCCCCCCCAGGGCTTAAGGTCCACAAAAAACAACTAGATACTGAGCTAGCCACATCTATGGGCATTGTAAGTTATGGTAATCTGCCTAATGGTGGTAATCAATTTCTAATAGAAAAATAAATAATTTCTAAAAACTATAGCAGAATTGTTCTCTTTCCTGTGTCTTTACCAAGGAGCAAATCTTTCTTGAGCTGGTTGGCTAGCTGCAGCCAAGGAGGGAAGGTAGGCTCCACCCTCTGCAATCAATTCTAGAATTGTTCCTGCCTACTTAAAGGGGCGGATTGCCTACCCAAAGTTACCAGTAACCTGTATTGGACGACAGAGAAATTTAAATTTCCCTGATGAACTCTTTAAGGAAACGCATTGGATTTAAAAACACCTACTTAAAAACACATAAATGTAAAGAAATAAAATATCTAATATCTTAATAAAAAGACGGACCTGCTTTCAAATGGGAATTATTAGCAGTGAGTGGGTGGAGACCTAAAAGGACCGGAGCACTTCCACCAGTCCATTGGCTTGATTTCACGTAGTCATAGGCCAAGCACGCCAAACAAAAAAAAATGCCACATAACAATTGTGCATGATTTAGCTTTAATGGAAATCTATCATCCCTATACAAGCTTGTCTTAAAAGTTAGGTTATATAGCGACTAGGTCGAATACTGTGTCAATTTCCTTTTTAAAATCGTTATTTGGCAGAAATTCAACGTGTAAACATTATCCTGTTCCCTACTTCTGTACAGACTGTGGTTGCCTGCTCTGTACCACAGTCTGTCACTCTTTGTCTGCTCCTCTCCCTCTATCCAGCCTCCTCCAATGACAGAGGCTTTCTGCATGTAAGCTGGAGCTCTCTCATGCTGGTAACCGCAGTCTGTCTGGAAGCAGGGAACAGGATCATGCTTACATGTTGAATTTTGGCCAAATAATGATCTTAAGAAGGGAATTAATACAATATTCCACCTAGTCGCTATATAACCTAAGTTTTAAGACAAACTTGTATAGGGGTGATAGATCCCCTTTAAAGGGTATCTATCACCCCTATACAAGTTGCTCTTAAAGGGATAGTAATACTTCGTTTTAACTTTATTTTATTTTGTAGGCATTAAGAAAACATGAAGAATGATATAAGTCTTATATCTCAAACATTTATGGTTTATGAGATATTCACAAGCAAAGTTTCCCCCTCCCGCTCCTTTATACCTACTGTAAACAATCTCTTCTCAGATGTGGAATGCAGTCCATAGACTGGACAGATAACAGCAGGGGATACTCTTATTCCTATGAAAACAATGAAATCCCTGCCCCCCTTGACAAGCTTTTCAGGTTTTTCCATTATCTTAATTGAAGATTGTCCCTCTCTGCAATCTACCTGGGCATCTTCCTTCTGCTTTGGCTGAGCAGTAAAAGGGGCGGGAGGGGGACACTTTGCTTGTGAATATCTCTTAAACCATAAAGGGTTGAGAGATAAGACTTATATCATTCTTCATGTTTTTTTAATGCCTACAAAATAAAATAAAGTTAAAATGAAGTATTACTATCCCTTTAAATGTTTATATAATAATTTTTTTTTTTTTTTGAGTATTTCATTAATTTAGTATTTTAAAATGTTATTTGGACAAAATAGAAGGAATAAATATTGCAGTGACCCTACTTCCAGATAGACTGTGGGTACAGCTCTATACCTGCAGTCTGTAACTCCGCCTCTTCTCTCCTCCCTCTATCCAGCCTCCTCCAATGAAGGAGGCGTCTGTCTGTAAGCTGCAGTGATCTCATTGGCAAAGATCGAGGCGGTTGTGCAATGCATTGGGAAGCAATGTATCATTAACCCTTTGTGTGCCAGAGGGGTGGCAATGCGTTGCCCATCCCTCTGACACAAAACAGGTTAATGATATGATTTCATGTTTCATTTATGCATGATTAATGTCTTTTGTTATGGAAATGCAGTTTTAAGTCTGTACAAGGTTTTCTGTTGGTGTCACACTATATGTTTCTAATGGCAACTAGTGACGTTCTGTCATGTGGCTGCCCAAGGGTTAAGTAACCCTGGTATTGCTTCTGAAATGTTTTCATGTATGCACGTGTACTCATTTTTCACTATCCTGTTTAGCTGTATAAAACGCTGAATACCTAATGGCTGTTAATAAATAACCTTACACATGTATACTGTTGTTTGTTTGTGGTCTCTGTGTTTAAAAAAAAAAAAAAAAAAAAAAGTGGAATCATTTTGGGGCAGACCAGAAAAGATTAGTATAAACTGTACAATTCCTATTGATTGGGGCTTTTAGAGTGCCAGAGGGGTATCCAGCGCATTTATTTATACCCTATGATGCAGTTGTTTGGTCCAAAGGTGCATCTCTTTAAAGAGATAGTAATGTCACGTTATAAAGGCATATCGGATTATTCCTTATACTTTATTTATAATGCTCTGTACTGGTATAAATTCCATATCGGTACAGTTTTATTGGGTTTTCTTTATGCTGACACAATATCATCCGTCGGAGCGATCTGTCTGGACTGGCTTTCAGATCTGAAGGTAGAAGAGTGACATAGGGAAAAGGGGCGGGAGGGCGGAACTTTAAAATAAGATAACTGTACCGATATGGACATTTAGAATGGTACAGAGCATTAGAAAAAAGTATAAAGAATAATCAAATATGCCTTTATAAAGTGACATTACTATCCCTTTATCTTACTGGATTCAGATCTTAGGGTCCTATGGGTCTCTCTCACTCACTCATCTCTCTCTCTCTCTCTCTCTCTCTATATATATATATATATACTAGCAATGTGGGACGGCGTTGCCCGTCATGTTATGACCGTTGGGCGCATGTGTGTGAAATGCAGACACACTGATAAACACAGACATATGCAACACACAGGCAGACACATACCATACATCCCAAGTGTCCCTCTTTAGGAGGGACAGTCCCTCTTTGAGGGCCGGATCCCTCTGTCCCTCTTTTTAGGAGGTCAGACTGTGTGCAGGGCCGGCTCCACCTATTGGCGAGGTAGGCGCCGGACTAGGGCGCACACGTACTGGGGGCGCGGGCATGCAGCGGAGAAGAGCTGCGCCCGCACACACCACGCCGGGAACCACAACACAGTCAGGTCTGTGTTGCTACAGCGCTCCTTTATTGGGTCGGATCTTTAGTAATGCAGAGCACGCTGGGAGTCATGATCTCCCGCCGCGCTCTGCATTACTGAAGAGAAGACTGCGCGGGAGCTACAGGTATGTGATGGGGGGCAAGTTGGAACTGAAGGGGCATACTGGAGCTGCTGGGGGCAAGTTGGAGCAGATGGGGGGCAAAGTGGAGCTGATGGGGGCAAGTTGGAGCTGATAGGGGAAAGCTGGAGCTGAGGGGGCATAGTGGAGCTGGTGGGGGCAAGTTGGAGCTGGTGGGGGCAAAGTGGAGCTGATGGGGGTAAGTTGGAGCGGATGAGGGTCAAAGTGGAGCTGATGGGGGCAAGTTGGAGCTGAGGGGGTAAAGTGGAGCTGAGGGGGGGCAAAGTGAAGGTGAGGGGGGTCAAAGTGGAGCTGAGGGGGGGCAAAGTGGAGCTGAGGGGGGGCAAAGTGGAGCTTGAAGGGGAGGCAAAGTGGAGCTGAAGAGGGGCAAAGTGGAGCTTGAAGGGGGGCAAAGTGGAGCTTGAAGGGGGGCAAAGTGGAGCTGGTGGGGGGCAAAGTGGAGCTGGTGGGGGCAAGTTAGAGCGGATGGGGGCAAGTTGGAGCGGATGGGGGGCAAAGTGGAGCTGATGGTGGCAAGTTGGAGCTGATAGGGGCAAGTTGGAGCTGCTGGGGGCATAGTGGAGCTGCTGGGGGGCAAAGTGGAGCCGATGGGGGAAAATTGGAGCTGATAGGGGAAAGTTGCAGCTGAGGGGGCATAGTGGAGCTGGTGGGGGCATAGTGGAGCTGGTGGGGGCAAGTTGGAGGTGGTGGGGGCAAGTTGGAGTGGATGGGGGGCTAAGTGGAGCTGATGGGGGTAAGTTGGAGCGGATGGGGGTCAAAGTGGAGCTGATGGGGGCAAGTTGGAGCTGAGGGGGCAAAGTGGAGCTGAGGGGGGGTAAAGTGGAGCTGAGGGGGGGCACGTTAGAGCAGATGGGGGCAAAGTGGAGCTGATGGTGGCAATTTGGAGCGGATGGGGGGCAAAGTGGAGCTGATAGTGGCAAGTTGGAGCTGATGGGGGCATAGTGGAGCTGCTGGGGGGCAAAGTGGAGTGGATGGGCGGCAAAGTGGAGCTGGTGGGGGCAAGTTGGAGCTGGTGGGGGCAAGTTGGAGTGGATGGGGGGCAAAGTGGAGCTGGTGGGGCAAGTTGGAGCTGGTGGGGGGCAAAGTGGAGCTGATGGGGGCAAGTTGGAGCTGAGGCGGCAAGTTGGAGTTGATGGGGGCAAAGTGGAGCTGGTGGACCAAAGTGAAGCTGATAAGGGGCAAGTTGAAGCTGGTGGGGGGCATCTCTTACAGGCATCTCCAGACCAGGGGCAGAGTGGCCCAGGGGGCAGAGAGACGACAATCATGAAAAGAGGTTGGGTATAAGTAGGCGGGGTACAAAGGGGTGGGACACAAGGGGCGGAGCTAAATGGGCGGCAAAATTAGGTTTTGCCTAGGGTGGCAAAAATCCTTGCACCAGCCCTGACTGTGTGTATTACTTTGCTCTACAGCAATAAAGCAATAAACTTCAGTATATGTGTTTATACATTAGTCTGTGCAAATAAAATACTTTGGTCTTGAACTAAATCATTTATTCAGTTACATAAATAGTCAGTAATAGATCATGAAATAACCTAAAAATTCTTACTAATGCCCCGCCCACCAGCCACGCCCCAACAATATCACCTAAAACTAACGTGTCCCTCTTTGGCCATGTGAAATGTTGGGAGGTATGCACATACACACAGTGAGCGGCAGAAACATGCAAAAGACACGCACACACACAGACACACTGGAGATGCACACATGGACACACATATGTAACAGAGATGTAGACACACACACACACACATGCGCAACATATATGAGCAGAAACACATGCGTGCATGAGTTGTGTACCCCTCTGGCACTCAAATGGTTAATGTATAGAGAGGCATGTCAGAGATAAATAGCAGTGGAAGTGTATTCATACCTGGGAACTTTGATTTGTGTAGTCCCTAGAGGGGACTGATGATGTGCTGATGTGGAGAGACAAATGGGGCAATCTGGGTTAAAAGGGGGCGGGGCTTAATCACGAGTAGGGGGCGGGGCTTAACAAATGTGGAAAAGTGTTAGTAATAGGCTGGGGAAGGAGGAGAAGTGGGAGGGAAATGCAAGTTTACAGTGTGAGGTGGTTGAACACACTCCCTGAGGGGTAAAACTTGATACACAACCCTGTGGCAGTCAGTTGGTTAAGTGTGAATCTGATGGCTGTCTGTCCTGAGTCTTGCATGGCAAATGATGACAGTGAAGAAATAATTGAGCAATGAGGACCTACCTTAAGCCTTTGAGTGCCATTTTGTTCCCCTGGTGCTGTAGCACCCTTCTGTGGCTATACTACAGGTCCTGCTGAGGCCACTGGGAATCAGGGTGAGTGACTGTGTGTCAGCCATATTTCTTTCTGGCGTTGTGTGAGTGGGGCATGTATGTGTTATACCTGGGAACTTTTACTTGTGGAGTCCCTCATGTGGTGCTGATGTGGAGAGAGCAATGGGGCAATTTGGGTTAACAGTGGGCGGGGCTTAATCGTGAGTAGGGGCGGGGCTTAACATTAATGTGGAAAAGTGTTAGTAATAGGCTGGGGAAGGAGGAGATGTGGGAGGGAAATGCAAGTTTACAGTGTGAGGGGTTTGAACACACTCCCTGAGGGGTAAAACTTGATACACAACCCTGTGGCAGTCAGTGGGTTAAGTGTGTACCTGATGGCTGTCTGTCCTGTGTCTTGCATGGCAAATGATGACAGTGAAGAAATAATTCAGCAGAGGGCCTACCTTAACCCTTTGAGTTCCATTTTGTCCCCCTGGTGCTGCACTACAGGTCCTGCTGAGGCCACTGGGAGTCAGGGTGAGTGACTGTGTGTGTGTGTCAGCCATATTTATTTCTGGCTTTGTGTGTGTATGTGGTGCTGTGTGTGTAAGTGGGAGCATGTCTGTTTGGTGCTGTGTGAGTGGGGCATATGTGTGTGTGGTGGTCTGTGTGTGTGAGTGGGGCATGTGTGTGTGTTTGGTGCTGTATGAGTGGGGCATGTGTGTTTGTCTGTGGTGTAGGAGCAAATGGCAGCCATTTTGTTTTTTTCTGACTTTGATAGTGGTGGGCGGGCTGCATAGTGGGGGCGGGCCAACTCCCTGCATGATTGAATCACCCAATGGGAACAGTAACTCCTCCTTAATACCACCCCTGGGTGTGTTTGCCAGGCACACAGAAGTCTTCTTTTATATATATATATATATAGATATATATATATATAATATCCTACATTATAATTCACTAAGGATGTTTGTCAGAAGCCGTCATGTGCAGTAGAGATGGCTGCGCACGCTGCATTCTTGCGCAGTACAGACTGCTCACGCCGCTGCTGATACGGAGCGGGCGCTCCGAATTCATACCAGACTCCTACAGACTGAATTCAGAGTTCCCCGCTCCGTATCAGCTGCAGCGCGGGCAGTCGGTACTGCGCATAACTGCAGCACCACCAGTGTTGCCCCATGTACGCAGGCTTTAAAACTAGTATATACATATATAATTAATATAAAAATTGGTGATTATGCATTAAGGTAGAGGTAAGCAAGTGTCAGTCCTCCAGATGTTGGAGACTTCAGCTCCCATCATCCCCAACCAAGCATTGGCTTCACAATGCATTGGACACCCATCTGCCACTCAAAGGGTTAAATGACCACTGCAGACCTGCTGTTTGTTTACCTGTTTGGAGAGGCCTTTTGCTGCTGAGTCTTAGACTTCTTGCTTCATGGAGCATCTTTAATTATAGAGAGGACAGAGGCTGACACGGGCTGGAGATCATTAGTGAGCAAATGCCGAGAGCATCCAGATAAAGGTGGATTGAGTTTCTTCAATTTATTTTCATAGCGCTGAGCTTTTCCCCCTACTCTTTAACCCTGTGACCCTTAATTGCCATTTTTGGGTCATTTATTAAATACTATCAATATACAATTCTTTGTACTCACTATCCAGAATGACTGAATGCTTGCATGTTAACCCCTTAAAGGACCAGAGGGATTTGCAACTCCTTGTGCACCCCTCTGGTCCTTAAGAGGTTAAAGAAGCAGTAAACCATTATTGAAACCCCAAATGTTATAGGGATTTTCCTACAAACAAAGCCAAGGGTAGTGCCTTCGCTGGGATATTTTTAGTTTCAAACTACTACTACTAGCATAAAAAAATGTGTTAGAAACAGAACAACTGGTGTCCCAAAGAGCACATGTATTTATTTGTTAGAAAACACTCTACAGGACTTCTTGAGTCATAGTCCGCAGAGCTTCATAGAAAGTGATAAGAACAGCACCCCTGGTGGTCACAAAGGAAAATAGCAATTTTATGTTTATCAAAAAAAAAAAAAAAAAAGCTTTGGACAGTAATAATGTTTGAGTGAAAATTCTCCCTGCTGTTGGAGTATCCCTGTTTAACCCTTTGTGTGCCAGTGGGGTTTACAATGCATTGAGAAGCAATGCATTGGCTACCCCTCTGGAACTCAAATGGTTCATCAGCAAGTAAAGCACTACAACATTAAATACATATATATTTTTCATGTCATGAACATGATTAAAAGATGTTATCTTGTGAACAGAGCTAAAGGTGAATATAGACAGAGGAACAATATTCTTAGGGGTCGTTTGGATTTTCTGGCCATAATAAAGTAAATGGGGGTTATTATTAGGATGCGTTATTTCTTCATTAACCCCACTGGGTGCTAGAAGCAATGCATTGAAGGCTTCTCTAGCATTCTTATAAGATCATAAACTATCACCTTGTATTTTAGTAGTAGCGTTTATTTGGCTATATTGGTCAGGCTATGGACGTAGCTACCAATAACAAATTACTATGCATGGAATTGCTATCAGGTGGTGATGATATTAACATAGAGCTTGTGTGAAAAAAATGGATTTTTCAGTGATCAGAAACCAGCTTATGAAATGTCTCTTGGTGCTTTATTTCACATCCGGAGTCTGGGTACAATAGAACTGTGTGGCTGGACTTCAGTTTCACGGACAGCCTCATAGATTGTGCCTTTCACTAGTGGGAGTACCCTTGTTTTACTCAGGGGGATAAACCCTACAACCTATTTTTTTTTTTTTTTTTCAGTTTAAGTATTACAATCCCTTTAAGAAAAATTAATGTGAGCTCCAAACTTTGCAGCTTTATATAACTTTTAACAGTAAGTGAAATAGGGGGGGTTATCCCGTAAGATGCTAGAGAGGTCTTCAGCGCATATTTTCAAAGGTATTGGAGACCTCCTTAGCATCCGGGGGTTAAGGGGCCCTTTAATTTATAGCCTGCTAAGGGCCCAGGCTTGGCTTAAAACAAGAACCTGGTGATATCCTCTCTTTATTAATTCATGTTATTTGCTGTTCGTCTCACAGGAAGACCTTGAAAGTTGCGGTTCCAGTTCCACCAGCCCCAGCAATACAGAGAGTGCCAAAGTGCCAATGAAACCACGGAAGATTCAGCAGGCGGCTCCTACCGATCCCGATTTACCACCAGGTCTCTTGTCCTGCTACACTTGTCTTGTTTTAGAAAGCTAAAAAAATGTTTGCAAAGTTGTTAGATAATTGAAATTATTAGTCTAGCTGTCAAGTGTGTTATAAATTAATAAATGAACAGCGGGTCCAAATGTAGCGTAACCTCTTCAGGACAAGGGCTGTGTGTGTAATATGTTGTGAAGCAATGAATTGCATACACTTCTGAGCCTTAAAGAGGTTACAGGGCAGTTATCATGTTTTGCTAAGTCTGCGCCAGTGGGAACAGAGTCTGTGAAATACAACAACGTGGAGGCTGGCCCCTTTAGACCTTTGTGGGGAAGGGGTGGATCAGAAAACAGATCTCTTTGGCTGGAAAATAGCCCGGAAGTCTGTGGTTCTCCGCTACAAATGTCAGGTTTGAGTGCAAATTCTCCATTTTCCTACAGACCTGCCTGATACAGCAGGTCTATAGGGACCTGCATTGAGCTGTACAGGAAACTGTCCTGCACAGTGCAGTACAGATACACCAGTGAACAACAGGGTTCTCCTTTCAGACTGCTCTCCTGCTCACAAGGCAGCTACAGTGTAATCAGCATGTCTGCTTGCCCTTTAAGGCTTAATTGACAAGGGTGACTGTAATAGCAATAGACAAACTATAGAATTGATAATGCACTTCTCATGTGTCTGTTTGTGGGCAGCTTTAAATCAGTTCAGCTATAACTGGGTACCGCAAAGTAGTACACTACTTGTATGGTAAAGCTTAACCTTTATTACTTTAAAATAAGCCACAATTTTACCCTCTAAGTGTAGTGTGATAGATGGATTGTGCTTAAAAAAAAATATGTATTTTGGGGGATTACCCAGCACCCAGACAGCAGGTAAAACAATATTAGTAAATGGGGGTTGTTCTCTTTCTTGCGCTTTTGCTCTGTCTCTCTCTCTTACTCCCTGCAAACACAAAAAACCTAAGCAACTCTTACTTCTACCTCCAAATCAAACTCTCAGTCAACATATAATATGTTTGGTGAGGAAATTTAGCTTCAGTGATCTCATAAATTCATTTCTGATGGAGCAAATGTATTTCATCCAGATTTAGTGAAAACCAAATGTGCTTACTCCAAGAATCTCTCTCCAGATTCAATAGAATGTGTTATGACAAACAAAGATGAGCTAGCACCATAATGGTTAATATCACTACAAGACTCCAGTGAAGTAAAAACATTCATCAACTTTATTCTGAAATAATTTTTTTCCATAAGAAACGCTAGATTTGTGAAATGCGTTGATCAGAACTGAAGGTCTGTAACACCTGACTGGTAACCCCATGGAAGTCTCTCCTAGCTCAGAATATGGGTTGCAATGATGTAAGGTATTTTTAATGAAAACATTTTTTCATAATAAGGCTGATGAATGTTTTTACTTCATTGGAGTCTTGTAGTGATATTAACCATTATGGTGCTGGCTCATCTTTGTTGTGATGTCTCTTGTCCTCCCCATCTCTCTCTCTCTCTCTGTCATAGTAGTATGTCGCTAGAGAAACTACTCTATTCTCCCATTCTGTTGGTGTGCCAGGGTTCACAATACAGCTCTGGCATCATTGTCAGGTCTGCTTCCTGGGCAGCAGATCTACCGATAGGGCATCTAGCAGAAATAGTTGCCCTTTAAATGGCTCTCTTAACATCTTGAATACTAGTTTCCAGTGCATTGAGATACAAGAATAGACTCATTCATGTTTGTAAATAGGATTGTTGACATTCTCCTGTATCATCCCACAGTTGCACTGTATTTTATGTAATGTACCATACTGCACACAGTGTGTTTGTATGTAGTTAAAAACTAAAGAGAAGAACCTGCCTTTCTGCAGATAGAGAGCTGATTACTAATATTCAGAAGCCAGCTCATTCCCAGGAATCTGTTTCAGGTGATGATCCTGATAGTCCTGTGTGTCCCTGGATTGTTAGGGCCGTATGAGAAAGAAAACCAGGATCGATTTTAGATCAAGTCAACTGTAGGGGACAAATAAAAATCTCTAAGTTCCCATTCCCATTGAGTTAAATGAGTCATTTAACTTCTCAAGTGCTAGAGAGGTTTCCAGTGCATTGTGAATTTAAAAACCCAGCAAATTTTGTCACCTCTGTTTGTACAAAAGCCCCTTAGAGCAGGATTCAGGAGGCTAAAGATGAACAGTTCTAGTACAAATCATAGGTGACACATGTTCCCATACAAGTATGTGGGACTTTTAACCTCTTGATGCTACAGAGGCCTCCAGTGCATTGCAAAGCAATTTGTTTGAGACCTGAAACATTTGAGGGGTTTAAAGCCCCAATTTGTATCGGTTTTAATTTCTATTTTTCTCCTATCCTTTATGTAGCTTGCCTCAGACTTTCTCCTGATTTCTTTTGTGCATGTGGCCCTGTGGACAGTATTTAATAAGTTGCAATGTGGGAGCAAACCAATGGATCCAGAGCGGCCAAATGAAAATTCCCAAAATGCCCATTGATTTAAACCCTTGAATGTTAAGAGGTCTCTAACTCCATTGTGAAGTAATGTGGTGGAGATCTCTCTTGCATTCAGCTAAAATGATTGGGAATATTCATGTGTTCCCTACAGTGCAGTTGGTTTGAAACCAAACTGGACCTATGTAGGTTGTAGAATGGAGGCCCTTAGGACTGTACTCAATGCGACAAAGAGGAGCAGCTCTGGAGAAAAACAAGTACTGAACAAATGCGTATTCCTGTTAATGTAAATGGGACTTTTTTAATCAAACCTTTTATTAAGCTTAACATTTTTTAACAAAACAATACGTGAATAACATTGCTTGCATAACATCCATTACACATGAAGCAGCTAATAATAATAACACCCGCAGTGAAGGTAACGTCAATGTCAGTTCAACAGGTGTCAGTAGAAAACACCACCTCCATTAATGAAGCAGAAATGTCATACACCGACTGCGTTGAATTTGAATATGAGAGACCAGGAAGAGGCATAAGAATGGTGTTACAATAATTTGTGATAGAGTGGGTCACTGAACACCCAACTGGGCGTCTGATGGGGCCGCTTCATGCTCAGGCATGACCAAAGTCTCACATCATGCACGTGAAAACAACACAAAACAAATAAACAGACAAACCCCAAGGGAGATCAGACCACCCCCTGTGTCAAAGACCTGAAAAACTCACTAAAGTGCACCAGCCACCATCCGTTCCCCTGTATCCTTGTCTAGGAGACATGGAAGCGAAGAAGCAGCCACCTCTCTGTTCAGTTCCAAGAAGGACTCCAATAAATGGGACTTTTAAGCCCTTGATGGTAATGGAAATCTTCAACTCACTGAAAAGCAACGAGCTAAAGACCTCTGTAGCAATGAGTGGGATAATAGCTGCATTAATATTAACAGGAATTTTAATTTGTCCCCATATGGTGTACTTGGTTTGCTCCAGAATTGCTCTAATTTAGTTTATTGGGCACTGTAATTAAAGTGGAACAAATACTTTATAATGACTTGAGTGATTATGAAAGAGCTCTCAAAATGACCTATAAATGTTAGCCATTCTTTACTTGAAGCTGTAGTTTGGGATGTTTAACTTTATTTATTTGTCAGGTTATGCACATTAGCTGATTCTTCCTGGTATGGAGTGGCAGACGGAAGGGAGAGTGGAATGTTGGTATCTGACACACCAGGCTGTGCCAGCCAATAAAGTGACAAATAAAGAAAATATTCTATAAACTATATTTTTAAATGAAGGATGGCTAACATAAATATAAATAAAAGCACATGTTATAAGGTGTTTGTTGTACAACCTTTTGCGGACCGGAGGGTATAGCAACACATTTCTTTGTAATGCCTTCTACACACTCTGCTCCTCAAAGTGTTAAAGGGATAGTAATACTTCGTTTTAACTTTATTTTATTTTGTAGGCATTAAAAAAACATGTAGAATGATATAAGTCTTATCTCTCAAACCTTTATGGTTTATGGGATATTCACAAGCAAAGTTTCCCCCTCCCGCCCCTTTTACCTAGTGTAAGCCATCTCTTCTCAGATGTGGAATTCAGTCCATAGACCAGACAGATAACAGAAGGGGACACTCTTATTCCTATGAAAACAATGAAAGCCCTGTCCCCCTTGACAAGCTTTTCAGGTTTTTCCCTTATCTTAATTGAAGATTGTCCGTCTCTGCAATCTACCTGGGCACCTCCCTTCTGCTCTGGCTGAGCAGTGTTACATCAGTAAAAGGGGCGGGAGGGGGATACTTTGTCATTGAATTACTCTGGAACCACAACTCTGACAGAATTGAAATAACACTCTCTAAAGTCCAAATACTATGATGATTAATTAGAGCTGCTTTTATTATGAAACATTACTATCCCTTTAAGAAGGCTATCAGCTTGAAAACTTCTTTAAAAACAATTGTATTGTGTTAACCAAAAGACAAGTATATGTATAATGCAGGAGACATTCATACTTTTATTTCTATATGGTGAGCTTTTGGAGGGCAGGAGCCTATACTAATAATGGAAATTACATTTCTGTGTAGTTTCATATGTTAATTAAACTTGGTGCTGAGAGACGGACTTTTTCAGAAATAAAAGTGTGAACATCTTCTAGTATATTCATTTTCTGGTCATTTGGCTCACATAACCCATAGCAGTTTTGAATGACATTTTTAAATATTCTGACAAAAATTGAGGATTAAATGTATACTTCACTTCAGTTGCCAGTTTTTAAATCTCTGAGATAAATATTTTCACATGAAAGGTGTAGAAATATATATATTTTGCTAAATCCCCATCTATCTAAAATCCGTTCTCTTCCGTTTTCCTCTTGCAAGCTTCTCATTCTTCTTTCGCTTCTGTTCAACTCTTTTGGTAACCCTGAATAGGTTGACATGAGGGCAAAAGGGCAAACACAGTTACTGAAAGGGTCAGCATAGGTTGAGAACTGTAAGTGGGATATCTTCCTATTGACGGCTCTCACAACAGGCGTCCTGCATTCCATCATGCTTCCTTACACAGAGGAAAGATTTCTCCTGCCTCCTCACCATAATGATGTTTATTATGCTCAAGGACTGCCATAACAGCTTGACTATGATGGAGTGATGGAGATCTGTATAAAATAGGTCCTGAAACTCTTCCCTCCTGTGATTTATTGGAGGTCCTAATTGAACTGCATTCTGATGGACCCAGTCTGATTAACACTGCAATGTTATGTTGTGAACACAACATTATAATGTATAAGGCATATTTACAATAAGGTATCAAGACATAGGGTTCTAGCCTTCTTTTCATTAATAGCCAGATTGTATGTGATACTCACTCATCCCCCCCTCAAAATGCTTCCCAGAAAACTAGTCTCCTGGGGTTGCAGGGTGACTCTCCACAACATTGTGGGTTGCAAGGACAGCCCCAATAGACAGCTTGAAAGTACTTCACTAGAATCTATGGGAGCCGAGCATACACCCCAAAGAGATTGAACTGTGAGACTTCAAATCTTGTAGGTCAGTCATTTCCATGGGACCAGTGGGAGAACACCAGTAGTCTCTCTTCAAAACCCCATCTGTGGGATGGCCCTCTATTGCTTTGAAAAGAACGTGTCTAAATTAGAACTTTCTCTTTTGTATAAAAACCTGTCCTAGTGTCCAGAGTTTTTGCTGGGTATTGGCTTGAGGTGCTTAAGCTAAAAAATTCCTTCCTTACTACAAATGGCAGTCAGATAGTTACCTGGATCAACAACAGATCCGCATTGAAGCCATCTGTCATAATTCTCAATATTGTTCTCTGCTAGATAGGTATCCATTACTTTTTTTGAAAGCAGTGAACGCATCTGCAAGCACAACATCCGAAGGCAAATAATTCCATAGCTTTACCACCCTTACTGTAAAAAAACCCCTGGCTTTGTTTTAGTCGAAAGCACCTTTCCTCTAGTCTTTAATGGATGACCTCTCATTCTTAGCTCAGCTCTTTGTGTATATTATTCATTGGATCATTCTTTGTATTTAGAGCCACTCATATTGTTGCTAGCATGGGTGCTGTAGTGGTGTAATGCTCAGCTGATATCATTGCAATTGTGTTGAACAGTTGAAGAATAATGTGGTAGGTGGCTTAATTAATGGGTCTCTTGGAACCCTTAACCCTTAAACGACCGGCCGATCAGTGTGGCGTGGTCAGTTAAGGACCACAGAGCATTTTTTTTTCTTTATTCCACTTCCGGACTCCCCGAACGGCCTGCAGCTGCAGGGGTAGCCCGGAATTCCATGACGGTCATAGTACATCATCGGTCGTTCATTCAGATCGACCCTTGACATACTATGACTGTCAAGGGTCATTAAGGAGTTAAAAAAAAAAACCTTCTCATGCCTAATTTTCCTATTACAAATGGTGGACAATACAGTTATAGAAGCACAATGCTTTGTGCACCCATCTATTCCTTAAAGGATGAGGATTCGTGTGGAGATCTATATTACATTGTTATATAAGCACGTGAGTATTTCAAGATATGAGTCAGACACATCAGTTTACCATCTGGTATCAATTTGCATTTTGCAGATCATATTTGTACACATAAATGTACATCAAGTACCATGACATATCTGAGACCCCAGACAGATGTGAAGAAACAATAAGAGATCCGGTGTCAACTGTTACTGTAAAATAATAGAATAATAGATTTATAATACTTCAGTGGCTCATTCTGCATTTATATAGAAATGAAGAATCCATCTGTTACCCAAGAGTAACATAAAACATTCCAAATCTAAATGTATGTATGTCAAACTAAACACTATAATATAATTGTTTGAAGAGTCAACTTCAAACTTTAATTATATGGAAGTTCCAATAACTGTTTCATTCTTCAGTGTTTTTATTTATTCTTTAACCATTTCAGGATCAGTGTGGTATGCAAAGCATTAACTGTATTCTCTTATTAAAAGCTGCATATCCAAATTTAACCAAACCATGTTAGAAAAGCTAATTTAAGATTAGATTTTAGGGCTCTAACATTAAATAATTAATTTTAATAGATAGTAGTTTTGAGAACAAGATATTTAAATGATTGTAAGTGTTAGTGTTCGTTTAATGGGATACTAATTCTTGAAAATAACTGAAATTATTGATATTTCTTTTACTCTTCCCTCCATCCCCTTTCACTGACATCAGCTCCTTCAAAAGTGAAGGCTATGGTAAGGTTGACTGATCAACAGATGGGCAGGCAATATTTAAACTCCACCTCTGTGTGTCATTTTACTGTGTGCTGAACACCAAATACAGCACATCTTTCACTTAGGACACAGTAAAAGTATGATTTATAGAAAGGGAATTATTTTGGTTCTGATCAGACTATAGGGTTACCATTTGCTATGTTGGGGAAGCCACAGTGTACGTTCCTTAGCTTTGTGAACCTCCCCCCCATGAAAATCAATGTCAGTGATTCGCTTCATGTGGCCGATGTCTGCCCTCAGTGAGCCAGAAACCACTTAGATTTTTATATATAGAAGAGGATTCTGGTACCAGATATAGAGGATAGAATTAAGAAACTGGCTAAATCTTTATGAAGAGTATACCTGCTACCATCAATCGGTGTTACACTTAAGCCGGTACAGTGATCCTGCATATACATGCTACTATCTACTAATGTAAACATTGTCTAAACAAATAGAGATTTCTTGTGAGAACAGACTTTTAAATGGCATGTGGTTTCTTAGCGAGCATGAACTTCTCTTCATTTCGAGTTTTTATGTTTTTTATTTATTATTTTAAGATGTATATAATAAGTCTCATTTTGTTCATTTCAGCCCCCATACATTCATCTGCATATTGATCCCTTTTGCCTAGATGTGGTGGTATGATGCTGCATACCAGTGTTTCTCAGCTCCTGTCTTCAGGACCCACTAACAGGCCAGGATTTGATGATTTCCTTGTTAGAGCACAGGTGAGTTAATCAATGTGAATGAGCCTCTGATCACCACACCTGTGCTCTAGCAGAGAAATCCCTATGTCCTGGCCTGTTAGTGGGTCCTGAGGGCAGGAGTTGAGAACCACTGCTGTATACAGTGTTTCCTTTCTCTCTCTCTCTCTCTCTCTCTCTCTCTCTCTCTCTCTCTCTCTCTCTCTCTCTCCCTCTCCCAGTCATGAAGTACATTACACTGTAGCACATAACGTTTGGTTATAGTTATAACACTCTTTATACTATGATGGTGCACCACTTTTCTGTATACTGCACTCTCAACTCCTCCTATCTCTCTCTCTCTTCCCCTGCCCCATTATACAAATTGGTGAGTGCTTGCTTTTTACTTTCTGCTATTAAAGTGGTCTATATATAAATGGAAAATTGGTCTTTATTTAGTTTTTAACTCTTCATACCAGTGTTTTTCAAAATTCGCAGATGAAATTTACAATTACAAATAAGTAAGCAAAACAAGATCATTTGCATGAATTGACATGGACCCGACACCTGGAGCCAAGTTTAATTTGTGAGAATTAAGTCTGCCTATATGTTGTACGAGCCATTTGTTTGTTTAACATTTTTTGAGAATGTAATATATATGTTTTAATGGCACAGCCTGCCACTTTATGTTAATTCCATAAACAGTATGCTAATTAGTTATGTTCCAGGCCAAACTTACTACTTGCTGCGCTACTAGAAATGCGCACAGTGTGTGGGCTCTGCCTAGTTTCTAACATAGCACAACATATAGTTAATTGCTCAAAATGTATTTATGTAATAAACAAATGGTTAACACAACATACAGGCAATTGATAATTTTATTATATTAAATATTTAATTTTATTTTCAAACTTTTTTTTTTTTCAAAAATTTTCGCTTGTATTATCCAGACATCATTCAACACAATTTAAAATAGAATGTAATATAAACAAAGTAGATGAGTAGACAACACTCTAGAAGCAACTAAAATCTCAAATTAAAGGAACAGTATTTTTGGGATTTGTTTTTTTATTTTGGGGGGTAAAAAGTGGGTTATATATATTTTTGACTAAAACAAGAACATTGATACTGCTGATTTTTCATTTTTATTTTTATTTTTTTTGCATTAAACTGCAATTTCCTGTTGTAGTTACCGTTTGGCCCACTTCCTGTCACTTACTATTCAGTGCTGTAGTCAATAACTAAAGCCCTTCCATAAACTGCATTATAAAACAATATTTGCCTTTTAGACTATAGTTGGCGCTGTTGCTAACAATTTGACTTCTAATAGCTTTTAAATTAAAGCTGTCGCAATAGTGGAAGTATGCTTTTTGACTCAGAAGAAAAAGCTCTATATTATTTATTTAATTTAAAAAGGTTTACTTCTACTTTAAGGAAATGTGTGTGAAAAACTCTGTTTTACTAAGAACAGTAAGAAAAAATAACCCTCCAAAAAGTGGGTAGAAACTTTTGGCACTCCAGCTGCTGGTTGAGGATAATAGGAGTTGTAGTCTCAACAACCGGGGAGGCAGATGTTGCCTATCCTTAGTGTAATGTTAGAGAATAATGAACAGAATTAATTTATTATTTTGCACACCTCTTTGGTGCAAAAATGTTTGTAAGTATTTCCTTCTCAATTCATAACCAGAGCAATTTAATTGCACTAGTATTTAAAAGATACTTCCTCACCTTGAAAGTGATTAGTGAGACTTTGGAGGTCTGGCTATTAGTGCAGCTGTTTTCATGCAGTCTCAAGGTAATGCATAGCTGAGTTATCATTTGCTGTTTATTTAGCCTGTAGCATAAACAAATGAAACCCAAATAATTTTCTGAAACTTACATTTCTACATTCTCATATGCTCTGAACACCCACATCCATTTATGTACATACATGTGGAATTCCAATGCCCCAAATGTGTTCACAGTCACCATCATTTAAAATGTGTGGAATAGCCGGGGCCGTTCTTGGAATCTGCTTGGAATGCACCATAATGCTGGGTTCACCTTGATAACCAGAAGTTCAATTGTTTGTTAATGATCAAACTCCTTCCCTTAGTTGTATCAAGCACCCTACAATCTAGCCATTAATTGGTTTGTTTTGTATGTCTCTTGACCTCATCCACATTTTTGTTTGGTTGTAAAATTTGTTGCAAATTAACACCGAAACAATGACAGTAATATTGGAAACAATTTCTGCTGATTTAATTATGGTTGCCAACTGGATGGGGTATTTTACAGATGAGCTGGTAAAAAAAAGTTTGGGACTTGGAGGCATTCATAATAATATTTGAGAAATAGATTAATGGGAGACTTGGTATTTGCAAAGGTGGTAACCCTAGATTAGGACCATTTAGGGCTCATCAATATGTTCAATCTGGCCCCAAGCAAAGTAATTAAAGAAAAAATCAGGACTGCAAAATGATACAATAATCCTTCTCCAATCTTTAGCAATGAGTCAAACAGTCAATGCTATTTATATATGTGAATTAAATTAAAGGTAATTTGGTTAGCTATGAATTTCATAGAGTAGATATATTTTGTCTCATTTTGTATCCACGAGCATATGTGTCATCAGCGCTGTAACATCATTTAGTGGGATTTGCCTCTCAATTAATTGCAATCTGCCACTTGATAAAAAAGTGTGGATACTTCTGCCCTATATGCAGTGCGTTTCTGGGATGGGCAGCTTTTAGTCCTCCATTTGTTTGAACTTCAGTTGCCATCATCCTCAGCCAATCATTGGCTGGTTGAAGATGATGGGAATTGTAGTCCAACAACAGCAGGAGAGAATTTTATCCATCTCTGATCTGTACATACATATAGGTCGGGCACATTCTGTATTTACTCAAGTTATAGGTTATGCTGACACATTCTGCCTACTCAAAGACTCTCTTCTGTTCTGTTGTCATTGAGCTCCATGTAGAGCCCCCATAAACACTAGTAAATGTCTTTTAAAATGGAACTTTCACTTTGGATAAAGTCACCCTGCAATAATTAAGCATATAGCGACTAGCGTCATAATACTTCTATTACCTCTTAGAAGTGGCAGATTCTAAAGAAATCCTTAATCTTCAGAGACTGATGGCCAGGTTACTGTAGTCTGCACTCCTGCGCCGTCAGTCCCTTCCGGTTACCTTATGGCACAGTGCAATGCTTCTTAGAGGAGTCCGGGACTGACAAGGCAGGCACACAAACAAGATGTCTGCGCTGATGCCTGGCCTCAGGTCTCTGAAGATTAAGGATTTCTTTAGAATCTGCCATTTCTGAGAGGTAATAGAAGTATTATGAAGCTAGTCACCATCTGCTTAATTATTGCAGAGCAACTTTATACAAAGTGAAACTTCCACTTGAAGTCCAAAACTAAGGGTCTATGAAGGTTGCTCATGTAACCCACTAAGTTTGTGGCTGAGCGCCATAGACTTCAAGGAAATGTGCAAGAAAGGGGGCACTCTCACTGCAGCTCAAACTTCTCCAACATCAAATAATCCTAAAATAGTACTCACTTTGTATGCTGGGAGTCCTGCGTATAGGAGAAAGTGTCATATCCTGCCCCTCAGGCAACTATGTAACCAGGCACAAAATGGATGATAAAAAATTCCATGAATGAAGGATGTAAATATTAAAAAATGTGATTTTATTCACATGAAAAAAATATTGTAAACAACTAATTACACAGCGAAATAGTAAAATGACCACACAGCTAACGTGCTTCTGAGCTAAAGCACTTTTTTCTTCATGAAAAAAAGGGTCAAAATTAAAAATTGCTGAACACTCACAAATGACAGCTTTTTAAAAACCGGTCCTCCTTCCTTGGCATCCAATAGACGCTTGTTTCTTAGATGAAGGGCGTCCAGTGAGTGGCCTGTAGGCCTGCCTAAAGCCAGGGTGCATTCTGTCTGAGATTTTTGAAAAACTGCTTTTTACCTATTTAGCAGCACACGTGAACTAGAAGGCCAGTAAAATCTAATCTCCTGCTTGCAAGCATTGGGCGGTTCAAGATTAGATGTCTGGTAAATATCAATATTGTCATTAACTTGATCAATAAATAAATAAATAAATACATCTAAATTCTTGAGTAGCTGACAGGCTATACTTCATCATTGTTATCAATAACAAAAATAATGCTTCCCTCACACTTATTGCTTTCTGACTGTAGCCCACATTTGAAAAAACTTGGACACCTCTGCCTTAGATGAATAACCAAACTGGCTTCCATAACCATAAATCACCAAGTCTTGTTACCTTTCCCAAACAATAATGTGCTATCCATATTCATATATTAAACCAAACCTTGCTGTCACATTCAGTCTGGAATGCACAAGCTAATAAAAACGAAAGCCCATAATATATGGCATCATCTGATAGTCCAAGCCTCATTTGTACTCTGTGTTGGAACTCAAGCGTTCTAACTAACATAATAACCCAATAACACTTTCCGCACTGCATCAGAGATCAGGCTAATTTGCTTACACCCCAGGATGGGTGGCTGATTTAACTAGGCATTTGCTCTTCATGCATTTTACATTTGATCTTTGTTATTAGTCTTCTGCTAATGGCTTTAATTTACAATCTGATAAACGCAATTGACATGTATAGTCCTTTCAGGACTATTGAAACCCACTATTTATTGTGAGGAGGTATGAGCTTAATGGACAACTTCAGTAGAGATCATAATATACTGATAACTGCAGATATAATGCAAAAATATACATAGATTTAACTGGCTTCCATTAAGAGCATCTTCCTATTAAATTAAGAGCCATTTATAACTAAGCTATAGTTTATTTAATTCTTGAAGTAAAAGTTGATGATCAGTTGCCTTTTTAAAAAAAAAATTTTTTTTTTAAACAGCTGCCAAGTATTATTTAACTAAATGATAAAAAAAGAGAATATTTTAAAGTGAAGCAGTCAATTTGTAACAAAAAGGTGATTTTGAAAAGCTCATCCAAAACCAACCATATTTGCTAGTCATTTTTAATTTCAGACAATAGTTTCTGAGATATTTAGCTTTATATATCTTTATTTCATGCAGTTAAACTGGAATTTCCTGGTAAGAAGTGACAGTTGGTAATGCAGAGGTACGCAGAATGTTGGAGTCCTCAACGGATGCCTGGAAGACTTGCATTAACTTACAAATAAATACAGCTAAATATCTTTTATTGGCTGTGTTTGCTTTTTAAGCTCTTTTAAAATCACCTGATTTGTTTCAAAATGATGGTTCAACCAGTTACTGATATTTTGAAAGCTTCTGACCGTTTGAAGGAAGTGCCATAGTTATAGGTAAAATGCTTTCCCTGTAAACGGATCCATGCGTTCCAATGAGGTACCATATTCTAATGTTTTAGATGTTAGACTTCTCCACACAAATTGAATGTGGCTAATCCAGCTGTCTGTAACGTTGCTTTTTATGGCAAGGTTTTAAAAATACATCTGCAACATTTTTTTCCTACTTGGGCGCCACACATAGAAATTAGGCACCACATACAGAAGAGGCTCTTTCTAGGAATGTCACGTGTTGTGTGACTCAGAGACATCCATTATTATGCAAATGACATGTTCACCAGTTAAAGCTCTCTCCTAATGTACTAAATAACTTTAAAGTCTAATGAAGAAACTTTCCCATATAGAATGTTAACCAAGTATGAAACAAGTATACCTTGTCCCTTCTGGTCCCGGTGCTTCCCTAAAGGAATTTGCTTTCTCTGCAGAGTTAAAATTGCAGTCGGCTGGGAAAAAAATTGTATCAGTTATCTGTGTTTTAAAATAACAAGATGAATATGTAAAAGGATTTTCCTTAATTGATGGCCTATATTACATGTGTTATCAATGGGTTTATGTAACCGTTTGTAGATAACACTCTAGTTAAAGTTATCAACTTCAATATAATCCAGGCCAGATTTAGTATTGTAGAAAAAAAAATTGTGTGTGTGTGTGTTAGGCCTGTTTCATATGATGTAGCAAAATGTTACAGCAACACAATGTTGCCATTGAAAATGCTTATAGCTGTTAGTCACCTGTGTGTATTGCCCAATAGAAAACAATGATATACTATATAGTCTGTGCAACTTGTTTTCGCAACAGTCACTCGTGAATTAGACCTTAGAGAACAAATGCTTATGTTTTTATTGCACCTAAGAGGGCTATGAAAACCCCTGGGCCACCAGTTTCCTATCTCTGTAAAATTGCGATGTATTTAAACATTAGTGCCTTTGATCATCATTATTATTATTTTATTATTACTTTAAGTACTAATTTTGTAATATTAGTTGTTTTGAGTGTTCTATATAGATATTGATGTTTAGCTCGACGACTAACCTGTCGTGGCAACCTAGCTGCCATATTTAATCTTGCCCCTCTGTGCTGCATGTTTGTGTGTCCCTCAGTTGAACTGCCCTACAGAGTAACAGACATTTACAAGTCGGGAAGAGAGCGCCAGCTGTGGGGACCAGGCTTGCTGATAAATTTTCTTCCTGCCTTTTTTCCTACCCATTGCACTAGTCATCCATAGGGGAGAAACGAAACAAAGTTGGAAAGAATTGGAAAATAAAACACACAGCACTTCTTAAATCACTGTTAATGTTTTGGACAGGGATTGTTACTCTGCTACTGTCGTCAAGATTGAACTCCTTGCAAGTAGATATATGAAGGCAGGATGCGTTGTGTACCCCTTTGCACTCAAGGGGTTAAATGTTCTTGTCCCAGTGCATAACCCTTTGAGTGCCAGAGTGGTACGGAATGCATTGGAAAGCAATGCATTCCGTACCACTCTGGCAAGCAAAGGGTTAAGAAAATGCTCTTTGAAGGAACAGAAACCCCCTGCAGATCTGGTAAGCAGTTTACAATGATCTATTTTGCTGTTCTTAAAGGGATAGTAATACTTCGTTTTAACTTTATTTTATTTTGTAGGCATTAAAAAAACATGAAGAATGATATAAGTCTTCTCTCAAACCTTTATGGTTTATGAGATATTCACAAGCAAAGTTCCCCTCCCCGCTCCTTTTACCTACTGTAAACAATCTCTTCTCAGATGTGGATCAGGTTGTAAGACCAGACAGATAACAGAAAGGGACAATTTTCTTTGTATGAAAACAATGAAAGCCCTTCCCCCCTTGACAAGTTTTTCTGCTTTTTCCCTTATCTTAATTGAAGATTGTCCCTCTCTGCAGTCTACCTGGGCACCTCCCTTCTGATCTGGTTGAACAGGGGGGGGGATACTTTGTTTGTGAATATCTCTTAAACCATAAAGGTTTGAGAGATAAGACTTATATCATTCTTCATGTTTTTTTAATGCCTACAAAATAAAATAAAGTTAAAACGAAGTATTACTATCCCTTTAACTTTTCTGTTGACATTAACATTTTAGAATGCTCTGTCATTTACAATGCATTGCATACCCCTCTGACACTCAGAGGGTTAACTAATATGTGTATGTTTTTATTCCTTATTTGATCCTAAACAAGGGAAACTTTACCTTAGGAAAAAAATTGCTCTTAATTTTTCAGACTCACGTTCTTAGGTAGGTGTCCTTCATACAGTGTACAGGTACATCCCTTTTTATCTTTTACATCATATCTATATGAATTAAGAGCTCTTTTGAAGTCTGCCTTTAGCTCACACATCCTTACATAAAACAATATGGAAGCAATTAGGAGTCTACTACAATATCTATATATAACAGTATATAGATAAACCTGCCTACTGTGCCAAAAACACACAGGTGGAACATTCTGTTCAATGAAATAAGACACACCAATTCCTACAGTATAGTTCGTTCCCCTTTAACGGATGTTGTCTGTTATTTACTAGGGGATCAAAATGAATTTTACATGAACAGAAATAAAGTACTTATTTCCCGACTCTTTTCACAAAGGGAACTGGATGCTTGGCAAAGATGCTAAAACTTACAAACCTGTTGTACCAGTGAGGAACAAGTATCTAATGGCATGTGGGGATTTGTCTTGCAAACTGTCTGCTCAAGGTTTATCCTCATTGTTGGCACCAAGAAAGTCACAAGAGGGAAAGTATAGATGGATTATTTAATTACAATAAAAAACATTAAAAAATGAACCTTTTACGTGTTTCATGACAATCTAAGTCATGTTTTTCAAGAAGAAACCAGTTATAAAACACCTAACTTACATTTGTTTACATACCTAGAGCTCCTAATTAGGGAATTGGAAACCCTACAGAATGGGTCACTGTTACTAAACCCAATCTTTTTGCCCCTTACCAGAAAGATCATCTATAAAGGTTAAACTGGGTTTCTTGTTTGGCCAAATTTCCTTGCCCAACTCTCAATCTGGGCCCATCTGTCTGTTGCTCTCAGATGTTATGTAACAGTAACCATGCCATCTGTGTATTGCATTTAGTTTGATTAAAATTGTATTTGGGGAACAGTGTGGTTTGAGGGACCATATATAGCTTCCATTTGGGACTGCAGTGATCTCTCCTTTGGAATGCTGGATAGTGTACACAACTGGAAAGCAAGTGTAGATATCACATATGGATCGGTGCCAGGTTGTCTGCCTGTATCCTTAACAAATCAAATCATTGATCCTTTTCATATATATATATGTATATGTGTGTATATATGTGTATATATATATGTATATGTGTGTATATATGTGTATATATATGTATATATATATATATATATATATATATATGTGTATATATATATATGTGTATATATATATATATATATATATATATATATATATATATATATAATATACAGGGCTCAAAATGTCCACTCGCCAATGGCGAGTGAAAATTTAGCCCTGGCGAGTGGAAATTCAGCCCTGGTGGGTATGTTTTGGCTTGCAGTGGCGAGTAATTTTTCAGGTCTGGCTAGTAGCAAAGGACTTAAAATTATAAGCCATATATAATATAATATATCCATTATTATCAGTACAGGTGGTCCTTCAACAAAATGGAGGCCTAGCAGTCTAAAGAGATGTGCCCCATTCAGTGCGATTAGATGTTTCCCACTGGATTGTTGCAGTGACTGAGACGCGTAGGAGTTAATCTAATTGGCTGATTAGATTAGGGGGAAGCTACCTCTGGACTGGTTGCTTGAACTCCAGATACCCCATAGAGAAAATTGTGGCTGTCTTAGCTTTCTGGGACTCTGGGTAAAAAGAAGGGGTCTCTGTTGCAAGTTGTTGTTGTATCTCTTGTGTGTTATTGTGGGATTAGTTATGTGCTAAGATGGCCTATTTTACGTATGTACAATCAAGAGTTGTACCATTGTCCCAGCCTGACTACACCACAACCAATGGTGCAATCCTTAGCTGACTGTATACGATATCCAGTGATGGTGCCTCTCTGACTATAGGCAGGTGACAGTGGAGTCTTGACAGAAAATGGAACCCGTATACATGAAATTGTGTATATATATTATATAAAGTGGAAATCTAGATAAACATTTATTTTTGTTAACTTTTTAAATGTTTCAGCTGCAGCATGAAGTGAATAGCTGTATCTAAAAAAAAATGTAGGTATTAGGACTATGTAAAAAGAAATGTAAAATCTTCCTTTAACTTTTTTTTTTTTTTTATCCCATGGATGCTAGATCTGGCACCCAGTGGTTTAATTCGCTTTTATATTATATTAATATTTTTATATTTAAGAAACAAATATAACTGTATATTTTCTCCTACAGGTTATGTGCAGAGCTTGATTAGACGCGTTGTGAACAATGTTAACATTGTGGTCAATAACCTCATCTTGAAATATGTGGAGGATGATATAGTTCTGTCTGTTAATATCACATGTGCTGAGTGTTACACTGTGGATGAGTTTTGGGACCGAGCATTTATGGATATCTCTGGTGAGTAGATAGCTGCCACAGGATTTGCAATCATATTCATTGTGTTCATGTGGAGTTGGTGCAAAAGCATGATTAACAGTAACCAGTTAGATGTACTTGTGGGTTGGCTCCAATTAAAGAGCGCAATTTACAAGCACTTCTCCAAAGTATTGTCTTACGAGAAATATTATAACAGATTTGTTTCTTGCCCTGTTGAAATCTACATGTGATTCAAAAGGGGCACTCTTTGTGTTTTTACATCCATAACAGTACCCATTAACATAGTGGTATGTATGATTGATAGTTTATGTATTAATAGTGTATGAATGAACACCATGGGTCGGATCAACCCAACCAATCAACTGACAGAGCTGATGCATCCTTTTTAGATGATCTTCATTTGATATTATCAAATCTGTGTTTGTCAGCCTGTCTGGGTGTTTGTGTCTCAACAAACCAAATGACAAAGATCTGTGTATTGGGGGTTGGAGATTGCCTCAAACTGAAGTAAACACAGACATCCATGTACATACAATCTGATCACAGAGCAATCAAGTTATATATAATTCAGTGTGTGTGTTTGGAGGAGGCACACAGGAAATCTTGTGGGTTTGTTAATGGGTAGGTGTGTCAGATATCACTGATGCAGAGGTGTCATTGGCTACGTTAAATGAGCTCTTTTGTTTTATACCTTGCAGCAACTGAACTGGTCCTCAGAAAAGTTATTAACTTCTCTGATTGTACGGTTTGCCTTGACAAGAGGAATGCCAGTGGGAAGATAGAATTTTACCAGGACCCGCTTTTGTACAAGTGTTCTTTCCGAACCCGCCTGCACTTTACTTATGACAGCCTTAACTCAAAAATGCCATCTGTGATAAAGGTAAGTTTTGCTGTATAAAGTACATGTACAAGGCTTCTTTAAGAAGTTGGCAAAACTACTTCTATCAAGACCATGATTTGAATCTGTGTATATAAAAGAGATGTGCATCGCTTAAGGAGATTCAGCATCCATTGCACATGCATCTGGCATGATAGTAAGGAGGCGTTATGCCAATATCCTCCATACTGCCTCTCCGATAGGTGCACATCTGGGGATGTAATTTTGACAAGAGTGGAAAAGGGGGTGGGTTAAAGGGAGCGAGGGTATGATGGCAACTTGGAGAAAGCAAGGCGGTTACTGCGTTGGTTTTGATAGGAGTGGCCAGTTTACCCCTTTCCACTCCAATTTAAATCACTGCAGACTTTCCCTCCGTTTTGTCAAGTTTTTCATCCAACCCTCCCTTTTTCCCATCCCATTAAAACCTCCCTTTCACCTCTTCATTTTCTCCTCCACCCTCCCTTTTGCTACTTTGCCACTTTGCTTCTCCTTCCCTTTCACCATTTTGCGCCCACTCTTTCACCACTTTGCTTTCCTGTTGCTCCCCCACTTTCACCACTTTGCTTTACTCTCCCCTCCCTTTTGCCACTTTACTTCCCCCTCCCTCCATCCTTGATGCCACTTTGCTTTCCCCTCTGTCCCTCCCTTCCATCACTTTGTATCCCCCTACCACCCTTTTTGCTGCTTTGCCTTCCCTCTCTCCCTTTCTGTTTTGCCTCCCCCTCCCTTTTGCCACTTCGCCACTTTGCGTCCCTCTCCTTCTCTCTCTTTTGCCCCTTTGCTTTCCCCTGCCTTACTTTTGCTGCTTTGCTTCCCCTTCCTCCCTTCCTTTTGTCATTTTGCTTCCCCCTCCCTCTTGCCACTTTGCCTTTCCTCCCACTTGCTGCTTTGCCTCTCCTCCTCTTACTGCTTTGCCACCTAGTCCCTTTTACTGCTTTACTACCCTTCCTCTCCCTTTCACCACTTTGCTTTCCCTCCCTCACTCACTTTCGCCACTTTGCTTTCCATCACTCCCTTTTGCCACTTTCCTTTACCTCCATCTCTCCCTCCCATCACCTTCCTTTCCATTCTGTTCCTTCCTTTCACCATTTTGCTTCCCCCTCCCTCCCCTTCACCACTTTCCTTCCCCCTTCCTCTCAGCTCTTTACTTGCCCCTCCCTTCCTTTTGCCACTTTGTTCCCCCCCCTCCCTCCCTTCCTTTTATTGCTTTGCTCCCCCACCCCCAACCGCTTTCCCTCCCCCTTTCTCCCACCGCTTTGCCTCCCTCAACATTATAATCCGTAAGATAAATACATTTTCAAATATTAGGAACAGTGTGCTCATTTCTAGTGGGAAAAAACTTTCAGAAGTATATAAAAGTAAAGTGGTTAAATCAATCGCACAAATGTATGGTTTTGAGAAACATCATCTGTGGAATCTGTAGCCCAGTATATTCTGTGTTCATCTGAAGCATCATCTACATTTTTGTTTTATGAGGGTGGGGAGTTGCGGTATATCCACAAATCAGAAAGTCATGGGCATGATTTATAATCTACCAAATACGTTTGAGTGGATATTTGACTATATAAGGAGCACAGTTGTGCATGGTGGAACAGATTATATTCCTTATGTGAAGTATATGAAAATACCTTAATTATGTTCATTGTTTTAATATGATTCCGCCCCTTCCTTACTTGGTGACATGACAATAAACTAGATATGTTAGCCATCTGTCTTTACAAGTGGGTTTTAATAACTGCCTGGAATGTCTTGGAATAAATTGTCAACGCAATACTCTGCTTTTGTAGTACCAAACAAAAGACTTAAAAATAATTTTCCCATTGGGCTGGATTCTTTGAAAGTTGATGCATTTATCACCGATTTTCTTTCCGAATTTCTCTTCAGACTAAAATAGGATCACTTTGTAGATTAGATTTAGTGATAAATGTGTCTCTTGCCAACATCATCCAGGTCATTATTTGAAATAAGATAATTAATGGAATGATTATAACAACAGTGAAAACATTTTTTATATTATTTATAAAACACCATATATTCCTAAAAACTCTGCAAAATCCGCTTAATAACTATAAAAGTTGTGACAAGATACATATATTCATATTACTTTTAAGAAGATTTTACTTTTAATCCTAAAACTATTATTCCACTTGACGAATAATTCAGACTGGTAGTGAAAATTAACAGGTGGAAATTGGATGGGTCCAAAGACACGGAAGCGAATATTGCGCTATTCTCTTTCTTTACAGGTAAATAGCTGCAAAGGAAAACTTTATTAACGTAGCAACAAAGAAGAAACATTTTCTTATTTTTTCTTCTAGTATCCAATCTGAATATGCTAGTCTTTTCAAACTGCCAACTCTTTGGTAAGCAATCTCAATTGTCGACCTATCAAAAAGATAACTTCTGTAACTGGATTCCCAACTTTCAATGTAAAGAGTACAGTAGATCCTGATTCTCATTTCAAGCTGTAAAGCAGAAATAATTATGACAGGGGAGAGGTGCATAAGGAGCGACAATATTTTCCTCTGTGTCTTATAAAGTTCTGCCTTTCCATCATGGAAGTTAGGAGAATCATCCAATTTTGTTACTAGACCAGACACTTCATATTATGCTGTGTTATATTAATCAGTAACTTTTATAGAAATATAAGCAGTATGTTTAAAATAAAAGGCCATTACTCCAGAGACAAATGTGTGCTATAGCGGAATGCATTACCCAATGCACAAATTGAACCAAAGCTTTAGTAGAGACTGAGCGATGAGGTTTTTAAAACTAGTTTAGGAGTTCAGAACAATCGATAGGTGAAATTTACACCATTTTAACATTGTACGCTTGTAAACAGTATACTGTACCATGCAACTGCTTGGACGATCTGATGTCAATGAACTTTTGTGCTTCTAGAAATATTAAAGACCATTCCAAAGGAATTATTTATTATTAATCTTTATTTATATAGCGCCAACAATTACCGCAGCGCTTTACAGTAGTGAATAGACATACAGAGAATTCAAGATCTACTATCATTATCTAACACACTTACATATGAACCCTTATAATTTACTGTCACTTATAATTTCTTTACTTCCAGAATTTAACTTTGCAAAGAACTTGTGACCCTGTATTGTCTAAACACTGAAACTGTAAAGTGCTGCGTACACTTGTGGCACTCTATTCATTCAAACCTTCCTAAAGGTCAAAGCCATGGTCAATTTGGCTTTTTTTGTCAGGTTGCCTGGCCAAGTCTCAAACAGTCCATGGACCTCATTAACGTTGCAGAGACTGAAATATCTGGTGGGAAGAGGTCTAGTGAGTCTGATATCTTTTAGCAACCTTACATACTAGTGGTTATTTACCAACAGAAATCCCATCTAAGGAATATGGTTTCCTGAAATGGAAGCACAATAAGTGTTAATCATTCTGTAAGCATTACTTTGCTCAAAAAATAGGGATAAACAAATTCACTGTTATAGTTGGAGTAGTGCTACAGAATTCAAGTCCCTCTTTAAACACCAACTAGACCATCTTTCCCGTGCTGTCCAGTAGTAAGATCTTGTGCATCTTTCCCAAGATTCTAAGATGAGAAGTTGAGCACTGGGATCCGTAATGCCTAAAACATACCTGATCAATATTGATGTCTGTTGTAACATGATCAGCATGTTAATCGTCCAAATACTCCTGCTTCTAAAGAAAGCAAATACTGGCTTTAATGGCATTGTGAGGCGCCATAGTAAGGAGAATCGTTTGTACGAAAGGCATACAACTTGCTGCGTCCTTCCTCCCCATCTTGAAATGTCTGTTAAGTACATATTTGTTAAGATTCTAGAGATTGATAACAGGATGCAGTCTTGAACCTTTTTTGAATCAGGAATGTAAATATATTTAATGGGTCCTATAAAATGGCTCTTTCTATAGAAGTTTTTAAACCTCCTGACTTATCAGTTCTCTTTCCTTTTGGAAATCCAAAAAGAATTGGCATCTTTCTCTTTGAATTGGTGCAGTATAAAACTTATTAGATACCCTTTTACTATTTGCTGTAACCACTGATCAGAAGTAATTTAAAACCAAAGAAGGAAAAATTGGGTGAATCTGCCACCCACTTTTCCTAGGAAGGAAGGGGAAAAGGAATTTTGACTTACCTGTATAACGGAAGTGCTGACTTGATCTCCTGGCATTCCATGCTTTAAAGTGGAACTACCACCCTTAAAAATGTTGTATCAAATAACCCCCCATCTGGCGACTAGCTGCTCAGTAGTGCTAGTCGCCAGAATTCTTACCCGTTCATGAGAATGAGCCTCTACTCCATGACTGACAGGCAGGATGGAGTGTGGACATCCTTCCATAGTGATGCCTGTGCCCCTGCTCTGTCAGTCGGCTCTAGGAGGCGTTGCTAGGAGCCGTTCGGCTCCAAAAGGGACTGACAGCGCAGGCGCGGACGTCACTAGGGAAAGATGTCCTCGCTCCGTCCTGCCTGTCAGTCCCGGAGTAGAGGCTCATTCTCATGAACGGGTAAGAATTCTGACGACTAGTGCTACTGAGCAGCTAGTCGCCAGATGGGGGTATTATTTGATAAACCTTTTTTAAGGGTGGTAGTTACGCTTTAATTTACTGTAGGGAAAAAAGGACCCTATGTCTCAAAAAATATGTGAAAGAGGATGTGGGCCTTGTTCAAATCTCCTTAACAAAGGACTCAACAAATAGTTGCCACTGAGCTGAGGGTCCTGCCTCTGATGATACCATGTCAGCTAGTTTTGGATCTATTCTCAGCAGCATAGGCCTGAATCTTTAAGTAACTGAGCTCACTGTCAATGCAGGGCTGGATTTATATATCAGGAGTCTGTAGGCAGAGATATCGGAAGCGCCCCCCCCCCCCCGCCATCTCCACAATGCTCCAAATCTCCATTTTGCCCTCACATTGCCCCCCATCACCTTCACATTGCCCCCATCAGCTCCACATTGCCCCCCATCACCTTCACATTGCCCCCATCACCATCAGCTTTACATTGACCTCACATTGCCCCCCCCATCAGCTCCACATTGCTTGCCCCCCATCATCCCCATATTGACCTCACATTGCTCCCATTATCTCCAAATCAACCCTTTGAGTGCCAGAGTGGTACGCAACGCATTGCTTTGCAATGCGTTGCGTACCACTCTGGCACTCAAAGGGTTAAGCCTCATTCTCTCCCCACATCTGTTTCCTATGTCTCTGGTGGTCCAGGGGCTGGAGAGATCTGTGCTTGTGCACAGACATGGAGCTGCTGGAGCTCCCGCGCGGCTTTCCCTTTAGTAATGCAGAGCGCTGGGAGATTTTATCTCCCAGCACTCTGCATTGCTAAAGAGCCGCGAGAGCTCACAGCTTACAATGCGGCAGCTGGCGTCTCGGAGCGGCATGTCAAGGCGCACCAAGTAAAAAAAAAAAAAAAAATTAAATTGTAGTGGCAGGCGCCCCTCTGAAGGGTGCGCCTGTAGGCAGATGCCTACTCTGCCTTATGGAAAATCCGGCCCTGTGTCAATGTCTACCAAGCATGTCTGGACACAATCCTTGTTAACATCTTCATGCCTGACACCGGTAATAGCCACTTCCGCTAGATCAAATATTTTGTTTAGGTATTCAGCCACATGTAATACCTTATTTTGGGTGGTCTTGAATGGTCTATTAATGTCCTTTTACCTGATTTTTTTTTTTTTTTTTTTTGAATCGGACTATACAGGGGTCCAGTTTGGGAACCATAGGGATGTCTAGTTTTGGGCATTCTGCCCCTTGTTTATTTCTGGAAGTCTTATTTCAATTATTACGGTTCTGTAATTCAAAATATTTTGAAATGTGGTCAACTGGGGATACTCAGAGGTACAGCAGTATCTTATACTCTCAGGATTAAAAGATCAATAATATATTAATTCAGTTTTCATATCTTAGCAGCTTCTTTATTTTACTGCTGTATTTTGTTTTATTTGATGTTTAGCACATGCCTCGAATCAGTTCTTTCAGTTCTTCTCTTCCATTTCGTGATGTGAGCTCTCTCTACCAACAATCTGTAAAAAGAGTTTTGAACTCAGCTGCATCTGCATCCTATATAATAATTCGCTAGGATGTTTGTCAGAAGCCGGCATGCACAGTAGAGACTGCCTGAACGCACAGAATGCTGGGAGTTCTGTGCTGGGATCATTCTGTGCTTTCGGGCAGTCTCTACAGTGCATGACTGTGTCGGCGGCAGGACACAGAGCAGGACTGGCCTCTTAACCCTTTGAGTGCCAGAGGGGTATGCATTGCAGAGCAATGAGTTGCGTACCCCTCTGGCTCTCAAAGGGTTAACATCACCTGGACCTCGGCCCATGTACACAGGCTTTTACACTAGTAGTATCATAAAAACACAGTGGGGTTTTAAAAAGGTTATTCTATGGAGCCTATGCACTAAGATTTCTCCAATTTGGAGAAGTGATATCAATGGAAAAGTCATCTCTGCTTTATCACCTCTTTATCATGTAGTGCATCTCCCCCATTATGTGTGTGACTCTATTCTCTCTTTATTCTTTGCCCAGCTGAATAGCTGAAACCAGAGAATAGCGAATGCAACACACAGAGAGTGCTCTTGTAGTACTTTGCACACGCACTTGAGTCCAGTGTTTTACAGACTACAGTTAGAGGTGCTCACATCACTGAAAGCGTTAGGAAGAGAAGAACTGAAAATAGGTGATTAAAGGTAACTGTCAAATAATTATAGAAACAGGTATCATGTAATATTATTTCAATAGATACTTTTAAAATAAGAAAAGTTAAAAACCAAACATTAGAATTACTTTACCCCGTGGATGCTAGAGAAGTCTCCAGTGTAAAGCAATGCATTGGTGACCTCTCTAGCATTCAGGGTGTTAATCTCTGTGGGATGAAGTGATTTGTTTTTCTGTTTGACTTGAATTCCTGATTTTCTTCCATTCAGATCCACACCATGGTTGATAGTCTGAAGCTTTCTCTCACTGACCAGCAGCTTCCTATGTTCATACGCATCATGCAGCTGGGAATTGCTCTGTATTATGGGGAAATCGGAAGCACGAAGGAAGGAGAAACAGAGGATCCACCCAGTAATGTTAAGGACACAATTGTTAATATGCCTGGTAAGTGCTACTGTGGTTAAACAAGAGCAGTGATTGGTCTAGTGGGAATTAATTCTGTTTGTAAAGCTGTGTACAAGTCACTTGACTGCAGATCTGTGTGACAACGTAGAACATTTGGAAATCATTTCAAATTAACAATGCAACTGAGAGCAAGATGACATAAATATATATATAAAATATGTTTGCTAGAGTGCCTAAAGAAATGCTTGCATTTTAGCAGATCTGTACAAAACCATGTACTTTATGCAGTTAATACGTAGTGGCTGAAAGGGGCAGAGACTTCTAAAATTATATGGATTATATACATTTAAAGTGGTAGTGTACACTAGTACAAAGTGGGGCTGATGCAGACGAAGAATCAGAGCAAATCTGGAGCAAGCCAACTGTACTGTAGGGGACAAATACATTCCCAAAATTCACAATTATTTAAAGGGTGATTTGAACTGTTGAATGCTATAGATAGAATCTGTCTGCTTTTCTTAGTATGTCTTCCTCAGTGTCTCTTAACCACTTGCTGTTAACAGTGTTTGGGAGTACTCTGTATAACCTCTAAAACTGCTATGAACGTCTCCCAGAGTCCTCAGTGTACAACAGAATTTTCAGCAGAAAAACGGTGTAGATCTTAACATCTTGCATAGCAACATATAGTCCTCTGTTGGAGGACTTAGTGCATTCTGAAGAAATCACCATTCTCATATGTGTTGGTATCAATAGAGATGGAGAGTTTGTCTTCCACCAAGAGGTATTTAGAAGCAGAGGTGCCCATTATGGAGCCCTCATCTCTCCGCCTGCCAGAATCTGATCTAAATAAACTAGATAATGTGTAAAGGGGAGAGTCTTCCCTTTCCAGTGGTATCCAACATGTTGTATTCATGCCAGGAATCATGCGACTAATGGCATGAATTGCCACTTATGTAGTATCAGTGACTAAAATAAAAATATGTAGGTATGAGCAGAAGGGAGTGGGCCCTATCATTGGAATGTAGAGAGTCCCCTCTCTCCATTGATGGGTGTTTATGAAATATGCCTCTGTGTAATCTTCCTATAGCGATAACATGTAATCTGTGTGTGTTTTTTTTTTTTAATATTATGCAGGCTATGGTGAAATTTACCATTTTAAAAATTAGCCAGTGATGTCATGTCAGGACTGGCTGCGGGTCGTTCTGCCCCACAGCCTGTCAATCTTCATATATTCCCCTCCTCAAGTAGAGCCTCGCTCCAACCTCCTCCGATGATGGAGAATTTCTCCATGTAAGCTGGAGCTCTTTTTTGCCAATGAGAGCGCTCCAGCTTACATGGAGAAATCCTCCATCAGAGGAGGATAATCCAAAACAGCAAGAAGAGAGAAAAACAGGAGGTGCCTCTTCATGTGATTCTTTAAAGGGATAGTAATACTTAAAATGTAAAAAAAAATATGTTGTAGGGTTTATCCCCCTGAGTAAAACAAGGGTACTCCCACTGCTGAAAGGTGTTTCATTCAAAAGTTATTAATTTTCAAAGCTGAATTTTTTAGGTGCAATATCACAGTGGCCTGAAATTGTACAGTGGCGCTGTTGCTACACGATCCTATGGACAGCTCTGGTCAGTTGACCATAAATCTCCATAGGATGGTGTAGCAACAGCGCCACTGCACAATTTCAGGCCACTGTGATATTGCACCTAAAAAATTCAACTTTGAAAATTAATAACTTTTGAATGAAACACCTTTCAGCAGTGGGAGTGCCCTTGTTTTACTCAGGGGGATAAACTGTACAACATATATTTTTTTACATTTTAAGTATTACTATCCCTTTAAAGGGATAGTAATGTCCCACAAAAAATATTTTTCAAATTGTAGTTCTTAAAAAGTTAAGCACAGCACTAAAAAAACTTATCTCTCAAACCACTATGGTTTGAGAGATACATGCATATAAAGTTTCGTGATTTCCCACTGTCAGCTGTAAACCTTCAGCAGGAGATCCATGTCGGCAGACACAGAAGATCTGCAGCAGAGCCGCAGTCGTGTGGTTTACAATGAATTACTTCATTGGAATGGTCTAAAAAGTGTGCTTGGTTTGCTGACAGCAGGAAATCACGAACTTTAAATGCATGTATCTCTCAAACCATAGCGGTTTGAGAGAGAGTTTTTGTGCTGTGCTCAACTTTTTAAGGACTACAAAAAACGGAGAGGAGCCCACAACAGAACATTCCTCAACATCTGAATCCACCAACAGTTCCTCCTCAGAGGAATCAGATACTTCAGGTACTCCCTGCGGTTTTGGCAGGGAAGATTTGACTGAAGAAGGGGTCTGCTATGAATGGAAGACCCCCTGTAAATGGGATGGAAAGAGTTGCAGTGTAGACCTAAGGTCCCTAGTAGCAGCCTTGAACTCTTGCACCCAAACTGGCTCTAATGCATGGCTGGAGGTCCCTGGGAGAGACTCAGGGACATCAGAACATGCTGGACATAAGTGACCTGAGAATTCTCTAGGTAACCCTGAATGACATGAGGAGCAATGCGCAATAGGGGACACAGAGACCCCAGCGTCCTTAGTCTTAGGCCTGGCCCCAAGCTCCAACAGATTAGACATTCTCACAGTTTCAAAAACATTTAGAGTATAAGGAATCCCCTAAATACAGTGTGTTAGATTAAAATTTCACCCCAGAAATCACTAAAATACAGTTATCTGGCAGGTGAAGGGTTAATCTTCAGAGGAAAGAATGAGAGTCCAAGCCCTGCGTAGGATACTCGTTCTGGAAAATGCACAAAATGGCTGCCGCGGCAGGAGCCAATCAGAAACTAGCGAGCAAAGCAAGCGCTCATGGGAAATGTAGTTTTTCCAGAAAAAGTATTCCAACAGTGCCCGAAGCCCCCTGAGCCTCCCAATACACTTAAAATGTTAACCAACTGATAGAGCAAGGGCAGACAATTAAAATGAGCCATTTCTGAAGTCGCTACGTTGAGCGGTTGCAGAGATATGTCCCAAACTGTACAGTCCCATAGAAGTGAATGGAGCAATGGCGTCTATGCGGTAAAGCGCGCCTTTACTCAAATTTTGGCAAAGTTGAAACAGTAAAATAAAAGTACATGAAACATCACTAGAACATGTTAGAAGTTTCAAAAAACACTGAACCCAGTAGGGAATGTGCCAACCCCCCCCCCCCCCCCCAAAAAAAAAAGATGCAAAACCAGCAGCTAAAGGGTTACGTTACCACATAAACCTTCTCCCAACAGACATACAGATAGACACAGTGAGTGCAGGAGTGTGCAATAGGAACTCCAAAGGAAAAACCCCTGTAGGAGAGGCATTGTGGGACATGTGGACCTGCAGAACTCAAAGGGTTGCTCACCTTTCCTGCAGATCTTCTGTCTTCAGACTACCAGGTATTAAGAAGAAGCCTCGGTGGGCAACTCCTGAGGAAATAACTTTTACCCAAGATTTTCCTCCCAGGGCTTAACCCTTTGAGTGCAGGAGGGGTACACAACGCTTTGCTTTGTAATGCGTTGTGTACCCCTCCAGCACTCAGAGGGTTAAGGTCCACAAAAAGCACCTGGTTACTGAGCTAGCCACATTTAAGGGCATTGTCAGTTATGGTAATCTGCCTAATGGTGGTATTCCATTTCTAAAAATAAAAAAATTCTAAAACTATAGCAGAACTGTTCTCTTGTCTGTGTCTTCACCAAAGAACAAATCTTACTGGAACTGGTTGGCTAGCTGCAGCCAAGGAGGGAAGGTAGGCTCCACCCCCTGCATACAATTCTAGAATTGTTCCTGCCTTATTTAAGGGGCAGATCGCCTACTCAAAGTTACCAGTAACCTGTATGGACTAAGAGAAAAGGATTTAACAGGTAAGACTAAAATCCTCTTTTTCTGGGACATTACTATCCCTTTAATTCACACAGTCCACCACCAGTAACACCCAGTGAGTGGGTACTCACAATGAAAATGGCTGCAAATCCACTTTCGGAGAACACAGCTAAAAAGGCTTATTGGGAAGTGAATTTTCCTAAGCAGGGCTGCTCCTGATCAAGCACGCTCTCTCCAATGGTACAGTGATGAAGCGACATAAAAACCAAAAACCAGATAGGGCACCCAACAGTGTAGTAATATCACACGTAAATCGAATGAACAAATTAAATGTTACTCACAAAGGAGATGGTCAGAATAGAGTCTGATTATGTTGGCAAGTGGAGATTTTTTACCAGTCTCTACTCGAGTAAACCAGCGCTACAGCTGCAATGTATTGGATGATTATCTCTCTGGTGTTCTATACTTCCCTTACATCCACAAAGGATGCATCAGGTCCTCCTCTTAGTAAAAAAAAACAAAAACAAAGGCTTCACAAATACAAAAAGTTTTAATAATAAAATAGAATCTGTAGATATAAAATCAATTCTTATATATTTATATGTATGTCTGATAGTCAAACGCTTTTCGCGGTGTTAAAACACTGCTTCTTCAGAGACGGAACAAACATGTCACTTCATAGAAGGAGGTTGGAACGAGGCAATACATGAGAAGGGAAAAGACAAAGATTGACATGCTGCACTACAGAGCTGTGCCCGTAGCCTGTCTTGAAGTAAGGCCACAGCTTATTTTTAAAAAAGTAAATATCGCCATTGCCTGCATCATATATTATAATTCATTAGGATGTTTGTCACGATGCAGTCATGCACAGTAGAGGCTGCCCATGTTCAGGCAGTCTCTACTGCGCATGATTGCACCGCGTGAGTGAGGCGACGCAAGATTGCATCACGTGGAGCAGTGAGGTCGCGGCCTCTTAACCCTTTGAGTGCCAGAGGGGTACGCAACACATTGCAAAGCGATGTGTTGCATACCCCTCTGGCACTCAAAGGGTTAACATTACCCAGACCTTGGCCCGCGTGCACAGGCTTTTACGCTTATATATATATATATATATATATATATATATATATATATAAACACACATTACATGTTATCGCTATAGGAACATTACACAGAGGCAAACATGTATAGAGGCGATAGTTCTCCATTAATGGTTAATGAATCTGTCTAGAAAGGAATCCTCTATATAGCAGACTACTACTTACTGTTTTTGTTTTCAGTCTTTGCTGTGGTTTTAAGTTTGACAGGGGACATCATTTAACTATCTTTAAAATGTTTATGTCATTTGAAATGTTTATGTAATTCTATTGTTGTGCTTTCTGTCTATACTCTAGTCTCATGTGTTTTGTATAGCCCTGGTGGTCTTATGTGATACTCTACTGGTCTCGTGTAATGGATTATTATTATATATTCTCTTTTCTGTTCCGCCTGTCCTGTTAGTCTGTGTCTCTATTCTTTCTCCTGTGTGAAAGGGAAAACAACACAACACGTACCACATACACAAACTAATTTTGGACATAATGAATTATGTTTATCAGATTGTAGCGTGGCGCTGCTGGTCGCATGTAATACTGTGCTAGTTTCATGTAATTGTGTATTGCCCTTCTGGCCTAATTTAATATTCAACTAGTCTCGTTTAACCCTTTGGGTGCCAGAGAGGTATCCAATGTATGTATGTATGTATGTATATCTTTATATGGTTCCGCACAGTGTACGCAGCGCCTTACAATAGACATATGTTACAATAAATAGGAGAGGATGAAAAAAGTGAGACATACATAGAAACAATAGGAGAGAGGTCTCTGCCCCAAGGAGCTTACAGTCTAATGAGCTGCATGCATTAGATACCTCTCTGGCACTCAAAGGGTTAATCTGCTAGTGTCTCATGTAAATATTCCACTAAACTTATATCACTGGTTATTGCCCTGCTGGCTTTGGTTGGTGTATCTGTTTTTCAGTAGGGAGCTGGTGCTGTGATATTGTTGGTACATGTTTTTTTGTGGCCAAATTAATACATTTGTGTGCCTTTATTCTACATACAACACACCTGCGCGAGCGCGCGCGCACACACACACACACACACACACACACACACATGCATGTTATATCACACACAGGCATATTATATCAATGTTATATCACAGTCATTCATGTTATCACATACAGACATGCATTATCACACACACACACACACAAATGCATGTTATGACACAAACAAACATGCATGCTTACTCACACCCCCATTCAAGAGTATGGACTTACACACTTACACATGCACACACAGACATTGATGCTTTCATTAGTTTGCACGCACACTCAATATTGTTGGTACATGCTCACTAAGTCATATATATTCTCACATACATATATATTGGAGACTTCACTAACATTCAAGTAGATCATTGGGGATTTGGGTAATTTTCATGTTTTCCCCTGTTTTTCTTGCCAAACATACCGCTATATGACTTCTTCTAGTTATGTTTTCTTGTTGGAAAAGATCAGTTTGCAAGACAAAAGAATACTTTTACTAACAGAATTTTTGCCAACAAGTAAAACTGCAGCTATAGTTGATTATGACACATCTGCTCCATTTGGAAAGAGTAAATAAAGGCAGTTTTTACTTTCATATTTTGCATATGCAATTTCCATAAGAAAACAATGTTTTGTATTAAGTTTTGCCTGTAAGCAAGAACTACTTTCCAGAAGCTCTTGGCATGCAACCAAGTCTGGTATCAAAAGGATCCTCCCCCCAAGATGTGTTTTCTTCTGTAATCACCACACAATTGGGAGGTACCAGAGGGGAAACTGGACATGTTTTTGTTAGATCGGAAACATTTTTGATATTGGTAGGCCTTGATTCTCTTCTGAATGAGATAACCGCGATACAGGTCAGTAAATTAGTCACCAGTGATATGCCAGACCATTATGACTGTCCTGGCACGTCATGAATAAAAAAAAAGTTTTTAGAGAGCCGGTAGTGAGCGATCACACGTACCGGCTCGCCATAGAAGAGGCTAAAACTGACCACTCCAGTCTTGAAGCAGTCAGTTTTAGACTCCCTCCGTGATCACAGCACTTTGAGCAAAAACATTCATGCACATTCACACTAAGGAGTATTTCAGTTATGGGAACTGCATAAGCTGAAATTCACCAATTATTTCAGAATGCTGCAATTTTCTTGCAACTAATGATGATTGCTAGGGAGTTGCAGTAGTGAAAGGATGCATGACTATGCGGCCACTGTGCAATCCATTCAGATGTGATTTGATATGTTTACCACAACCATCCAATCACTTGCTGGTCCACGTGGGTATCTATCAATCATCTGTGGCCGATGTCCACGTAGGCCAGCCCTCTTCCCTGCAGTGCATACCTCCCCCTTTGATTGTTTGTAGTTAGGCCTTCTAATTCATGTTTAGTGGGATTTTGTTATCTCTGTTTTGCTATCTCTATTAAATAGTCTATTTTAAATTCTGCTATGTGCCGTTACCAATTTTGGGTCCCAGTCTAAACCATGTTTGTGTGATTTTTGTTAACTTTTACTATCTCTATTAAGTTGTCTATTGTAAATTCTATCTGCTGCTACCATTTTTGTGTCCCAGACAATAAGGTAACTATGTGGACCTATACATATTGGGTATTGGTGTACTCAGACATATGTGCCATACATATTTCATACTTCTGTCTGTTACGCTAGGCTTGTTTGTGAGAGATGCTGTGTTGTAAATTGTAATGGTTATGTACTTTTTAAAATCAAATTTAAAAATTACTTCCAAGATAATTCCTTTCATGATTGTTTTGTATAAGTTATGTCAGACCGTTTGGAATCTTCAGGGATATTTGCTTTTAGGAGATATGTGTTTTTAGGGGATTATTTTGATGTTATGGGATAATTATGTCTATGTACTATATTTAAAGAATTTTGGTTATATGAAAATGTCAATAGAAATTCTCTTACTGGATATCAGTGTGCTCAGGCGATACATAGAATTCACATTTCATACTATTTTTGTTTTGTTACGCTACAGTAAATTGTGAGCTTAGTGTACATTTCTGAAACTTTTTTGAAAACTCCTACTTTTAATAAAATTTCCTGTACCTTAAATCTAGAGAGAAAATCTTAATAACCACTATGAACCAGTTCTGCTTTGATGGGTTCTCCAAAATGAATCTAAAATAGTGGATTTCATGTACACTGATGCGGACTCCAGCATCACAAACTCCAGAATATGTCAGTGGGAGGAGCTTGGAGTCCTGCCTTTTAGTAACAAAGAATCCTGTCCGCCTTGATATCTGGAGAAAAATATTAATGTTGGGAATTAATCCAAACCAAAACAGGGAGTTTATTCACAGGAGGTGTTAGTTCAAGCAGCACACAGCACATTGTAAAGAAAAACTATCTTTGGGCTTCATTACCCTGGAGTTTATTATATATACACAAATAAACCAACAGATCAGAGGAGGGCTCTCACCTGTGAGGTGCACAGGAAGCTTTTGTTGCAGAGTGGCTTGGCCTGGTCACCCGTGCCTCATTGTGGTTACGGGTGGGTTTATGTTACCTGAAATGTTTGCCACTAAGATGAATGTGTGTATGTGTTTGAATGCATATAAATATACATAGCACAGCTGCAGAACTTACACCTTAATTGATCCATTTAGGTTGTTTGTACTCTGTTCCCCATCTTTGTAAGCAAACCTTTTCTCCACATGTTATGTACACATTCACTTAACTCTTTCTGTGATCAAAGTACATTCGGTTTACAGAAGCCTCGATTGGCTGAATGGCCCAGATCACCCTCTATATATAGAAATAATTTACCTGCTTGTGTACACAAAACAGAACCATATGTAGAAGGCCAGAAGTGGGGCATTTCCTGGCACACCAGATGCACTACTGGGAACAACAAACGATTCCCATTGAGATAATTCCCATTCACCTAGTAGCTTGATTCCTGTTACTCTAATTTTTTATGCTGAAAACATATCCCATTGATTTAAAGAGTCACTATCATGCATATTAAGGTTCCCTCCAAATAATTTTTAAAATAATGTTTAGCATATCAATACTTTTACTATACTTAGTAAGTCCGGCATTATTTAGAAATGTAACTTCTTCGGAGACTCACCGGAGGGCATCTTGACATAGAGGAATCTGTGCTCCTGCACTGTCCATCCTTTTCTGTACCTTAAAGGGGAACTTTCACCCCTTAATAACTAAATCTCCCCTTACTGCTGACCTGGCGACTAGCTGCTTAGTAGCGCTAGTCGCCAGAAATCTTACCCCGTTCTCAAGATTTCGTCGTTTCAAAGGATCAGGAAGCACGGACGTCTCTTCACAGTGACGTCCGTGCGCCTGCGCTGTCAGTCCCTTGTCAGTCCCTTGTGCACCGTACGGTGCACAAGGGACTGACAAGGGACTGACAGCGCAGGCGCACGGACGTCACTGTGAAGAGACGTCCGTGCTTCCTGATCCTTTGAAACGACGAAATCTTGAGAACGGGGTAAGATTTCTGGCGACTAGCGCTACTAAGCAGCTAGTCGCCAGGTCAGCAGTAAGGGGAGATTTAGTTATTAAGGGGTGAAAGTTCCCCTTTAAGGTACAATGCAACTCCCCCTTACCAATCAAAGAAGAGACAGGGCGGCTAACACAGGCGCACAGATGCCTCTTTGGTGTCTGTGCTGTCGTCTGTGGTGAGTCTCCGAAGAAGTTACGTTTGTAAATAAACTGTTAATATTTTTATGCCATAATTATATAATGAAAATCTGAATTAAAAGAATACTAACTTCTTTGAATAATGAGCCTGGACCAAAAACAGCAAAGCTGCAATTGGTGGAACCCTAACATGCCCCAAACACACACACACACACACACACACACACACACACACACACACACACACACACACACACACACACACACACACACACACTTATACTCTCTCTCGTTCTTGCTCTACATCCCACTGCAGTCTTTGTGTAGGAGGAGTTTTGTGTCCCAGATTTCTGCAACAAAAAATCATGTCTACCTCCATGAACATGAAATCCAATAACAATTAAAGATTAATCTTAGGGAACCAATTCACACAGAATTGACTCATAGTGGACATTAGGATTTCCTGTCGAGATTAAGCTAGGTGGGTGGTTATAGTAAGACGTGTTAACCCTATGAGTGCCAGAGGGGTAACGCATTGCAGCTTTTGCTATTGTTTTGCATGCTTTGTCCTATAGTCCGTGTGGCTGGTAAGCCTGAGCACCAATGGCATGACAGCGAATGGGGACTTTTGTTAACAAGCATCTTGTAGTTTAGTTTTCTGATTTCCCAGTTTCTCTTTCTACGTCTTTGTAAGTATTGACTACAAATCATACAGTATACCTGTTCTCCATATTTGATTTGTACTATATAATATATCTGTATGTCCATTCCCTAATGTACAGCACTACCATATGTGTTCAGAAATATTGGCAATTCAGTGTTTTAAAGGACAAGTATCACCTTGAAATAATATCCATACCTGGGAACTCTCCGGATTTGCCCCGGAGACTCCGGTTTTGACAGAGCTTTACCGGGTCTCCGGGGCAGAGGCTGATTCCTCTGGATGTGGGGAGTTTCTATTGAAACTCTTCCCACATCTGCTGTTTTTCCTGGTGTTCCTCCTTCCCCAGCCTTCTGTGTGACACCTTTTTGTCCCCCCAACTCGCATCAAGCCACTCCCCTTTTTGACATGATTCGTGTCATTATTGTCACCCCCTGCTGCACCAGAGGACTCCCCTACGGGTAGACCTCAATTGGAAGTTCCCAGGTATGATAATATCCCTCACTAAATTTATTATGCCCAGATAATGCTAATGGCTACTGTGATTTTTTTTTCCCCATAGCTACTTGGTTCAAAAGAGAATACCTTCAATCAGTCCTGGATGTTATGTCCATGGAGGTGGCCATGACAGTGGCTGGCAGGACTCATGGGTCACAAACTCTGCTCCCTGCACACGGTACTCTTAAGTTGGCACATGCACTCCGTATGCTTCAGTTTTTTGGGAAAAAATGCCAACAATTGTCATGCCCACCTCTATGGACATAAAACCCAGGACTAACTGAAGATGGTATCTCTTCAACTAAGACTCAAGACCAGAATTCATAGGGCCATTACAATTTTTTTGGCTTTGGTAAGCTGGGGGTTGTTGTTGTTAGAAGGTGTTAGTTCTTGTATAATAAACAGAGCCCTGAGCGTTTTCTAGTGGAAGGCAGATACATGACTTTTCAGTTCCTGCAAACTAATAAACACCAGGGGAAGGTGCACTAAGGCATGATAAAGAGGTGATAAAGCAGAGATAGCTTCTTCATTGATATCACTTCTCCAAGTCCTATGTTATTCTATGGAGCCAATGCTCTTAGAATAACATAGGAACTGGAGAACTGGTATCATTGAGAAGTCATCCCCACTTTATCACCTCTTTATCACGCCTTTGTGCATAACCCCCATGGAGCATTCTTTAGTGACCATTTCATACCTCCTCCAAAACTAGTATGTTTTGCACATCCTCATATCACATTGGGGAATGTCACAACATAATCCGCCATAGTCATTATGAAATAACAGTATTTATAATGCCTTTTTTGGACCAAATATGTTCTCCAGAAATAATAATTATTATTGATGCATTTTAAGTGAAAATTTCCTTGTTTAGTCCTCTGAATGCTAGAGATGTCACCAGTGCATTGTTTCACAATGTATTGGAGACAAGTCTAGTATCCAGGTGGTAAAGGAATGACACTTAACTTATGAAGATCATTTTTATGGAATGGTGCAAACTGATATAAGGATACATTTCATTCATTTGACTTTTACATGCCACGATGTACTGAGCAGGTTTACAAGGTTGCCCAACTCATTTAATATCACAAAGCTGCTCAGCTCTGTAAGTTGTGTTGCATTCCCCAGTTATAGAATTATTGGTAGGGGCATTAAGCCAAACAGAGAGGGCGCCTATTAACCAAGTGACCTGTTGACAACTTGCTGGTGAAAGAGCTTTAATTCCTTCCTCTAAGGTCTCCCTTTGCCTACCAGGCATCTGCTTGCCAGGATTACTGGAATCCAGAAAATTGCTGTTGATTAATGTGAATGTCATCGTTCTTGACATAGGAGTCAAACAGCAGTCTTTAAATCCTACTGTATTCATAACATTACGGTGCAAGCTAATTAAACCACCACAGAAGATTTCATTTATTTTTGCTTTCCTGTGGAACTTTGCATAATAATCTACCAACTGGAATAATAATGACTTGAAATTTCGTCTGCATAGTGCAAACTCATATTAGAAGTCTGCATCGAAGCACAAAAAAAAACATATCACATCTTAAGGGAATTGTACAAATTGTGTTTTCATTAAAGTAATTGTACAAAGCAATGTATTTGCAAATGCTGTGAACCTGTTTGAGTGTAGAGTGGAGTCAGACTCATTGTTGAGTAATGGACACCCCTCTGGTAGGATTAAACAATTCTATTTTCTGCTGCATATCCTTGTGTAATTTGGACCTATCACCTTAGCATAAGTTTAGTAAATGTGCATTTTGGTTGGAACTGACCAGTGATCCGATAAATTGAATAATCAGATTCCTCTCTCACACAATGTGATCTCTCGGTATTCCGGTTGCCTGTTTTTTCTGTGCATATGTATATTAGAGCTAACCCCTTCTAATGGTAACCCTCAACTTACCTTAATATGGCCAGAAAATCCCAATGGCCCTATGAATTTTTCCCTTTCTCTTTGGTAACATCTGAAATTAGACCTTGATGTCATGTCTGTGTATGCGAACATTCCAGTTGCTAGTATGAGCTTGTGACCTCAAACCCTCCCCAATGAGCATAGTGATCTTAAACCTTCCACTTAGAGGCAGAATGCTAATCACATAAGCAAAACTGTTACATTCATTTGTTATTTGTCTCAAGGACCATTACAGAGAATATTAAAGTGAGTTTGTTTCAAAATTATTTTCCACACTCAAAATAGCACTGTAAAGTGAACCTGTCTCCTTAAAGGGATAGTAATACTTCGTTTTATCTTTATTTTATTTTGTAGGCATTCAAAAAAACATGAAGAATGATATATGTCTTATCTCTCAAACCTTTATGGTTTGAGGGATATTCACAAGCAAAGTTTCCCCCCCACCCCTTTTACCTAGTGTAAGTCATCTCTTCTCAGATGTGGAATGCAGTCCATAGACCAGACAGATAACAGCTGGGGACAATCTTCTTCCAAAGAGAACAATGAAAGCCCTGCCCCTCTTGACAAGTTTTTCAGCTTTTTCCCTTATCTTAATTGAAGATTGTCCCTCTCTGCAATCTACCTGGGCACCTCCCTTCTGATCTGGCTGAACAGTGTTACATTAGTAAAAGGGGCGGGAGGGGGATATTTTGTCATTGAATTACTCTTGAACTACAAGTCTGACAGTATTGATATAACACTCTCCAAAGTCCAAATACTATGATGATTAATTAGAGCCGCTTTTATTATGAAACATTACTATCCCTTTAAGGACCCTTGACGGTCCTGGCACATCATGGGTGGATTTGTGTTAAGGACCCATGACGAGCCAGGAGCGTCATGGAATTCTGGGTTCCCTGTGTGGCTGCACACCGTTCGGGGAGTCCGGAAGCAGATGCGAAAAGAAAAAAAATGCTCCGTGGTCCTTTAATTGACGGCCCTTAAGGGGTTAGGGACCAAAGGAATGTACAACGCATTGCTTCTCGGTGCCTATTGCATAACTCTTCTAATAATAATCCTTTATTTATATAGCACACACAGATTACGCAGCGCTTTACACTCATATTGGTCCCTATCCCCATTGGGGCTCACAATCTAAATTCAACTATCGGGTATGTTTTTTTTTGGAGTGTGGGAGGAAACCGGAGTACCCGGAGGAAACCCACGCAAACAGTGAGAACATACAAACTCATTGCAGATGTTGTCCTTGGTGGGATTTGAACCCAGGACCCCAGCGCTGCAAGGCAACAGTGCTAACCACTGAGCCACTGTGCTGCCAACTCTTCTCATTAAAGAGTTAAGTGGGCTTCTGCCTGCTTTAGTTTGTTTGGATGTAACACAGAACAGATTGAAGATGTTCTCCCTTGAACAAATGCACAAGGACACAATTCATAGGGGGTCATTAAGATTTTATGGTCATAGTAAGTAAAGTGGGGGTTATTATTAGCTGTTAGTACTCCTTTAAGAAAATTTGGTAAGAAAAAATGTCTTCCTGCACATTCATGAGGTAATTCTTCAGACTCTGCTAGCAGCTGTGCTCCTCCTAACCTTTCTCTTCGAGGTATAAACTTGGTTCATAACGTATCTGTCAGAATTGATTTTATTCTGATCCGCAAGCAACTAAGAGGAACAGATTAATTGCTCTTTCACCCCAAATCTGGTTGCCTGCCTTACTAGTCAAAGGTGAAGGATGCAAGATGGATTTGACTGCCATCTCTGGTAAGCACAAGGGTGAAAGAGAAGGCAGTATTTGCATCATAAAGAATTCTTACTTGTGATCATTCTCATCTGTGTGCCATATTTTATAACTAGAGGCAATACAATTCTTTAGAAAGTCCACAATAAGGGTGTTCTCACAGTCACCCTGAAGGGACTGCATAACTTGAAGCGGGTGATCCTATACAATAACCTGTATGGGAGGACTGCAAAAGCAAAACTAGAAGGGGTTTCCAGATGCCCAGGAACCTCCTCGGCTTTTCATTATTTTTCCATACAAGGTTATGAGAGAGACAAAGCTTTACCTCCCCAATAATGGGATGTTTGTGTTCCTGTTGTGCTTGTGTTCATTGTCACTATCAGGTAGGACTACAGTTTGCCATATAATAATAATAATATCAAAGTATTTTACCAGGAAGGATACATTGAGATTGTCTCTCGTTTTCAAATATGTCCTGGGGGTATATATATTATTACCCAATTTAATGGTGCTCATTTTATCTACCTTGATAGGATGAAAGGCTGAGTCGGCCCTGCTGGTACTAGAACCTGTCACCTTGTGGTCACAGATTCTACAGCTGGTGCCTTAACTAACTGAGCCGACTCACCAGCATTATAGTCTAGATCCAGTGGTTGTTTTTCCACTGAGTGAGCAGTTGACACACTCCCTGAGAAAATGCATAGAGCCTGGGTACAAGTCAGAGCTAGTGGGGCATAGCTGCTGAATTGTTTGTACCAGGTGTTCTATGTCTACAAGAGCAAGGTATGAACTTGAAACTACAGAGTCAAGATTTGCATGCCTAGTTTGTTGCCATTCACAGGACATCACCTTTGGAATGCTATTTTGTATAGAGGATACCTTGTTTGTAAACCTCCCCCCCAAAAAAAAATAAATAAATAAATAAATGCAAACTAATTGCATTGTGTTTGGGACCAGCTACATTAAACTGCAAAATATCTTGTTTATTCTTTCCATAGTGAGTTGGTCTGTGTTCTGTTACCATGATTTATCTATAGAAGAATTCTCATTTCTTGCAGTTGATTGTGGATTGTTCTTTTGCAATGTGTTCAGCAGTTTAATATTGCCTTAACCATCTCTAGTTTTTCCCAATGTCACTCAGTCCTGCTCCTCTTCTTTTCTATTTCTCCTAGACTATTGTCAAACCAGTGAGTGTAGTTGCATAAGGTAAAGGGTCCCAGGCAAAGAGGCGTAATACTATCCATTGCAGCAGTCACTTGTTTGTTACAATAGTTGACAAGAACACGGGGCTCCTTTTAGTCCCTTCTCAAATCAGAAAGCATGTTTCCCTATCAGAGCCAGAGTCCTCTTCACAGGGGCTAACTTGTTTGAATGGGCTTATTTTGGTGGTGATCTGATCAAATGACAGGATCAATTGTTAGGTCAGAGTTTTCCAGACAACTATGAAAAACAAGGTCAAGTATGTGGTCACTTTTATTGCTATGTTTAATTCCTGGTCCATACATTTTGCTGAGGAGATCTTGGCCAAACATTGAGAGATTATCATCAATCCATATGTTTAAAATCCCCCAGAATATTCTACCTGGGGTGCTCCAGGGCTAAGCTTTCAACAAGGTCTGTAATTTCTGCAAAAACTGCTTCTTATCTCAGGGGGATGGATTAGAAGGATTCTGAGACACAAACCTCTGATACTACTACTAGCATTGCTCTCAGATGACTGAGTTTGACCCTCAGACAGAAACCTCCGTTTCATGAATGTCCAAACACAGACTGCCACACCTCCCCTTTTATCCTCATGTGAGCAATGAGAAACTTAGTAGTTTAGTGGGATGGAAACTTCTGAAACTGGTGCATACCTCCCAAGTGTCCCTTTTTAGGAGGGACAGTCCCTCTTTTAGACCCAAATCGCTCTGTCCCTCTTTCCAACCCTGATGTCCCTCTTTTTAGGAGATCAGATTCTGTTTTGTGTATATAAGTGTATCACATTCCTCTACAGCAATAAAATGCACATTATTGTTTGTTTAAACATCCATATATGTGTTTATAAATTAGTATGTGTAAATAAAATACTTTGGTCTTGATAAAAGTCATTTATTAGGTTACACAAGGAGGTGTCAATAGGTCATGCAATCGCTAATGCCCTGCCCACCAGCCACGCCCCCATCAACACCCCTTAAAACACAAGTATCCCTCTTTGGCAATTTGAAATGTTGGGAGGTGTGCTGGTGCTGTATTTTCACCTAAACATGTGTGTGCAATAGAGGTTAGATCTGATGTTTCTGTATGTTTTAATTTTTAATGGACCTGGCATTACATAACCATTTTCATAGGGTAGATTAAGGGGAGTCCAGAATTTAATCCAAAAAAAAAAAAAAACTGTGGTCCTTAAGTTTAAGTGATGTGCTGGGGAGTGATGTTAAAAAGGCTGAGGTCTAGGTAGCACGTTAGTGGATTGAACGCTGTCTCTGTCTCTCTTTACTGGAGGCAAATATACTTAGGTTGATACATTTATTGGCTAACCAAGCAGATTTAGGATGCAAGCTTTCAAGACCTCTCAAGTCTCTTCCTCAGGCATGTTATACAGATAAATATGATAACATATCTCTTAAATACATGTACACATTGCATTGTTTAGAATGGAATGCAGATTAGATCAGCTCAGTCCAGACCCAGATTCTTTGATCAGTCAGTGATATAAATTGCAGTCATCCTCAGTAGTGTCAAATGTATTTACACTTCCAGTGTGACTCTGTCATAAAGGCTAATCCACACTGTAATAATGTGACAGAAATTCCTTGTACCTGTTCATGCCATTATTTAAAGTGTTAAACTGGAGCATTAATTTAACCTCCCATATTTCTCTCTCTCTCTCTCTCTCTCTCTCTCTCTCTCTCTCTCTCTGAACGTGAAACAGTCCCATCAGTACAGTCAGTTTAATGTTCCTGACACTTTGGCAAAAATGTTCTCCCAGTGGTGTCTCTGTCTTTGTGTTAACACTGGATCTGTGGGAATTAAGCCTTTTATGTAATGGTTGGCCTGTTTCACCCACTGGGCATTGGCTGGAAGCGAAAGGACCTGAAAGCCACTGAAGGAAGCAAGCGGCGAATGGAAGCATGCCGCTCGCACTTATGCTTTACACACCGGCAGCTTTTATTTTATCTGTTCTTCGAACGATAAAGACTTCAACGGGGACTTACTTTTAACCCAGTAAGTCTTATTGTAGCAACGGATAGCGCTGGGGGAGGGAGGGAAGGCATCTACCAGGTTTTTTTTTTTTTTAATCTAAAACTCTTGTGTATAATACGCACCCCCTACTTCACATAAGGTGAAGTGCGGTAAAATTGTGCGTATTATACCCGAGATTTTACTGTAACTAGAAGCCACCGGGCCCTGGTTCAAAAATTGCCATGGCCCCCCTGACCACATTGACCCCCCAATCGCCACAAATGCCTCCACATTGCCCCCAATTGTCCCAGTTGCCTCCACATTGCCCCCAATTGTCCCAGTTGCCTCCACATTTCCCCCAATTGCCACAATTGCCTCCACATTGCCCCCAATTGCCACATTGCCTCCACTGACACCCCCCCCCCGCCCATTTCCTACCTCCCTGGTGGCAGGAGAGGTCTGTGCCTCCTTCTGCACAGACCTCTTTAGCTGGAGCTCCCGCGCGGTCCTTTCTTCAGTAATGTAGGGAGATGTCATCTTCCAGTGCTCTGCATTACTACTAGAGTGCTGAAGAGGGAGCCTCAGCTGCTGGCGCCAGGAGGTGGGGTCGCAGGGGGTGGCCGGGCAAAACAAGAACACGTAGAAGACCATTTCAGTGAAGGATTTCTGTTTCTATAATGAGATCTCGGCGCTGCTGCAGAGCCGCTGCTTGCTCACGGACCGGATTCCCCTATAACGCTGATGTCAGGGGAGAGAGGAGGAAAGGGTACTTTGAATGCGGATATCTCTCAAACCATAAAGGTTTGAGAGATGCCGCTGGTCTCATTTAATTCAGATTTGTAAGGACTATAACATGGGGGATAGTAAAAATGAAGTATTACTATCCCTTTAAATAAAATATATAATTGCTTTGAAAGAACCCTTGTTTTGCTGAGGATAAATCCTACAATATAAATATTTTTACATTGTAAGTGTTACTGTCCTTTTAAATGGAACCACACCTGCAAATTGAATACATAGATGCATAATTTAGCTCTTTTTTTGGTACAAAAGTTTGCAAGCTGACTCTCAAAAGAGAAACCTGGAGCAAAGACCTTGGCATATTGACATAGATGAGCAAGACAAATATGGAGCTTTGCAATTCAGGTCCATATTGCCTTAGTACATATACACCTGCGTGTCATAGACTTCAGCTCACTGATGAGCCTAATCTCTTCTAGGTCAATAAAGAGATAAGGCAGAGGTGGCCATAAAACCAGCACTAAACATCAGCTGACATGTTTAAGGTAATTGTTTAAAATGCAATAAGATTTCTAACACTTTGTTGATGACGGGAGCAATGAACTCGTTTTTATTAGCTTTATAAATATAACTGTGCCCTGTAAAAACAAGCAAACTTTAGCTAATATGTATATTGCATTATATAAGTGATCTCTTACGGCCATATAGTATGCAGAAATAAAAAAGGAGACATTTTGGATTAAACTAACCGCACTGTAGGTGACAAAGTGAAAATTCCCATTAATTTGCTCTGCAATGCGTCCTCTGGCACTCAAAGTGTTAAGCTCTTGAATGCCAGATAGGTCTCCAACTCCAACCATACATTGTTTAATCCTGCGCCTGCTTGCTTGTTAATCACATGATGTGGCTGCTTCCCTGTGCTATAGGAATAAACACAAAGTGGCTACAAAGTATGGTTATGGCAGAACTGTTAGTCTTCCTGAATAAGGTACATTGGTTGTTAGTCAGTGAGTCTAATGTTGTAAGAAACAGGTAAATTCTAGAGCAACCAGCTGCACTGTATACAATGAAAAATCGCATTTGTTTAAAGGGGAACTCTCCCCTGTATTAATCTGTCCTTCAAATGAATACTCCTTTGGACTGAATCTGTAATGTTTATATATATATATATATATATATATATATATATATATATATATATATATATATATATATAACGATAAGCCGTTGATGTGACTTCTGTACAGGATGCAGTACAGCTCTGTACCGCAGTCTGTAAATCTTTGTCTGTCTCTCCCCCCCCCCCCCCCCCGTAGTGGTTTGTTCCAACCTCCTCCAATGACTGTGGATTTCTCCATGTGGGCTGGAGCAATCTCATTGACAAATGTGACTCCCAGTGAATAGTGGAACAAAGCCACGGTGTCAGACAGTGTATGTAGTTCTGTGACTTCCAGTGAATAGTGAAACAAAGCCGTGGTGCCAGACAGTGTATGTTTAGTTCTGTAACTCCCAGTGAACAGTGGAACAAGGCCGTGGTGTCACAGTGTATGTGTAGTTCTGTGACTCCCAGTGAACAGAGGAACAAGGCCGTGGTGTCACAGTGTATGTGTAGTTCTGTGACTCCCAGTGAACAGAGGAACAAGACCGTGGTGTCACAGTGTATGTGTAGTTCTGTGACTCCCAGTGAACAGAGGAACAAGGCCGTGGTGTCACAGTGTATGTGTAGTTCTGTGACTCCCAGTGAACAGAGGAACAAGACCGTGGTGTCACAGTGTATTTGTAGTTCTGTGACTCCCAGTGAATAGTGGAACAAGGCCGCGGTGTCACAGTGTATGTGTAGTTCTGTAACTCCCAGTTAATAGTGGAACTAGGCCACGGTGCCAGACAGTGTATGTTTAGTTCTGTAACTCCCAGTGAACAGTGGAACAAGACCGTGGTGTCACAGTGTATGTGTAGTTCCGTGACTCCCAGTGAACAGTGGAACAAGACCGTGGTGTCACAGTGTATGTGTAGTTCCGTGACTCCCAGTGAATAGTGGAACAAGGCCGCGGTGTCACAGTGTATGTGTAGTTCTGTAACTCCCAGTTAATAGTGGAACAAGGCCGCGGTGCCAGACAGTGTATGTGTAGTTCTGTGACTCATAGTAAATAGTGGAACAAGGTCACGGTGTCAGGCAGTGTATGTATAGTTCCATACCTACCAAGTGTCCCTCTTTGAGACCCAAATCCCTCTTTCCCCCCCTGATGTCCCTCTTTTTAGGAGATCAGACTGTTTGGTGTGTATACAAGCATATCACTTTGCTCCACAGTAATAAAACACACATTAATGTGTGTATAAACTTCAGCATTTGTGTTTATAAATTAGTCTGTGTAAAAAAAATATACTGTGTTCTTGTTCTAAACCATTTATCCAGTTACGCAAAGAGGTTTCAGTAGGTCATGAAAAAACCTAAAAATTCTCAGTAATGTTACGCCCACCAGTCCTGCCCCAAGCAACACCCCTAAAACACAAATGTCCCTCTTGGGCCATTTGAAATGTTGGGACGTATGCAGTTCTGTGACTCCCAGTGAACAGTGGAACAAAGCCGCGGTGTCAGACATGCAAGTGTGTGTGTGTGTTAGGAGTCCAATGATGTGTGGCGTTTGGCCATAGTAGGGACTTAGGGTGCTTTGTTTTTGCCTAGAGTGCCTGACATGTAAATTTAGCCATGTACAGGATATTGTTTGCAGCTTTCCTGTTGCCATATAATTTTATTATCTGGCTATAAGTGCTGTCAAATATGTGTTTTGTATTTCTTATTTACCTTAATTCAAATCTGTATTTGGAATGACTGCAAAAGCAAATAAATCCTTTTCTAATGATGCACACTGGCTGCGAGCTGGGAACAAGTGCCAAGACATAGCTGTGTCTTACAATGGCCAACTATGAGAGCTGATGAACGGGGAGAATGTTTGTATGAAGAAAGTGTTCGCTCTGGAGTCGGTATCCCTTGGTCAGTCAACCTTTGACTCCCCAGCTGTTGGAGACTATAATTCTTGTCCCCAAAAACTGGAGAGCCAAAGTTGCCCTCCTCTGCATTATCCAAGGGCTCAGTGTCACACACTTAAAACTGCTCTCAACAAAACGAGTGAGAGCAGCCTCAGAAGGACTGACAAGGCTAAAAAGGAGGGACAGGCAGGAAATGGGGTGTGGTGGGAGAGGTGGGGGGTAGATATGGTTATGACAATTAGGACCATGTGTATAAAAGTGGAGCAATTCTGGAGCAAACCAACTGCACCATTTGAGGAAAAATTGGTTACAAATGCCCATTAACTGAAAATCAGATTACCAATTAGAAGCAGGAAGGATCTCTCCGAGGCAAAATTGGGAATGGCTTTTTGCAATGTCTGTTTTTATTTTAGATCTGTCAAAGTTTGATCTAGATGGACTCCTGTGTGTTAAACTCTATCTTATCCACTATAAAAATGTGCAGCTACATACCATGGATGGATGGATGGATTGATCTATCAGAGTTGGGGTGATGCAAGGAATCAGACTGAGATGGAGAGGGTTGCACAGAGATTAATAGAAACAACCAGGCAAGAGAGACCGCTTCAAAGAGATGAATCTAGGAGGGAGAAAGACAACTTAACCCTTTAAGTGCCAGATCGGTACATGTTGCATACCACTCTGGTACTGAAATGGTTAATCAAACAGCAGAGAGACATTTCCTTTTATAATGTGTGGACACAGGAGGGAGAAGACCCTTCTCTGCTATTTAGCTCTCTTCTCATGCTCTGTGATGAGCTGATACACTAGTATAGGTGTGACCAACCCTGATCCTGAAGAGATAACAGTGAGACTCACATACTAAGAAGTAGTGACACGGGCCTGGTTTGAACCTGCTTCACTATATGGACAAATAAAATGTCCCATTGATTTTAAAGGGATAGTAATGTTTCACAAAAACAGCAGCTCCAATTAATCTTCATAGTATTTGGGCCATGGAGAGTGTTATTTCAGTACTGTCTGAGTAATTGAATGATAAAGTACCCCCTATCGCCCCTTTTACCTAGTGTAAACCACCTCCCCTCAGATGTGTAATCTGGTCCTGGGATCAGACAGATCACAGCAAGGCACAATCTTCTTGCTGTGAACATAAGGAAAACCCTGTCCCCTTGATGAGAGGGAAGGTTTTTCCTTATGCTCACTGAAGATTGTCCCTCTCTGCGATTCATTTTGCTGATCTGAGGTGAGCACTCTTAGATCAGTAGAACAGTGAACGTTACTATCCCTTTATATGGTGCTTTTAGACCTTGAATGCTTGAGAGGCCTCAACACAATGACAATCAATGCACTGGAGACCTCTGTAGCATTCACAGAGTTAAAAGCCCTATTTAAATAATTTGGAATTTTTTCAGAATTATTTGTTGTCTGTTGTGTAGAATTGCACTGCTTAAAGCGGAACTACCACCCGACACAATCTTTAGCTTCACCAAGTCCCCATCTGGCGACTAGCTGCTTACTAGGCTAGTCGCCAGAATAATTACCTTATTTAATAGATTTCTGCTCTCTTCCATGGGTGACAGGCAGGACGGAGCGCGGACATCTTGCCATTGTGACGTCCGTGCCCCTGTGCTGTCAGTCCCAGCAGGAGCCAAATGGCTCCTAGCAACGCCTCCTAGACCCGTCTGGGACTGACAGCGCAAGCGCGCGGACGTCACAGTAACAAGATGTCCACGCTCCGTCCTGCCTGTCACCTATGGAAGAGAGCAGAAATCTATTAAATAAGGTAATTATTCTGGCGACTAGTGCTCCTAAGCAGCTTGTCACCAGACGGGGACTTAGTTAAGCTAAAGCTTGTTTCAGGTGGTAGTTCCGCTTTAAATACACAAGCCTCTGTGCATATTTTCAGGCTCTACTGGAGTACAGCAATCCATCCGTGGCACAGTCTCTTTAAACCACCTGTGCTCAGTCTGAGCTATCCTGAATACATGTACCGCTTGGAGAGCTGATTATGGTTGACTACCTCTGCATTTTTTTCAAACCTTGACCAAATTTCCTTCAATCTAGAACCTACAAGGTGTAGAAACAATAATCTTGTGTAAAAAACTGTGGACATAAAAACCTAATATGAGTCTGGAATCGGCAAACAAAGAGGTCAGGGTTAGTAAATACCAGGTTCTGCAGTCACTCAGCATAGCCAGAAGCATATATATATATATTTAGATTTTTTTTTTTGTCTGCATCTCAATTTTGGATCCAGGATTTTATCATGAGTTGCACTATTGTCTGTGTATATATAATTATAGAGGCAGTCTGGGCCTCAAATTGTTATTGGACTACAGTTTCCATAATACTGTACTCCCGCTCCTGATGTAGCAGGATATGGAATCATTTAATCATATCAAAAACAGATTTTATGTAAAGAATAACTCCAAATAACTGCAGAAATTCTGTGCTCTAGGTTTTATTAAATAGAAATCTGCAAGAGAGATGGAACTTGGGGTTGTTTGAGTGCTACAGCTGTCCCTAATTCCAAGTTAAACATACTTTACGGAGGTGAACTTGCAGCCTGCAGTGAAGCAGTGCGGTTTTAGATCTAAATTAATCCCAGTTTGCTTCTTAGCGGGGTTCCAGCCTCACTACCATGTGATCAGCAGCTACGCATTTCACCATGTCTGGCGAAGGATCTTTTACTTTGTAACTTTTCGAATGTTTCCTGTTAGATCAGTGAACAAAGCCATGTCCCAATGGGCAAATTATGTTTCTCTCCGTGTTGGACTTGAGCGTGATCTGTCAATATTTTCAGCATGTAAAACTGGAATTAAACAACTCTGTTCAAAGGGAGGAATAAAAAAGTTGCTTCACCTAGACCTGTGAACAGAATGCAGTGTATATGAACCACATTTGTTTCATTTGTGGTTCAGTTTACAGTTACTTGTTTCCTGCCTTGTCCTTATAACCATGTAATCAATTAAAATCAAGAATAATATTTTATAACTATTTTATAGGCTATATTTTACCCAAATGTGTTGAAAGGTGTCTTTTTCTCTGTTTGTCTGTCTATCATATACATAGTCTGTGTGTACGTGTTCTGGTGAAAGCTGGAAATGCAGCCATTGTGTTTGACTGGTTATTATCAATACTGGTCAAAGTTAATAAATTATATGATCTGGACTTTATGGAAATTAAGTGTATGAAAAACAGAAATGAATGGAACAATTTTATGTTGATTAATTTCAGGTAAATAGCAGTGAGTGTGTGCAGTAGTCCAATTCTTGTTGGGATTTTGGAAAGGAAGTATAGCAAAAATGAATGAATTGTCAATGCTCCTCTTAGCTCAGTTCAGATTATAAGCACACTGAATGTGTGCAGTATTCTTTCCCTTTATCACCTTTCATGTAAGAAGGTAGCTTTAACAACAAGTGATATGAGCATGCTTGTTTATTGCTTATTTTTGGCCAGGGGTAGCTGGCCAGTATATACAATAGGTGACTTATCGATCTTGTCCAGTTATGGAATTTTCGTGCAAAGTATGTTGGATTTTATTTTACATTTTTACATTGTATTCTTAACTGTTTCAGTGGCAAGTGTGAACGGTTTTACTAGTCAGAATAAGTAAGTGTATCTTACAGAAACTGTTTTGTTACAGGAGTTGAGGAGGAGCTAGGTTCAGGATTGCAGTACCCAGTCCAGGATATGTACTCCATGCAAGATGATGACGAGCAGCAGGGATGGGTGTCATGGGCCTGGTCATTTGTTCCTGCAATTGTGAGTTCTGGCAATGAAAATGAAGGAGAAGATGGCTACATTGGATCAGAGGATGGCACTATGCAGCAAAGTCCAAAATCTCAGCAGTCTAAAGACCCAATTATCTCCATGGGGTTCTATTGCACTAAGGCCACTGTAACATTTAAGGTAAGTGCTTTTATACTCAAGAGGCCTGTACCAAAGAAATACTTTGTATAGATGTTAGCTTGTGTTATATGAACCCCATTTCATGTTTAGGATTTAGTGTTCATTAAACAAGAGAATGAGATAGTCAGTGAGTCATTTTAATTTATCCACCTGTGTTTTAGCATTCTTAAAGGATAGCTGTACCCTCGGAACAGGTTATTCCTTAGTTTAATGCAAGGCCTTATCTAGTATGTGTTCCTCATACAGCAACCCGGTATATCTATGTCCATTTTTTGCATTGGAAATGTGTAGTTGTAATCTGTAGGTGGACAAGGAGCTTTTCACTATCTGATAATACTCACATGCTTCCTGAGGACCATGGGTCGGGCTTTTCTCTTTGGTTTATCTAAATTTTTTGTGATGTAATGTTTACTAAAGTCAGTCTTAATTTTGGTTATCCTAATACATGCAAGTTTCAGGTGAAAAACAACGCATATATAAACTAATATACCGGTTGTTATATGAGATTCCCGCATAGGTAAGTTCATGTGTTAGACACATTGGGCCATTTGTATAAAACTGGATCAGTGAAATTCTGGAGCATATCAACTGTCATAGGGTGTGGACAAAAACTCATCAGAATGACATTGATTTAAAAGGGGATTTTGTACCTACTGAATGGTAGAGAGGTCTTCAGTGCATTGTGAAACAATACATTGGGGACCTTGCTAGCATTCAAGGGGTTTAAAGTTCTATGCCTGACCAACTTTCCTTTACATAATAACGCCACACTTGGCTTACTTTGGCCAAAAAATCCTAATGGATCAAATGAATCTGTCCTGTGTGCCTTTGTTCCAAAGTTGGCTTCTTCAGTCAGCCCTGGATGCCATTTCAATGGAGGCAGACATGACACTTGCTAGCAGGATCACTGGATAAAAACTCTGCTCACTGCATGTGGTAATCTTAATCCCCTCTGCACACTCTTCTTTTCCTTAAAGGATTACGTAGGTTTTTGCCCTCTGCCTGCACAAAGAATTAAAGGGATAGTAATACTTTGTTTTAACTTTATTTTATTTTGTAGGCATTAAAAAAACATGAAGAATGATATAAGTCTTATCTCTCAAACCTTTATGGTTTATGAGATATTCACAAGCAAAGTGTCCCCCTCCTGCCCCTTTTACTGATGTAACACTTCTCAGCCAGGGCAGAAGGGAGCTGCCCAGGTAGACTGCAGAGAGGGACAATCTTCAATTAAGATAAGGGAAAAACCTGAAAAGCTTGTCAAGGGGGGCAGGGCTTTCATTGTTCTCATAGGAATAAGAGTGTCCCCTTCTGTTATCTGTCTGGTCTATGGACTGCATTCCACATCTGAGAAGAGATTGTTTATAGTAGGTAAAAGGGGCGGGAGGGGGAAACTTTGGTTGTGAATATCTCATAAACCATAAAGGTTTGAGAGATAAGACTTATATCATTCTTCATGTTTTTTTAATGCCTACAAAATAAAATAAAATTAAAAAGAAGTATTACTATCCCTTTAAGTAGACTCATTCCCTCTACCAGAAATTCTCATGTCCGCCTCCATGAACATGACATCCAGGACTGAATAAAGCATTTATCCTTTTGAGCAAAAGCACAAGGTAAACATTTATAGGATCTATTAGGATTTTCTGGCCATAGTAAGGTAAATGGTAGGTTATAATTAGGAAGTGTTTCCCTTTAACCCCTTAGGGACCCTTGACATACCAGGACCGTCAAGGGTAAATTTGCTCGAACGACCCTTGACGGTCCTGGTACGTCACGTACTTTTTACTTACAGAGCTCTACCGGGAGCGCTGTAAGTAAAAATAGGGCATGAAATAGACCGCTCCAAGATCGGAGCGATCTGTTTCAAGTCCCATAGTGACGCGCCGATACACGTGACAGGTCACGTGTACCGGCTCGTCAAAGTGCCCCTATGCGGACGTTATGGGACGGAAATGTCCCATAACCTCCGGTCCTTAAGGGGTTAAAGAAAGCAATTTGTGAGCCTAACTCCTGCACATGCACTCTCTCTAACACACACACACACACACACACACACACACACACACACACACGCTCTCACAAACTCACTCTCTCATTCTTTCTCTCTCCTGTCCCTCTCTTTCTAACACTAACACACACACACACTCATTCTCTCTCTCACACACACACAAACTCACACTATCTCATTCTTTCTCTCTCCCCTCTTTCTCTAACACATACACACTCGTTTTTTCTCTCTCACACACACACATATACATGTGCGCGCGATCTCTCGCGCGCACACACACTCTCTCCACTCTCACTTCTCTCTATCACACACACACTCTCTCCACTCTCACTTCTCTCTCTGTCTCACACATACACACACACTCTCATCTCTCTCCTCTGTCTCTGTGTGTGTCTCTCTCTCTCATACACGCACTCGCTCTCCTCTCTTTCTTTCTCGCTCATACACTCACTCACGTGCTCTCTCTCTCTCTCTCTCACACACACATACACACTTTCATACACACACTCGCTCTCCTCTTTATCTCTCTCTCACACACGTGCACACACGCTTGCTCGCTCACACTCACTCTCACACACACACACTCTCTCGTACACACACTCACTCTGTCTCCTCTTTCTGTCTCTCACACACACACACACACACACACAGGAAAACTTGCTCACTCTCTCTCTCTCAGGCTGAACAAAGTCAAAATTCATAGGTCTGTTAGGGTTTCCTGCACGTAGTAAGGTAATAAGTTAAATAGGTGGTTATTATTAGGATGTGATCCTTCTACCATAACACAGGCAAATGCATCAGAATGAACCACTGATTAATCTACTTTTATTCATTTGAGGTGTTGCTGAAAATCTGCACTGCTAGATTGGGGAGAGGGTAGGTTTGAGCCATCTATGTTCTGGTGGCTCTCCTGATGAGGGTTGCCTCCTCATATCTATAGCCCTGTAGTATGCATCTTTGAAATGGTGCCCATATTAAAGGGATGAGGTGGCAACCCTATCCCTCGTGTACCCACTTTCTTAGCATTTTCTGCTGAACATTTCTTATCTAGTCATTGGAGGGCCCTGGTGCAGATATTCTCCTGGGGCAGAACTTGAACCTATTTTACCTTGGGGCTAATATGACCCCTTAGATGCTGGTCCCATCACAGTTGCACCCCCTACTCCCCCCTATAGTTATGTCCCTGCTGGATAATGACAGAACGGGATATGCTTCTGTATTTGTGAATCCTTGTCAAAAAAAGATGTTTCTCTAGCAGCAGTGTAGAGGGAGACATTGCATGTGTAAGATGTGTCTCTTCTTCATTCAAGAAGACAGTTTGTGTTGTTTTTTTGTTTTTTTTGGCAATCCCCTCAAAGTAAATGGTACAGAAATGCGTAGAGCAAGTAATTGTTTTAACACAGAACAAATTATAAACATCTTGCTTTTTATTACATTGTACCTCTCAGAGACTGTCATGGAGTGTTTTAAAGACATGAAATGAATGATAGTGGGCCCTATGCCTCATTACTAAGGGACAAGTACCAACAACTTTTAGTGGTGCCTTAACTGAAAAAAGACTGAGACCCACTGACGTGACCCAAAGTTGGGCTACCCAAGGCCCGCAGGTTTTGAGGACTACAGGTCCCATTGTTGGCTGGCTGGGGATGTTGGAGATTGTAGTTATCAACGGTTGGGTCATCAGGTTGCCCATCCATGATTTAACCCCTTAGGGTTCAACAAAGATCGCCAGCACATGAGTTGCACACCCCTCTAACAGTCCCAGGTTCTCAGACTTTCTGTGGTATGAGACTAGCAGAGTAAAAATGATACCATTATTGGATAACTGTGTGGCTTTAGGATGCAAACTTTCAAGACAACTAGGTCTCTTCAGGCATAATAAGAATGAAAACTGAATGCACAATCCATGTACATACATTCTTATTCATTCTTATTATGCCTGAAGAAGAAAACTAGTTTTCTTGTAAGATTGCATCCTAGAGCCACTCAGCCAATAAAGGTATCATTTTTACTCTACTAGTCTACTGCTTTTTCTATGGCTAACACGGTACCAGCTCTACCAATATTTCTGTGGTATAACTCTTAGTCTTCAATGAATCTCCTGTGGAATCGTAACAATCAAAAATTAACACCTGAGATGCAAGCTTTAGAGGCCTCTTTAGCATCCAAGGGTTAGCCTAGTGTTAATATTAAACATATCTTAATGCTATTTGTGACTGGTAACTGTATCTGTCAGCCTAAGATATGTTCAGTTAATTTTAAAGAGAAGTAAAAACTCTATATGTTCTAGCCATTTGTTTGTAATATAATTGGATTTGTGAACTTAACCTTTACAAGTTGGCGGCACAGTGTGTCATTTTATGCTAATTAGGTTATGTGCTAGGCCAATATTACCAAACATCGTGTTATTAATACATTTCAGCAGGGCCCACAGACTGGGGGCGTTTCTGATAGAACAGTGAGAGACCAGTTTGTTCTAGAATAGAATGTATTTGCTTTCTGCTCAGGGATTAGCATAAAGTGTCACTATGTGCCACTGAAACATAAAGATTGGTGTTTCTAAAACTATTTTTTATGTCTGTTTTTCAAGGGCTTATTAAATTATTTAAGTGCAAATATAGTTATTCATATGTTTTACAATAAGGATGGAAAAACTAAACATAATGTGAATAACAAATTCCCTAAATATAGATTTGGAAATAAGATTCCCATTTTGTTTAAGTCCAGGCTAGTGGTTAAGGCACATCAAAGAACCACGGCACCCAGGGCCGGCGCCACCTATAGGCGAGGTAGGAGCCGGCCTAGGGCATACATTCTCTGGGGGAGCAGAGAAACTCGGGCTCGCCCCCCACCCAAAAAATTTTAGCCTGCCTGACTTTGACAGCAGCCATTATCATGTGACATGCAGTTAGGCAGACATGGTGCCTACTTGGTATTTCTTCATCGGTCTGGACGCCACTTTTAAACCTGCACTGTCCTCAGAACAAGTTTGAGAGTAGTGCCCAGAAAGATGAAGAAACCCCCAGCATGCACCAAGTCTGCGTAGCCACGTATCACATGGTCCCGGCTGCTCTCAATGTGGGCAGAGGGGGAAAAGAGACTGGAGACATCATGGAGGAGTCAAGAAGTAAGAGGAGGAAAATGAGGAAAGGGGGGTGTCAAGAGGGGGGAAAGAGGCAAAAGAGGGTGTGTCAAGACTAGAGGGGGATAAAGTCAATAGGGGGGAGAGAGTCAAAATGGGGGGTCAAGTGGGGATAAAGAGTCAAACGGGGGAAGAAAGGGTCAAAGGGGGAATCAACAGTCAAAAGGGGGAAAAAGAGTCAAAGGGTGGGGAGAGTCAAACACTAACACACTGATACACAGACAAGCATAAACATTGGCACACTGATGCACATACAGAGAATATAGACTCTGTCACACTTATACACATATAGAGAACATAGACACTGACACACTGAGACACATATAGAGAACATAGACTCTGACACACAGACACATATAGAGAACATAGACTCTGACACACTGAGACACATATAGAGAACATAGACTCTGACACACTGAGACACATATAGAGAAGCACACACATACTTACTGATATCCTTACAGAGACTCACACACACTGACACACTTATACACACAGAGAACACACAGACAAATTGATACTTATACACATATAGGGAACACACTGACACTTAAACACATACAGGGGCGGGGCATGAAGGGGTAGGGCACAAGGGGCAGAGCCAATGGGGCGGCAAAATTAGGTTTTGCCTAGGGTGGCAAAAATCCTTGCACCAGCCCTGATGGCACCATGGTCTGGTGTGTGCTTCCATTTCCAGCAACGCTTTAGTCCATAACCATTAGGGGCAGAGGCATGATTCATAAGCTAAGATAGTATTAGTGCAGAAACTGGACTGAGCAGCAACTCCCATCATCTTTACCGCAGTTGTCGTTCAACAATTTGCAGGCCACTGTTGCTTATTATAAGCCATTGGTCAATATGTGTTTAAAAAAAGTGTTCACCAGATAGAATAAATAAACTTTTATGTAAATGGGAATAAACCAAATAAGGAACTAATACAAATCCCTACTGGTATAAGTGGGTCTTTTAATTCTCTTGAATGCTAGGACCACTTGAATCAGTGGGAGTAGGGGGAATGTTTATTTGCTGTGATAGTGCATTTGTCCCCATATTTGTATCAGAAACACAAAGACAAACACACAATAATCTTTGAAATAGAAAGTATAGGAGAAGAAACGTGGGGCACCACTGGGCAGATCACCGCAGACCAATATAAATCACCAACACCCTCAGGTGTCTACTCACTAGAAGGAATGGCTGAGAATGGGCATATATCCGTCTCAACAAAAGTCGCCACTGGGAATAATAACTGCTCCCAGATGCAGTACACTGGGGCTCTTCACTGGATACACAAGGCTGCTGTCCCAGGAACTTACTCTCTATAGCGGCAAATCAAACAGGACTTGCCCAGCAGTGGAATATCATAGATAAATAGTAGGAAAATTAAAAAACAAATAATAATGTACTCCCATTCGTAAATGGTCAAAAAAGTGATACCAACGAGTCTGACACGTACGTTTATGGAGAGAGCTTGCCCATCTGCATTATCCAAATGACATACTTACAATATAAGAGAAAACAAAGGAGGCTGGCTTCCAAAATAAAAAGGATTTATTGTACCAACAAAAACAATGGCTGCAAACTCTTACGCGTTTCACTGCTCTAAAGATACCACTTTATCAAAGAAACAAGCAAAAAGTTGAAACAAAGAAAATTCTCTTGTCTTAAGTTTTGGCTTGTTTCCTTGATAAAACAGCATCTTTAGAGCCATGAAACATCTAAAAGTTTGCAGCCATTCTTGTTATTTTGGAAGCCCAGCCACCTTTATTTTCCCTTAAAGGAGCAGTAAAGTTTTTATCATAAAATATATATTGTAGGACATTTCCTATTGAGTAAAAAATGGATACACCCGCTTCTGAGAGCTATTACTATTTAAACCTGCATTTTTTTTCATTAGCAGTGCCCTCTAGTGGTCAAATTCCAATGAGTTATTCTGTTACATTCTAATGGAGAAGAAAGTCAGTGACTTACAGTTCTCCATAAAATGAGAAAGAAACTGCCTGTTACTTCCTGTCAGTTAGAACTATCAGGAAGAAAACACACAGTAAATTCACTTCCTTATTATTTGAACTATTATCTCATTTGAATAAAACAACTGACCACAGTGGGAGTGACCTTGTTTTACTTGGCAAGAAAAGCTATGTAACATAGGTTTTCATAAAAAATGTTTTTACTGCTCCTTTAAATTGGAAGTATGTCATTTGGAAAACCCGAAGTTCTCTCCATAGGCACATGGCAGACTCGTTGGTTATCACTTGTCTGATTATTTACAAATATTAGTACATTATTATTTGTTTTAATTTTATTGCTATTTATCTACAATATTACACTATTGTGTGCATCCTGTTTGTTTCATACTACACAATAATCGTATTTTAACACCTTCTCTCCTTGAATGACCTGCCAAAAGCCCACAAGTATCCAGTACTGAGGAGAAGTTACATCTGCATTGAAATGTTCTGGATGAGATTCACATGTTCTACCGAGACAGAAGACATTAGCTTTCATTGTTCTAGTTTCATGCAAAGAATGTATGGAATTAATTTGTGGTTCATATTTTGGTATTAAAAAAAGGTCAGGTTTCTATATTAGCATAGCGAGTGGTTGATACCATTCCAGTTTAAGGAAAAAAAAACATTCTAAATTAAATGTAACATTTTCCTAATACTGTTGAAAATTGTTCTTGCGATGTCTGCGTTCTTTTAATCAATGAATTGCTTTTCCTCTGCAGTAATTGCAGACAGCTGATGAGAATGAAGAAGCAAAATTGTGCTAAATAAGTACATTTATAGTTACATTCTCAGCGCTTCCTCATTTTTCATCACGTTTAATATTGTGACCACATCCAGTAAAGTGACCATACCAGTTTAGTTATGCTGGAATTGATCCAAAAGGAGTGGTAATCAAAACCAGTTTGTGGGGTCTGAGTTAAATGGAAACGAACACCACCTAGCAACCTCCAAAACGTACCTTACTATAGACATAAAACCCTAATGGCCCATATACATTTTCCTTTGAACTTGTGTTGAAGAGAGAATTTCTATCAGTTTCCTATAAATCATGTTCAAGGAGGTAGAAATAACGGTTGTTTGCGATGCCGATCTGCTTGCTGTACATGGTAATTGTAACTGCATAAGGACTAAAGGGATGTGTGGCCAATTGCATTCCATAAAAGGTTAAGTAGGTCCATTTTTTTGCAATAAAAATTGGGTAATTTAGTCTACTTATAAATCCATCTGCAAAAAATGAAAGTGGTGCAGTTTTTGGGGCAATGCAACTGCACCATGAACCCAGACCCAGGAAGCTCGATGTCAGGTGCATAAATGTATAAAAAAAATTGAAAGAGTGTCAACGTACAAGCAATTTAACCCTTTGAGTGCCAGAGGGGTACTAAACGCATTGCAAAGCAGTGCGTTGCGTATCCCCTCTGGCACTCAAAGGGTTAAGATTATATATTATACACTTGCAAACTATGTAAAGTCAAAAGGATACTATTATTTTAAGAACTGCTGCTTCCTCTTTACTCAGTGGTTGTTAGCAAGTGTGCCGGGGCTCTTAGAGATAGTAATGTCCCACTTTAAATGAAGATCCGATTATTCCTTATCCTTTGTAATAATGCTCTGTACCGTTGCGGTGTTGTTTTTGTGTAATTATATTTTTACGTTTCCACCTCCCGCCCGGATTTCAGATCTGGTGGAAGAATAGGGACGTCTGTAAAAGGGCTGGAAGGGGAAATTTTAAAACCTGATTACACAGAAGCTACACCAGTCAGAACACTGCCGACCGCACAGAGCGTTATTACTAAGTATAAGGAATAATTCAATATTCATTTATAATGAGACATTACTATTTCTTTAACTATGTAGGGGGTGCCTCATTTTTTCTACGAAGATGTTAACCCTTTGAATGCCAGAGGCCCTCTGGCACTCAAAGGGTTAACAAAAATGTAAATGTAGATTGTTTAAATGTAACTCAATGCACCATATACTTGCTTGTGACTGAGACCTAAGGATGACTATATAGTTATGTATTTGCACAATTCGTATGCCACTGAAAAAATTTACATATATGATGTTACTAGTTGAACAGCCCATGTACATGGGCCACAGTGCCAAGTAGCAATGGCTGCGATGCAGTCATGTGCAGTACAGACTGCCCGCGCCGCTGCTGACCCGCTCCAATATCAGCCACAGCGCGGGCAGTCTGTACTGCACATGACAGCTTCTGACAAACATACATTAGCGAATTATTATATATAGGATGAATACTTTGATACCTTTTTTTATTTGGACAAGCTTTCAAGAGATCAGCTGTCTTCCTCGGGTCTCTCGAAAGCTTGTCTTAAAATATACTGTTAGTCCAAATAAAAAAGGTATCATCAAAGACATATATTAGTTATAACTATAACTGAACTAGTGCGGCTACTACAAATAAAATCATGTAAGATGTTGGACTGCCATGAAAGTTTAAGACCCTGCGTTATGGTGAAATGTAAAAAAAAAGTTGGAGAACCCCCTCTGAAGAACATTGGCGTTCGTTTTGAACACTACTGTATCTAGTTTTGTTAAGTAAAATAGAATTAGATGTAAGAGTTACTTTAGAGTAATCAGTGTTGGAAGAGAGCCAGGGGACGTAATAATTGTACAAGGCTGGATTACAAAAGTGGAAACTCATTTCAGGTCTAGTTGTTTTTAGCAGTCATCAATGTTTCTTTGTATGTCATTAATGCCATGAAGGAAGATATTATTTTTAACTTGTTAAGCACCCAAGGGATTAACATGGACTGTGAGAGCCTTCACAGGCTGATGTTTAACCTTTGACTCCTAATCACGCCCACGGTGCATGATTTGAAGTTTTGCAGCACATTGCGAACACCAAGTTACCTAGCAAGTGTGCTTCCAAGATATCCTGCCATTATTCATCCTTCTCTATAAATACAGTGTTGAGAGAAGCAGAGAACGACATTGAAAAGCACAGCAATGGCTGAACCTACTCCTTACCCCACATTAGATTGCATTTGGCATATTTTAACTCCCAGCATCCTATGCAGTAGTGTGGATAATGTTTTACAGCTGTTTAACTGCACCTGTTTCCTGTCCAATAACACACTTCAGCCAATCACAAAGTTTAATTTGTCTTCATCAGTGCGGTATAGTAATGACAGACTAACACTCTTTAATGCTGATGCTGGCTGTGCTTGAAAGTGTTTATCATATTGTTTTTTAGCTCACTGAAATGCAAACTGAGAGCAGCTATTACAGCCCACAGAAAGTCAAATCCAGAGAAGTCATACGCTGGGAGCAAGAAGGGACAACGGTGGAGGTAATTTCCAGGCCATGGTTATTTGCCGACCTGTTTATGTCTTCATATCTGTGCCCTATTATGAAACCAGTTATTGTTAACCCACTGGGCCTTATGTAAAAGCAAAGTAGGGGAATTCTGTACCAAACCAACTGCAGGGAACAAATTTCAGTAGTGCAAGTTATGGCTTTCAACCCCATGAATGCTAGCATTCAAGTAGTTAAAATTTGTATTGAAATCAGTGGGGGATTATGTCCTGTACACTGGTTTTAAATGGTAATTATTATGTTTTTTCTAAATGTGTTCCAATGGGAGCAGAATTGGTAAAAAATCCAGGGCTGTTCTGCGCAGCCCCAAAACAACTCCTTGACAGCCATTCATGGGGGTCAGAAAACTGAATCTCCTCAGCTAAAATGCCCCCAAGTTGTGTGCTCAATAGCCCTTTTTAAAGTCTGATACAGGAGGTTTATGGGGACCTGTATCTCACAGGACCTGAATCTGAACTGCTAGATGCAGTATCGATGCACCCCAAGCACATGGAGTCTGTTTTCAAACCCCATTCTGTTTCCTTTTTTTTTGGTCAAGCAGGAGCTCATAATACAGCTCTGGCTTAATCAGTGGTAGTTCAGCTTTAAGGTTTATACCACAGATTGTTAACTGTAAATGCATTTGTTTTTTCTAGTAATCATTGTGAGTTTTCCCAACAGGTTCTTATGCAGGGAGAACCTTTCTTTGACTGCCAGGTTGGGTTTGTGGGTAGTCAAGCCATGTGCCTGAAGGGGATTATGGGAATAAAAGACTTTGAAGAGAATTCAAACAGAACTGATGAGGTAAGTCTGTATGTCTCATAGGGTCTCAGTGATTCCTCAAGCTTCACAATTGGGCTTCAGAATAACCTCACATGAGCACGGGTGGATCAGTTAATGGAATTTATTCACAAAAGAAAAGATCAGTTCAGCGGCCGATCAATTGCATCATTGGAAACAAATACAGAATACTCCAGATCCCATTGATTTAACCATGTGAGTGCCAGAGAGGTATCTAATTAATTGCGACACAATGCACTGGATATCTTTTGGGCACTCAAAGGGTTAAATGGGGCTTTTAACTCCTTGAATGCTAAATGTGTTGGATACCTCTGTAGCATTTAAGGGGTTTTAAAGGACCATTTAAATCATTGTTAATTTGGATTCCCCCCAGGATGCAGTATGTTTGCCCCAAAATTGTTCCTCCTTTGTGTATATGGCTCAAATTGTCAGTCATTCTGGCAGGCCTACATGTGCTAATAAGTGAGGTATCAACAGCTTCATAAAATTCTGCACTTTGGGTAGAACTGGCTTTGAAAACCTATATTCAATCTCTCCCAATCTCTGAGGCTTTTGTACTAAGACAGGTGTGCGCAGTTCTGCCAACAGCAACCCCCTTCCACACACAACTCAAAGGGTTAAAGGGGAACTATCACCGCTATGCAAGTTTGCCTAATGAACTAAATATAGCATCTAGCTTGAATACTTGTGTATTTTTTTTTTTTTAATTTGTGGTATGGGTAGCATTAAAGGATTAAAAATGATCCTGTGCCTTCCTTCTGGACAGACTGTGGTACAGCTCTGCACCGCAGTCTGTCACTCATCCTCTGCTCCCCTCCCTCGATCCAGCCTCCTCCAATGATGGAGGATTTCTCCTTGTAAGCTGGAGCACTCTCATTGGCCAGAGACTGCTCCAGTTTACAAGGAGAAATCCTCCATCTTTGGAGGAGGCTGCATCGAGACTCTATGTGGGAGGAGAGCAGAGGATGAGTGACACTGCGGTGCAGAGCTCTACCCACAGGCTGTCCAGAAGTAAGGCCACAGACCATTTTTAATCCTTTAACTCTACCTATACCAGGAATTAAAAAAAATACACAAGTATTCAAGCTAGTAGCTATATTTATTTCATTATTAGGCAAAGTTGTATAGGGGTGATAGTTCCCCTTTAAAACCCCATTTGAATCAGTGGGGATTTCTATTTGTTCCAGATCTGCTCTTCTCTGTCCTTGTCCATCTGACCCTTTGTGTGATGAAATCATGGTGGCATTGTCCATAAAGATTATGAACAATTTTACACCTGTATAAATTCTGTTAACCCCTCTTATGCTAGTGATGGCCCAAACATATTGGAAAGTGATTTGTTGGAGATATAGCTAGCACCCAAGGGGTTACCATTAAAGATCAGTAAGATCCTATTGTTAATAAAAGTATCATTTTATTTCTGTTATAGGAAGCCTGTTTTTTTACCTGTGGGGAGAACTTGAGCAACAAAGGAAATACTTACCTCACCAACTCACTGTTTGACTATAGAAGCCCAGAAAATAATGGCATTCAAGCAGAGTTCATTTTAGACTCGACACACCACAAGGTCAGCATTCTTGCCAAAGAAAATGTTTCTTGGACATCTTTTTCCATTTGTGTTACTGCACCATTCAGATTTATTCAGCTGATTCAGAAACAATTTCTAATTAGCAGTTTATAGGATTGCAGACCACTGGAAGGGAGTGCTGTAAGGCTCCACCATATGAAGAAAGCCAGTCAGAAGTAATAGGTTAAAACCATGATTTTTTTTTTATAATATAAAAGTAAATTCATGTGAATGGATGTGAGTGATGGTATCAAGATAAGCACACAAACAAAGGCCTAAAGCATTTCATGAGGATGTCATGATTGGACTGACCATCAGAAGGAGGCGGGTTCGCTGTAGTAGAATATCCAATGATGCATACTTCAGAATGGATGATATCTACTATGCTCAAACTACGGATGCTCAATCCAAGTCATGCATGCACAATCAAGCAGTAGCGACACCAGTGGTCAGCATCATTTATACATATAAGAAATATCCATTTCACTTTCAAATGTTCTAAGTATATCTGTGTATGGGAAGGAGAGAGACATATATATAGGAAAGGTAGTGCTATGGGCTCAGATGGTTCCATTTCCTTAATATCCACAATGGACCAAAAATAATGGAGTCTTATTTATGAATAAATAAACTCACATTATGATCAGAATTCAGACCTCTGGGAATTCTCGTGGAAAGATAAAGAATCCATTTTACACCCTTTCTATCTAACTTAGCTTGTATATCTCCTCCCCTGTCATGAGGAAAAATTCTCTCAATCCCCTGAAAGGAAAAGAAAGATAATTCTAAGTTATTACAGTCAATAAAGTGCCATGCCACTGGTTTGGAAACATCCTTATTGAAAGGATGTGTTGTAATAGTACGGCCCACATGCTGTATGTTACATTTTAAGCATGTGAGATGCTGACCACTGGTGTTGCTATTTCTTTATTGGGCATATATGACTTGGATTGAGCATCCGTAGTTTGAGCATGGTAGATAGCATCCATTCTGAAGTATGCATCATTGGATATTCTACTATAGCGATCCCGCCTCCTACTGATGGTCAGTCCAATCGTCTTGTTTCTTATTCATTTAACTTGTTACCTGTATCTGTTTTTAAATTAATTAATTTGTTGGTTTAGTATTTAACGGGATACTGCCACAAAACACACAGCCTATGACTAAATGACATCCTCATGAAATGCATTAGGCAGGTTGTGTTTTTATGTGCTTATCTTGATACCATCACTTACAACCATTTGCATGAATTTACTTTTATATTTGAAGAAATAAATGTAACTGGCTTTCTTCATATGGTGGACCCGTAGAGCTCTCCCTTCAAGTGGTCTTCCTGTTTGTTGAAGCCTTTTGCCGAGGCTGTTGGGGGCTGCCCTGGATCCGCACAGGTCTATGAGCCGGGTGATTTATTTGTACCCTATGTTTGGGCCTGTTTATTTTAGCCACCATTAACAAATGTTTATATGCATGTTTGTAGGATTGCAGTCATTATACCTTTCTTTGAGCTTGCAGCATTGTCTTGATGGCTTTTGAACTTTGAGCTATATCATTGATATCTTCTATGACTTTATTTGACCTTGGAATGTTGTCTTGGAAGTCTGTATTTGAGCTTGAGTGTCTTCTGCATTTTCTATAGATCTTGGAGCAGTGTTCTCTATGGCTTTCTTCATTACAGTGTCTTCAACTGGTCTTCTTTAAACTTGGAGAAATGTTGTAAGTGGATGTTTGATCTCAGGTCAGTGTCTTCTATGGCTTTTAGTTGAAGCATTGTCCTCAGTGGCTATGTTGGAGTCTGGAACATTATCATCATGTACCTTGAGCTTAGAGATGTGTCTTTGATGTCTTTGTTTGAGCTTGGAGCATTGGCTTCTGTATGTTTCTGTGAGGTTAGTGGTGTCTTATTGGTTTCCTGAAACTTGGAGCAGTGTCCTCAATGGCTTTCTGAGAACTTGGAACATTGTTTTTGAGGACTTTGTCTTCTGGGACATTGAGATTTGACATATCATCTTTGGGTTCTCTGAGTTTGAAGCAGTGTCTTCAGTGGCTTTCTCTGAGCTTGGCCAGTGTCTTTAGTGGCTTTTTTTTTTTTTTTTTTTTTTTTAGATTGGAGCAGTATGTTCAGTTGCTTTATGTACGCTTTGGGCAGTCTCTGCAGTTGCTTTTTAGTGCTTGGTGCAGTGGCTTTCCTCGAGCTCCAAGCAGTGTCACCAGTGGCGTTTTGAAAAAGGAGCATTTTTTTCAGTGGCTTTCTGTTGGATAGTATCTTTAAATGGCTTTTTTTGAGCCTGCAGTGGATTTATTTGAGCTTGGAACAGTGTCTCCAGTAGCTTTATTTTGGCTTACATCAGTGCATTCTGTGGCTGTCTTTGAGCTCTGTGCAATGTATTTCTTTGAGCTTAGAATAGTGGCTTTCTTTAAGTTTCAGCTTGGAGCAGTGTCTTTACTTTTGAGAGTGGTTCAGTATTGTCAGGCGATGGCTTTCTTTGGGCTTGCAGCAGTGTCTTCCTTTCAGTCTAGGGCAGAGTCCTTATTTGATTTGTTTGAGGTTAGAACAGCGTCATCAGTGGTTTGCTTGGAGCAGTGGCTTCACGGGTTTTTATTGGATTTGGAGCAGTTGTTTTCAGTGTCTTTCTTTGAACTTGGAGTGGCTTTTATAAGGTTGAAGCACTGCCCTTAACCCCTTGCATACTACAAGACATCTCTAGTATCCAAAAGGCAGTAATACAGAAAAAAAATTTCTCAACAAAATGTATGCCATCCTGAGAATATTATGCGAAATAGAGAGTTGACAACCACAACAAAGCGCTACAAATAACATATCCCTTATGAAATTAAACCATGCAACTGCGTGTCTACCACCTGGCAGGGACTGTATTTAATTTAATTGAAATAATTGTATTCATGGTTCGAAGAAATCTGTTTTATGTCTATTTGATTATAATCCCTACCGTTTTCTTTACTTTTTTTTTTCATGAAAAACTACCATCTTGTTTTCAACTTGTTAAATGTTCCCTAATGCCCTAGAGCTGGCTAAATTAAACACGACAGGGCTGTGACTGTCCCAGACACAAGCGGAGTTCAGTGGGGACCTAGTCCGCTCAACTATGCGGTGAATGAATTTATTTCAGATTGTTTCCTTCTGCTTCCGTTTTGTATTGTCTGTTTTTATAACGATTCTGAGACCGGTAGCAATCCTATATAATAATCATACCTGGGAACTTTCAGTTGAGGGCTACCCGGAGGGTAGTCCTCTGTTCAGCAGGGGGTAACAAAAATGATGCTAATCGCGTCAAAAAGGGGCTTAACTCGAGTGTTGGGGGGATTTAACCCTTTGAGTGCCAGAGTGGTACGGAATGCAATGCAAAGCAATGCATTCCGTACCACTCTGGCACTCAGATGGTTAAATGTGTCACACAGAAGGCTGGGGACGGAGGCACAACAGGAGAAAAAGCAGATGTGGCAGAGTTTCAATAGAAACTCTCCACATCCGGAGTAATCAGCCTCTGCCCCGGAGACCCGGTAAAGCTCTGTCAGAACCGGAGTCTCCGGGGCAAATCCGGAGAGTTCCCAGGTATGATAATAATTTGCTAAAAAGTTTGTAAGGATGCAGTCATGCGCAGTAGAGACTGCCCGTGATGCGGCTGATACGGAGCGGTGTGCTCCGAAGTATCAGCCGCGGCGTGGGCAGTCTCTACTGTGCATGACTGCCCCGCTACCGGCTGGTACTGTGGCCTGTGTACACGGGCTCTTCAACTAGTACAATAATATTTCCCCAAATCCCTACTGATTTAACTGGGGCTTTTAACCCTTTGAGTGACAGAAAGGTAGATACGTCTCTGACACTCAAAGGGTTAACCCATGTAATGCTAGAGAAATCTCCAGGACATTACAGAGCATTGGGGGGGGGGGGTTTAAAAGCCCCAGTTAAATCAGTGGGTATTTTTCCCCTATGGGGCAGTTGAATTTCCCTGGAATTTCTTCGATTTCTTTTTATGTGGGTGCAAACAACGCAGAGATGGGGCTTTGGTTATGTCTTCTGTGCTGGAAGAAAAGCTGATGGACTGTGCTGCCTTTCACACAGCCACTCTCACACCAAAGTCCAGGAAGTCTCATATTTACCCATAGAAGCGACTTGGTAAAGCATGAGAATTGTCCTTTTAATTAGCCCTTTGAGGTATACATTGCATTGTTTGATAGCTCTCTGGCACTCAAAGGGTTCAATTACTGTCATTATCGTGGATGAGTGGTGTGTAAATGTAACTTGCTCAGTTCTGAAGACCACATTTTCAGAATTAGATTATTAACTGGAGGCAGCTCAAAGAAGAGACATCAAAATGGTGCAGGTTCTTCATGACACAGGGTACTAGAACAGACTCAAAGAACCTGATACGTACAACTTGAAAGAAGACGATGTGATAGAAACCTTATGCATTTTTTATAAAAAGAGGAATACTTGAACAAGAGCTCATGATCTAAAGTTAGAGGGTGGAAAATTTAGAAGTAATGTGCGTATGAAACAGCCTCCCAGCAGAGGTGGTAATTGAGTTAAAGGGATAGTAACACTTCGTTTTAACTTTATTTTATTTTGTAGACATTAAAAAAACATGAAGAATGATATAAGTCTTATCTCTCAAACCTTTATGGTTTATGAGATATTCACAAGCAAAGTTCCCCTCCCCGCCCCTTTTACCTAGTGTAAGCCATCTCTTCTCAGATGTGAGTCTGGTTGTATGACAGTACAGATAACAGAAGGGGACAATTTTCTTTGTATGAAAACAATGAAAGCCCTTCCCCCCTTGACAAGTTTTTCAGCTTTTTCCATTATCTTAATTGAAGATTGTCCCTCTCTGCAGTCTATCTGGGCATCTCCCTTCTTATCTGGCTGAACAGGGGGGGGATACTTTGTTTGTGAATATCTCTTAAACCATAAAGGTTTCAGAGATAAGACTTATATCATTCTTCATGTTTTTTTAATGCCTACAAAATAAAATAAAGTTAAAATGAAGTATTACTATCCCTTTAAGGAAATTAAAAAAAAAAAAAAAGATTCCCAGGATAGATATGTTTATTCTAAGAAGTATGTAAGCCTGCGTATTTTATTAGATAGGGACATAGACAGACTAGATGGCCACATGCGCAAAACCAACAGTGGAACAATTCCTAGGAAAACTAACTGGCATCAAGGGAGACAAATCCTAATTCTTAGCATTCCCATTGGTTAACCCTTTGTGTTTACAGAGGGGTATTGGTATTGGAGACCCCTTCAAGGGGTTAAAGGTCACATTTAACTTATTGGGGAATGTGTGTATGTGTATATGTCTCCTCTGGTGCATAACCCTATGTCACTGTTTTGCACATGTAGATTTAACCCTTTGAGTGCCAGTAGACTATCCAACACATTGCAAAGCAATGCACTGGATACCCCTCTGGTGCTCTGACGGTCAAGGGGCCTTTTGCACAAAGCTAGAGGAGCAATTCTGGAGCAAATCAACTGCACCATAGGGCGAAAATCTAAATTCCCATTGAGGTAAGTAAGGCATTTGATTCCACTAATGCATTTGAGTAAATATTCTATTGGAATAAATGGGGAATGTTATCTGTTCCCTGTGCTGCAGTGGGTTTGTTCCATATTGTTCCTCTTTTTCTTTGTGGTTACTTAAATTTGCTAAATGGTCATACCAAGGAGGTCAAGGAAGGCAAAGACTACCAATTAAAGGTATTGATTAACTAGCTGTTATTAGTTTTGTGGTCGCAGTGTTCCCCAGACATATGGATGTCCTTTTGTGTAGGATGCAATAGAAGTTTCATTAGCTATCTGGAAAGGGGAGTTCTTTGGATAACCTCTGTTCCTTAGTAAAGATAAGCTGTGTGTGTGCGTACACTAAACCCAAACATGCCCATGTCCCTGATACTTTGTCTATCCCGTTGTAATCTCCAGATTGTTTTCTTGTGGAACTAGCGTTGTTTGCTTTCCTTTGTTGACAGGAGATATACACAGAGATAGCTGGAATGCAGAGGTTTGGGGCTTTCTACATGGATTACCTGTACACAATGGAGAGCTCCAGTGGTAAAGGTAACATTTTCTGTGTGTGTATATGTTTGTCCTCCATTGAATAACAGAAACAAAGACTCCACCCCCCACCCCAGTGCCACCTGGTCTTTGACAGTCGTCTGTCCTCAATGCTACCCCAAACATGCCTATACATTTAGTGGGTTGTAGATACAAAGACAAAAGTGGGGCAAATTAAGTTAGCTTAGAAGATAAATAAAAATTCCTAAAATCTCCATGGATTTTATTAAGATTGTAACCCCTTGAATGCTAGAGAGGTCTCCAACGCATTGCTTCACAATGCTTTGGAGATCTCTCTACTGTTCAGGGGGTCTGTAGCTTCCCTTTATATCAATAGGAATATTTATTTGTCCCCTGTGGTTGATTTGTTCAAGATCTGATCCTGTTTTGTTTGTGAAAATGACTATATATATAATATAATAGATGTTGGAATGCACTATCTGTAATCAGCAAACATTGACTTGGGTGCACATCATAAAGGATTGAAGATACATACAGTTCATGGAGATAGACGGCACTCACGGGGTCTTTTTTTCAAGTTTCAAATGCAGTTACATTTTATTTGGAATCAACGTTTCGGCTGACACCGCAGCCTTTCTCAAGATTACAAAATGTGTAACAAACAGACCCTTAAAAACCCTCTCCAAACGTGAGAAAGAGCGCCTAGTGTTCAAGGTGTTAAAAAGCCCCATTTAAATCCTTGGTGAATGTTGTCTCCCGTGGTATGGTTGGAATTGCGCCAATTTTCCTATTACATCTCACCCATTCCCTCGCCTTTTGTCTCTCTCTCCCCCCTTTCCCCTCCCTTACTTTCTTTAAAATAAATTGGAATTAAATTCAATGTATTGAGATTATAGTCCTCCATTAGTTTTATTTGTGCTGTGGAACCCTGTATGCTTCCTTATGGAAGCCTGGAGTTCCACAGAACCCAAACTGAGAACTATTATAAGGTAGATTGTAAGTATGTTCTGACATTGAAAGAAAAAAAATCATCAGAACTTTCTCCTGTTTGTATGTTCAGTCCCGTTTCATATATAACTTTCACTTAGTAGAACATTCATTAAAATTATGTTTCCTCCAGGTTCTATAAATCAGCAGGAGTTCCCTTCTTTGAAACCTGAAGAAAATAGCTGTATCCAGGAGATGTCCAGCAAACGTCTCATTATTGGCCCCATTGATCTTCGACTGGACAGTAGTTCTGTGCACAGGATCATAAAGATGGTTGCTTGTTCGCTGGATCATGAATATGAGGCGTACAGCAGTCCGCATTGTGGTAGGATTATCTTTATTAAAGCTGTGAGATTGGATACAGAGAGAGAGATAATTCAAGATGGAACAGTTGTAGAATTTAACCTTCAAAAGGCAGTGCCTCCTAGATGAAAGAAAAATAAGAAATAAATAGCATTGGGTGGCCTATCCGTGACATTTGTAAACCTTAAAAAATGCATAGTTAGTTTTTGATATTTTCATTATTATCTGAATTCCTCTAGGACCTCTTGTTTTCTCTTCCTTCTGTTCATTTCTTCCTTTAAAGGGATAGTAATACTTCATTTTAACTTTATTTTATTTTGTAGGCATTAAAATAACATGAAGAATGATATAAGTCTTATCTCTGAAACCTTTATGGTTTAAGAGATATTCACAAACAAAGTACCCCCCCCCCTGTTCACCCAGATCAGAAGGGAGGTGCCCAGGTAGACTGCAGAGAGGGACAATCTTCAATTAAGATAATGGAAAAAGCTGAAAAACTTGTCAAGGGGGGAAGGGCTTTCATTGTTTTCATACAAAGAAAATTGTCCCCTTCTGTTATCTGTACTGTCATACAACCAGACTCACATCTGAGGAGAGATGGCTTACACTAGGTAAAAGGGGCGGGGAGGGGAACTTTGCTTGTGAATATCTCATAAACCATAAAGGTTTGAGAGATAAGACTTATATCATTCTTCATGTTTTTTTTAATGCCTACAAAATAAAATAAAGTTAAAACGAAGTGTTACTATCCCTTTAAATGTCCCACTGATGATTATACTCCAGCTCCACTGGAGGAAATTTGAAGGGACAGCATGGGATAAGGGGACTGGGTGGTGTATGAGCAACTGGCATCATTAGTGTGGAAAAACTTAGGAGACTCTCCCCATTGCCATAGCAAAACAAGAAGCTCGTTAATGTGTGTTTTAATATCTTATGTGAATAAGAGATGCAAGGATAAAAATATAGATATGATTTGTTTTCTTCCCTTAACATATTACTATATTTATTTCAAGTTCGACCAGGAAGCTTTGCCTCTTTAACAAAGTGGTTGTAACCAAAAATCAGAGGACCTGGTGGATTATTTTTATTTTATCTAGGAATATTGAGTTGTATACCTTTTTACTAGGCAATCACATATCTACTCAATATGCTGACAATGCAATTATTTTACATGGGATTGCAGGCAAATCTTTTGTACAAGCTTTTAATGAAGGTTGCGATATTCATCCCAGCCTCCAATGAATGGCCCATGCTGGTGCCAGCCAGTAGTAATATTAATTGGTGCTCATGTGGGCCACCCATCAAACCTGCTTCTCCTGCTTTTGGATTGGAGGTAGAACGTGGGAGAAAGTGAGTGATGTTACACGAGTGACAGAACTATTGCAGTTGCCTGTCACCCATGTGCAAGAGGCATCATAACCAGTAAAAGACTAGCACAAAAGCTCTAACCCCTTAGTTGCTAGAAAGAAGACTCATTGCTGGTGTGAGATACTTAAGTTGAAAGTGATATCAGCTCAAACTTCAACAGGTGTTGCAGTGCATAAGAGATGTTTTTATCAGCCTTGTGGTTAAGGAAGTAAGGATTTTGTGTGTATGTGTGTTGTGGTAGGGAGTTGCAGAGTTACGGTAGATGAAGGTAATAAAAAGCAATCAATTTTTTGATGTACCCCATTATTTTGCCTAGTTACTGTGGAGGAAGGTAAATCTTTGCCAAGTCCCGAGGAAGTGGCCTCCTTGGAAGAATACATCCCAACCCGCCTGACTTGTGTAACGTTACTGAAGTGCACCATTACAATCACTATGGCTGAATTCAACCTCCTCGGACATTTGGTACCCGTAATCATGGGTCAGAAGGTATGAACTTTGTCTAATGAAAATCGTATTAAAGCTCTGAAAAACTATTGGGATATAGTTAACAATAATTCCCCAAAATAGGGCAAAATAACCAAATAAAAAAGCAAGTGTGCGCCTTCCTTATCTTTTGTGAACCCCCCACTAGCCCTAAACGGTTAATGTAAAATGAGAACGAATTGGGGCAAATGGTAAATGTTAGTAGTAGTATTAGTAAATGCCGCTAGACATATAAATTTAATGAATTTGAGAGCTTTTGCCATCAGTTTTTCATTCACAATTTATTCTTTTCATCTGTACATTGTTTTAGTAGCTATAGTGCTAATTTACAAATTCTAGACTTATTTGCGTGTGTCACTAAAATGGATTTTTAAAAAAAATAATTTGTTTGCTATGCCTGCAGTAGCAATACTATTTTGTAGTATTTTACAAATATTTGCTTCTTAGCTAATAATTGATAAATATTACCCTAGATATGTAAAATACTCTTACAGGTACATACTTATTAATTTATTTTTTCCACTCTTTAAGTTCAGGTGACTTTAGAGCAAAGTTATTACTATTTTAAGAAAAACTATGTAAAACAAACTGCTCCCTATGATGCAGTTCACAACGGCGACTTTTGCTTTGTGTAACACACCGTAATGCAGCATTGTGTGTCTTGGATACACACTTGCATTGACACATCCTGATGTCACCATGTCTGATTTACACTGTATTAGCTGACAACCAAATCATTCACACAAGCAAAGTGGATGTCAGTCAATAATATATGCCTGATATCCATGTGGGCCGTCTCTCTAAAGCACCTCCACATGCGAGAGGATGGAAGTAGGACATAGGTGACTGGAGGTAATTAAGGCAAGTTGCCTGTGTGGGCTTGGTCTGCCATGCTTCTCCTTAGCATCTGATTTTGTAGTGAGATTGAATTGTCTTTAATTGGATACTGACTGGTGCAGTTTGTTTGCCCCTGACTTGCTCCACTTTTCCTTTTATACATATGCCCCAAAATCTGATCAGCTAAGGACCAGAGGGGTGTGCAACACACTGCACAGCCCTCTATTGCCTAAAGGGTTACACTTTTTTTACTTTCATGGAAATTACAATTACTCATTCTCTCTCTTTACTCAGCTGGGACTGAGACTTTTTCTGCTCTTGGAGTTTGACGTAAGAAGAAAATTATAGGCTCATTTCTTACCACACCTGCTGCACTGGGATATATCTGTCTTTTACCAGTATATTATACAACACGGTTTGTTCAGGCATTGCAGTCTTTAGGCAATATATACAAAGGAAATGGAACAATTTTGGGGCAATAAAAAAAAACGACAAAACATATATTGTCGTGTTTTTCCTAACTCATAAAGCAAGCTTACTAATACTACTACTACCACTGTTAGCTGTTGTATTGAAACATTATAACCATTCAGTCAGGAAGTGATGAAGCTGTCACATCCTATGTAGAACTGTTGTCCGAGACTCACCTCTCCCAAACAATGTAACGGAATAACTGTCATGACTCCAGTAAGCTAAAAAGGGGAGAGGTGTTATTATTTAGAGGTGTTACTTCCCCTTTAATAAATACATGTAATAGACCCAGCATGCATATCGTTGAGCATATCTAAGTACATAAAATACTGGATCTGTGGATCCAGCAAATCTGGGATTTTGTTCTGTCTACTGGAATAATCCTGGCTGTTTTGCTGCATCTGGTTCGGAACAATTCTTTGATTTGGTGAGCAGAGTTGAAATTCTGTAGTTGGGTGTGCCAGAGTGTTGTCCAGCTCATTGCGCTTTACTATTGAACATTCCTCTGACACTCATAGGGCTAGTGTATTAGTGAAAAAACATCGGCCAATCATAACAACTGAATGTGCCTGCTCCTGATGTCTTTCATTTGCAGATGAACGTGATATCTTTTGTTAATAAATTGTCTAAATTGGGTTTAGTTCAGTGTAATTGGAATCTTGATGCCATGATTTGGAATTGGACACACAGGAAAAATAGAGCAAACCAAGTGCATGATAGGGGAAGACTACCCCCCCCCCATATTCCCATTGATTTAAGGGGTAGTAATGTTTCACAAAAAAACATCACTGATTGATCTTCATAGTATTTGTGCCATGGAGAGTGTAGTTCAATACTGTCAGAGTTGTAGTTCAAGAGTAATTGAATGATAAAGTATTCTCCTCCCGCCCCTTTTACTGATGTAACACTGCTCACCTCAGAACAGAAAGGTGGTGTCCAGTTGGATCACAGAGAGGGACAATCTTCAGTTAACACAAGGGAAAAACCTAAAAAAAAAACTTTCAAAGGGGGCAGGGTTTTCCTTATTCTCTCAGTAAGAAGATTGTCCCTTGCTGTGATCTGTCTGGTCCCAGGACCAGATTGCACATCTGAGGGGAAGTGACTTACACTAGGTAAAAGGGGCAGGAGGGGGATACTTTATCATTCAATTACTCTTGAACTACAACTCTAACTACAACTCTCTTAAATGCTAGTGAGATCTCCAACATATAGTGTAATGGTATGTTAAGACACCTCTACATTCAAGGGGTTTAAAGCTGTATTTCAAGCAGTGGGAATATGTATTTGTTCCCAATGATGCAGTTGATTTTTTCTATAATTAATCCACTTACTTTGCCCCAAATCCCCATCTCTTCCATTAATGTTTCATTTGGACAGACCTGTTTTATTTATCCACTGAACTATCAAAAAAAAAAAAAAAAAAAAATATATATATATATATATATATAAAACATATTTTTCTTTTTTCTTTTTCTTTTATTGTAGCATTCATGCGGCACTATAAACACCAGTTTTCAGCCAATACGACCTCTGCCAGCCATCAAAATAGTAGCTGACAAAATCAACTTTGAGCATTCTGTGCCCATGTATGCGGAACACTTGGTGCAGACTGTGAGCAGCCTGAGCCAGCCATCCGATAACCTGCTGCATCACTGCTACGCTCACTGCTATCTGAAGGTAACACACACACTACTTATTAGCAGTTATTATTGTAGTTATTCTGGTTTCTGTTCTGCCTTTCAGATCCCTATTGTTAACCCTCTGAGTGCCAGAGGGGTACGGAATGCATTGCAAAGCAATGCATTCCATACCCCCTCTGGCACTCAGAGGGTTAAGACAATAGTGTCCATTTTCTGAGGGTTGAATAGCCCCTTTACATTGTATGATGTATACCGTCTTGGATGCTTAAGATGTCACCACTGCATTTATATGTAAACAGTTAAACCTTTGAGTACCAGAGAGGTACTCTTTGGGACTCAGATGGTTAATGGCTCAGGCATCTGTGCCAAACACGCTCAGGGCAACAGTAGGGAAGAGCAACATATGTATTACTCCTCCCATTGTCTGCAAGTTCTTTCTGTTTATTCCCCCCTGAAGATATCACTATAAAGGTGATTTGGGCAGTGCCGAGGGGTTGCAGCCATCCTCAGCCAGCCAACATTGGATATGGTTGTAGTTCAGTTGCTGGAGAGCCACCAGTTGCCTGCAGCTACTGTAGACTTGCCGCCATTGAGTTGTGCAGCTCTGGAACGACAGTGATATTAAGGCTAGTTAGAGTCAAGATTAGCTAGATATATGTGCAGAGGGTCTGCTGCACTCTTTTGATGCCCCCATTTCTGTACACTCTGGGGCCCTGACCTTGTATTCCTCTCACACTCTTGGAACTGGTTACTGCAGGAATCATGAATGGAACAAGTTAAAGGTTTACTCCAAGCCATGCATGAATAGTTTTAAAGCCTGTGTACACGGGCCAACACTGGTGGCGCTGAAGTCATGCGCAGTACTGACTGCCTGCACTGAGGCTGATACGGAGCCCGGAGCTCCGAATTCAGACCGGAGTCCTCTCTGCGCACCTTCCTGGGACATTTTATGTAGACCTGTTACCTTGAGACAAGTTTAGTTTGTTAAACAGATAATTAAAATCTGCTTATACATTATACAAGCCATTTTTTGTAAAATAGTTTTTGAGAAAGTAGCCTCTATGTTTTGGCGATACTGTGGCATATTATGCTAATTCCCTGCACAGTATGCTAATTTGTCTGGTTTGTAGGACATGCTCACAGCACACTGTGCTATTAGACATGCCCCTGTTTGTGGTCTCTGCCTATATTAATTCATATCATAGTGTACCTTAAAGGGTTAGTAATGTCCAAATTTTTTTATACGTTTGCAGAGGCTTAAAAAAAAATCTCATTGCCCCAAACCCCATCTCTCAAACCACTATGGTTTGAAAGATATAGGCATTGAAAGTTCCCCCTTCCCTCCCCTTCTCCTGATGTCAGCGTCTAGATGACAGAAGGGGATCAGCCAGCGGCTTTGCAGCAGAGCTGAAATCCTGTTATTGCAAAATAATTATTTCATTGGAAAGGTCTACAAAGTGTGCCTGGTTTGCAAGCATACTTTGTAGACCTTTCCAATGAAGTAATTATTTTGCAATAACGGGATTTCAGCTCTCCTGCAGAGCCTCATCGTGTCGTGCGACACGGATCCCCTTCTATCAGCTTTACAGCTGACAACAAGGGAAGGGGAACTTTCATTGACAATATCTCTCAAACCATAGCTGTTTGAGAGATGGGGTTTGTGTCAGTGATAATCTTTTTTAAACCTCTGTAAATCTATATAAAAAAATTGGACATTACTAACACTTTAATATTGACACACAAAAGATATGATTTAGCCATATTTTGCTACCAACAAACAAATGTTAATTTACAAAAACAGCTTATACTATAAGCAAATAGCTAGCACAACATATAAGCAGTTTTTAATTCTCTTTAAAATTAACTAAACTAAACTTTTATTAAGATGAAAAATAGACTCAGTGGCTTGACAAGTTCAGTTGTGCATGTTTTCTTTCTTGCTATCAATACTTGTTGAAAATCAGAACCACATGATTAACCCTTTGAGTGCCACTCAAAGGGTTGAACTATAAATTAACTTTTTGAATACTAGAGGAGTATCCAATGCATTGAAAAGGATAAAAAAAAGCAGCACCGACTGATCATCACGTAACGTGGGTCATATACATACCTGGGAACTTTCCATTGATGTCCACCCGGAGGGGAGTCCTCTGGTGCAGCAGGGTGGGGTGGTGATAATAATTATGTGAATCACATCAAAAAGGGGCTGGACTTGACGTGAGGAAGGGGGCTTAAAGGTGTGAGACAGAGCTGAAAATAAGGCTGGGGAAGGAGTTACAACGGGGGAAACAGCAGGAGTGTGTAGAGTTTCAATAGAAACTCCCCAAATCCGGAGGAATCAGCCTCTTCCCTGGAGACCCGGTAAAGCAGTGTCAAAACCAGGGCAAATCCGGTGAGTTCCCAGGTATGGTCATATAGCGCTGTATTTCAATAGTTTACGTTTGTAGTTGAACAGTAATGTCGTCCTCCCTCCCTTTTCACTCACGTCATGCTGCTTCTCTGAGCCGAATGGATGGGGCTCAGCAAACGACAATCTTCATTGAGTATAAAGAAAATCCTGCCCTCCTCCATCAAGGGGGCAGGGTTTTCCTTATACTCATTGCCTGGACCCAGGACCAGATGAGGGAAGGCGGCATAGAGGAGATAAAAGGGGCAGGAGGGGGATACTTTACAATTCAATTACTGTTGAACTACAAAACTTAAAATATTGCAATACAGAGCTACAAGACACTTGTGATATGAGGATCAATCAGAGCTGCATTTTTCAGCTATTTCTATCCCTTAAAATACAGTGTGTTGGAGAACTCTGTAGTGTATAATGGGAACTGAGGAGTCCACACAACATTTTCTCAAAAACAGTAAAAGGTACATTTTAACAGCATGGTTTTAAGTTGTCTGTTATTTGGCCAAAAATGTACTTATTTACAGAACACTAATCAGACTCTTTCTTTCCAGCCTTAAACTCTTTGAGTGCCAGTGAGATATCCAACACATTTATTTATTTGCTTCCTTAAATGTGGTCTTGGCAAATGACCCTTAAAATGTTTGTGGTGTCCTGGAAAATACAGCTGCCTACAGTATTCACGAAGAGCAGACAGACCGCGCCATAAGGATGAAATGAAAATTCCACAAAATCCAATTCATTTAAATAAGGCTTTTAACCCATTGAATGCCAGATAGGTGTGAAATTCAGTGCTTTGCAGTCAAGACTTTTCTAGCTTTCAAAGATTTAAAGGGATAGTAATACTTCTTTTTAACTTTATTTTATTTTGTAGGCATTAAAAAAAACATGAAGAACGATATAAGTCTTATCTCTCAGACCTTTATGGTTTAATAGATATTCACAAGCAAAGTTTCCCCTCCCGTCCCTTTTACCTAGTGTAAGCCATCTCTTCTCAGATGTGAGTCTGGTTGTAAGACCAGACAGGTAACAGAAGGGGACAATCTTCTTACAATGAAAACAGTGAAATCCCTGCCCCCCTTGACAAGCTTTTCAGGTTTTTCCCTTATCTTAATTGAAGATTGTCCCTCTTTGCAATCTGCCTGAGCACCTCCCTTCTGATCTGGCTGAGCAGTGTTACATCAGTAAAAGGGGCGGGAGGGGGACACTTTGTCATTGAATTACTCTTGAACAACAACTCTGACAGAATTGAAATAACACTCTCCAAAGTCCAAATGCTATGATGATTAATTAGAGCTGCTTTTATTATGAAACATCACTATCCCTTTAAAGGCCTCATTTAAATCAATAGTAATGTTCATTCTTTCACCACCCCCCTCCACTCACACACACACACACTCTCCCCCAAGCTGTGCACCTCTTTAGCTTGATGAATAAGGCTCTGTATATTAGGGGCTCCTTGAGATTGTGAACCTCTCTGCTAGTGTAAGGTATAGGCATCTTTGTATATTAAACATCTGTGATTTTTTTGGGGAGATGGAAAGGCCATTTTTAAAGAAGAAAACTGCTGTTTCTTGACCTGTACATGAGAATAGAGAACAGCCATCCGTGGAACATTTAGGAAAATGGATAAAACATCAAAGAACTTGAACATCATCATCTCAAGGAAACATTAATGTTCATACGTGTATAAAGACATGGAACCAATTATGGATTCCAGCAGGTCGTTTTAGGACAGATGTTAGGCGTAACTTGTATGAGAAACAACTCTTATTTCTGCCATGCAGCAAATCATTAACACTTTATGCAGGATGTAAGACTGTAGGCCATTCCCTGTTTCATTTCTGAAATAGAAATATAACCACGTCATTTTTCGTAGGTTAATGATAATTGTAAAGTAAAACCATATATAATGAGTAGATTTCAGAGCAAATATCCCCCCACCCTCTGTGTGAAAATAAGAGTGGCATTCGAATGTAATTTTAAAGGAATAGCAGTATATGGTTTTATAAATGAAACTATAGCATATAATGTAGGTTTTTTGTTGCCCCCATATATACTAATGGGGGAATTTTTTTTTTTTTAATCCTCCTATTTTGCTGATTTTATTTCCTCTCTTTGCTTAATTGTAAATGCATCTCAGCTAAGAGTATAGTCAATGGTGGTGTTTTTTTTTACTGGCTAATCCACTAGTAGAATAGGCCAGACCAGCCTGCTTTAGAGTACCAATTTAATAGTGGAAGATTTTATAGTTAAATTTAAGCCTTTAACAAACAGAAGGGTGTGCAAAGCATTGTGTATTGGACCTGTTACCTTTACCCTTTAAAGCCAACATGTTAAGTTGAGTTAATTTTAAAAATAATGAAAACCTTCCTACGTGTTACGCTAGCTATTTGTAATCCTATAATATAAAAGGCCAGAATGTATGTCCGATGCAGTCATGCTCCGTAGAGACTGCCCGAACGCACTGAATGCTGGGAGCATTCTGTGCGTTCGGCCATCCTCTACTGCGCATGACTGCATTGCATGTGCTGTCAGTGAAGCGGTGGCAGTATGCAGAGCAGGACCGGCCTCTCTACGTCACCGAACCTTGGCCCGTGTACACGAGCTTTTACACTAGTATAAATATATTTGTAGAAATTAACCTTTACTTGTTGGTGGCACCTTGTGGCCATTTATCATAATTTGCTTCTTTTTTGGGTCACACATACACTGTGCTATGAATTAGTGGGGGCAGAGACCACGCACATTGATGAACTTAGCCATAAAAATTACTAATTAGCATACTCTACAGGGACAGTGTCACATGGTGCCAACAAAATATAAAGGTTAAAATAATACATTTTACAGAATAATTGCTAGTATAAAATATAGGCAGATTTTATTAATCTCTAAAACAAACTAAACTTGTCTTAAGGAGACAGGTTAGCTTTAAGAAATACAGTGCTATTTTGTATGTGGAAGCATAAACTCACTTTAAGATTCTCCGTAACGGTTCTTGAGACAAATAACATAAATGAATGTAACAGTTTTGCTTAAATGATTACCATTCTGGCTATAAGTGGAACACACACAGAATTGCACCAGTATTGTAGTTTGTCTACACAAAGAGAATACTAATGGGAATGTTTGGCCTTAACACTTATGTTTAATATATTTCCCTATTTAAACCAAAATTATTGTAATTTATATTTTTTACCCCCAATGCCCACTCTCTTTTTATGTTGTAAAAATAACCCCCCAATCCTGGATTTTAAATTAAAATGTAAGAAACTAAAGTTGGGAACATTAGTTAACCTCAGAGGGTTAAAGAGATAGTAATGTCTATATTAAAGTTTATCTCCAAGTCTTCTATATGGTTTTTACAACATGTATTGCTATGTTTAATTATTTACATGTTTGTAGTTGAAGAGCTATTCAAGCTGAAAGGATCCCCCTCCCGCCCCTTTCCCCTGCGTCACTCTGCTTCTCTGTCTTGTCCGAATGGAGCTCGGTGAGGGACAATCTTCAATAAGCAAAATTAAAATCCTGTCCTCTTCGTCACGGGGAGGGGTTTCCTTATACTTACTGACTGAAGATTGTCCCTTGCCACAGCTGTCCGGTTCCTAGGCGGCCAGAAGGGGACGGAGGGGGATCCTTTTGGCTTGAATATCGTTTGAACTACAAAGGTGTAAGTAACTATATATATATATATATATATATATATATATATATATATATATAGCGCAACATGTAAAAAAAAATTTAAAAAAATCAGTAAGCAAAATTAAAATCCTGTCCCCCTTCGTCAAGGGGGGTGGGTTTCCTTATACTTACTGACTGAAGATTGTCCCTTGCTGCAGCTGTCTGGTCCCAAGACCGGATTGCAGCTCTAAGGGAAGGTGGCCAGAAGGGAACAGAGGGGGATACTTTTGGCTTGACTAGTGTTTGAACTACAAAGCTGTAAGTAACTATATATAGCGCAAAATGTAACAAAAAAATATGAAGAAGACTCGGACCTCACCTTTAGTAGAACTATTACTATCCCTTTAATATGTCTCTTTATTTAAGCCCAAATTATTATAAAAAAATTTTATCCGCAATGTCCATTCTCTTTTTATTGTTTGTAAAAATAAATTCCTGCCTTCCCAAGCCCTGGATTTTAATTAAAAAAAAAAAAAAAAAAGTTGGGAACATTAGTTAACCCTTTGAGTGCCAGAGGGGTATGCAACGTAACAAACGGTTGATGCTACACATTTTGGTTTCAAAGCATTCCAAAGTGTGACTTCTGAATATGAGTAAAGTCAAAGTGGAGCAACTGCAACATAGGTGACAAAAGATACCCACCGATATAAGTGGGTAATTTAACCCTTTGAGTATCAGAGGGGTATGCAACACACAAAGCAGTGTGTTGCATACCCCTCTTGAACTCAGAGGGTTAACCCCTTGAATGCTAGATAGCTCTCCAACTCATCTCTTTGCAGTGCCCTAGAGACACAATATGATATAATGTTAAATATCACATACACATAGTTGTAGCAAACTAGTAAAATGAATTATTCATATGCCATATCCATAAAATATAATCCTAAACTTGCTTTTTAACACGCGTACATTGTCTTGTTCAGAATGCATTTGTTTAATGTTGTGTGTGCTGTTTTATTGAGAGATAGATCTAAGGTCAGTTAATTTGCTGTGATTAGTGCATGTAACCCTGGTTCATTTTAAGGTGTTAGCTTTCCTTTAAAATAATGTGCATTTGCATGTTTGAGACCTTTCTAGCATTCAAGGTGTTAAAAGCCCCCATATGAATCAATGGACATTTTATTTGTCCCCTGTTGTGCAGTTGGTTTGATCAGAATTGTTTCTCTTATCTTGTGTGTGTAAAGGGCCATGGGATGATGCTAATCTAATCTTAACAGGCTTATAGTTATTGTGCTAAGTGTTTCATTAGCAGCTCCATTCCAGCGATCCTTTATTCTTTATCTACGTGATTAGCATGTGCTCTTTTATGTTGGATTTTAAGGCAAGAATATCAGTGTTAATGATCACCCCCACAAAGCAATCCAAAATCTCTCTCCTATTTAGTTGCAATTGATGAGCTCTGACACCATTTTGAACCGACAGCAGCGTGCAAGCTCCTCCTTTCACTTTAGATCTCTCTGTATCAGGGGTAGGCAAACTTTGGCTCTCCATCCATTGAAGGCTACAATTCCCTTCCCATCATCCCCAGCCAGTTGTTGACTACCTCCATCTTTGTCTCATATTTGCCAATTTCTTTTCTGTTGTATGCATTTGACTTCTGAATAATACATTTCTCTTCTTTTATATTCTTCCAAATGAGCCATTCTTATTTCTGTCTTTTTTTCACCAGTTTTGCTCAAATGATTAGCCTTTTATGTTCCAGAGGTATCCAATGTGCTGAATACCTCACTGGCAATCAGAGGGTTAAAGAACACACCCCAGTAGTCCTCATTTTCACACACAGACTTGTAAACACTAGACCAGCAGTAGATAACCCCTTTGGCTCCCCAGCTATTGGAGGTTACAGTTCCTGTCATCCCCACCTAGCCACTGGCTAGGGGATGACGAGAGTTGTAGTACCCAAGAGCTGTAGAGCCAAAACTGGTTACCTACCCCTGGGTGATGTACTAAGGCGTGATGCTACCACGGTGTGTGGTGTGCATCTTGCCTTGGCAATGGAGACACACATCAGTATATGCATTAAAAATTAGGGATGCAAGGGAAAGAGGGAAGTGAATCTCATTAGCATGCACATCGGCAGCAGTTTGACAACCCTGAGGTCTGAGCGCATCCTGAGCCCAGTGGTGAAGAGGAGAGGATCTGCTTAGACTTCGGAACCACAAACAGCATTACTTCCTTAACCCTATCAGTGCCATTGAGAGGTGGCACTGAAAGGGTTCCAAAATGGGAGCATGGCAGAGAATCTACTGACTGAACCAGCCAGATGCTAGCAGGAAGTGTATTAACTGTTTGAGTGCTAGGTATCTAACAAATTGAATACCACTCTGGTGCTCAAAGGGTTGAGTTCCTGTAACCCTGGATTTTTCATTTCGATGTAAATCAATAGATGTATGTGTGTTTATGTCCTCTATGGTGCAGTTTGCCCCACTATTGCTCCACGTTGCCTTTAACCCTTTGAGTGCCATACATCTTACCCTTCTGTCATTCAAAGGGGCAAATGTAAGAAAAGAAAAGTAGAGCAATTCTGCATCCAACCTGCTTCACCATAGACAACAAATACTAATTGCCACAGTTTCCCTTGAATTAAATAGGGCTTTTTAACCCCTTGAATTATAGAGGTCACCAACTTAATGTGTTTGAGACCTTGCTAGCATTCTGTAGGGATTGAGCTACAAGTTATGATAGGTATCATTTCTGTATTATCTAGTAAAGGCAAATGTTCATAGATTGCCCCACTAACCACCACTTGGCACAAGCACTGTTTGGTGTAAGTAGCTTAGTAAATAGACATTAGGCAGATGTATCACTAAGAAATCCATCCCAGCACATGTTTTTTGTGGCATCAGCATTTTTGGTAACCGATTAAAATTAAAACAAGCTTGAGATGTAATAACTTTTAAATGAAACAAGCGAGTATGTTGTCCATCCCTATTCTAGTCATCTTGTGCTCTTTAAATATGAGTGTAAAGCGCTGCGGAATCTGTGTGCGCTATATATAAATAAAGGATTATTATTATTATAAAGGGATAGTAATGTTTCACAAAAACAACAGCTCCAATTAATCTTCGTAGTATTTGAGCCCCAGAGAGTGTTATTTCATTACTGTCAGAGTTGTAGTTCAAGAGTAATTGAAGGGTAAAGTTTCCCCCTCCCGCCCCTTTTACTGATATAACATTGCTCACCTCAGATGTGGAATCTGGTTGCTAGACCAGACAGATAACAGCAGGGGACAGTCTTCTTCCTATGAGAACAATGAAAACCCTGCCCCCCTTGAAACTTTTTTCAGATTTTTCCCTTATCTTAATTGAAGATTGTCCCTGTCTGCAATCTACCTGGGCACCTCCCTTCTGATCTGGCTGAGCAGTGTTACATCAGTAGAAGGGGCGGGAGGGGGATACTTTGTCATTCAATTACTCTTGAACTACAACTCTGACAACTGAAATAACACTCTCCATGGTGCAAATACTATGAAGATTAATTAGAGCTGATTTTATTATGAAACATTACTATCCCTTGAACTGCTTCCCTCTTTTATTTACTCTGCACTTATTTAACATGCTGCAGCATCAGCTTCCTGATGTCACCATGCAGAGATAAGATGTATCCTCCTCACTAGCACACTGGTTAATCATTTGTCTCACGCTCATTATTCATTGTTTAGTTCCATTTCTTTTTGGTAATCCTTTATAGGACTTAGTACTGTGTTTTTTTCAACCCTGTGAATGCCAGTAGGTTAAAGGGGAACTTTTTTGCCTTAGAATAGAGTACTGAATTATACCTACAGGAGTAATGTGTTTACCAGAAGCACTTATGTAGGTGTCGACTGTACAGAAGTAAGGCATAAGAGCTTGTGACAGAACTGTTGCAGCCCCCCCCCCACTTCTGTTTCCTGTGTATCTTCACTTACCTCTCCCCTGAGTTTCCCCACCAATTAGAATGCAAAAGAGCCATATCTGATGGTTGGTCTGCTTGAGTGCCATCCATTATAACTGGCTGGAGCCCAAGTTGGTTGTCCATTCACTGGAGGGATCGCCACCTACAATCATACTAGTGTAAAGCCAGCCAGCTACTCCAAAAGCCTCTGTGTTAAACTTCCGTACTGCAAATGTACTGCTTTCCTGAGGAAACACAATAAATGTACTGCTTTCCTGAGGGAACACAATAAGTTTGCTGCATACTGGAGTTGGTGTGTTCACATACGCAACGGTTGCTCATGTGAAAGGCATCGTAGTCTAGAACATTGGGGATGGTGGGAGTTCTATTCCCCAACAGCTGGGGAACCAAAAGGTTTCTGCACATAGCTTCACTAGTGATAATTTGGCAGACTTAACAGTGTATATGTCCTTCATATAGTACTGGGTATAAAATATAAATATATATAAACAAATTTTCCTCTTTAATAATAATAATAATAATGTATTATTTATGTATTTCTGTTTGTTACCATTTGACCTATTCGGGACTTTACTGCTTTAACTCCATTATGCAATGTCTTAAAACATGGAAGCCCATCATGTTGCCCACGGGCCAAATGCGGCTCTTCTGACCACAGAGATTTTTAACAAATTAATTTTAACAAAATAGGTAGCACACATGAACCAATATGTCAGAAGGGCCAAATCACCTGCCTGCAGCTGCCCTCAAGTAATCAACACCTATGGTTCTCACTAATGGATTACATCAGAAGTCTGTGGACAGCTCTGATTAGTTGACCATAAATAAACATAGGATGATGTGGTAACAGCACCACTGTAACAATTCAGGCCATGATAGTACTGCACCCAAGAAAATCAAGTTTGAGCTGCAGTACGTTTTGATTAAAACATCTCTCAGCAATAGTTGTATTACCCTTGTTTTATTTAGCAAAATAAACCCTGCAATAAATATTTTTTCAATATTAAGCATTAGTATTATTTTGAATACTAGTATTCTCAATTACGAGATCCAAATTGATCAGGAAGTAACACTATGTCTGTAACTACTTTTGTACGATTAAAGCTGATTTAACCTTTTAAAAAAATGTTTTGTATTACTGCAAAATACAAACAAACATGTTTGAATAGCTATAAATAAACAATCACACAGACACACACACGTGATATAACTGAATGCTTCATTAGAAGTTTGAGTGTTTTAACATATTGTCTATTGTGTGGAAGTGTGCAATAAAGGCAGTATTCAACAGAGATCATTATATACAAGCAGCTGCAGAGTCAAATCAAATATAGAAATAGATGTACTGTATATAGACTAACCTTTTCAGGGCATGGAACGATTCATTATGATTCTTGTAGTTAAACCTGTATTTACTTTATTGCTCTAATATTTTCTGTATTGTACACCTGTCTAACTGTGTAAAGTACTGCTTACCTTTTGACGTTATATAAGTCAATCTATACATTCCTCTTTGACTGCTATGCAAAGGACACACTACCTGGGTAAGCCTTTCCATTAAAGGAACAAGGAAACCTAAAAATTGACATTGTTGTATACACTTAAAGGGATAGTAATACTTCGTTTTAACTTTATTTTATTTTGTAGGCATTAAAAAAACATGAAGAATGATATAAGTCTTATCTCTCAAACCTTTATGGTTTATGAGATTTTCACAAGCAAAGTTCCCCTCCCCGCCCCTTTTACCTAGTGTAAGCCATCTCTTCTCAGATGTGAGTCTGGTTGTATGACAGTACAGATAACAGAAGGGGACAATTTTCTTTGTATTAAAACAATGAAAGCCCTTCCCCCCTTGACAAGTTTTTCAGCTTTTTCCATTATCTTAATTGAAGATTGTCCCTCTCTGCAGTCTACCTGGGCATCTCCCTTCTGATCTGGTTGAACAGGGGGGGGGATACTTTGTTTGTGAATATCTCTTAAACCATAAAGGTTTCAGAGATAAGACTTATATCATTCTTCATGTTTTTTTAATGCCTACAAAATAAAATAAAGTTTAAAATGAAGTATTACTATCCCTTTAAATACCTTTTATACCTTGCTAGCATTTTTAAAGGTATAGTAATACCTCATTTAAAGTTTATTTTGTATTGTAGGCTTTAAAAAATATTAAGAACTATGTAAGTCTTATTGGCAACTAAAGTTCCCCCCTCCGTGACTTCAGTGCTCTAGCTGACAGATCTGGATTCTGGTCCGCAGACCAGCCAGCGGCTTTTCAGCAGAGCCGAGATTGCGATCTTTAAAAAGAGTTACTTCTCTGGAATGGTCTACAAAGTGTGTTTGCAAACCAGGCACACTTTGTAGACCTTTCCAATGAAGTAACTCTTTTGATAGATCGCAGTCTCAGTACTGCTGAAGAGCCGCCGGGTGGTCTGCAGACCAGAATCTAAGTCTGTCAACTATATGGCAGACTTGACTGAAAAAGCCAGGAAGAGGGAACTTCGGTTGCAAATATCTCTCAAACCATAAAGGTTTGAGAGATAAGACTTACATGGTTCTTAATATTTTTTGGAAGTCTACACTGCTAAATAAACTTTAAATTAGGTATTACTATCCCTTTTAAAAAGATCTGTTTTCTGAGGCCAAAAATCTAGTCTTACATTTCATGTGAGGGAGCAGCCATTCCCAACTTTTGGGCTCCAATTGATTGTCCAGCATTATTTGTGAATGGGCTGAGATAAAGTAACAACCTTTCTGAGTACAAAAACAGGGACCACTGCTGAAATGTGCTTCATTCAAAAGTCATTAATTTTCAAAGTTGAATTTTTTAGGTGCAATATCACAGTGGCCTGAAATTGTACAGTGGCGCTGTTGTTACACCATCCTATGGAGATTTATGGTCACGGGACCAGAGCTGTCCATAGGATCATGTAGCAACATCGCCACTGTACAATTTCAGGCCACTGTGATATTGCACCTAAAAAATTTAACTTTGAAAATTAATAACTTTTGAATGAAACACCTTTCAGCAGTGGGAGTACTCTTGTTTTACTCGGGGGGATAAACCCTACAACATATTTTTTTTTTGCATTATAAGTATTACTATCCCTTTAAATACCTTCATGCTAGTTAGAATTTGTAGAAATTCTCTGTTTTCAGAGGTGTAAAGACTTAAATATGACTAGCAATATTGACACGGCTTTGCCCGTGCCTTTAATAAAACAAAACAAAAAAATAAATAAAAGTCCCATGCAGCTGTATGTTTGATTACATAAACAAAGAATGTTTATGGGTAAGCGATAAGGATGTGTGGATGACTGGTGAATGGTGATAGGGAGGGGATTCCAAAGTTGTGGGGTAGCCAGTGAAAATTATTGCAGCAGAGAGATGGCTTGAATTGTGTATGGGGAGGACAGAAACAACCAATGAGAAAAACGCAGGTGATAGGAAAGTGTGTAGCGGGAGATAAGAGCAGAAATGGCAGGAGATGCTGAAGAAGAAAGCAACTTGAAGGAAAGGAGAAGAATTTTTATAGGTAGCCAAGAGATGGATTTCAGGAGTAGATGATAGGGAAGGTATCTAGGAGTAACGGTAGTTATTCTTGCAGAGAACAGGTTGAAGTAGAAAAAGATGAGCGGCAGGAAGACCAGAGAGTAGAATTTTGCAATAATCGAATCTAGAGAGAATGAGCGCCTGAATGAGAGTTTTTGCGGTTGACGGATTAAAGATTATATTTTGGCAATATTTTTCAGGAAGAAGTGATGGGTTATGGTGACAGCTTGCATCGGGGGGTGGGGGGAGAATGTCAAGGTAGAATAGAGTATAACTCCAAGACAGCATATTTTGGTTACTGAGTGTGTTGCAGAATTGTCACCTGTGATGGAGAGAGGGGGTTGGGGTGGGGTTTAGGAGGAGTCTTTTAAAACAAGCAGCACAAACAATCCTATATAATAATTCGATAAAACGTGTGTAACGACACAGTCATGCGCAGTAGAGACTGCCTGCGCCGTGGCTGATACAGAGCTGGACACTACCCCGCGACCGGCTGGCATTGGCACTGTGGCCCGTGTAATGGGCTTTTCAACTAGTATTAAATAAATGTTCTCTGAACAGGACAACTTACACATGCGTTAATAAGCAAGTTCAGGATTATTTTATAGGGATGCAAATTATGAATAACTCATTTTAACATATGCTATCTGTAATTACGTGATATTTAAATTTGCATCCACATTTTTTTGAGTTAGTGTTTAAATAAATGGAAGTTAACACCTAATATGGAAAAAATATACATTGTAGGACTTTTCCTTCAGGGTAAATTGTTTTCTTTGGTCTATGGGAGATGTTTCATACAAACTGTATTACAACTGAAATGTGCACATTTTTCACACAGTAACCCCATGGCCTGCAATTTTAAGGTGGCATTGTTGCTATCAGTTCCTGGGAATGATGTTTCCTGAGACTAGTCCTCTATAGACTAATGTAGACATAGAAGTACTGCATTCAACTGAGCTGTAATAATGAAGCATCTAACAATGGAAGTTTCCTAGTTTTACTCAACAGGAACATCCCTACAAAACATTTGTTTTCCATATTATTTGATACATTCCTTAAGAAACACCAGTAGATACAGTTCACTATTCTTTCTCTCTTTCTTTCTCAATGTATAATTACCATCACAATTTGTTTGGAGGGGACCTCACATGACTGGTGAAAGTGCACTGTATGTGAATTTAGTATCTGTTGAAATCTTCTTCATATACTTCTGTATGTTGCAGGTATTTGGATTTCAAGCTGGACTTACATCTCTTAACAACAAAAGGTCGTATTGCTCTACTGTACCAGTGATCCCTTCCTTCAGCACTGCACTGTATGGCAAGCTCCTTCGTCTGCCTCAGTATTGGTAAGTCACATGATGTTCTGTTAGAATCAGGCAAGCCAGTGTTCTCTGTGTGGCCATCAAGAGGTCCTGAGCTTTCTGCTCTTTATCTCAGCACTTAAAGGGCAACTATCATATGGATAATGTGCTATCAGAAGCTCCCTTGTTGGACCTGCAAGAAGTGTCAGAACTGCTGGAGTCTGTCTTGTCAGCCTCTTGTCCGGTGCAGTGCAATCCAAATAAACCTGGTTGGGCTTGAAAGCTTGACAAAGCAGGTCTATGGAGGCTGTGAATGCAACAAGTGAAGTTTGTGGCTGATAGCCACATACTTCTGGGTTGAGTTCGAGCAGAGGGAGAGTCATATTTTTGACCCCCTGAATTGTTGATAGGCGCCGGCCTGGGCTTTTTTTCCCCAAGTCTGCTACTATATGCGAATTGCCCTTTAAGGGGTCTTTTTTTTACCTCCAATCTTTCTACTGTTATATCTATAACTTAGTAATGTTGTGAAAGCTTCAGTGCTGGTGGCATCCATTTTTGCCATTCAGCATTTACCTCCTATATGAGGCAGCTGTGAGTGTGCTGACTGAAGAGGAGACATTCTGGTGCAAACTGCCTGCACTCCAGGGTATAAATGTGTCCCATTTAATGAAATTTTCCTTTTAGCCCATTCAATTATATAAAAGTCTTCAATGTATTGCTTCATAGTTTGACATCATTATGTACTTTTTCAAGAAAATGGTGACAAGGAGGCATAGAAAAACCACACAGGTTAATGTTTCCACCTAGCTGGTTATACCAGCAATGTCAGAAGAATTTGGCTTGGAACCAATAATAAGTCAATGACAAAAGAATAGGATGCCATTATTTTTTTTCCTTGGTGGGAACAATATTTGAGATAGCTTCCAGGACAAAATGGGTACCATCAGATTATAAATAAAAGAAAAGCTCTTTTATGGAGGAAAATGTACCTGTTTTTGGCAGTTACCAAATAGTGGCAGATAAATAATACATTTTTTTATATATTTTTTCCCTTTAATAAATTGTTTAACTCTTTCTTGGCAAGAATGCTTACAGCATTGTTTCTCTTCATACATGACATTACGATTCATATGCACAAAGACAAAAATGGAAAAATTATGGAGCAAACCAGCTGCCTCATGGTCAACAAATAAACAATAAAGGGCTCTTCAGTTATTTAACAAAACGACTAACACTATATTTGTGTCCTTCAAACAACAGTTAGTTATTTGTTTGATGGTTTTATTTGCATTTTCTCTCCTGTAGCTAACTGCTAATTGTTTCAGTTTACAATCTGATAAAGACAGTCAGATCGTATGAGCTGTTCAGGTCTGTTGAAGCCTATAGTTTGTTGTGAGGTGACAGAGAGACAGACTTCAAGGCCTCTTTCACATGGTATTAATCAATGCAATGCTGCTGCGTTGGATCTGTTGCTCATGGTGAAAAGTTACATGCAAGACTATAGTGCCTTTCACATGGACAACACCTTTCACATGGACAACTGTTGCAGTATGAATGCACCAAAGTCCAGAATGTACCAACTTTACCGCCGGCAGACCTTTCATATTATCTGTGGTAGAGTTTGCGATTCTCCTCGTAACCTTTAAAGAATGGCTGACCCACATGGGTACCAGCCAGTTATAATGGCTGGCACTCATGTGGGTTAATCATCAGACATGCTTCTTTTACATTCCAGTTGGTGATGGAATGGAATGCATGAGAGAGATATGTGAGTGTAGATACACCGGTGACAGAGCTGTCACAGGACTGCAACAGTTCTGTTTCCCGTGTGAAAGAAGCCCAGCATTCATCATTCTATACAGGAAATGGCAGATATAATGCAAAATAATATATAGATAGATGCACCTGACTGCTGTATAAAGGACATCTCGATTAGTAGATTCCTCTGATCAACAAACAAGAGCCACTTATTTTTATGGTGTAATTCCCCTGTAAAGCAGAACTTTCAGTTAATAGCAAATCACTATGCATTCATTAAATGCATGGCGACTAGCTTGAAAACAGATGTCTTACCGTAAAAAAATAGATGTGTCTAAAGGAATCCGTCCCGTTTGGGGACTGACGGGCAGGTTAGTGCGGTCTGTGCTCCTGCGCCGTCAGTCCCTTCCGGTGACCATATGGTGCAAAGCAGTCTACTCAATGGAGACCGGGACTGACGGCGCAGATGCACAGACAGATGACAGTGCAGGCGCACAGACAGATGTCTGCGCTGTAGCCTGGGTTCCGGTCTCCAAACAGGACAGATTCCTTTAGACGCACATATTTTTTTTACAGTAAGACATCTATTTTCAAGCTAGTTGCCATGCATTTAATGAATGCATGGTGACTTACTATTATCTGAAAGTTCCGCTTTAACAGTTGAATAATATAGATCTCACAGACCTCTCTAGCATGCAATTGGTTAAAATCCCATTTAACTCAATGGGAATAATGGGAACGTTTGGTCCCTTTTACACTCTTTCACATAGATGACCATACCTGGGAACTCTCCGGATTTGCCCCGAAGACTCCGGTTTTGACACTGCTTTACCGGGTCTCCAGGGCAGAGGCTGATTCCTCCGGATGTGGGGAATTTGTATTGAAACCCTGCCCACTTCTGCTTTTCCCCCCGTGTTCCTTCTTCCCCAGACTTATTTTTATATCTGTGTCATATGTTTAAGCCCTGCTTCTCCAACTCGTGTCAAGCCCTGTCCCTTTTTGACATGAATCGCTTAATTTTTTTCATCCCCCTACCACACCAGAGGGCTCCCTTCCAGGGAGACAACAATTGAAAGTTCCCAGGTATGTTGATGGCTTTGTATAGCAAGTTTTCTTATAGTAACTGAAAATATTGATGCGCTGCAACATTTTCAGTTCCTACAAAAAAAACTTGCTCTACAAAGTCATTTTTCTGAAAGAGCAATTTGTAACTGCGTTGTAGCACTTTGAAGAAAGTTGCAGTAAACTGCATTTCTGCAACAATTGCAGTAAATGTTGCCTGTGAGAAAAGCACTATAGGTTGTGATTCACAGCTCATCTGTGTTTTTGTTTTTTTTTCCACAATTTTCTATCACTGTGATATGCATACCTGGGAACTCTCAGGGTTTGACCCTGAGACTCAGGGTTTTGATCCAAATCTCAGGGTCTCAGGGTGAAGGGCCAAATTCTCAGGGTGAGAGAGGTCTGTGTCACCTACTATATGAATTTCCCCAATTAAATGTTTCCTTAGCCTCTAAACCGGTGCCATTAGTACCAGAAAGACAGTGGGAGATGCCCTGCTTGTCTTGTTTGTGTTCAGGCAGGGAGTTATCCAAACTGTAGCATGTTAAAGTTCCCTCACACACGGACCGGAGCACCTCTGTGTTAGAGCAAGCAGGCACATATCGCATAAAATCTACATTATGGGAAGTTTTAAGGGTTAATATTTCAAAGATCTCAGGGTTAGCTCATCTTGAAAGTTCCCAGGTATGGTGATATGTCACCTGTGTGAAAGGGGCTTTATGGTGCTGTTGGTTTGTCACAGAATTTGCTCCAGTCTTTTTTGCGCTTATCCTATTTTTCAGCTGTATCACCAGTTAGTTTTTTTTATTGGAATCAAATTAGCAGTGAGTGCAACTAATTAAATATTGGTTTATACAAATATTACAACTTTAAATTGAATTATACATACAGTGTTTGTTTTCATTGTAAAACAGCTTGAGACAAATTCCTGTTCTGGATTTATGTGCTCCCTTTAGTGGGTGGGCGGAAAAGTGACTTTCTTACCAGCAAGTAGCTTACTAACCTGTATAAAGGTGTTAAACTGTTTTTGAAGAATTAATCTGACTTAGACGTTAACAAAGAGGTGAGATTTCAGCCAACAGACTGGTTCTTTATTATTTATTCTTTATGTCTGCTCTACTTGCAAATTCACAAATGTATCTTGTGAACACTTAAAGGGAAACTATGAGAACATTTACATGGCCCTTTAGAATCACGGGAAGGCTATGCCTATTCACATTCTTTTAAGAGCCACATATTTCCTATAGGCATAGTCCCCTTTAAAGGTTAACAACAATTGGCTTTTAACCCTTTATGGATCATAGAGGAGTGTTCAGTGCATTGCTCACCACTCTGGTCCTTAAAGAGTTAATGTGTTTAACGGGCAAGTGTCATTCATACAACAGTCGGGTATATCTGTTTACTGCAGAGTTTAAAGGGGAACTCTCACCTTAGTTAAACTTGCCTTCCTGATACAGATCAATGTTGTTGAAGATGTAATCCATTTCCTATTTTTATTTTAAATGAGTAATTGCAGAGATATTAGCTTGTAAAGTTGGGATCATGACGTCAGTTTCTAAGCAAGATTGACAGACTGTGGGGCAGAGCTGTACCCGCAGTCTGAAAGAAACTGACGTTACAATCCCAACTTTACAAGCTAATATCTTTGCATCTACTTATTTAAAATGAAAATAAGAAACAATTACAGCTTCAACAACATTGAGCTGTAATAGGAAGGCAAGTTTAAATAAGGCAAGAGTTGCCCTTTAAATGTAAAATGCGTAATTTTACCATCTTCATAAAAGTTACATGACCCTTTGGAATCATGAGAGGGATTTCTCTCTGCTCTAGCTATAAGAGAAGAGCCCCATCCATGATTCTAAAGGGCCATGTTCATATACAGTAGTAAAATGTCCCCATGCAGCTCTAGACTACAGCTGTGTTTAAAGGGAGAGTAATGCTTAAAGGGTTAGTAAACCCCCCAAAAAACTGTTCGCGAATTGAGAGGAATAATAAAAAATGTAATGCCCTTATTCCCATCTCTCCAACCGTTATGGTTTGAGAAATGTAAGAAAATAAAGTCCTCCGCTCTCTCCCCTTTCTGCCTGGCTTGCAAGCACACATTGTAGACCATTCCGATGAAGTAATCATAGTTAGATATCTTGAAGACAGCGCTCCTGAAGAGCAGCCGTCTGGTCCCGGAAGCAGGATCTCATGACGTCCGCTATACAGCGGATGCATGAGATGGGGGTGGGAGCGGAGGTCTTTATTTTCTTACATCTCTCAAACCATAATGGTTTGAGAGAATGGGAATAAGGGCATTACATGTGTTTTTATTATTCCTATCAATTCGCGAACATTTTTTGGGGGGGTTTACTATCCCTTTAAATTTAACTAATTTTATTATTGTAGGAATTAAAAAATATGAATAGAATGATGTCCCATCTGTGAAACTTGTATAGTTTGAGAGATCAAAGCATCTAAAGTTCCTGTTTCACATGAAGTCTGCCATCTAGCTGAGAGAAGCAGATTCTGGTCCCGGGACCATCCTGCAGCTCTTCAGCAGAGCAGAAATAGTACAATATAGAAATAAATACTTAAATGGAACTCTCTACAAAGTGTGCCTGGTTGGCAAACACACTTGTAGACCGTTCCAATTAAGTATTTATTTCTATATCACTCTGTTTCTCTCAGCTAGATGGCAGACTTCTTGTGAAATGGGAACTTTAGATGCTTCGATCTTTCAAGCTATACAAGTCTGTGAGATGGGACATACCTCATTCTATTCATATTTTTAGTCTCTACAATATTAAAATTAAATACATTTACACAATACTATCCCTTTAAATGTAGAAAGCAGTAAATAGATATGCCTAACTTCTGTATACAGATGAGAGTTGGCACTGTGTTAGCTGTAGAAATTCATGAGGTAAATATAGTAAAGTTGCTTTAGCCAATAAAGGTATCAACTTGCCTATATTTGATTCCTGTAACTTCTGTATAGAGGACATCTACCAAGGTAAGTCTCTCTATTAAACGCATTTGAGCCTCTTATTCCTATACATCATTCCCCTTTAAAATATGTTTGTACTCCTGTGAACCAGATGGAACCTTTGAAAGGTTTTAAAGCAGTAGACATGTTTTAGCTTAACTTTTGTTTTTTGTTTTTTTTAATGCTGCATGTAAAGTCACCAACTCGCTCATGGTGAAAATTCCTATATAAATAAAATGGGCTTAAACCTCTATTGTGAAGACAGAAGAGACCACAATCACTGACCCCAGTAGTAGTAGTGTTGGGGTTGGAGAAAATCTTACTATCATCATCTCATCTAGTTTTACACAATAATGTCCCTTTTATTCTCTTTGCTTACCTTGTATCAGCTATTTAATTTTTATATTTTCCTTTCAATGTCAGTGATGGGAGCTTCTTCCACCTGAAGTCTATAAAATATGTCCACAACTGAGCTGTATTGTGAGAAGATAAGAGCTTTTTTGTGTCTTTCTCTCTATACTATGTTGGCTTTCAGCTGGACAGAGAATAATGAGTTAGACACACACACTTTTTGATATTTTGCAAATATAGTTGAGTCACAGACTTATTTTGCAGACTGTATGTAGAGGACACCCATTTGAAAAAGTGAAAGGAAGAGAGGAACTGATACAGGTGATAGCTAAAAATACCAATTAAATGTAAAGAATGTCATCAGTTAAATTCATATATAATACTAAACTAAGAAATGTTAAAATATTGGCATTCCCAATAGTAGATTAACCTCTTTGATGCTAGAGAGGTCTCCAGTACAATGCTTTACAGTGCATTGGCTAACTCTTTAGCATCCAAGTGGTTAAACATTATAGCTTGATTTAAAGACTATTTGTTTTATTTTGTAAAGGTCAGCAAGACTCCCTGTGGTGCTGAAGTGCTTTATTAGCATAGTGTAAAACACTCCATCTTGTTTACCCTGTACATTTAAATAATCATGCCTGCTGTTTAAAGTGTGAACACACAATGCACGCCTTGCTTTTTGGGTGAGGAAGAGGGGAGGAATTCATCCTAGCCAGTAGCCACTGTCTTGGTTTATAGTGTTGTTTTAAGGCTGAGTGTTGTTTTTTGCAGATTAGCAAGACTTTCCTGGCTGCTAACTTTGGGACACAGCAGCAGGGTATGAGGGTCATATCTCTATTAGACTTGAAAGGAAAAGAACAAAGATCACATGATTACATAAGGTAGCATTACAGTAATCCGGGGGAAGGTGGTAAAGTTATGTCTTGTTAAATAGGCAAAGGGTTCTTTGTCTTCTTACAAGATTTGGAACTGTATTCTAGAAGCTTAAGTTGAGCAATGTTGGAGCACCAAAGGAAACAAATAAAAAGTTTCACTAATTTAACCCTTTAAGTAACAGAGAAGTATATTTTATTTTGAAGGCATTAAAAAAACATGAAGAACGATATAAGTCTTATCTCTCAAACCTATATGGTTTAAGAGATATTCACAAGCAAAGTTTCCCCTCCCGCCCCTTTTACCTAGTGTAAGCCATCTCTTCTCAGATGTGGAATGCAGTCCATAGACCAGACGGATAACAGAAGGGGACAATATTCTTTTGTGAGAACAATGGAATCCCTGCCCCCCTTGACAAGTTTTTCAGGTTTTTCCCTTATCTTAATTGAAGATTGTCCCTCTCTGCAGTCTACCTGGGCATCTCCCTTCTGCTCTGGCTGAGCAGTGTTACATCAGTAAAAGGGGCGGGAGGGGGACACTTTGTCATTGAATTACTCTTGAACTACAACTCTGACAGAAATTAAATAACACTCTCCAAAGTCCAAATACTATGATGATTAATTAGAGCTGCTTTTATTATGAAACATTACTATCCCTTTAAGTGTTGCGTTGTGATGCATTGGATACCTCTCTGGCACTCAAAGGGTTTTAAGGGGTGGCTTTTAGGCCCTTGAATAATACCGTAGATCTCCAGAGCATTACAAAGCAAGGAGCCCTCTCTATAATTCAAGGGGGGGGGGGGTTTCACTAAGGCATGCTAAAGAGGTGATAACACAGAGCTAAATTATCCACTGATATCACTCCAATTCCTATATTATCATATGGAGCCTATGCACTAAGCTCTCCACAGTTAGAGTAGTGCATAGGCTTCATAGAATAACAGAATCTGGAGAAGTGATATCACCGTAGAAGTCATCACCGCTTTTCACCTCTTTAACACACCTTCGTGAATCTCCTTCCAGGTGTTATAAGCTCCATGGGAGTTTGCAGAATTTTTATGTATCTCCTGTGGCGCGTTTGATTTGTCCCAAAATTGCACTCTTTATATGTTTTTTTGTCTGTATCGCAGGGATCTTTTATGTGAGTGTTCGAAGTTTTGCAACTTTCTGCACAATTCCGTCACCCTTGTTATTTCACTCACCCTCTCCTGCACTCCACCAGTGATCCAGACATAACACAGCTGCCCTATATGACAGCCATCTCAAACTTCAACATTGCTCATGTGATCGGTCTGCTGGTAGCCTAATAGGCAACTGTACAGACCTTCATTGCTACATCTGTACTGCATTCCAGTGTGAAAGTACTAAAGTTGCAGCATACTAGACATGATTACATTAACGTGAGATGCTGTTTGGCCGTGTGAAAGGCACCATAGCCAAGCATAGTACCTTTCACAACTGTTGGCAACACCAATAGCACACCGCAACATTGGTTTTGTCTGTGATAAAAGGAATTTGAGAACCTAAGTAGATTTGACAACTTTAGGTGTTTTAGCTAGAAACTAGTTGAAGAGCCCGTTACACGGGACTCAGTGCCACTGCCAGCCAGGCGCGGGGCAATCATGTGCAGTAGAGACTGCCCGGTATCAGCCGAGTTGCGGGCAGTCTCTACTGCACATGACTGAAGCAGGTGCAGTAGTCTCTACTCTGCATTACTTCATTGTTACACATGTTTTAGCGAATTACTATATAGGATTACCACATAGACTTCAATGGGAATATGTTATATAAAACCAGTAATCACATTTTTAACTGCAATGGGATCTAGGTCCTCGTTGGAAATAAAATACAGGCCTTCCTATTGCTTCTGTAGTATTATTGTTGACTCCAAGTCCAAATGTCTACCAGTCTGCAAGTTAAAAAAAAAAAAAATAAAAAATAAAAATGTAGTAACCTATTTGATGAGGCTGAAAAAAAAGACGTGCCTATCAAGTTCAGTGCGTGCCATATCATCCCTTTTAAGTCAAGAGAAAAAAAACACTGAAGCTTTCCCCAATTACGCCCCAAGTGGGTAAACAAATACAAAATGTTAGATATTTCCCTGGATCAAAATCCTATCTGCTTTGAAACCAGCTGTCATAATTGTCAATATTGTTCTGCCCTAGGAAGGTATCCATTAACTTTTTGAAAGCAATTACGGTATGTGCAAGCAATTACGGTATGTGCAAGCACAGCATCCTGAGGAAAATAATTCCATTAATTTACTACCCTTACTGTAGAAAATCCATGTCTTTGTTTTATTGAAAAGTGCCTTTTATCTAGTCTTATTGGGTGTCCTCTTGTTTTTTTTGCACAGTTTTTTTGTGCAAATAGTTCCTTAGAAATAATTTTTATTGAACTTGAATATTTTGTAAATGGTAATCCTATCACCCCTTAGACTTCTCTTGTCTATTGTAAACAAATGCAGTTTGACTTGTCTCTCTCTTTATAACTCAGAAGATCCTCCAAACACTTTATCAGTTTTGTTGCCCTTCTCTGCACTTTTTTGACTTTTATAATGTCCATTTCAAGAACTGGTGCCAAATATTGTACTTAATATTCTATGTGAGGCCTAACCAAGTATTTTTGTAGTGGTAGTATTATATCCTCCTCATGCACAAAAAGAGTGATAGACTCATGTAACAGCCACCCAGCAGATTTGGTAGGGACAAACACTGTTAGGGAATCAAAATGCTTATGTGGTATTCCATACCATAGACCACTCCTGAAGACTGAGAATGATATCTTGAGATCCGGAACAGTTTCAAAGGGTTGTGTTCTAAAAGTCAGGTATGGGAAGCTTCTCTAAAAAATATATCTGTCAGCATGCCACAATGAGTGCCTTCCCCAGGTAGACAAGGTATCAAATGAATGTGCTATTCTTGGAGCAAGGTAAGATGAATAGTCCATGTCTCTCCTGCTGTTGTATCACTGATGCTGTATAAGTGATCACTGATCATGCTTGTGATCATGGTAACTAGATTTACAATCACAAAATGAGTAGACTTGAGGTAAACTGTGGAGCATCCTCCGTGATCACTTATAATGCATCCGTGATACAAGGGGAGGGAATTCATGCATCTTGCTCCTAGTGCAGCATGATCAATTGTGTGCTGACTATCTGAAGAAGATTCCTACACAATAACATAATTGATAAGGTAGAAAAAAGGCTTGTGTCCAAGTTCACCATACCTCCCAAAATTTCACATGGCAAAAGAGAGAGACTTGTGTTTTAGGTGGTGTTGCTGAGGGCATGGCTGGTGGGTGGGGCATTACTGAGAATTTTTAGGTTATTTCATGACCTACTGACACCTCTTTGTGTCACTGAATAATTGATTTAGAACAAGACTAAAGTATTTAATTTACACAGACTAGTTTATAAATATATTTCCTATAGTTTATACAAAGATTAATGTGAGTTTTATTGCTGTGGAGCAATGTGTTACACTTATATACACACCACAGAGTCTCATCTCCTAAAAAGAGGGACACCAGGGTGGGAAAGAGGGACAGATGGATTTAGGTCTCAAAGAGGGACTGTCCTTCCTAAAAAGGGACACTTGGGAGGTATGAGTTTACCCTTTGCCACTTATCCTTCCTATGTCCAGTGGAATGCAGAAAATCCCACTGAAGATGTTTCCAATTATTCCTCAAGTGGATAAAGAAAATTCCTTAATTACTCCAAAAGGCAGTCCGATTTCTTCTTGGGTCAACATCCTATCAACAAAATACTTTATATTGGTCTTCACTAAGAGTTGTGTACACTATGCAGTAGTTTCAGAGCACTTCAGAACATACCATTCTTTAACCCCTTGGATGAAAGAGACATATCCAGTGCATTGGGAAAAAAAAGGGGGGAGAGATACAATAAAAAAATGTAAATATATTAAGGGATGTGATAGCTCAGTTGGTTAATACACCAGGTATAGAATCTGTTCAAACCTCAGGTTCTAGTCTCGGCAGGTCAACTCATTGCCTTTCACCTTTCTGAGGTAATTAATAATGAGTACCTAGGACACACTTGAAGACCAGAGACAATCTCAGTGTATCCTTCCTGCTAATCTATATATTATAAATAATATAGTCCAGGATGAAAATGTATTTACAGAAACAGAAGAATACTTACCAGATCAAGAGATCACAATCTAAAATTAGAGGGTTGAAAACTCCGAAAGTGATGTGTGTAAGTAGTACTTTATAGAAAGGGGATAGAGTCATGTCTCCCAGCAGCGATTGTAGGGATAAACACTGTTAGGTGTTCAATGCTTGGGATAGACGTCTGTTCTGAGAAGTGTATATAACACTGTGTTTTATTTGAAACTGAAATAGACAGACTGAATGGGCAGATGGTTCTTTTCTGCCATCCAAATCTATGTTTCTGTTGCAAAACAATACACTCAAGATGTCTAGCATCCAAGGGGTTAATAAACATTTGTGTCGATGTGTTACTTTGTCTTTAACAAGTGTGATTCATTTACTCAAACAAATGTTCCTTTCCCCCTTGCATATTGATGAAAAATGACTGGAGGAGAGCATGTTGATATCACTTGCCCAGATCCATACATCTTTTTGTCACATGGGCTCTTATTTACAATAAGAGATCCCCTCCCTGTGTTTTTTGTCTGTCACCAATGCAGACACCTCAACAGTAACTCTAAACTGTGCAGCATACAGGTCTGTTATGTAAACGCAACAATAGCAACGCTTTGGGTAATAAAGTAGAGAAATAAATGAGTAGGCCAGCAGCCTACTTAAATGAAGTGTAGTTTGAAGTGAATAAAACTGCAGATGAAATGCATCAAATGTCACTTGAACTAAATCGAAGTCGGCGTGTGTGCTGAGAGCCTCCTTGAAGTCATGCAGTGAGTGCGAACTAGTCTGCTTGAATCGCCTGGTAATGTCATTAAACTCTGAGTCACTTCTCAAAATTATACCACCTGCTTTATTTGGAGTTTCGGATTTTACATTCCACCTCTCTACTAACAGTACACACATGTGATGTTACATATGTTCTTGTGTTTCTTGGAGGGGGTTGGGGTTTGAACTAGCAACACATAGGCTGCTATAGCTTATGGTTTTTTTTTTTTAACGATGAAAAAAACAAAACACAAAGACATTTTATTAACTGTTATGGAATCCCTCAGGTGGTATGTTTTGAGTTAGCAGTGAAAATCCCAACTTTATTCCTGACATAAATCAGCATCGGACCATTCAATATTGTACCTGAGTGTCCAGTACATATTCCAAAAATCAGAAGTTGGGTCATTAAGACTAGCAGATTATTGTAAAAACGGTTCTAACCCCCAGATACTGAGACTGAAGACACTTCCAGTACGTTTGTTTGCAATGTGTTGGTGACATCTCTAGCATCCAAGGGTTTAATTAGCCCATTGAAACTAAATAGTCACTTGACCAGTAGGGTGACATTCTACAAATGAGCTACTCTCCGTTATTATAATTTATTTTTATAATTTAGCCCCAACATATTCCCCAGAGTTATACAGTAGTTTAACAAGACAAAAGAACAGTGTAGAGTGGGGTACAATAGATACAAATATTTACTATCAACATTTAAAATGCATTGGAAATCAATATATCAAAAACATTTTTTTTTGTTTTTTTGCAAAACACATGAAGGTAGGTACATGGGGAAGTAGCAAACCAACGCATTTCACTGGATAACCCTCTTGTTTTAAGCTAAAGGGGTGCCCAACACATTGAGAAGCATTATCGTACATAGTCAAATAGCAGTTATTTTGGTACTGTCCAAACTGAATGTCTTTTGTATAAGTGAAAAAGTAATATGTGAAGACATTTTTAATTTAACCCACTGAGGTCCAGAGGGATCCTGAACGCATTGCTTCACAATACATTGGGTACACATCTGGCACTCAAAGGGTTAAACAAATGCCAGCACATCCTAATTTTAAACTCCCACTTGCCTTAATCAGGGCAGAAAATCCCAATGGCCGATAGGAATCAATTCCGTATGGATTGGGTCTCCAAAATAAATCTTTAACCCTTTGAGTGCCTGAGGGAATTTACAGAGCATTGTTCCACAATGCATTGCACACCCTATCAAGGCACTCAAAAATGAATTAGTACTGGATATGGTTTTCATGGAGGTGGAAATGTTTCCTTGCTGCTGGACTCTAAATCCTTCATACTGAATTATCTTCCTTTCTATAAACAATTCAGTGGGGAGGAGTTTGGACTCCTGGAGTCCTGTAAAATGAATCATATCTTCCTCCATGGACATGATCTCTAGTACTAAGTAAAGATACATTTTCAGGAGCACAATCCATGTATATTTGATTCCTACTGTGTCCGTTGGGATTTGCTTCCCAGATTAAGGCATGTGGTTTATTATTAAGAAGTGTTAAAGGGATAGCAGTTATACAATATAAAGTTAAAGTTATTTCTGTTTATTCATGATAATTTTTTATAATGCACTGTAAAACTGTTGCAAATGTCATTATCACTGTACTCTTCTTGTAATTTTAGTATAAAGATTTCCCTTCCTGCCCCTTTTCCCTATGTCACTCATAGTCTTCTGAGATCTAAAAGCCGGTCCGGATGGATCCCAATGAGGGACAATATGGTGTCAGCATAAGGAAAATCCTGATCCCCTTACTCAAGGGGGGAGCAGGATTTTCCTTATACAGAGGCAAACAGTATTGTCCCTCATTGCTATCCATCCGGTCAAGTGACAAGCTTTCAAATCTGAGGGAACAAGAGTGACGTAGGTAAAAAAGGTGGGAAGGGGGGACTTTAAAATAAAATCCTGTCAGCCCGCTCATTGCATGCTCTCCCCACCAGTTTACCTACGCGCTCTGTGTTCCCTTTTCTCCTGTATCCTCCTCTCTCTGTCTCCCTTTCTTCCACTACTGTCACAACACATGCACTGTCTTCATTCTCTCAAGTTCCTCACCTGCTCAATTTTTACTTCATCATGATGGAGCTCCAGCCCATATTCCCATTTTCACCTGCACTTCGGAGCTGATACAGAGTGATGTGCTTTTCCGGTGTGAAGTGCCGTGTTTGTGTGTAGCCTGCTGCTATAAATTTACATGTATGGTGCCGGGATACACGTACACTCGTCTTGACCAGGGCTGGATTTACATCTCAGGAGCCTGTAGGCACAGAAATTTGAAGCGCCCCCCCCCCCATGGGCCACTGCACTGGATACATCCACAATGCTCCTAATCTCCTTGTTGCCCCCCATCATCTCCATATTGCCCTCACATTGCCCCCCATTAGCTCCAGCTTGCCACCATCATCTCATATATCGCCCTCACATTGTGCCCCCATCAGCCCCATACTGCCCCCATCATCTCCATATACCATACTGCCTTCACACTGCCCCCCATCAGCTCCACATTGCCCTCACAATGCCCCCCATCAGCTCCATATTGCCCTCACAATGCCCCCCATCAGCTCCACATTGCCCTCACATTGCTCCCCACCCTATCAGCTGCAACTTGCCCCCACCATCTCCACATTGCCCCCCATTGGCTCCAATTTGCCCCCCATTAGCTCCACATTGCCCTCACATTGCCTCCCCCCATTGTCCATTTCCTACCTCCCTGGTAGGAGATCTGTATGTGCCTCCTTTGGCACAGTCTTGTACCTGATGGGGCTCCCGCACGGTCTCCTATTCAGGAATGCAGAGCGCTGGGAGATGATGTCATACCCCAGCGCTCTGCATTCCTAAAGAGGCGACGAGGGAGCTCCATCAGGTACAAGACTGGGGGTGCGGGCAATGTGAGTGGGTGCCGCCAGCGCAGCCAACGAGGTGGCTAGTTTTTTTTTTTTTTTTTTTTAATAAAAAAAAGAATATTTAAAAAAAAAAAAAATCCAAATGGCAGGCGCCCCTCATTGGCGTGCGCCTGTAGGCAGGCGCCTACTTTGCCTAATGGCAAATCCGGCCCTGGTCTTGACACCATCACATCACTGCACTGTTTTTCACCTCGGGGTCAAATCATTCGGGAACAGGTGCGGGGGAGGCCTGGACACTGTGTCCTTTGCACATGGTAGGATGCCCATATTGGCTGCTGCTCACTCAGCCTCACATTAAGAACTGTACTATTAAAAGTAACTACCTGCATATTCTCTTAGTTTGCACTGTCTCTCACCCCATTCATGTGAATCACAGTCCATCTCTTTCTACATCCGTGAACCCTCTTTTTCCTCTATGCCTCTGTTCTACCTTCTTCATGTCTTTTACACATTTCCATATGTCTTTCCCCCTCCATCTTCCCCCAGTCTTGAACTTGTGTGTGTGTGTGTATGTATGTGTATGTCTGCAGGCATGTGTGCGCAAGTGTATGTCACAGCGGTACAACTGCCACAGGTCTGTGTAACACAAGTGTGTGTGTGTGACACAGATGCCGGCGACACATGACTCTTTGTATGGGAATGTATGTTACAGCCAATGCCATATCCAAACGCTATACTTTACATAACTGAATACAAGAATAAAAAAAACAGACTGTCAACGCCGTCCCACACTGCTAGTCCTCAATTATCAGAAATAGCTTTATATTGTGCTATTACTATCGCTTTAATGTTCAGTAAATAGTTGTAGTTATTGTAACGGTCAGTTCACTACATTTTTGCCATGGTTATCCACATTTTTATGGAGTAAAAAAAGAAGATACCACTTCAGCAATATTTGTTCACATTAAGTACGGGAATTATTGATTTGCTAAATTAAAATGGCTTTGTGATCCCTTTTTTGTGTTCATAATGCAAAATCTTACCACCAAGCAAAATAATATCTCACGTTGTCCTTGACCTGAGGAAGTACTCACCCATTATACTCATATTACCTTCCATTTCTTCTTTGTGTTGCCTGTGCATCTCTTTACCACAAAATGGCTTCTTGTGCACTTCCTCCTGGTTATTTTATGGATCTGATTGCAATTTAATGAGAAATTTTTCATGTCTCTAAAGAAATTTTCAACTTTGTCTTTTCAGCTTTATTAGTTGTAACTTATTAGTGACTCTAGAGGAATTACATTGTCATTGTGAATCAATTTGAACGATTTCTCTAAGACATGACGGTTACACTATTTTGAGTGTGTTTGGAAAGTACAAGTAGCAGCAGTTGCATTGAATTAGTAGTAGCCATAATTGTAGTATTTTTCTGTTTCTAAAATATGATCTCCATGCTGTTGTTTCTTATGAAGTTATTTAGTATCCAAGTTGTTTTCAAAGTGGGTTCGGAGGGCAAACTGCTAACCAATTTTGAGTTGTGTCCCCCCCTTCATTCTTTTTCCCTCTGTCAGATCATAGAGACAAAGCTCTAGCTCCCCAAAAATGAAAACTGTCACGGCTATTGTGCATGCCAATTTTGGTACAACTGATCCCTTCAAGTTGTTGTTGTTGGGCTGTAACTCCCATCATCCTCAGCTGGCCAACAGAGTTGGGAGTTGTAGTCCACCACCTGGAATTCTACAAGTTGTCAACTCATAGTCTATTTCCAGGCATCTGCCTTGCTATTGGATGTTTAATTACGCAAAACAAGTTGTAGGTACTCTTGTTGCATCCTTCTCCTTTTTAGGAAACCCTTCTGTTTGTTGTAATAGTGTTTAGTGTGGAGGGTCTTTGGCTACCAGCGGGAGTGAAGAACATTTTTATAGAGAGCCGTTTGGTTTGCTGTAAGCCTTCCATTAAAATAAACACTACGAAGTGTTTCTCTAAGCAAATCATTGTTCTCCAGTAAAGATACCTGGTAAACGTTGCCTGATAATTATTGGAGCCTTATTTTCAAAAAGAAAAATGGAGGATTTCTTGGTGTGAATCAGTTGCACCATAGGGGATAAATAGTATTTCCACAAATTCCCAATCATTTAAATAGGGGCTTTGAACCCCCATTAAAGCTAGAGAGGTCTCCAGTGCATCGCCCTCAATGTGTTGGAGATATCTCTATGATTCAAGAGGTTAAAGTCCCCATTTATATGATTGAGCAGTTCTTACAGCAACCCACTCCACATTCACTCACACAAACACTAAATTTAACATTCCCTGAGCATTGAGGTTAAGTCAGTGCACAGGGCGCATTAAAATTACTAACATGGATACAGATGTCTGTGCGAGTGAATGGCCAGATAGGTTGACATGAGAAATGGTCAAGCAACAACATATCCTGTTTGATAAAGGACAGGCTGACATCGGGGAAGAGTTTGGGATGGGCGACATTATATGGTTAATATCTCTTATATTAATGTGTTCTAAAGAATAAAACTCATATCAGTCACTGTTTAATACATTACATGCATTAAACAAAATATTTTTTTTTCTTTGTCATGCGCATTCCATCTGAGAATATAGTTCTTGGTTGTTTTTTTCTCTATTACACGTGCTATACTTTGCTTTGCTAGAAGAGAACCATAGCACATTCTGTGTTAAAATACAGATTCGTCTGACAGCAGAAGGGGTAAAAAGCTAATGCATGTGACTGGTTTGTTATGGAGTTGTGAAATGTTACAGTGAAGGTGTTGCTTGGTTGTTTGCGTTCACTAGATTGCAATTCCACATTGAAAGTCTCACACTCTTGCTAAGCTTATCTCATGGCACTTCCTTGTTTACATAAAGGGTCACACTGTACAAAAGCTTTCATTAATTCTTATCTCCCAAGATGGACGATGCCAAACTGTTTGCATGCATATTAGCATCCTTTGCACTGCAGAGATAAATTCCTTGTAATTACCTCTGTATATCTCTCTCTCTGAGGCTCAGCCTTCCCTGTCAAGCTTTCCTGATCCAGCCTTTTCACCTGATTTTTTTTTCCAGTCACTTGGAAGAGATCAAAGCAAAAGATCAAGTGGGGTGTACAGTATTAGAGCGAGTATGTAAAATGGACAGATTAGCCTTGGCCAATTGGTCGTTATCTGCTGTCAGCTTCTACTTATCTATATATCTTTGTTTGGATATCAAAGTGTTCCGGGAGCTCCCTGCTACTAGGAGAATTCTTACATATGGTCGTGTCCATTAACCCTGTGCTAGAGAGGTCGCCTACTTATTACGACACAATACATTGCACACCTCTATAGCACATGGGGTCTTTCATTTTTCTAAACCCATTGGACTCTGTTATATAAAGAACAAAAGCATAAAAAATGTACTGCATATGCCAAACATATACAGTTGGAGGGTATAGCATTAGCTAATTGTCAACAGACACAAAATCCACTGTTCAAACACATAGTTATTTGTAGTTGGTTTTGGGGATAATTTGTCATATCCCACTCATTAAAGGAAGCTAAGACCTCCTAATAACCCCACTTACGCAGAAAATCCTAATGGTTATTTTTAATTGGTTCTGAGTTGATTGGTCCTCTAAATCAATCTTTATTTGCAATGGGTGTCATGCCCATGGAGACAGACATTATTACGTTTATAAGACTCCAAATACTCCCCATTGGAGACATTCTAACAAGACCTCAGTGGGTGGAAAGGTAATGTGCTGGACTATGGTGCCTTTCACATGGGTGACTATTGCCTTGTGTCCAACATCCTACAATCCTACAGCTTTACTGTGTTCCCTCAGGAATGCGCTAAATTGCAGTAAGGAAGGTCCGTCATCTGCTGTCCCTCACATTTTTTGAAAAACTTTGCTTCCTGGCGTCCCTACTTTCTTTCCCCAAATATCCCACCCTCCTTTTTTTTTCTCTCTCTCTTTCTTTAGAGACTTAAATATTCCATGGACAACTAACACCCTCTGCAACCTATAAACACTTCTCACAAACCTCCTTTAGGGCTATAGTCAGAAAGAAAAATTTAAGCCGTTCTAGGGTAAACCAACTGCACTACAATGGAACAAGTCACCATTGATGAATTTCCCTTTTAAAGGGATAGTAATGTTTCACAAAAAAGCAGCTCCAATTAATCTTCATAATCATATTATTATTATTATTATGGAGAGTGTTAATTCAGTACTGTCAGAGTTGTAGTTCAAGAGTAATCAAATGATAAAGTATCCCCCTCCCACCCCTTTTGCCTAGTGTAAGCCACCTCCCCTCAGATGTGGAATCTGGTCTCTTGACCAGACAGATTGCAGCAAGGGACAGTCTTCTTACTGTGAGTATAATGAAAACCCTGCCCCCCTTGGTAGGTTTTTCAGGTTTTTCCCTTATTATCACTGAAGATGTCCCTCTCTACGATCCATCCGGACAGTCTTGCTGATCTGAGGTGAGCAGTGTTACATCAGTAAAAGGGGGATACTTTATCATTCAGTTACTATTGAACTACAACTCTGACAGTATTGAAATAACACTCTCCAGGGCCCAAATACTATGAAGATTAATTGGAGCTGCTTTTATTATGAAACACTACTATCCCTTTAATGTGGTTTTTAACACCATAAATGCTAGAGAAGTCTCACAGTACATTGCAGAACAGTGCACTGGAGATTTTTTCTAGCATTGAAGGGATTTAAAGCCTCATTAAAATAACTGGGGATTTTCCTCTGTCCCCTATCATGCAGTTGATTTTCTTCTCAAACTCTCCATTTCCACTCTAATCAGATTTTGCTAACTTGTACCATTTCTTTACTCCTGACATCTCACTGAACATCAAAATCCACACGCAGAAACCTCAATAATGTGGACCCACAGCATCTTCCCTTCTGCAGACTCCACCAACCCTCATCTCTACCTTATCACACTCCAGTCAGATTCCATGTGCTTTTGCATGATTTGTGATTATATTTACCTCTGAACTCTATGGCTCAGACTACAGATAAGCTGTCTGGAATGAACTGATGAAAAAAGTCCGACAGGAAAACAGGTGAAGAGAAATAAGACATAGCTTTACTGTAAACTGTTAAATCTGCAGCTGATTTCAAGCAGCCTTACAGCATGGACTTTGATGTCACTGTCTGTCTTCAACTATCCCTGAATAATGTCTGCAAAGCATTTCTTCACCCAGTTTTACAGTTTTCTAATCCATTTCGTGCCAGCCTTTTCTGCTGCTTTAAGAATTTCCTGTGCTATTGGTGCTGTAAAGAGAACAATCTGTCTTCAGGAGATTTATGGAACCTTTGCGAGGAAGAGACCTCAAATACACAATCTCTTATGCATGATTTCTATGGTGCATACTTCTATTAAACTTAAAGCGGAACTTTCACTTTGTACAAAGTCGCCCTCCAATAATTAAACATATGGCGACTAGCTTCATACGTCTATTACCTCTCAGAAGTGCCAGATTCTAAAGTAATATTTTATCTTCGAGACCGGAAGCCAGGCATCAGTGCAGACATCTTGTCTGCGTGCCTGCGCCGTCAGTCCCGGTCTCCTCTAAGAAGCATTGCACTGCGCCACAAAATAACCGGAAGGTACTGACGGCACAGGTGTGCAGATGGCACTAACCTGGCTGTCAGTCTCCGAAGATTAAAGAAGCAGTAAACTTTTATTTATGAAAACACATATTTTATAGAGCTTTTCCTGCTGAATAAAACAAGGTCACCCCCATCGCTGTCAGATGTTTTATTCAAAATTTATATCAGTTCAAATAATCAGGAAGTGAATTTACTGTGTTTACTTCCTGATAGTTCTAACTGACAGGAAGTGACAGGCAGTTTCTATCACATTCTGTGGAGAACTGTATGTCTCTGACTTTTCTGACTTTCTTCTCCATTAGAATCTAACAGGAAAACTAATTAGAATTTGACCACTAGAGGGCACTGCTAATGAAAAAAAATGGATTTAAACCGTAATAACTCTGGAAATATAAATCTCTCAGCAGTGTGAGTACCCTTATTTTACTCAGTAGGAAAATCCCTACAATATATATTTTTTCATAAAAAAGTTTCTGCGCCTTTAAGGATTTCTTTAGAATCTGGCATAATAGATGTATTATGAAGCAAGTCACCACATGTTTTATTGGAGGGCGACTTTATACTAAGTGAAAATTACGCTTTAAGAGGACTGGTGCTCTACTCTTTCTTAGTCATCCTAGTTTGATATGCATTGGGGACCTCCACACTAAACCCTATTACAACAAAGACTCTCCATGGCCCAAATACTATGAAGATCAATTGGAGCTGCTTTTATTATGAAACTATCCCTTTAAAAAGGAGACTCCAGTCTTAAGTCCCATCAGCCAGTACCTAGGAATATCACATTGGGATGATGCAGATCTTAAACTGAGATGGATATTTTAATTTCTGTTTATACAGGGAAGAATGCCTATCAGAGAAATTGAGTAGGATGATACATTATACCCTACCCAAAGCAGCCATTGTAGAAATCAGAATCGACTGTAATATGAACATCTAAAAATGAAATTGGGTTATATAATATTAGTTTGTTTCAGTACTTCCAGTTAGCATTTGTGAAATGTAGTTTTTTTATGCTAGATCCCTAAAATCTGAAACTAAACATGCATTTTAATGCATGTGCAGAGTATCTTATATAGATACAGTTTAGTTAATAGTTTGTACAGAGCTAAGGCTGTTATTATATTAAGATTACTATCCATTGCTTTTCTATACAGAAAGGCTGTTACATATCAGCCCCACTTACAAGCAATACAACACTATCACTTCTGAGAACCTTTTCAAGGTTGCCATGGTAATGGGAACCCCCACAGAGCATATATGACTAGATTTTAGGACAAATAAAGTTTTACAGAGGCCATCATGGAGTACGTGTTTTTTAAGTGTATATCATCCCAGATTATTTTAGTTTATTAGTGTTATTTTAATGTTCTATTTCCTCAATGTACTTGTTGTTTTTTTCTTTTGTTTTTAATTGTACATTCACAGTTCCTCCTAGTGGCCGGATTTCAGATAGTTATTCTCTTGCATTCTATGGCAGAGGTGAGTCATTGGCTGCAGTTCTCCATAGAATGAGATAGTAACTGCTTTATCACTTCTTGACAGTTTGAACCTTCAGGGTGTCATACGCTGTTATTCAGTTCCTGGCCATTTGAGCAGTTATAACTTTGAATAAAACAATGTCCAGCATTAAGAAGGCCCTTGTTTTAATCAGCAGGAATATGCCTTTTTACAAGTAGGTTTTCATAAAAAGATTACTGCTCCTTTAACAAAGTGCTTGATAAATCAGCCTAGTAGGAAAACAGCATAAAGTGATATCTTACATGAGATGGTATTTATTTAGAAAGTGTTTTACCAGTAAGAATACACATAGATTTATTTTGTTTTCATGGATGTCCTGGAGTGCATTTACAATAGTTACTCATTTATGCACATTAACGTTTATATACAATTATGTGTTGTTTTAAAATACAAAGAAGCATATATATTAGGGGATTTTGACTGCAGCTCTGTAGGTGTGGAATCAATGTCCCCTTTAAGATGAGGAAAAGTGAGTGAGCCAGCACTGAAAGAATTAAGAGTACTTAAAACTGTGCTGCATGGTGCTTCTGTTTGCCCAGTGCAGCCCTGCAAAAACACCCCTCTGTATCTTTTTCACTGCTGTGCACTCACTTGTGCTTACCTTAGAAGGGACACTGGGCCTTATTTATAACTGGGCTTATTGTGGAGTAAGCCAAATAAGAATCCCTGTTGAATTAAATTGGACTTTTAACCCCTGAAATGTTAGAGAGATCTCCAGTGCATTGTGAAACAATACATTGGAGACATCTCTGGCATTCAACCATTTGAGTGCCAGAATTACTAGCAGTGGATTGGCCGATATAAGAAGTATAGTGAGCTGAAGTGAGCGCACTGCTCAGGCAGCAATAGCAGGAACTTACACAATTACATTCTTGACTATGGTATCCAGTTCGTCAGCTACCCAGCACTACAATCCAACTTTCTGTCCTCTGTTTAGCAAGACTTTACCTGTGGCACAACCAATGTTATTGGACTATAGCTGTCATCATTCTCAGCTGGCCAATGGCTGCCTTAGGGTGATGTAAGCTTCCTGAAAGTATGTTGCCCACTGCTTTTCTTGATTGCAAGCTCTCCTGAGCAGTGCTTTGTCAATATTTGTTGGCTGGCTGAGGGTGATTACAGTTGTAGTCCAACAACAGCTGTTTGATCATGTGTTGTTGCCTACTTCTGCTTTTAATTATAAGCTGTCCTGAGCAGCTTTATCTTAATATATCTGTATGTATGTATCTGTTTATGGCAATGTCTGTATTTCTGTATCTCCTTTTGGATAGTTCTTATCCCCTTTGTTAGAGTTTTTACATGAAATAACATACATTTTCTTTTCAATAGATTTCTCAGCTCTTCCTACAACATCCATAGACAGTGTCACACAAGGACATGATGTCTTATCTTCATGATAATAAACCATAGACCTTTTCATTCGTAAGACACTATTTTAACAATCTAACCAACATCTGTTTTTGTTTTGTTTTTTTTGTATTTTATTTCATTTGCATGCAATGCGAAACACAGGAACCAAGGGGTTACATTTCCCTCCTCTATGAGGACAGCCCATTCAACAAAAAAGACCAGAGCATGTGGAGCTTTAAAAGTGACCTTGAAAGAGGTGCATGGGCAAAGCTTCTCTCTTGGTTAGCCTTCCTGGTGTATTTCATGGTGTACGTTATGGGACTGTATAATCCCCCAGTAGGCAGCTCCTATTCCTAGTCTTATTTGGAAGGATTGACCAGTGCACAGGCTTCCAGGGCCTGAATCTGTGAAGAATGGCTTTATTAGCCTGTTCCTTTTAGTTTCTCTGAAGCTTCCCTGCCTTGTACAGGAGACTGGAGAGATGATTCTGTCCCCTGAGTGTAGGTCCTGCGAGTATGTTGCTATTACTCTGTGGTTGGATTGTCTGAATTGCACTCTATTGATGGACTTGCTTGAGCAGCCCATCTATGAATGATTTGAAACTTCTATTCTTTTTATTTGTGGGTTTGACTGTGGGCATTCTTTGCCTGCGGTTCACTTCTGTGGAATATTTCTTTTCATTTGGGAACAGTCTTTTATTGGTAACTGTGCTTACATACTTTTTATTTACTTTTAGCATCTTTTTCTTTTGTTTTTCAAAACGTTTCAACTTTTTAGGTCTCTGTGACTTTAAGAATGGAGGCTCTTATCAGCTCTAAACGGATCTCTTTTATTCCCTATCTGTTCGATCTTTTCTCATTCAGAGGAAACCTTGTGCACTCAGAGCATGTCCATTCCAGAGCAACATCTTTGGTTCCGTCCCAGGTCCTCCACTTTATTGGTATCAGATTCGGCACTCTTCCAGGGAAGGTTTTCCTACTAGACAAGATTCATTGTCCCTTCAGGGCACAACTCAGAATAATTTTCTTACTTGCAGATGGCGATAAAATTAAAATAGAAGAAGTTCTGATTTGTTTCTATCATAAAAGGGTATTAGATGAAAACTGTGTAGGAATAAAACACCAATATACAGGATCTTCAAGCAGTTACCATGTGTAGTTCGAGCCACCACAAAAACCACATAAGAAAAGACTGGTGCAGGGAACTTGTTTTTTGTAAGATATTTCCGTAGCATGTTCTGTTACTGAAGGATTCTTTGCATCATTTTCCACTACTTAATTAGGCTAGAGAAGAAACTCCAGATGTTACTTTCACGCAAATAGCGGGGGCATCCAGAAATCTTTAAGACATCCGAAATCCATTAAAAATATATATAGTTTTGTGACTGCCAGATTTAACTTCATGAAATCAGCTCAGAAAGAAAACCCGTAAGTGAGTTAATTCTACTTAAACGCTGCACCTGTTGCAAGGAGAAAGCTCATTTATTTATTGCCAGAAAACTATTAAAACATGTAATGTATAGACTATACTATATTTCTTTTCTCTTATTATTAACATTTTCATTCTCAGTCACGTAACATATGCAAAAGCTCAGACGTGGAAGAATGCCGGTGCAAATTCATTAGTTTTAAATTGGCATTTTAACCCCTCTGAATGCTAGAGGGATCTACAACGCATTGCAAAGCAAAGTGCTGGTGACCTTTGTAGCATTCATTGGAGTTAAATTTTCCCAGTAGATTTCAATCAGAATCCGTGAGATGAAACTAGTGATGACATTTTAACATCTGTAATGGAATCCAGGCCAACGTGAGATGCACAAAGAGGCTGTTCTTAGTATTATCAACATACCTGGGAACTTTCAGTTGAGGGCTACCCGGAGGGTAGTCCTCTGTTCAGCAGGGGGTAACAAAAACGACGCTAATCGTGTCAAAAAGGGGCGGGGCTTAGCTCGAGTGTTAACCCTTTGAGTGCCAGAGTGGTACGCATTCCGTACCACTCTGGCACTCAGAGGGTTTAATGTGTCACACAGAAGGCTGGGGACAGAGGCACAACGTGAGAAAAAGCAGATGTGGCAGAGTTTCAATAGAAACTCTCCACATCCGGAGGAATCTGCCTCTGCCCCGGAGACCCGGTAAAGCTCTGTCAGAACCAGAGTCTCCGGGGCAAATCCGGAGAGTTCCCCGGTATGATTATCAATTCATAAAGTGACAAAAGACTCCGCTGTGCTGTACTATACTTTAAAAAGACAATAAAACAATGTAAATGAGGGTACAAAAAAAAATAAGAATATTTAAAATAAACATTAAAAGACACTGAAAGCAAGGGTAGGAGATCCCTGATTAGAGCTTACAGTCACTGGACATTCGTTCCCAAAATGCCTATAGATTTAAATGGGGCTTTGAATGCCAGAGGTCTCCTGTGCAATGCTCAGCAATGAGTTGCAGACCTTTTTAAAGGTTTAAAAACACCATTTAACCCTTTCAGTGCTAGAGGGGTAGGCAACACATTGCAGAATGCTTTGCGTGCCCCTCTAGCACTGAAAGGGTTAAAGCAGTGGACTATTTGTTTTCTGTTTTTTTGCCCCACAATTTCTTCACTTTTCTTCTATGCATAAGGCCCACATCATTGCACACAATTAAACAATTATACTTTGTCTGAAACTGCATATAATTACAATGGAAATGAATGTAATTAGGATGTTTGAAACCAGGACTAACCAATTTCAGCATGTCCTTAGTTGGTAAGCAGGGCATGTTCATTATAGTTCCCAGCAGTGCCCAGCAAATACACAGCTAATCAAATCAATGCAGTTTAGGCCTGTAGCCTTGGGTATCAGGGCAAAGCACAATTATATCAAAATATCATAAGGCCACTATAATAATAGATGATTGACAGCCATTATTTTCAAGCAATATGTTGCATAGCCCTCTGGCACTCAAAGGGTTAAACCTAATTTGTATTTTGTTAAACCTTCCTTTTAGCAAGAGTTTGATAAACTACTTTTACATTCTTCCATCACCTGTGGGCAACCTCCAGCTGTCTTTGCACTATATCTCCCATCTCACTCAGCTAGTCATTGGCTGACTGAGCATGAAAGGAATTGTAGTCCATCGAGTTGTAGGTTGCCTACTACTTACCTTTATAGGGACATGACCCAGGGGGAATATGGATAAAGTGTAGTAATTTGGAGTCAAATCAGCTGTACCTTATGTATGAAAAAATAATCTCATTAAATTCAGAAGATATTTTCAACTGCTAGACTTCTCCGGCACATTGCAACGCAATGTGTTAGAGACCTGTCTAATAGCCAAAGGTTTTATATATATATATATGTGCAGTAGTTTTGCCCACTTTTCTCTTTATTGATTGGAAGGGATTCTGTATATTTCAAACAGGAAAAAGTGGAGTATCTGGTTTTATTTTTATATTGATTTGATGACTTGATACATTCATAGGAGAGGTGGGTGTAAGAGTACATCATGAAGTTCAACCTGTGCGCATTGAAAATCATTGGCTTTGTGTTTATATATATATATATATATATATATATTGTTTTATTTGAATAAACATTTTATAAGGAAGACTGAACCGAAGGCAGCTGAACAGGGGTGGGAATTACTTTGTTGCTTTAAGCTGGTTTGTACCTCTGTACTTGTAAACCAAACCACACCTGTAACTTTAATAGTATAATCTACTTAAAGTTATATTGATTTACAGCATTTTTTTTTCTTTGCCATGAAAGGTCTAACTTCTATCGAAATTATTGTGTAAAGAAGCTAAAAATGACGACATTATCAAACTTGTTAAAAAAAAATAAAAATATCCAAACTGATAAAACATTAAGCAGAGATAATTGTTTTTAGATTATAACCCACCCAGTCCAGTCCAGTCCATTGAAAACCTCGTGTATTATTTGGTTGTGTAATGCAGTTACTCCATAAATTGCCCTTATCACTTTTAAGGAGTTTATATAAGCAGTGATCATGTACTGCTTCCTATATGTGTGAAAGGGAAGAGAGTGTTTATAACCTATTTTAAGGATAACAAGAAGTATCAAAGCAGAGATATGCAATGAGAATAATTGAACAATACTGATCTATAGACTTCTAATGAGGGAGGAAAGAGTAGGATATCTACTTAGACAAAACCAGATACACTGGGGTATCTGATCGTTGAAGGAAGGCAGCCAAGTGGCGAGAGATCAGAACCAAAAATCTGACTTGAGGTTACAGCAAGATGTACAGATCAAAAGAAGAGGGGGAGGGAATGGTGTAATAGGAAAGGGATGGAGCAGGGTGGGTGGGTAGTATGCTGTTGAACCAGATGCACCATGGGCCGCAATAAGCATACAGTGATGGCCAGCCATGGGCCAGGGTACCACAAGTATTAGATAGGGTGTGAGACCCAAATTAAGATAATAATAGGCACATTAAGGGAGACTTGCAAAACAGAGACTTGGAGAGCCCAGCTGCATGGCCCTGTCACTTAGGCTCCTATCTGAGGAGGAGCAGAGTAGTTAAGGAGAAAATTGAGCCATGGTGAGAAACAAAGAATTTGAAGGAGATAAGAACCATTCATTCCATCTAGTCGGCCTATTACTTTAAAAACACCATGGACCTTACTTGGTCCATAGTTTTGTCTTATGTTTGGGATAACATTAAGCCTATCCCATGCTTGCTTAAATTCCCTCACTGTATTAACCTATTCCACTTATCTACCACCATTTCGGTAAAGTAAATCTTTCAATCTAAGCCTCTTGTCCTAACATACATTTCTACTCCTTTCAAATGTACTTCCCCCCTTTACTTGTTGAATCCCTTCATGTATTTGAGTTAGCACTAGGTCCTAAATAAGTGAGTTTTGAAAGCAAACTGTCATAATTCTGAATTTTGTTTTGGTCCACAAAGCTAGCCATTAACTTTTTGAAAGCAACAACACTGTCTGATATATTCATAATAATTTATTATCAATGTAACTTGTTAGCTCTGTTTTCCTTAAATTATACATTCTTGCCTTGAATCCGCTATTTCAGTTCATTTTCAGTGATGTGAGCACCCTGTACCTGAAGTAAGCAAAGTGAATGTGCAACTCAGTCGTGTCTGTACAGGATCACAAGATCTCTCTGAGGCTGTTAGGCTAAGAAGTGGATAGAACCAACTGCGTCACAGAAAGTATAATTGATTTACTTTCACCTTTTTTCCCCTCAAATGCTAGTGGTCTCGGTTAAAAGCATCATTTAAATGAGTAGAAATGTTGGGAATGTTTATTTATCACTGATTGTGTAGTTTGTTTGTTAGTTTTTCTAATTGCATCAACCTTGTTGTGTGTGTTACTCATGAATGTAGAATTAGAACAGCAGAATACACAGTGGAAATCTTGTTCAGAACAAGTGAGCCACATGAGATGTCACAGAATTCCAAGATACAAGTATAAAAAGCTAAATCGGGTTTCATTCAAAGTTCATTTTTACTTTTTGATTTTGCTTCTGTTCTCTGACCTTTTCAACTACTTCACAGTAACTGTAATAATAATTGTAGGGAATAATGGACTAAGAGAACGTTATCAGGCTCAGGCATCTTGGTGCATATGTGTTACAAACTACAGATCAGTAACTTAATATTGTTCCAATAACAGTAATCCAATCTAATGATGTATCTATGACTGAGCCTCTGTATTTCTATGTGCTTGTCTGTTGGCACTTGGGAAAGAAGGCTGGCAGGTTCACTAATACGCCTTGGAGCTTCTGGGATTCAAAGAATGTAGTATTGTGGTGACTACTAAATCCTGGCAAATATTGCGTGGAATAATACATTTTCTAATTAAAATATTTTTAAATTTCCTAAAACAAAATCTAATTATGTAAATATTACCAGAACTGGGCTTGCTGGACTAGGACAGAAGTAAAAGGAAGGGTCTGTGTTTCTCTACCCCTTGCCTCACTGATACAGTGTGAGAGAGCATGGATAACGCAGGGCTTTTCTTTGATAATGGTAATTATGGGAGGAAAACTTAAAAATAACCCGTCATGCAGAATATACTGAATATTGTTAGAGTATTATATTTTGCATATATTTGTAGTGTCCATTTTCTCTACAATGTGTATACTGAGATATATAAGCAGGGCTTATCATTTTAAGTCCTTCGCTACTAGCCAGACCTGAAAAGTTACTCGCACTGCAAGCCAAAACATACCCACCAGGGTGGAATTTCTACTCGCCAGGGCTAAATTTTCACTCCCCATTGGCTAGTGGCGAGTGGAAATTTTGAGCCCTGATACAAGTATCAACCCCTTATTTCAATTTTATGTCTTAGTCATATCATATGAATGATTCTAGCTGAGCCACTGTTTGATGTTACTGCAGTCCTTTAAATCCACCTATTCCCCTCACATACTTTTTAGGTCAGTCTAGTATTGTTCTCTCCCACAGTTCTTTGCAGTGATGCATTAACAAATGGTTCTGGGGAAAAAAGTCCACCAGGCATGGCAGGATTAATAAGTTCCTCCAAGTCATTGATTTTCTCTATCCTGGCAGTGTGAAGATGTAGGATGTTTTGTAAAATAAAATAAAAAGTGGGTGTGAGGAAGGATTGTCGAGAGAGAAAGCCGAGCTCGGTGATAGATGTACTTGATTTATTTATTGCAGAAATAAATAGCACAGCTTTTATTTACTTGGCTTCCTATACCATCTCCTTTAATATTAGTACATTGTATTAGGCGAGACAGGTTCACTTTAAGAAGGAAGTGAGGAGGAGGTTTGTGATTAGATGAAAAGCATGTTCAGTAAAGAAAGAGAAATAAACATACTTCCTCTTAATTCTAGTACATTCCAGATGGTGTCCTGTCTATTTTAATGTGAAGTACTGCACTACTATTACAGGGAACTTTTGTATTTTAAGGTGTTAATTCATATTAAGTGGATTATCTAAAAGAATAAAGATCTTCCACAAGCTAAAGGGTTTATTCTTTGCAAAATGTTATTTGCTGTATATTATATATTGGGTTAAGGACAGCTCCTTGACATCAAGTCTACAAGGATGTTCTTATTTTTAGAACTTATTCCCTATGATCCATCATTTAGATAATAGCCCAGACAACATTTGTCCTACAGCTGTTAAAATAGTTTAACTTCGGGTCAGTGTTATGTATGGGTCTCAGAGGAGCTTTACTAAATTTTACAGACCTTGTGACCATGGAAAGGGAACTAGATCACATCTCTCCATCAGTTTCACGCACAGAATGATAATGATTTTTTTTTTCCAAAAACATACCAACTTGTAGTACCCCATCTGGCAGAGAAAGGGATGTATATGAGAAAGGTGAAAATAATGTTGAAGTATATGGCTGTCAGTTTCTCCTATAAGCCTCAATACTTTGAGACAGAAAAGTAGAGATTTTATGGTTTCAATCCGAAGTTGTTTTTTAAAGGCGCACAAACACCTCCTAATAATAACCCATTACGTTACTATAACCAGAAAATCCTCTTCTGTGAATTATGCCTTTGCGCACACAGAGAGAACATCTTCAGTAGGTCCTTGATGTCATATCCATGGAGGCGGACATGGTTGTTGCTCGCATTTCTTTCCCCTCAAATCAAAGCATGAGCCACTGACTCTGTGTTTGTGAGGACATCCAGAAAACCTGCACTGTTGCGGTCAGCAGGGGGGCTGAAGACAGGATTGAGTGCCCCTGCCCTATGGTATAGTTGACTTGCTCAAGAATTGCTCTTATTTGCTTTCTGCATAATACTTTGAGGCTTTTCTCTATAAGATTTTTCTTTTGCTATCACACTGTCAAAGCCTTCAATCTATTTTGAGGAAGTACAGTTTAAAAGCAGACTGCCTCAGTGGGAGCATCCATCTTGACAGGATTTGCTTGATTTTTCCTCGCCATTTGTTCATCCCCATTGGTGTAAGATCATATGTTCTGACAGCCTCTGAAAAAGTGAGGAGCAGGAAGGCGATCTCAGTACAGGAGAGTAATTATACAAGCTGTGCACACAGTTTATCTCTGCTGAGGTTAGAGTCACTAAGTACTAAACAAAAAAAAAAACTAAAACCATTACACTGATGGAAAACAGAAAACGCCAGGTATAGGCACTTTTCATACAACTAATTTTGGTTGACAGGTACATATGAATAGAGACACTGCAGATAGTATACAAAATATGTATAAGTAGGTAAAACAGTGTGCTAGGTAAGTCCTTTGGTAAATAAGCTGAGGTACTTATTCCTATTGATACAGTTCCCTTTTACCTTGCACCAGTTAACAACCTGGATATCGGCTATGTCTCAAAATAATGCATTGGTCTTGTCTAGTATTTCACAGGTTAAAACAATTTCTGATTACAGTTCTTGATTTTATAATGACAATAACACATAAATCAGGTTCTCAACCTTGTGTTAGGTATTGCAGGAAACATGCTGAGTTTAATCCCCATTTACATGTACTTTATTAAAAGGGACTGCATCTTTCAAGGCCACTTAATTTGGAGAAATCATTTAAATCACTGTAGCTGCACAATAAGACTCTGTTGTGATTACTTTTCTAAATGTATCTTGGAATTGGACCAAGTTTTCCTTTAATGAGATTCCTGTTCAGCTAGCTACATTAGAATTTATTTTTCCCTATAGAACGGAGCTCGAATTGATGGTTTTTTAACCTGTTCTCCAACGCTGACACATCATGTAATCTGAGCATTGTATTGTACAAACTTTTATAATGCTAATATCCAGCGGCAGAATAAATTATACTAGCTCTCTTTTAGGATGGACTCCTGTCAATGTAGGTAAAATTTTGGGATGTGAAGTAAATACGCATATAAACATTAGGGGCTGTGCGCAGAAAGAAAAAGAGGACCAAACCAACTGCCCCATGGGAGACAAATATTCTCATTTATTTAAATGAGGCCTCTAAACCCTAGATTGTTAGGCTTCCAGCAACTAATCAGACACATCAGAATGGGGTGCGACTGGCAGAGCATGCACTACTGTTTTGTGTTTTATCTACATACCTGGGAAATTTTAGGATTTTTACTCATCTCAGGGTGACGGATCAGATTCTCAGGGTGACAGAGAGCAATGTTACCTACAACATCAGTGGTTGTCAACCCTCTAACCAGGGGCATCTAACAGGCTGTGTCTTTTGGGCTGCTCTACTTTGGCGCAGGTGACAGTCAGATTAATTAACTCTCCTGTGCACAAGCTGGGGAATCCTAAAGAAATGGCCCATCACATGCCCCTGTGACGAAGATTGGGAAGGGAACCTCTATACTCTACATGATCTGCATCAACTGACCACATCTTTAATCTATAAACTGGTTCTATTTCCACCAGAAGGGCAAAAAGTGAAGTCTTGCTTGTCTTGTGCAGGGGTGGATTGTCCTATTGGAGGATCTGGGATGCCACTGTAGACCATGCAGTTATGGTCCGGTTGGGAAGATCAGAGGATCTCAGCTGACTGGCCCTCTATTGAATGAGAGGTCTGTGCTTCCACCAGCACAAACCTCCATATCAGTCACAGTCTTGCTGGGGTTGTCTCCAACTCACACTGAAGCAATGCATTTTATACACTTTTAACCCATTGAGTGCCAGAGGGGTACTTAACGAATTGCTGTGTATATATACATATACCCCAATGTGACACTTATTTTATTTCCCCATTCCCAGTAGACTGCAATAAGACTGTGTGAGCTAAAATAAAGTGATGCAGGTAGAAACTGCAGAACCAGACGTATCGCTAAGGAAGTCTGTATTTATTTGGAACGTTCTAATACCTGTTAACACTTAGAGTTGTCTGTAATTGTAACCATTCTGGGAAAAGACAGCTGCACCACTGGAGCTAGGTTAAAATTCCCATTGATTCAATGAGTTCCCTTGGATACCTGAGAGTACGCCAACACAATGGGGGAGATTCACTAAGCGGTGATAGAGGTGATAAAGTAGAGATGACTTATCCAAATCCTGTGTTATTCTATGGAGCCTGTGCACTAAGATTTTTTCAACTTTGGAGATCTTAATGAATAGACTTCATAGAATAACATAGGAACTGGAGAAGTGATATCACTGGAGATGTCATCTCCACTTTATCACCTCTTTATCACACCTTAGTGCATAACCCCCATAGCTTTGAAGTACCTTGGACTCCACTCTAGCATTTAAAGGTATATAAGCCTCATTTAAATCAGTGAGCATCATTACCCCCTAAGGTGCCCTTGGTTTGCACCAGAATTGATTCAAGTCTTTACAGTACACCAGCCTCCTTACCTACAATATAGCTTCTCATGCATATGTGAGTCAGGAGAACTGTATACCTTTTTTCCTGTAGACATTAATCCTCTGACACTCAAGGGGTTAAAGTGTAACTTACTGTTATCAATCCTGATCAACAGGTGCAGTTTGGGGACTAATTAGTTTCATCCGAATATCTATTTACATTTAACCCCTAAACTTTAACCGAGCAAATATGGGTTAATTGGTTTTCTTTCATCTTTTGTAAATCACAATTAATGAGACTCTTATGGAAAACATTTGTTGCCCATACGATGTGGCTGCTATTCTAGTGAGCCATTTTACTTTTCTGGTCTTATTAAATAGACATAAATTAAACAGAAGTACTAGCTGCTTTATTTCCTTTGGGATTATTACAATTCACTATAAGAGAATATTTGATTTTCTATTTTTACATATATATATATATATATATATATATATATATATATATTTATTTATAGTTTTTCATTAACTTTATGTTCTTTATTAATCATTTGGGAACTTTTCTATTTATTTTAAAGCTTGGTGTCGTTGTTCATGTTTAACACATTTAAAGGAGAACTAATGCCTAATAATAACCTTCCACCTACCACACTATGGGTATGGGTATGGGTAGTCCTATTGGTGCTAATGGATTTTGCCCTTGTGCCTTTGTCGAACATATAGCATCTTCAGTCACTGCTGTGTGTCATATTTATGGAGGTTTTCATATTTACGTAGGCAGAGTACATAATCCTACTTAACCTGTTAAGGTACAGAGGGGTGAGCAACATACTGCAAAAAAATGTATTGCGCACCCCTTTGCTCCTTAAAGGGACAGTAATATCCCATAAAAAAATTCTTATAGTTTTGTAGTGGATAAAAAATAAACCGTACAAATCCTATCTCTCAAACCGCTATAGAGAGATATGCATTCAAAGCCCCCCCCCCCCCTTTCAGGAGATCCCAGTCCGGGGACCTGCCAGCAGCTCTGCAGCGGAGCCGAAGCCGCATTATAGGAAAATAATTACTTCATTGGAAAGGTCTACAAAGTGTGCCTGGTTTGCAAGCACACTTTGTAGACCGTTCCAATGAAGTACTTATTTTTAAATAATGGGATTTTGGCTCTGCTTAAGAGCCTCCTCAAGTCATCCTACACGGATCTCGTTCTGTCAGCTTTACAGCTGACGACAGGAGAAGGGGGGGTACTTTGAATGTGAATATCTCTCAGACCATAGCGGTTTGAGAGAGAGGATTTGTGCCACGTAGTTTTTTTTATCCTCTACAAAACTAAAAGCATTTTTTATGGGACATTATTTTCCTTTTAACCCCTTAAGGATCGCGGGCTGTACTGTAACCATCATGCAGTTTTGGCCTTAAGGAATGGTGACAGTCATAGCACGTCACGTACATTTTACACCTGGAGGAGCACTGGAAGTAATAACGGGGAGTGAAATTGACCGCTCCGAGATTGGATCAGTCTCTCTCAGTCCCCTACATGGGACTCCCGTACACTCAACAGGGTATGTGTACCAGCGCATTGGAAACATCAAAGTGGTCCTTAAGGGAAGGTTACTTCCAAGAACCCTGGTACTTAAGAGGTTAAAGTATTATTATTACCATGCGCAGAAGGTCAGAGTTTGAGGTCCTGTGGTCCTTCTGTCAACTGTCATGTCTGACATCCAGGACTGAGTAAAGATGTTATCTCTTGAACTGAAGCACAAGGGAAAAATGTATGGATGCCATTAGGAGTTTCTGGTCAAAATAAGGTAAGTGGGGTGGAGTTTATTAGAAGGTGTTAGTTCTCCTGTAAATGATGTAGATCAATGTATGTTCACTCTGGTGCTAGTACATTACCACTGATAGCAGGTATCTGGCACATTGCGCAGCAGATGTTCTGCCTGTGATTGCCTCAGTGCCTTTACCTGTCAGCTCTCTTATGATTACATTCATGCCCTCTAAGTACTAATAAGATCATATTTTCCTTGTCAAGCTTATTATTTTATTTCATATTATTGTATATTGCCTATCATTGTATCCTCCCATGTTGGCATTATCATTACAGTTTTTAATTATTAATTCCACTATAGTTAGCTTGTGATTAAGAATGCATGATACTTTATTTAAATGTTTTCTTTTTTTTTAAACTGTGTTATCGTGATACATTATTTTCTATTAAACTGCCGATACCTTTTTCCCTCTTTTATTTAATCGTTTTTAGAGAATTTTGGTTTAGTTGTTGAGGAAGTTAATCTCAGGAGAGCTTTGTTCTCTGACATTTGATAAACATGCATAATTATTACTAACATGTCCAAAGAATCACCTCACTACACCTTTTTAGGCTGCTAGAACCCTCCCAGTTTCTACCAGAGGGGAGGAATAAATGAATAATCCTGCAAATCCTTTCAAGATGGATTTTCCCACTGAGGGGAAGATTTGGAAAGATGACAGGACCTCTTTAATTTATACACTTAAATAAGGCATATGTATACATGAGAGCTGTATTTCAACTGTATACATATTTAAAGGAAAATGTTCTTAAGGGTTAAGTGATTATATATATGTGTGTGTGTAGTTGTCCTTCTTACAACAGTGAGATAGATCTGTATACATAGAGAAGTGACGTCTAAGGGGCAATTTGATTACCATTTACAAATGTAATCAAGGTCAATACAAAGAACTGTTTATGCAATGAGTGGGGCTAAGGACGAGAGGTCATCCATTAAGACTAGAGGAAAGGTGATTTCGACTAAAACAAAGACAGGGATTTTTTTTACAGCAAGGGCGGAAAAGATATGGAATTCTTTGCCTCTGGATGTTGTGTTTGCAGATACTGTAACTGCTTTCAAAAAAGCAATGGATACCTATGTAGGCGACTGCCATTAGGAGTCAGGAAGGATTTTTTTACCCACTTTTGGCTTAACTGGAAATGTTTCAGTTGTTATTTTGTTTTTATTTATTTTTTTGCCTTCCTCTGGATCAACAGGGATGATTTGGCATGGGCTGGACTTGTGGACACGTCTTAATTCAGCCTCATCAACCGTTACTATAGTTTTGCTTTGAAACTCTGCTGTAATCTGTAACTTGTTGTTCTGTTGTGCAAATATGCATATCTTTGCTGTAAACACTCAGGGTCATACTTGAAATTCCAATGTATTCTTCCTGGTAAAACATTTTCTAAATAAATAATCATCAGTAGGGGTTTTCTCTAATAAATGCCTAGATTACATTACAGTTATCAAGGGTTTATCTTAATTTGGAATCTGTTTGGCTAAACCAGTGATAAGAATCAGCTGTGGCCAATATATGAAGAAAGTAGCACACTTGAAATTGGCACAATGTGCTTAAATAGCAAAATGTAGTGGCACAACATAAAGACAGCAGCGGGATACATACAGACTGCAGAGAGACTGTGACAAATACCGGGCAGGCTAGCACAGGGCTTTTCTCTATAAAAACTAATAACATATACTGGAAGGCTGGAAAAAAAAAGTCCAAGCTGTCCTACAATCATTTCTTTTTTCTTAATTGTGAGAGCACGTATGTCTTCACTCACTCTTAACCCTTTGTTTGCTAGATGGCGTGGGCAATAAATTGCTTTGCAATGTGGTGTTCACCCTTCTGGCATTCAGAGGGTTAATAATCCTAGTTGGTTACTTGTGGCTCCAAAGGTTTTTATGTTTTTGGCCACCCATGCTATGTTGTATAGTTACTTCTATATTATCAGATGAATGTGAGAGAGAATAGACATTTTACAGTGGCAACTTTGAAACCACCCCTTATTGTAGTGTGTCACTCTGCAAAGGATTGTGCCAAACTTTTTGTTTTTCCAACAATTTTTGTTTAACCATCTTCATGCAGTAGAGGAAAATAATACATGAACACGTATATATGCATCATTGGTGTGTGTGAGTGCATGCCTCTGCACAATCAGTTTTCACTTACAATAATTTGTCTCACATCTCAGCCACAATAATAAGAAAGGGGACAGGCACTCACACACCTCTTGCACCTACTTTCCTACCCACTCCGCTAATCCATCCATGAAAACATGATCTTTTGTCCTGTTAGATGCATGGAGTCATGCGGGTGCATTGACTCAGTGACCTTGCCACAAGATGGCACCATGCACCGGAACAGGGCTCCAGATCCTACAGAAGCAAGTAAGCCCCATAAGAAGTTTCACTGAATGAAATATGGACCATTTCTACATAAAGAAAAGCGACTTGTGCCACATAGAGCCCCATCCCAACGTCTGGGGCCCCTGGGGTATGCCCTGAAACACACAAAAAAAAAAACAATTGCAAAATTAGTATAGGCCGTGAAGTTTAGCATTTTTTTTATATTCCCATAAATCCCAAAGGATTGTGCAGTGCTTGCCCTGCGATGCACTACACACGTCTGTTGCACTCACTTTTTGTTTGTTTTTAATTGGATGTGAAATTGATGTATAGGATTGGCTTGTGGAAGGGTTATTTCTGTTGTAAGAATAATAGGATTTTGTCATATCACTTGATGCACTTTAGCAAGGTCCTGGGGCTAGATTCTACTGCAGGAGATAAATGTTAATACCCATTTTCTCAAACATTTTCCTATTGAAGTCTATGGGGAAAACTGGAGATAAACACATAGAGAAAATTAGCACCAGTAATAGAATCCAGCCCCTGGAGTCCAGTTGAAGCTGTATGATCTTGCATGTTTCAAAAAACCTCTTTGTAAATGGGGAACTGATGGGTGCGGCTAACATCCCCTGAATGCTCGGGGTGGGTGGGGATTTATTTGCTTTGACATGTTTGCTATGTGAACTTGATGTCATAATTTTTATTTTAACAATAGGTAGAAATGTGATGCTAAAAGTCTTCAACAGGTCTGGTTTTAAGGATTACTCCAATTCAGCAGAGATGGATCAATCAAAATGACTGATTCACTTGATATCCACCTGTGAGCAAACAGATATCCCAAAAACTTGATCTGTTGGTGTTTCCTGGGGGCTAATGTTCAGAGTCACTCATCTATATTATATAAATAATACAGGCAACCTAAATGTTTCTGAGGCTCACCATGTGCTGGATGGAGGTGCCCTGCTGGAACCGCAAAACCACACATCACTGGGAGATTAGGAAGCCACATGAAAAGCCACTGGTCTCCTTTGTGGGAAAACAGTGGAGTGCTCCAGAACATACAACTGCTTCCAGGAGCTTGTGCATAGGCTGGTATAGGTCATACAAAAGCCTGCCATGTGGACAGGAAGCCCAAGAGCCCATCAAGCACAGAGATGGCTACTGATTTGTCCAGTAGAGTGGTGGCAGTGGAATAGACTCTCTTCACCAGATGGAGTCCCAGTGGGTCTCTCCATCTTGCACAGAGAGCCCACATGAAACTTTAGGAACCTCCAGGATGCTTACTTCCCTGAATACAAGTATTATTGACAACTTTATATTTTGATGTTAGTTTTCCTTTAAAATAATGAGTAAACTATATAAACCAGGGGGTAGCCAACCCTGTTCCTCAAGAGCTACCAACAGTGCATTTTTAGAATATCTTTCCTAGAGCACAGGTGGACTAATTACTGTCTGTCTCACTTTTAATTGTTCTATCTGCGCTAATTAAAAAAAAAACTAATATTGGTAGAGTTTGAGGACCTAGATGCTGGCCACCCCTGATATAAACTCCCAAAAGTTCCAGAGCGAATGGCATACTGAACTTCATCTTGTTGGTTAGAAATGACAGTTGGCTCCTTCTGAATCAATGCATGATCCAGTAAGGTTTATTTGTTTTTTTTTTTGTTTAATAATCTTGTCTTAACCATTTGAGTGTCAGCGGGGAGTGCTGTACATTGTAGTAAAGCAGTTAATGAGGTTCTTTATTTCCGTCTGGATTTAGGATTTGGAAAATCCCTAAAATATTTTTTTTTTCCTTCCCTAAGGGCTAAACGAACTCATGTTCCAGTGACAGAATGCATTTTTGAGCTTCCAAACCTGACAGTCCAAGCGACAAGAGCTCAGACTCTTCTTCTTCAGGGCATCACTCACAGCTGGTCCTATAGTTCTAACAATAGCGGTTCTTCAGTGCTGAATGAGGCTCTGTTGAATGAAATCTTCCCCGCAGTAGGTAAGGATGTTCAGTTGTTTTAATTAGTTTTTTAACAGTTAAAACATTTCTAGAAATAAAACAATTTCTGTTGGTTTACTCATTTTGCTGCAGCCGTGTCATGAAGTTGTCACCCATTTGTGAACATTTAATTAATTCTTTTCTTTAGGAATAGTTGGCTGGTTGAGGATATATGCAACTGACCTTAAAGGATCAGTAAACCGCCAGAAAAAAGTCCTTAATCATTAGAGCATGTTGTCCAAAGTACATCTAAAGTAATTTTATATGTCAAAACTAACTATCTGTATATTCTTCCTTATCACTTCCAATTTGTATGCAGTGATATATACAAAATATTTCAGGCACAACAAGTTTCTGTCACAAATATAGTCAAGTTGATACCTTTATTAGCTAACTGCAGTCACAAAACTTCTCTTCTCAGCTGTTCAAAGGTGACAGAAAACTGTCCTACTTGGCTAAAACTCAATCCAGATTGCACTTTTAGCCTCCATAAATCCTCTGTATCAGAATGTCAAGTCAGACACAGGGTTTGTTGAGACTGTGTGGATCAGGATAGTGGGACTAAACTGTGAGACTTCAGTCTTGCGGGTCATTTTCTTTACACCTGCCCAACAAGGGGAGCTCTGAGAGTCTCTTTTTAGATCCCTGTTCTGCTTCCTCTTCTGGGGCTCATGGTGAAGCTCAGGCTTCAATGGCAGGTCTGCTGCCAGGGGAGCATATCTGCAGGTATACCACTGTGCACGTGATAGTTGCCCTTTAGGCAGCCTGATCACTCATGAGTCGCAGCAGTTGTTACCATGTATCACAGAAGATTCCTTGACAATTCCTCAATGGTCGGGTGAAGGCTCTTTCCACTTCTTCATTGATAGGTGACTGGTAATAGTATCTGAGCAGGGACAATCTTCCTTCTAGCTCAAACACTAGCTACTGGGCATGAGGCAGTACAAAATACACAATACAATATATTCACTGCATTTGTCAATTTTCACAGTTCAAAAATATTGTTATGGTAAGATAGTAATTTTTATTCTATTTTGTACTCTGTATAAATGTTTATTAGGTATATGTTCCCTCTGAGCTTCTCCTCTCCAGGGGCACCTGGGGCAGTGAGCTCTGAAGATACAGTTACATCAACTAGAAATACAATATCCCACACAAGAAGAGATATAAATATATAAAATAGTCCAAACAAGACCCAGTCTGTGGTGGAAACAGGAATATCCAATGGCCAAGTAAACAATAAAGAACCAGTATCTGGGGTGTAGTAAAATATAAATATAATTGACAGTACCAGTCATTCTTGATTCAATGCTGAGAAGCGCAGATAAAATCGAGAATGATGATAGAATGGAGATGGATGAAACTGGGTGAAATGGATATGGAGATCAATGAAGGTGAGATTATATATATGGGTCCTACAACTCCTCTGGAATTGTCTGATTCTCTTACAACTTTTGGTGGCCTTATCCTCCAGGAAGATGAGCAATCTATGTACTGTAGAAGTGCAAAACTAAACCATCTGAATGTAGTATGTAATGTAATCATAAAAACAATAAATACAATCGGTGCACTCACATTTTGACCATCTTGGGCTTTATGCATATAAGAGGTCCCAACCTCTGATAACCATCAAATTGAAGCCTGCAATGCTGTGTCTTAATAGACACCACTGTATGGTCTTGTGATGCAACTGTGATACTCGGCACAAATATGCAGATGGAATAGGACGCTAAGAGATAGTGTTCTCTGGCCGCAGGCCAGTGCTCTAGCAGATGAAGGGACTGACCAGTATGTGGAACGGGTGGGATTCTAACAGGGTGTAGGTGGGACCAATGTCCGTGAGCGTACCTATCGGTTTAGTTGTACCTCCACGGTAACCCTCTGAGTGGCAAGAGGGGCACCCGTCGCACCGCACTACAATGCGCTTGTGTCCCTCCAGCAGCCAAGAGGCCAAAACAAACCACAAAGTACACAATTACCCAAATGATTGCATGTGTCAGAAAGCCCCCATCTTTTTCCTATATGAAGAACAAAGAAGTTATTTGTATACTTCGATTGTAGGAGCACCATATAAATTATCAATAATAATAATCCTTACTGACATTTAAAATAAATTATCAATTGTGCCAAAAAATGTTATGGAACCACAGACATTGATGATCTAAATCCTACCATATATCCTAATTTAAATATTCACCTCACTATATTGAAAACCCTAATATTTGTGTTATGTATGTATGTATTTTCTCGATTCTAAAACACCAATCAACCAATCATAGTTTTAGGGTGAGCCCATTTCAGTCCTGGACAATCACACATTTGAAAATCCACATTAAAGGGACACTAATGTCCCATAAAAATGTTTTTTTTTTTTTTTGTTTTGTTTTGTGAAGTAAAAAAAAATTAAATCTGTGCAACAGATCCCATCTTTCAAACCTTTATGGTTTGAGAGATATTCAATCCTAAAGTTCCCCCCTCCCCTTCTCCTGACGTCAGCTGTAAGCTGACAGCAGAAGTTCCCGGTCCGGGGACCGACAGGCGGCTCTTCAGCAGAGCCGCAATAGCGCGATTTAAAATGAATACTTCATTGGAACGGTCTACAAAGTCTGCTTGGTTTGCAAGCACACTTTTTAGACCGTTCCAAAGAAGTATTTCTTTTTAAATCATGCTATTGCGTCTCTGCTGAAGAGCCTCCTCGTGTCGTCCGGCACGGATCTCCTTCTGTCAGCTTTACAGCTGACATCAGGAGAAGGGGAACTTTAGCGGAGGATATTTCTCACACCATAAAGGTTTGGGAGATAGGACTTTTTGCAAATACTTATTTTTGTAAAATCTAACATAGAGAATCAGCTTTATTTTGAGCATTACTAACCCTAACTAACAGTCTTTCTGTTTTGAGGTGAGCAGTGTTATATCAGTAAAAGGGGCGGGAGGGAGATACTTTATCATTCAATTACTCTTGAACTACAACTCTGACAGTATTGAAATAACAGTATCCATGGCCCACATCCTATGAAGATTAATTGGAGCTGTTTTTATTGTGAAACATTGCAATCCCTTTAACCTTACACTAAACAGACATGGGCTCTTCTAAGCAGCTGACCAAGGATCAGAAAATAAAGATAATTGACTCTTACAAAGCAGGGGAAGGCTCTAATAATATATCTTCACACTTCTTGCTTGCAATTTCACTGTCAGAAATGTCATTAAGAAATGGAAGTTAAGTGGAACTGTTGAAGTCAAGACGAGAAGAGATCTAGAAGACCAAGAAATCTCTCCAGTAGAACTGCTCATAGATTGGTCAGGAAAACACAAAACCCTCATATAACTGAAAAGGACATGCTGGAAAGACAGCTGGCACAGGAGTAGTGGTGCTCCAGTCCACTGGAAGTGTCATCAGACGGAAACCTTACTTCTCATCTCATCACAAAAGTCGGCACCTGAAGTATGCAACACGACATTTACAGGAACCAAGTGTTTAGTCTGAGAAAGTTAAAATTCAACTCTTTGGCTGTAATAACCAAAGGTACTTTTAGAGAAAAAAGAAGAATTTGGAGAAAAGAACACCTTGCCAACTGTTAAACATGGAGATGGATCTGTAATGCTTAGGGGTTGTGTGGTAGCCAATGGCACAGGAAATATTGTGCAGGTAGAGGGAAGAATGAATTCTACAACATTTGGCTAAGTTCAATGTGTTTTGGAACCAAGTTCTGTGATCTGAAGTTAAAATTGAACTCTCTAGCTGCAATCACCAAAGGGACTTTTGGAGACAAAAGGGATAAGTATTTGAAGAAAAGAGCACATTGCTAACTGTTAAACATGGCCTTGGATTTATTATGCTTTGGGGTTGTGTGTCATCCAGTGGCAGAGGAAATATTGTGCAGGTAGAGAGAAGAATGGATTCTACGAAGTATCAATACCCCCTGGAAGCCAATGTATCACAGTCAGTGAAGAAACTGAAAGTGAAAACAGGTTGGATATAACAAGCCAATGATTCAAGCATACCTCAAGATCAAACACAAACGACTTTAGGAAAAAAATGTAAAGGTTTTTGAATGTCCTTTGCAGTCCCCAGACTTGAATCTTATTGAAATCCTGTGAGTAGACTTCAGACATGCAGTGCATGCAAGAGAACCTTAGACTATTTCTAAAATAAAAGCTTTCTGCAAGCAAGAGTGGGGAGAAATTCCTAAAGCATGAATAAACTGTTAGCGGGCTACAAGAAATGTTTGGAGCTTGATTTCTGCCAAATGGGCTTTACTAAGTACTGACTGATAGGGTGCCCAGACTTTAGTACATGCTACATTTTCTGATTTATTTATTTTTTTTCAATCTGATAAATTCATCAAATAAATAGTAACGGTGCCTTACAATTTGGAGAAATAGGTTACATCTGTTTCTTGCAGTGGTTCTGTTAAAGGGATAGTAATGGATGGAAATACGTGTAACTCTGATTAATGCTCCTATATTATAGGTCATGTAGCACTGTACATAAGAAGTGTGTGACTTGTAGTTCAAAAGTAAATACATTTTAAAGTACCCCCCTTTACCTCTTGGATGCACTCCCCCAGCCAGTCTGGGCAGCACTAAGTGATGGACCATGTTCTCACTGTGAGCACAATGAAAACCCTGCCCCCTTGATGAAGTAGGGCTGGATTTTCATTACGCTCACTGAAGATTGTCCCTCACTGTGCACTGTACGGATTCCACATCTGCTTTGAGTCACACACTTATTATGTACAGCTCTACATGGCTCATAATATGGGAGCATTAATCAGAGCTACATGTATTTGAATCCATTACTATCCCTTTAAATTCTTTTCACTTAGGAAATCAACAAAACGTGTATTTGGCCCAGGCTGTCCAAACGTCTGTATATAACTGTATCCCCATTTCACTATTAGGCGTTTATTTAACTGTTTAAGGATCAGAGTGGTGAGCAAAATATTGCAAAGAATTGCATTACACACCCCTTCTGGTCCTTATCTGTTTTAAAGCGGAACTTTCATCCTTTATAAAGTCGCCCTGGTATAATTAAGCAGGTAGCGACTAGCTTCAGAATATATACTTTACCTTTGAAAATTAGCCTGTTCTAAAGAAATCAGTCATTGTAGGAGACCGGAACCCAGGATACAGTGCAGACTTCTTGTCTGCACGCCTGCGCTGTCAGTCCCGGTCTCCTGCAAGAAGCATTGCAGTTACCATATGGTAACCGGAAGGACTGACGGCTCAGGCGTGCAGACTGCGCTAACCCGGCCGTCAGTCTCCTTCAATGACTGATTTCTTTAGAACAGGTTACTTTTCAAAGGTAAAATATATATTCTGAAGCTAGTCGCTACCTGCTTAATTATAGCAGGGCAACTTTATAGCGGATGAAAGTTCTGCTTTAATAGCTAATTCAACCTGGCATGTCAGGAGTAAAAAATTGTTGGACCTCCAGCTGTTGGGAAATACAACTCCCATGAATCGCAAACAGCTACTGCCTGTTTGGGGATGATGGGAGTTGTAGTCTGACAGTTGACTACCCCTGTAATGCATGTTTTATTCCTCTGCAGTAGAAAACTGGTTGGGGAGTTGTACATTTCAGAGCCGTGTAGGTCTGAGGAGGAGGATAACATTCCAGTGTACTCATTTTTGTTGTTTTCCATGAAAGCCATTGATAATTTTAGTGGGAAACGACTTAAGTCCATTGGGTTAAGTGGTCCACCTTGGAAACACTTTTTTTTCCCCATGCATTTTAAAGCACCCCAGTGCACAGAATGTAAAGTGTCGGAAAGGCTTTGATTGGTTGATTAACTGACCCAGAAATATTATGCACAACATAACAGATGTGTGAACTAAACAGTAAAATGTAATTGCTGCTCAGCAGGTATTGTTTGACTGACATATTTATGGGTCTGTTTTTATACCTCCAAGTTCCTTGTGCACAGCAGAAAAGAGGAGCAATTCTGGAGCAACCCTACTGCACCATAGGGGACAAATAAAATATCAAAATATCCCAACCATTTAAATAGGGAATTTAATCTATTGATTGCCAGCAAGATCTCCAGGATATTGCAAAGCAATTTGTTGGGGATGTCTCTAGCATTCAAGGGGTTAAAATCACAGAAATCCAAACTTTCCAAAGAAATGTTATGTTTTGCCAGTAGGATTTGTAGTACATGACAGATCCCTCAGATATCCAAATCTGACCTTGAGGGCTGGAAACATGCCAGGATTTTAGAGCATCCTTGATTAAAGAGATAGTAATGTTTCACAATAAAAGCAGCTCCAATTAATTTTCATAGTATTTGGGTCATGGATTGTGTTATTTCAATACTGTCAGAGTTGTAGTTCAAGAGTAATTGAATGATAAAGTATCCCCCCTCCCGCCCCTTTTACTGATGTAACACTGCTCACCTCAGAGCAGCAAGATTGTCCGGATGGATCACAGAGAGGGGCAACCTTCAGCGAGCATAAGGAAAAACCTGTCAAGGGGGACAGGGTTTTCCTTATGCTCACAGTAAGAAGAATGTCTCTTGCTGTGAGTTGTCCGGTCGAGAGACCAGATTCCACATCTGAGGGGAGGTGGCTTACACTAGGTAAAAGGGGTGGGAGGGGGGTACTTTATCATCCAATTACTCTTGAACTAGAACTTGGACAGTATTGAAATAACACTCTCCATGGCCCAAATACTATTAAGATTAATCGGAGCTGCTGTTTTTGTAAAACATTACTCTCCGTTTAAGCGTAGATATTTAATCAGTGGCTCATTCATTTGGACTAACCCACCAGGATTCAGGAAGCAATATCTCTACCCCTTTTATAGATTTAGAAGTATATCGGCATATGTCAAACAAGAAGAGATAAAGATATCCCTGAAGTACTAGCAGAGTTCATACCTCAAAGGATAGAAGTGGGATAGGACTCGCAATAAAAGTATCTTTTATTAAATAATATCTTTAAAAAAAAAAAAAATGTTAAACAGAGAAACAAATGTGCCTGGGCCAAAAAAATAACTTGCCACCTTATCCTATATAATAATTCGCTAAGTTGTGTGTAACGCCGGACATGCGCAGTAGACACTGCTGCTCGTGTGGCAGTCGTGCAGTACAGACTGCTCGCGCCGCGGCTGATACAGAGCTGGGCGCTCCGAAGGCACTGCTGCTCGTGACTGTCCCGCGACTGGCTGCCAGAGGCACTGTGGCCCGTGTAACGGGCTGTTCAACTAGTCTATGTATAAAAAAGCAACGCGCTATTTCAGCAGTGAGCAAAGCCCCGGATTCTAACTTGCTACTAATTTAAATATGTGGATAATCACTCAGCATAAAATCAATACTAATAAGTGATACTGGGGTGTTTATTCAGACTAGCCATTGAAAATGGAATTGCTCACATATATAAATGGAACATAGAGGGCATAAAGACCGACCCCCAAACCATGCAAGCATATCAATTACACATTATAACTTTAAAAAATTATAGATTAACATATTAGAAGGCTCAAGCACATCAGTTGCATCTTACAACTTATATATAGAACGCTGTGGTGTTTATGCCGGCTTACCATCATCAATATAGATGAATAATAGTGGGGCATCAGTTTCAGCTTGCCATAAACGTTATAAAAATGAATTGTCTCTTTCAGTAATCTCTCAATAAAGTATATGTTCTATCAATAAAATGAAACATGAAGATACTGATGAGAATAGCTCGAAGCAGCTGTATTAGAAAAAATATTGCAGACAAAAAACCGCCTTCCCTTCAAACACACATAGTCAGAATAGGTCGGCAGAAAATGACAGAATCATTCAGGCAAACTCAGTAAACTGGAGTAGGAAGCCATTGCAAAAAAAAAAGAAAAAAGGACAATCGCACCGACGTGTGTTTTGCTGTGACATTTTTTCTCAAAGGCCGAATGTGATTTATAAGCATTGAAATCCCGCCCAAGGACGTGGGTCTGTCACAGGTACTGTGGAATTTCCTTACAATATTGGCCTCTACAACTTTTCTGGGAGGCTTTTCCAGGAATCTGTCACCCTTTCTATAAAGGAGTACTTACACACAAGTCTTCCATTTAGATCATGTGCTTTTTTCCCAAAAGTGTTACACTCCTGAAGAGACCTTCCAAGCAAACTACAGCTGCCAAAACATGTTTTTTGTTTACAGTAAAACACATTATATCGTACTAATTAGCAATTATTCATACATGCCAATGTTTAACCTTTTGAATGCCACAATGGTATGCAATGCATTGCAAACCCCTCTAACTCTCGGAATGTTAAGTAACTTTTCCAGGCCTCTTTTTCAGGTGCAGTCAAATAGCAGAAAGTCACTTTCTCCACCGTACAGTGTAAAGCAGCATCAACAGAAATCTTTAGGTACAATTCTGGAGCAAATCAATCAAACCAGAGGGAGTAATAAACATTCACAAAATTTCCATTGATGTAAACGGGGCTTTGAACCTGGTTAATGTTTGTGAGGTCTTCAACAAGCAATGCTTTAGAGACATCTCTAGCATTCAAGGGTTTAAAAGTCCCATTTAGATGAATGGGGATGTTTATTTCTTCCCTGTTGGTATAGGTGGTTTGCTCTGGAAATGCACCTTTTTAGCTCACTTTTTGTATATCAGATTTAGAGGTGCTGGTTCACTGTCCTTCCCTGACTGGGGCAGCAGGGAGCTGGAGATCGCCCGCAACCAGTGAATCACCACGGGCCAGTGATTTTGACAGGAGTACACCCACTTGACCACTTTGGTCAAAATCAATGCAACGAAATTCACCAGCATTGACTTGCAGAAATTCTCTGATATCCACCAGACAAGGAAGATAGAGTGCCGAAACCCATGGGCAACGCCATGCGGCATTCATTAGTACTGTGTAAACTTAATGAAAAATCATGATAGATGAGCAATATTAGCACTTGCTGGTGGGAAGCATAAATGCTTCTAAATCAAGTACCCAGTGAACCACTCTTATGGTACAGAATTAAAAATACTAACCGTGGCATGCACAAAACAGGAATGAGTAGTGCAATAAAAGACTATTACCAATTGTGCCCTTTTATATGTACTAAAACAACACATAAATAGTGCTGAAAGTCTAAAAATGATGACGGTGTAAATGAGACTAGATGCAGGGAATTATCTGCTGTTGTACCTTATGTATAAGGAGCATTCCCAGAACCAGCAACTATTTAGTTCTTACTTTTCCTCACTGAAACAAGCACAAACGATCACTAATGATATGCAATTTAACTTTTATTAAACTTTGCTTTTTATTGCTTTACAATAGATTTTCTGACTGCATCTGTCATAAAGTCCTTTTTTAAAAATTTGAGTAATTCTGGGGCAAACCAATTGGAGGAGTCCTCCCCTTAGTGGGTGCTTCCATCTTGAAAGAAGTTGCATGATTATTTCTCCTTATTAATTTATTCCACCCCACTGATGGATTTTGAGAGGTTTTAGCAGCCTAAGCATGTTGAGAGAGGGGATTTTCTGGACTTGGAAATAGATATTTTTGCAGTTTTAACAGAGCGAGCTCTGCTGAGTTTAAAGTCCAACTACTAAATTAAATATCTCTAATAACCATTAACCTGTATGGAATACAAAAGGCACAAGTAATAGGCAGTTTACATAGATTCATTTAATGAGACTAAAAGCTTCTTTAAACTTGTGCACTTGATAAATCCAGAAATTGCCAGTTGATTGATTATATATATGTCTTGTCCATGTTGGTACCATGTTTTGATTCAACATTTGAGGGTTCTCTATCATTTTCTTCAATCATCTTATTGATTGTAGTTTTGTTAATAGTACTGTAAAGTATGGTATCATAGACATAGAACAGGAACACCAGTATCAGAACCAAGATGAAGACATCCATTGTGATTTGATATGCCTGCTTCATCTCCTCCTACCCTCTTCTGTATCCACTCCTCCTGGTTATTGAGGGAGTATGGTGCAATGCATGGTGCCGCAATGACAAATCTTGAACGTCTGATGATGCATCCTTACACCAGCTTCAAGGACAAAAAGAGACATAGGGAGCTGGTGGCGAACAAGAAAGCTGTCATCACCCTGCCACTTTCACATCACTCTAGCATTAAGGGAGCAGTAAACTTTTTTTATGAAAACTTATAGAGCTTTTCCTGCTGATTAAAACAAAGGTACTCCCACCACTGTCAGTTGTTTTATTCAAATAACATTTCAAATAATCAGGAAGTGAGTTTACGGTCTTTTACTTATGAGAGTTCAAACTGGCGTGACCTGGAAGTTTCTATCGCATTCATTGGAGAACTGTATGTCACTGACTTTCCTTTCAATTAGAATGTAACAGAATACTAATTAGAATTTGACAGCTAGAGGGCACTGCTAATGTAAAAAAAAACAATATATGTTTAACTGGTAATGCATCTCTCAGCATTGGGAGTACCCTTATTTTACTCAACAGGAAACAACCTCCATATATATATATATATATATATATATATATATATATATATATATATATATATATATATATATATATATATATATAAAATGTGTTTACTGCTCCTTTAATCTGGCAGCCTGGTCTGGGGTTCCCTTCCCTTCCCTGCCCTCCATCTATTGCTGTTTAAGTGGGACTTTTAACCACTTGAATGCTAGAGAGTTTTAAAACACATTACTTAGCAATGCATTGCAGACCTCATTAGCATTCATGGAGTTAATAGCCACATTTAAACAAATGTGTATTTTTAATTTCTCTCCTATGATCCAATTGGTTTGCTCCAGAATTAATCCACTTTTCTTTTAAACCTAATGCCCTGAAGCTGTGACAACAGAATCCTGGGATTGTCTTTGGAAATATGGATCAATTAGCAGGCCTGATTATTGGGGAGTCAGAGTTTGATTATGTCCAGCACAAGGCTGGAAGTAGACCCTTCTGGGTTGTGGGGGCAAAAGTCGAAGGCCCCCATGGTTTGGAGCAAGGGTGAGTCAAGTGGCGGCACAGACCAAGGTGCAGTTCGCCACTGGAAGATCTCAGTAGACCTTTGCTTAAAGGGATAGTAATACTTCGTTTTATCTTTATTTTATTTTGTAGGCATTAAAAAAGCATGAAGAACGATATAAGTCTTATCTCTCAAACCTTTGTGCTTTAAGAGATATTCACAAGTAAAGTATCCCCCCTCCCCTGTTCAGCCAGATCAGAAGGGAGGTGCCCAGGTAGATTGCAGAGAGGGGCAATCTTCAATTAAGATAAGGGAAAAAGCTGAAAAACTTGTCAAGGGGGGAAGGGCTTTCATTCTTTTCATACAAAGAAGATTGTCCCCTGCTGTTATCTGTCTGGTCTTACAACCAGATTCACATCTGAGAAGAGATGGCTTACACTAGGAAAAAGGGGTGGAAGGGGGAAACTTTGCTTGTGAATATCTCTTAAACCATAAAGGTTTGAGAGATAAGACTTATATTGTTCTTCATGTTTTTTTAATGCCTACAAAATAAAATAAAGTTAAAATGAAGTATTACTATCCCTTTAAAGGGAAAAGACAAAAAAGGAAAAGTAATTTGTTTGCAGTGCCAGTGAACTATTGCTTCATAATTCATTACACACCGGTTAATCCTTTTTTCTCTGTCGACCAATACAGGTTACTGGTAACTTTGGGTAGGTGATCCTCCCCTTTAATTGTAGGCAGGAACAATTCTAGAATTATATGCAGGGGGTGGAGCCTACCTTCCCTCCTTGGCTGCAGCTAGCCAACCAACTCCAAAAAGATTTGTTCCTTGGTAAAGACACAGGCAAGAGAACAGTTCTGCTATAGTTTTAGTTTTTTTATTTTTCTGTTAGAAATGGAATACCACCATTAGGTGGATTACCATAACTGACAATGCTCTTAGATGTGGCTAGCCCAGTAACCAGGTGCTTTTTGTGGACCTTAAGCCCTGGGGGGGGGGGAATCTTGGCTACAAATTCTTTCCTCAGGAGTTGCCCACAGAGGCTTCTTCTTAATACCTGGTAGTCTGAAGACAGAAGATCTGCATTAAAGATGAGCAACTCTTTGAGTTCTGCAGGTCCACATGTCTCACAGTGCCCCTCCACACGGGTTTTCCTTTGGAGTTCCTATTGCAAACTCCTGCACTCACTGGGTCTATCTGTATGTCTTTTGGGTGTTTCGGAGCATGTTTATGCGGTACTTAACCCTTTAGCGGCTGGTTTTCCATCTTTGGGGGGGGGGGGGGGGGGTCTGACACTTTTCTTACTGGTTGTGTTTTTTTTGGGTATCCTAACATGTTCTAGTGATGTTTCATACATTTTTATTTTGCTGTTTCAATTTTGTAAAAATTGAGTTCTGTCCCTTTAAGGCACGCTTTACCACATAGGCGCCGTTGCTCCATTCACTTCTATGGGACTGTACAGTCTGTGACATATCTCTGCAACCTTTTAATCTAACGACTGAAGAGATGGCTCATTTTTCTTGTCTGCCCTTGCTCTATCATTTGGTTCATGTTACTAGTTTGTTGGGGGGCTCAGGGGGCTTCTGGCACTGTTTGGGGTACTTTTCTGGGAAAACTACATTTCCCATGAGCGCTTGCTTTGCGCTCTCGTTTCTGATTGGCTCCCGCTGCAGCAGCCATTTTGTGCTATTTCCAGAGTGAGTATCCTACGCAGGGCTTGGACTCTCCTTCTCTCCTCTGCAGATTAACCCTTCGCCTGCCAGATAAGTCTAAATTGTGATTTCTTGGTTGAAGCTTTAATCCTACACACTGTACTTGGGTGATTTATTTTATTATAATGTTATTTGACACTGTGAGAATGTCTATATGGTTGGAGCTTGGGGCCAGACCTAAGACTAAGGATGCTGGGGTCTCTGTATCCCCTATTGCGCATTGCTCTTCCTGTCATTCAGGGTTACCTAGAGAATGCCCAGCATGTTCTGATGTCCCTGAGAGTCTCCCAGGGACGTCCAGCCATGCATTAGAGCCAGTTTGGGTGCAAGAGTTCAAGGCTGCTACTAGGGACCTTAGGTCTACATTGCAACTCTTTCCATCCCAGTTACAGGGGGTCTTCCAATCCTGGCAGATGCCTTGCTCCGTCAAGTCTTCCCTGCCAAAACCACAGGGAATACCTTGTATCAGATTCCTCTAATGAGGAACTGCTGGTGGATTCAGATGCTGAGGAATGTTCTGCTGTGGGCTTCTCTCAGTTTTTTGGGGATCCATTTGAGGCTGATCCTGAGTCCTCGGCTGAGGGCCTGATCAGGGCAGTTTTGACTACCCTAAACATTCCCTTAGTTCAGGAAGTTCCTTCTGATGTGTTTCAGGAGCCTAAAAAGCTTTGTTGCTTTCCACCTAACCCCATTCTTGACCTCCTTGTGTCTGAAGAGTGGAAATCTCCTGACAGGAAACCTTTTGTGTCCAAGAAATTTGCCAAGCTTTATCCCTTCTCTGAGACAGCGCTTGCTCAGTGGCTTCATCCTCCCAAGATGGATGCTCCTATCTCCAGGCTATCTAAGTCTACTGCCTTGCGAGTTTCTGATGCGCCTGCTCTGAAGGACTGGACTGACCAGAAACTTGAGGTCTCCCTCAAGTCCATTTTTGCCACTGCTGGCACTGCCATGCATCCAGCATTCGCTGCAGCATGGGTGAAGCGGGCCATTTCGGTCTGGACTGAACAGCTCACCCTGGCTGTCTGTCAGGGTGCTCCTACTTCGGATATGTTGCGCCTTCTTGCCAACATTTCTGAGGCACAGCACTATGTTTCTGCTGCCTTATTTGATGCCATCCGTTTGGTGGCCAGGGTTTCCACCATGTCTGTGGTTGCCAGACGGGCTCTTTGGCTCAAGATCTGGTCTGCTGACATTGCTTCCAAGAAATCATTGCTCTCCTTATCTTTTCAGGGTACTTCCTTGTTTGGGCCAGATCTTAAAGATCTGATCAGTGAGGCCACTGGGGGTAAGAGTACCCTTCTACCTTTGGTGCCCAGGAAGAAAACGCCACTTAAGAGTAATCTGTATTTTTGTTCCTTTCAGACTGACACGTCTGGCAAACCAGACGGTTCCCTCAGCTCCGCGTGCCTCCTCCAAGCTCAAACAGCAATGGAAGCCCAAGGTCTCCTCCAAGCCCAAGGCTTCCAAGCCTTCTTCGGCATGACTCACCGAACCCAGGTCCCCACTCTGCTGTGGGTAGCCATCTGCGACACTATCACAGCGTCTGGGAGGATTCAGTACAGGATCCCTTTCGTCTCTCTCTTCCTCCCTTTTGTTTCTTTCCTTCTCATACTCCTCAGGGCATGAAGAAACGCCTACTGTTCAACAACGGTATTCAGGCTTTTCTGGACAAGGATGTTCTAGAGCCGGTTCCAGTTCAGGACAGAGGTATGGGTTTTTACTCGAACCTCTTTGTGGTCTCCAAAAAGGACGGCAGTTGTTGCCCTATTTTGGATTTGAAGGATCTCTATTCCTTTGTGATCTGGACTCATTATCACCAGGAGTCTCTACGGACAGTGATTGCTGCCATGTCCCCGGAGGAATTCCTTGCTTCTCTGGATCTTCAGGACGCGTATTTACATATCTCCATTCATCCAGAGAGCCGACAGTATCTTAGATTTGCCTGCGACCAAGGGCACTTTCAGTTTTCAGCTCTTCCCTTTGGTCTGACTACAGCTCCTCAAGTTTTCAACCATGTCCTGGGAGCCTTTGTGTCCGTCCTCCACTGGGACGGCATCAGAGTTACTCCATACATGGACGACCTGCTTCTGAAAGCCCCTTCTGTGGAACTTCTTCATCAGCAGGTTCAGCTAGGCATTCACGCTCTCACCAATCACAGGTGGATCATCAACGTGGGCAAGTCAAATCTTGTCCCATCCCAGCGTCTGGTCTTCCTGGGCCTTCTCTTCGACCCTCAGAAGAGCATGGTGTTTCCCACGGATGAGGTAGCTCACCAGATCACCCACAGAGTTTCTGCGGTCCTGGCTCAAGATCCATTTCCAGCCAAGAAGCTGTCCTCTCTAGTGGGGAAATTCATCTCCACCATAGAAGTGGTCCCGTTTGCCATGGCACACACCAGGGAACTCCGGAGGTTTGCGATCCAGGTGTGCAAGGGTCAGCTGGACCTTTTGAAGATGTCCGTGTCCCTCCCACTTCATGTGGACCTGAGTTTGTTATGGTGGCTTGACCTCTCCAATCTGCTGAAGGGCATGTCCTTCCTGGTATCCTTCTGGACCATGGTGACGACGGACGCCAGCCTCTCCGGCTGTGGAGCAGTCCTGGGTCTCCTGAGTGCTCAGGGTCAGTGGTCTCAGGAGGAATCTCTCCTTCCCACCAACGTGTTGGAACTTCAGGCGATATTTCATTCCCTTCGTCATTGGACATCTCAGCTGGAAGACTGTCCAGTCCAGGTACAGTCTGACAACGCCACGGCCATGGCTTACATCAACAAGCAGGGCGGAACAAGAAGCCACTTGGTTAGAGGTCAAGGCTATTTTGTCCTGGGCAGAAGAACACGTTCCTGCCATATCCGCAGTGCACATTCCTGGCGTAGACAACGTCATGGCGGACTTCCTCAGTCGACACACAGTGGACAGCGGAGAGTGGGAACTGCACCCAGAGGTGTTCACCCTCATTTTTCAGAAGTGGGGTCTTCCTTACATCGACCTGATGGCGACAAGACACAACAGGAAGGTTCCGAGGTTCTGCTCTCGGTGGAGGGACCCTCTAGCTCTGGCAGTGGATGCAATGTCCATTCCTTGGTTGTTTCCTCTGGCCTATATCTTTCGTCCCCTCCCAATGTTGCACAGGGTGTTATAGAAATTGCGGCTGGAAAACTGTGCAGTCATTCTGATTGCTCCATATTGGCCTCGCCAAGCTTGATTTCCGGAGTTGCTGGACCGGTCAGTGGCGGAGCCATTCCGGCTCCCTTGCCGTCTGGATCTTCTTCTACAGGGTTGCCTGTGGAAGGAGGATGTTCATCGGCTAGCTTTGATGCCTTGGAAATTGAATCCTCAATATTGAAGAAGAAAGGTTTTTCTTCTGGGGTGGTGGCTACTATGCTTAGTGCCCGCAAACCTGTTTCTTCCAAGATCTACCATCGTGTCTGGTCGACTTTTCTATCTAGGTGGGCTGACAAGGACATGTCTCAGGAATTTGATCTGCCTACAGTCCTGGCCTTTTTGCAGGATGGTGTGGATAAGGGCCTCAGTTTGAGTTCCCTTAAGGTTCAGACTTCTGCCCTCTCTGTTTTCTTTCAGAGGCGCATTGCCATCCTTCCTGATGTCAAGGTTTTCTTCCAGGGCTTTGCTCATACTCGTCCTGCCTTCAAGAATCCCGCTCCTCTGTGGGATCTTAACTTGGTTTTGGGCGTTCTTTAGTGGTCTCCATTTGAGTCCTTGGCTACTATTCCTCTACGCCTGTTGATGTGGAAAATGGCCTTTCTCCTGGCGATCGTGTCCGTCCACCGTGTCGCAGAGTTACATGGTCTGTCCTGTAAACCACCCTATTTGGTGTTTCACAAGGACATGGCGGTGCTTCGCTTTTCTCAGGAGTTTATTTCGAAGGTGGTTTCGGAGTTCCACATCAATCAGGAGATTGTGGTGCCTTCTTTCTGCCCTGACCCCACCTGTGACAAGGAGAGGGATCTCCACTTGTTGGATGTGGTGCGTTGTCTCAAGTTTTATGTACAGCGCACTGAGTCTATCAGGCAGTCTGACTCGCTGTTCGTAATTCCTGAGGGTCCCAGGGCAGGAAGACTTGCATCCAAAGTGACTTGCTTCTTGGATCAAGTTCACTATTTGTAAGGCTTATGAGCTGAGGAAGAAGCCTGACCCCTTTCGGGTTACGGCTCATTCTACAAGATCTATTGGGGCTTCTTGGGCTTACAAGAATCAGGCCTCCACTGATCAGTTGTGCAAGGCTGCCACTTGGTTGTCTGTGCACACCTTTTGGAAGCTCTACCGTGTTGATGTGCTGACATCGGCTGACGCCAGCTTTGGGCGGAAGATCCTGGAGGCAGTCTTGCCTGCCTAGGATCTTCTTCGGTTCTTGGTGCTTCCTTCACTTTTGAGCCCTGTTGGCTCTAGTTCAGTGTGCTGTGTAAAAGTTTGGGGTGTTATTACCCCTGTTCAGTGTCCATTGACACTTCATTGTTTTGTTGGGCTATCTATGATCTGATGGTTCATATCTGCTCTAGTGACTTTGGGGGCCATGCGCCTGGTCCTTGCTTTCCTTCCCGCCTCTGGGAAACTCAATGGTTGGACATCCCAAAGTTACCAGTAACCTGTATTGGACGACAGAGAAAAGAGGATTTTAGTCTTACCTGTTAAATCGTTTTCTCTTAGTCCATACAGGTTACTGGTCTCCCACCCTGTCAAGGGACCATGCTTGGCTCTCCTGCGGCAGACCGTGGGGGTCCTTCAGGGTCATGCTCACAGGAGTCTTCTTCCCTTCCACTATCTAGTCCATAGTTAGTGTCTCAAATCTTTCTGGAGCTGGTTGGCTAGCTGCAGCCAAGGATGGAAGGTAGGCTCCACCCCCTGCATACAATTCTACAATTGTTTCTGCCTACAATTAAAGGGGCAGATCGCCTACCCAACGTTACCAGTAACCTGTATGGACTAAGAGAGAAGGATTTAACAGATAAGACTAAAATCTTCTCTTTTTCCTACAGTGGTGTCCATTTCAATGCAGTAGACACCTCTAGTGCTCAAAAATGTTAATACAGAAAAGAGAATGGGCTCCCAGACACTCTTCTTATCTAACTGGTTGGCACAGGCCTTATGTTATTTTGTCAGCTGCCTGATTCTAAAGGGTCATGGGGTAGTGTAGAGCTGACGGGTCCTTGTAGATGCTGAACCATGTCACCTTCTGTAGTTACTTTTGGAACCTGTCATGGTCAGTGTCTCCTCCTGACATGCCAAATTGGCAGGCACCACCCCCATCAATAAGCTTAACTCCTTGACGTACCTGGGAATTTTACATTTGCTCTCCCCAGAGGGGGACTCCTTTGGGGCCGCTGGGGAAGAACTATGACGTGATTTGTGTCAAAAAGGGGGCGGGGCTTAATCACGATTAGGGGCAGGGCTTCACAGACCTGTAAAATTGCCTGGGATAGGAGGAGAAATGGGTGAAACAGACAGGGAAGGACCAGATGTGGGTAGAATTTCAGACGAAACTCCCAACATCCGGAGAATCAGCCTCTGCCCCGGAGAACTGGTAATACACAGGCAAATCCGGAGTCTCCGGGGCAAAATGGGAGAGTTGCCAGCTATTCTTCTTGAATGCCAGAGGGATGGCATTGCTTACCTCTTTGGCAATGAAAGGTTTAACCCCTTAACGACCCTTGACGGTCATAGTACGTCATGGGTCAATCTGAGTTAATGACCCATGACGTACTATGACCGTCATGGAATTCTGGGCTCCCCCCGCGGCTGCACGCCTTTCGGGGAGTCCGGAACTGGAATTTAAAAAAAAAAAAAAAAAAAAAAAATGCTCCGTGGTCCTTAACTGACTGCGCTAATTGACCGGTTGTTAAGGGGTTAAAGGCTTGCTTTGACCAGATGATTATTGCAGGTGCTACTTCATAAGCAAACACACATCTACCAACACACTGTGTACTCTTTAATATCAAGTGCTTCGTTTTTCAAAAGCAGCATAAAATCCATGAGGGCTTACATATATTTCCATTTACATCACACTAATATACAGAAAAAGAGATGATCTAAACAACATTTTGAGAGGGGGGGCGTTTGTAAGGAATGTGAAAACGTTTATGGAATTTAACTCTTAGGTGATGAAGATGTTTGTTGTTGTTGCAGCTGCAAGTTCAGACTTAGTCATTTGGTGCCAAATGATTGGTTAAATTTTTTTTTAACAACCCCACCCCCTTTTAATAGATAAATAATAATTAAAAATAAATGTTTTTGTTCTAAAGAGAACATGACATATGGCCCCTTCAGTTATATTAACCCTTTGATGCTAGAGAGGAATCCAAAGCATTACAACACAATGAGTTGGATACCACACTGGCACACAAAGGGTTAAATACATTAGGGCGCAGTCAATCTATGGCTCTTTAGCTATTGGAGACTACAATTACAACTTCCATCATCTGCAAATAATTTATTAGAGATGCTTAAAGGGATAGTAATACTTACAAAGTAAAAAAAAAATATGTTGTAGGGTTTATCCCCCTGAGTAAAAACAAGGGTACTCCCGCTGCTGAAAGGTGTTTTATTCAAAAGTTATTACAGCTCAAAGTTGAATTTTTTTTATGTGTAATATCACAGTGGCCTGAATCTGTACAGTGTTGCTGTTGCTACACCATCCTATGGAGATTTATGGTCCCGGGACCAGAGCTGTCCATAGGATGGTTTAGCAACAGCGCCACTGTACAATTTCAGGCCACTGTGATATTGCACCTAAAAAATTCAGCTTTGAGCTGTAATAACTTTTGAATAAAACGCCTTTCAGCAGTTGGAGTACCCTTGTTTTACTCAGGGGGATAAACCCTACAACATTTTTTGTTTTACATTTTAAGTATTACTATCCCTTTAATTGGGATTATGAAGCTGCAAGGGTATGCAACCAGCTCACTGGGATCAGTGTCCTTTTCCTAGTGTGTAATCACTTTTAGCTCACAAGTGCCATAAACAGAGAGGGAATATTCTGAAGTAAATCACACTGGTCCTGCCAAGGTGGCAATCCAGCCACGAAATGTCAGACAGTTCCTCTCTGAATCAGAGAAGCAGCCAACACAGACATATGTTTTGGCCATATTGTGCCTTGTTGGATAGGTGCAGCTGTTCTCACTAGGCACCTGTGAGCAAGTAGTCCATGTCTGGGGTTGGCTGCTGCTTTCGTTCAGAGAGGAATTGCCTGGCATTTCGTCTGGACTGTCATTTTGGCAGGACCAATATAGTCTGCTTTACAATATTTCTTCTGTGGGTATGGCATTTGTGGGCTAATAGAGACTGCACTGTGGGTAGGACTGTAGTGCTAATGAGCTGGCTGCATATACTTACAGGTTCATAACCCTAGCTGAGCATGTCTCTGATCATTACTTTTGCAACTTCCATCAACCCAAACAGCAGTTAGTCCCCAACAGCTGTACAGCCAAAGTTTTCCAATAGCTGGAACATATTAATGTTATTGATACTGTGCTAAGGAGAACTAGATTCATTCTGGAGCAAATCAGCTGTACCAAAGGGGGCAAATAAAGTTCCCATTGATTTAAATTTGGCTTTTAACGTCTTGAATTTTAGAGAGCTCCAATGTATAGAGAAACACTTTGGCAACCATCTTAGCATTCAGGGAGTTAAAAACTCAGTTTAACCCCTTAGGGACCCTTGACGTACCAGGACCGTCAAGGGTAAACTTGCTTGAAAGACCCTTGACGGCCCTGGTACGTCACGTACTTTTTACTTACAGCGCTCTACCGGGAGCGCTGTAAGTAAAAATGGGGCATGAAATAGACCGCTCCAAGATCGGAGCGATCTGTTTCAAGCCCCATAGTGACGCGCCGATACACGTGACAGGTCACGTGTACCGGCCCGTCAACGTGCCCCTATGCGGACGTTATGGGACGGAAATGTCCCATAATGTCCGGTCCTTAAGGGGTTAAAGTAGTGCCGTTGGTTTGCTCCAGAATGACTTTAAAGGGATAGTAATGTTTCAAAATAAAAGCAGCTCCAATTAATCTTCATAGTATTTGGGCCATGTAGAGTGTTCTTTCAATACTGTCAGAGTTGTAGTTCAAGAGTAAGTGAATGATAAGCTGCCTCACCTCAGATGTGGAATCTGGTCCACAGACCAGACAGCTCACAACAAGAGACAGTCTTCTTACTGTGAGAAGAATGAAAACCCTGCCCCTCTTGACAGGTTTTTCAGCTTTTTCCCTTATACTAATTGAAGATTGTCCCTCTCAGCAAGCCATCTGGGCACGACCTTTCTGCTCTGAGGTGAGAAGTGTTACACCAGTAAAATGGGCGGAAGGGGGATACTTTATCATTCAATTACCCTTGAACTCTGACAATACTGAAATAACACCCTCCACGGTCCAAATACTATGAAGATTAATTGGAGCTGCTTTTATTATGAAACATTACTATCCCTTTAAGTCTCCTTAGTGCATCATCCTCCTCATCTTGTTTTTCAAAAATGTGTCACTATTTTTTTTATTTCAATTTCCTTTTTTTAAAAAAAAAATAAAAAATATACTTGTTGGAAGCTAGAGGAATCTCCTTATATATCACTTCACAGTAAGTGTGAACTACGCAGAAACATTGCTTCCTCCAGTCATCTTAACTTCAGCCCCTGCTATAGAGGTCTTTGTGATGGAGATGTTTCTTGTAATCAAGGGGTTAAAACAGCACCTTATAGCAAATATCTTATCCCCTTGAGGGTCAGATGGGTGTGCAACACATTGCTTTGCAATGCATTGTGTACACCTATATTCCTCAAGGGGTTAAGTACTATCAAGTAATGGAAACATTTATATACTCTGTGGCCACTTTGTTAGGTACGTTCAACAGTAGAAAGAGCCTCCTTTGGTCTTAAAACAGCCTTCAGCTGGGCAGATGGACTCTACAAGGTCTGTTCCACAGTAATTCTGGCTCAAACAAACACAATTGCACCCTGCAGTTGCAACACATTGTAAGGCTTCATTTCCCACACCAGCAGTTTGTTTAACCTCATCCCAGAGATGCTCAGCTGGATTGAGGTTAGGTACCTATAGAGAACAGTGGTATGATGAAGACACCATCATGCTCTTGAAACCACTCTCAATCAATCAGTGTCTTATAACACCTGTTTGGAAGTAACTGGTGCAGGATTAATATGACAGATAAGCTTCAATGCAGATAGGATGTTGATCCAGGGAACTGTCTGACTGCCATTTGGAGGCAGGAAGGAATTTTTTATACCCACTTGGGGCTAAATTGGAAATGGCTTCAGAGTGCTTTTTTTGCCTTCCTTTGGATCAGTGGGGTGTTTTGGCATGAGCTGGATTTGATGGACGCATGTCTTTTTTAAGCCTCATCAACTATGTTACTATGAATAAACTTTGAGCATCATCTGATCAGCAACAATGTTCAGGTAGGCTTTGTCATTCAGACAGTGTTCCACCAGTATCAGAAGCCCTAAGGTATGCCACAAAATCACACCTCTACACCACCCCACATCCGGCCTTCATTGTTAACACATGGTGCATGGGATGCTAAGACACTCACCTTGCTGTCAGAATGCAGCAGCTGGTACTGAAATATGTAAGACTAGGCTTATTTTCTACTCCTCAGGTGCCTGATGTGAATATTCATTTGCCTGCTTTATCCATAGCCGCTTAGTGGACAAGAGTGAGACCTTGTGAGATCATTAGCTGCTACACCACCATTTCTGATTGTGTCTGAAGTATTGTACTGCTCTGTCATTTGACCATTTGTGGCCTCTCTGTTAGACTAGAAGATTCTTGCCACCACTCAGCAACCTAACTCATCAACCAGCTGTCTCCAGCCACAGGACTGTCATTGTCTGGATATTTGTTGATTGTTGAACCGTCCTTGGTGCCCTCTAGACCAGTGGTTCTCAATCTTTTTTTGTTCAGGGCACCCCTAACACATAATCTAGAACATTCGAGGCACCCCTAACATATGTAATGTACTTTATCAAGGGCATAATGAAGGGTACAAAAAATAAATATAAAGTTATTATTAGGTCTTACAATCATAATAACAAAACAACATATTGTGCATAACAATTTCTATAAATCTTTATTTAAAAGTCCATTTTGTTAGTCTTCATAGAAAACATGGGGCACCCAAAGTTGATGTCCGTGGCACACGAAAGTGCACCCTGGTTGAGAACCACTGCTCTGGACACTGTTGTGTGTAACCAACCACAGTAGGGCAATAGTGCCTGCAACACTTGCATCTGCTTATCTGGCACAGTCATATCACTTAGGTTCTATTGACTTGAATGCTATTCCTTGGATTTTACTATTTGCTTATATAGCTTGGTACGGACACATGACACTATCCTTTGTGGAGTGGTACTTAGATGAGTGATGTGTGCCTTATAAACTCACCACTTGGTATATATGTGCACCAGTTATACAAAATAAGCTATTTTTATTTTAACATTGGTGTTGCTTAAGTTTCACTGTATAAAATGTAGATATGTTGCATTTTATATAATAAGCTCTAGCTCTGCACATAAAATAATGCATCATGTACAATATAATCAGAAATCTCTTTATCAGTAATCAGTGTTCAAAAATATTTTTTTTTAACTTATTAAAATGTATTTTAGCTATATATATATTGATTTACTCTTAAAGTGTACTATTTATAATTAATTTTGTATTTTTTTTTTATAAAATACTAATAGGCAGTATTCAGAAAACTAAAGAGATAGTATTCTGCTGCAAGCCAACTTCATTATAGGCAACAAGCGAATATTCCTATGTATCCCCTTGAATACCAGGTCTCTAGAATTCAAGGAGTTAAAAAAAAAAAATGCATTTAAATCCCATATGGTGCAGTTGGTTTGCTCCAGAATTGCACATTTTTAACTTCCTGAACATGTCCCTGTACTTCATGGCTCTCTGTTGTTGAATTTGTAACATTTTTTTGGAGGTGACTACAAGAAAGTTTGAAAGATTGTTGTCTCCGTGGTTCAAGTGGTTGGCCACATTTAAGCTTTACATGTCTCTAGCTTTCACACTGAAACCTGCGTACAATTTCTTGCCCCTGTTGGGTAGTTCATTATTTTGTTGACAGCCCAGCGCTATTAATCTGGTACTTTGGTTGGGAAAACGACTTGCAGGCCTCACATTTCATGCACAGCACTATCGTCCTGGGAATTGAATCCCTTCTGCAAATGGTGTCTTAAAGTTAAAATGAAATCTACTTTCCAGAGAGCAACTGTAAAACTATTTTATGCAAGATTTCATGTGGGATACCTTAATGGTTGAATAATAAATTTTACCTCATAAAAATGAAATTCAATAATACAGTAGCTTTTCTCAGCGCAGTAGCATCTGGTTGATCCTCATGAGAGCCAATATTTTCCAACTCATTAGGATCATGTCGTTCTGTATGTCGTCAACATTGGGTTAGCCAAGCTACCTTTACTTACATAACCGCCAAACTATTAAATAGGTCTCTTGTGGAGTGAAGTCAAATATTCCTCTTATTTTGCTTTTGCTTTGGAAGAAGAGAAGAAAATGTACGTAGTGTAAGGTTTAAACATCTGGTCCAAACCACATCAGGGTAAAGCTGAGGAAAGTAACAAGATTCCGTATTCCTCCCAGGTGTGCTTATAAAATGGACTGGAGTCACTGCATAGTTCTTTAACCACTTAAGAAAAGAAAGGGAGGGGGGAACCTAGAGAGTTTGGAATAGCGATTTGCTTCTCATATGCCTCTGTTTTTAGGATGACAAACAAAAAGGATCATTGAGTGGGTATGACCTAAACGTTTTTCTTTGCTGTGTAATGTGCCAGCTGTGTAACTTTGTTTTTTCTCCCCTAGCCTTGCCAAGGTTGGCACTTGTTTGTGCTATTTAAAAATAAAACAGCAAAACTGTACTTTCTCGGTGTAATTGTTGGGAGTGGTTGAATACAGCTGAACGAAATACTTATACTATGAAAGGGTTGTGTAGCCTTGGCTGAAAGGAATTCCCATGGGTCATTTTTTTTTTTAAAGTGTAGCTTTTACCTAGAGATTTGTCAGTAGCTATTGAATTGCACCTGGGGTAAATTACTTCTTCGGTTTATGTTAAAGGTACGTGAACACCTTCTGTTAGTAATCCCAACTTAACCTGGGTAGAAGTCTGCGATAACAAATATCGAGCAATTATAGATAGAGGCTAAGAGATGCTTTTGATTACTTTCCTTATTTGGTTATTCCATTTTTAAATTTTTCTTATAGTGCTCGCCCATTGGTTATTTTCTTTTTTATTTAATTAGTACTGAGTATAACATTATTCCTTGTTGCAGAACTTCAGTATCCCAGACTGCTCAGACTAAATAATTCTTACAAACACTTCAGTGGGAAGAGTTTTTAGCACTCAATTCCTGCAAAGAGAATTATGTCTGCCTCCATGGACATGGTATTGAACACTAATTAAAGGGATAGTAATGTTTCAAACTAAAAGCAGCTCCAATTAATCTTCATAGTATTTCAGCCATAGAGAGTGTTATTTCAATACTGTCGAGTTGTAGTTCAAGAGTAATTGAATGATAAACTATCCCCCTCCCACCCCTTTTGCCTAGTGTAAGCCACCTCCCCTCAGATGTGGAATCTGGTTACTTGACCAGACAGATCACAGAAAGGGACAATCTTCTTACTGTGAGAACAGTGAGATCCCTTCCCCATTGACAGGTTTTTCCCTTATGCTAATTGAAGATCGTCCCCTTCTACAAGCCATCTGGACACCACCTTTCTCTTCTGAGGTGAGCAGTGTTACATCAGTAAAAGGGGAGAGAAAGGGGGATACTTTATCAGTCAATTACTCTTGAACTACAACTCTGACAGTACTGAAATATAGGGCTGCAACAACTAATCGATAAAAATCGATAATGAGAATTGTTGCCAACGATTCTCATTATCGATTAGTTGTGCCACCCAGCAGCCCCCCCAGCCGCCATAAGATTTGAAAGGCTGAACGCTTTAATGTCTGCCGGATGCTACTGTCTTCCCACTGCCCGCACTGATGACAGCGCGGAGACGCCACGTGGAGCATGCTAGTATTTTCTTCCTCTGTTCTGAGGCCAGTTTAAAACTCGCGTCCAGACTGAGGAAGAAAACCCCAGCATGCACCACGCTGCGTCTCAGCGTTTGACGTGGTTCCGCCCCGGATGTCATCAGTGCGGGCAGTGGGGAGAAGAAGAAGAGAAAGATGCACGAGTGAAAGCGGTACGGGGGGAGATGTACATGGAGGGAGAAAGAGTTACAAGGGGGGAGAAAGTGAGGTACAAGGGCAGGGGGGAGAAAGAGGTACATGGGGGGAGAAAAAAGTACATGGGGGAGAAAGAGAGGTACAAAGAGGAGAAAAGTACATGGGGGAGAAGGAGAGGTACAAAGGGGAGAAAGAAAAGAACAAGGGGGAGAAAGAGAAGCACAAGGGGGAGAAAGAGAAGCACAAAGGGGAGAAAGAGAAGCACAAGGGGGAGAAAGAAGTACATGGGGGATAAAGAGAGGCACAAGGGGGAGAAAGAGAAGCACAAGGGGGAGAAAGAAGTACATGGGGGAGAAAGAAGTACATGGGGGATAAAGAGAGGCACAAGGGGGAGAAAGAGAAGCACAAGGGGGAGAAAGAAGTACATGGGGGAGAAAGAAGTACATGGGGGATAAAGAGAGGCACAAGGGGGAGAAAGAGAAGCACATGGGGGAGAAAGAAGTACATGGGGGGGTAAAGAAGTACATGGAGAGAAAGAGAGGCACAAGGGGGAGAAAAGTACATGGGGAGAAAGAGAGGTGCAAGGGGGAGAAAAGTACATGGGGGAGAAAGAGAGGTGCAAGGGGGGAAGAGAGGCGCAAGGGGGAGAAAGAGACAAGGGGGGATAAAGAAGTACATGGGGGAGAAATAGAGGTGCAAGGGGGAGAAATAGAGGTGCATAGACCCCATAGTAAAATAATAACAATGACATATATTAATGTGTAAAGTTTTTTATTCTGCTGTTTGTTTTTAACACTCAGTTTGTTCATTAAATCATTTTAAATAATGAAAAATTAGCATATTGTTTTTTTTTTATCCGATTAATCGAAAAAATAATTGGCCAACTAATCGATTATCAAAATAATCGTTAGTTGCAGCCCTACTGAAATAACACTCTCCATGGTCCAAATAATATGAAGATTAATTGGAGCTACTTGTAATGTGAAACCTTTCTATTCCTTTAAAGATTAATTTCAAGGACTCAAACCAAGCTGAATTGAATCATAATCTGACCAAATTAAGGTTAGTGAAGGTCTAGTATAGGGGCGGGTTAATTTTCCTTTACATACCAGTCTTTAACTCCTTAGGTGATAGGTCTCCGATGCACCTAAGGGACTGCTAATGCATGAAGTGGAACTGTCACCTAATACTAGGATATACAAACACACCCACATAACTTGTGTTGTTTTTAACCCCTTAAGGACCCTTGACGTACCAGGACCGTCACGGTCCTTGAACTACTCAAGGACCGATGACGGTCATACTACGTCACGTACTTTTTACTTACAGCTCTCTACCGGGAGCGCTGTAAGTAAAAATAGGGCCTGAAATTGACCGTTCCAAGATCGGCGCGATCTCTATCAGGCCCCATAATGACGCGCCGATACACGCGACAGGTCACGTGTACCGGCGCGTCCAAGTGCCCCTATGCGGTCATTATGGGACGGAAATGTCCCATGACCGCCGGTCCTTAAGGGGTTAAAGCAGTTATGTGCATAGTATTCAGAACATTCCTAATTTTTGTTTTGGGTGAGAAGTTTAACTTTGGCTTTAACAAAAGTAAATTTTTCTGCATGTGAATGTCTATTTTTTTAACCACAATTACTAATACCCAAATCATTTAAAGCTGTTCAGTTTTTATTGTAAGACTGTTCTATCAATAAAGCAGAGTTTGATTGCTCTATGTCTGTTCTGTGGATGCTTTTGAGTAATGAACTGACATGTCTGTAAAACAGCAACTTTACACATAGATAGCTCAGAAACAGGGGAACCTTTTGACTTGTAACAAATTTCAATAGCAATCCAAAGATCTGTCTGAGTGAATTTTGGTATCGTTCCATTCAGTACATTTTGCTGTAGGTCTAATGAAAGAAATCACTGATGGCATACAGTTAACTTGGTAAAGTTTTTTTTTCCTGATTCTTCGGTCTTGAAAACTACTGAGTAGATTTGTATGAAATATACAAAGTTTGCACAGATTGCAAGCCATATTTGTCATTATGTTCAATTGTTCTAAACCAGGGGCGTCCAACTTGTAGCCAGTGGGACAAATGCAGACCTCTGTACAAGGTGTGTCCCGCTTGAGATTTAACCCTTTGCATGCCAGAGAGGTTAAAAATATATATTTATTTACCTAATTAATTAGCACACATGAACTAGTAGACCAGTAAGACCTAATCACCTGCCTGCCAGTACCATACAGTTCAAGAATAGATGTCTGTTGCATATCACTATTGTCACTGACTTCATAAATTAATGCATCAAAATGTTTGCTTAGCTACAGGCTATAATTCACCATCTTTATAAATAATAATAAAAAAATAATGCGTCCCGCACACTTACGGCTTTGTGATCATGTGAACCACAATTAAAAAAAACTTGAACACCCCTGTTCTAAACATTTGAAAATCCGCATAACCTAGAACTGTTGTTTGGACATTAATTAGGTTGGCTGCTGCAATATGTTTTGTAATATCAGCAATTATAAGGAATGTCTGATTATTTTAATGTATTACTTTTTAAAGCAAAACTACCACCCCTGAATAAACTTGTCCTAAATAAATTCCCATCCGGCGACTAGCTGCTCAATAGCACTGGTCGCCAGAAATATTACCTGGTGGTTGAGAATTGTACGCTGTTCCCGGACTGACAGGCACTGTCATAGTGACGTCTGCGTGCCTACGCTGTAAGTCCCAGCCAGCTCTAGGAGGCGTTGCTAATGGACTGACAGCGCAGACGTCACTATGGAAAAATGTCTGCGCTGTTTCCTGCCTGTCAGTCCGGGAACAGAGTACAATTCTCGGTTCTCAAACACCAGCTGATATTTCTGGAGACTAGCGCTATTGAGCACTTAGTCGCCAGATGGGTATTTATTTGGGACAAATTTATTCAGGGGTGGTATAATGATTTGTACCTGTATAACCATCTATAACTATGCCTGTGTTTAGGTGCCCCTCTGCAATATATATGTGAGGGTCGCCCCCCCTTCTCCTTCACCAGAGGACATCTTGTGACACCCGTTCCAATGGCTATGGAAAACTTCAATTTTACTCACATTTTCTGCCTTTCAAAGAACAAATTCTACTTCTCACCCAGTTTCTACCACTATTGTGAGGTGTCAAATAGGCTCCTCCCCCACTTGTGGGTAAGTCCCACCCCTTTTGGACATGATTACCGTCAGTTATATCCACCTTCAGCACCAGAGGACTCTGCTCCATAAAAGATACTTCCCTGGTATGGACGTCATTCAAGGGGTTAAGACGTTTAGGTCAAAAATTTAAAACATCAACAAGATTATCACACAAAATATCCAAAATACAAATAAAATGGACATTTATCTGGTTTAAAAATATAAATTTCTACTTTTCAAGCCCGAGTACATGGGCCAACACTGGCGGCGCTGCAGTCATGGGCAGTACTGACTGCCCAAACACCCTGCGGCTGATACGGAGCAGGGCGCTTACCAAGAAGGTATGCAGAGAGGACTCCGTTGATTTCGGAGCCCCCCGCTCCCTATCAGCTGCAGCGTGGGCAGTTGTCTGTACTGTACATGACTACAGCACGCGCAGCCATCTTTACTGTGCATGACGGCTTCTGATAAACATCCTTAACGAATTATAATATAGGATAAGAAAAAGACGCACTATATACCAGGGTATAGGTGAAGGCCGCCATGTGACTCTGGCACAGTAAGGGAAGAGATTGATATCAGTACGTCTCAGAGGGCAATTAGCACAGTCACTTAATGTCTACTGAGATCTGAGCTGCCCTCTTAACCCTTTCAATGACCAGGGGTACACTGGATGTGCAGTAACCTCTTAGTTTTTCCAGGAATGAGTTGAAGGGTCTGATTCATGGGCAGGTCAGTGTGTTAATAACCCTTTTACTGCCACAGATGTATCCGTCATCTTGCCTTCCAATGATTTTCTATACCTCTCTAGCATTGAAAGGGTTAATGTGCCACCACTCCTCTCTCTTATATTTAATGCTGGCATCTCTGGAGCTCTCCAGTCTGATTCAGTGTGAAAGTTATGGATAAGAAATGGGGGTGCAGAGAGGGTTTCTGCATTGTGTCCTAATACCCCCTCTGCATTGGTAAAGGAAATAGAGAGAGTTCTGCACATAGTGGGATACGTACTGGAGTTAACTGGTCATTATAAGTGTGATACTATAGGAAATTAATATTTTCTTACAGCTTCATAAGCCTAATCAGATGCACAGAATATTTATACACACACATACACTCTACATATAAACACATGCATACATATACACACACACACACACACACAGATATATACACGCACACACATACATACTGTACATATAAACACAAACACATGCATACATACACATATATACATATATATGTATATATATATATATATAGAGAGAGAGAGACACACACACACACAAATACACATACATACTGTATATATACACAAATACATGCACACAATCATACTGTACATATACACACACATTTATACATAGATACTGTATATATACACACATACATACAAATTATACATAAACACACAAATATGCATACTTACACATATATACATACATGCACATGTATACACATGCAACCCTATCAACTATTTCACTGTGATAACAATGAAAAGAAACGGATTTTGTTAAAAAAAAAAACAAAAAAAAAAAAAACACTATCTGCCCCTACTTTCTTCTTTATTCCTCATTCTCCACATTTTTCTCTACACAGTGCTGCAGCAGGTGGGAATGTGGACTCAGTCCTACCCCTGGAGGTAAGACCCCTCAGTCCATCCCGCGCCATACACTGGTGTTTGTGTCAAGCAGGTCTCATAGGAGGGAAGGGGATGAGGAACGTCGGCTCTCATTCATGATGGCGAAGGACGTAATGCTACTGGTGACCGCTACCACCAGCCCCTAATGTAATCATCCTCATTCCGGATTACTTATATACACACCCCAGGTCACACATGATACCTAAGGGCTTCAAAGGGCAACTGTCACATCCTACTGGGGTTACTTCTATGACTGCCCTCCTTAGCCCCAAAATGGTTGTTACCAGCAGTTCTTATTACATAGCATTAAGGGTGAAGATGAACACAATCCAACTAAATAATTAAAGATGAAGATTAACACAATCACCCTAAATACCCATACACTCCTACACTACTCTCTAATGCACTGGGAGTAGAGGACAACTTCAGCTATACATAGCTTACTACGTACCTTTTAAAGGCAGCCACAAGACACAATGTCCTTACTTTATCCCTTTGAGTGCCAGAGGGGTACCCAGCGCTTTGAAAACCAATGCATTGCGTACCGTTCTACCACTCAAAGGGTTATAGCACAATCACATTCATACTCTCCCCCCTCCCCCATGGGTTTAAGAGCATTGTTTATTTAACAGTAACAGAAAGGACCAAAATAACTGGGGGGGGGGGGGAATACGGATGGGGACGAAGAGAGGAACATGGTGAGGAGGGACACATTCTTCAACACCCAATTGCCTTAAGTACAAATTAGGATCCCACCAGGGTCTTCTAAGTTGTGTTGTTGGAATGTTAACCCCCTGAGTGCCATACCAGAGTGCAACACATTGCTCTACAATTATTTGGACTCTCCTTTGTTACTTAAAAATGTAAATAATGTACCCACTCTATTTAAATCACCCTCTGTTCTTTTTCATCCTCCTCATGTATTTGAGGTACCCCATGCCTTTTCAGAGTCCCCCACAATGTTACTCTCCCAGTGCTGTTCTGCTTTGCTCCAGGACGACGCTCGGTCTTATAGTGTCCATCACTAAAACTACTTCCTCCTCTCTACATGGATTCTGTTGCACTGACTCTACTTCTGGTGTAAAGCAAGGACAATTTACTTCACATTGTGCCATTTCTACAGACACCAGTGTGTGTATATATATATATATATATATATATATATATATATATATATATATATATATACACACACAGGGTCACATTCCTTAAATAACATTATGGGCAACGCCGTCCCACATTACTAGTTGAATGATAAAGTATCCCACTCCCGCCCCTTTTACTGATGTAACACTGCTCACCTCAGAGCAGCAAGACTGTCTGGATGGATCACAGAGAGGGACAATCTTCAGTGAGCATAAGGAAAAACCTGCTGGGGGGGGGCAAGGTTTTCCTTATGCTGTGATCTGTCTGGTCCTAGGATCAGATTCCACATCTGAGAGGAGGTGGCTTACACTAGGTAAAAGGCCCAAATACTATGAAGATTAATTGTAGCTGCTGTTTTTGTGAAACATTTCTATCCCTTTAAAACAAATAAAACACAATGAAGCTTCTTCAGTGCATTTCAGAACACCATAGGCCTTTTCATTAGGAAGAATGGGACTGTACTGAGCTCCCTCTGATACACACAACCCATCAAAAAGCCAACAATGTTGACTCACACCAGTAGGGTTACATAAGAGGGTGACACAGAGAGAGTCAAAGCCTGTGAGTACATTCATTGTCTAAAACATACTGACTGCAAATACAGTGCAGTCCATAAATATTTGGACAGTGACAAAAGTTTTATTGTTTTGACTCCAGCACTTTGGATTTAAAATGAAACAGTGACTAAGAGGATAAAGTGTAGACTGTTAGCTTTACTTTGAGGACATTTACATCTATAAACTGTGAACCATGTAGGCATTACAGCCCTTTTTATATATATAGCCCCTCCATTTTAGGAGGCCAAAAGTAAATGCACAACTGGCTGCTCAACTGTGTCTTGCCAGGTATATGTTGTTGCATTGTTAGTTCATGCTAACAAAATATCTAAAGTTGATTCTAGATATGCTATTTGTGTTTGGAGTTTGTTGCAGTATCAGTGCCAATAAATCAGGCCATCATGGGGCTGAAAAATTGGAATAAATTTTCTGAGACATAGGCAAAACAGAATGAAACGTGTGGTACATTATTAAGCTAGAATGCACAGGGGAGCTGAGCAATAACAATACATGTGGAAGATCACTGTTGTGGATGACTGAAGGATGCTTGTACTTATGAATAAAAACCCCATTACAGCTGTTGAAAAGATCAAGAACACTCTCCAGGATTTAGGCATAGAAGTGACAAAGAGTACCATAAATAGAAGATTACAGTTTGCTAAAAACTACATAAAAAACTTGTAGGTTTCTGGAACATGGACAAAAGAGATGAAGATTGACTTGTACCTGATTAATGGGAAGAGGAAAGTGTAGAGAGAGAGAGGAACTGCTCATGATCCAAATCATACCACCTCATCTGTGAAACATGTTGGCGGTAGTATTTTGGCTTGGACATGTATTGCTGCCACTAGAACTCTCTCAGTTGTCTTTATTGATGATATAACTGCTGACAGCATGAGCAGGAGGAATTCTGAAATGTACAGAAACATTTTATGTGCCCAGATCCAGTTCACTATGCCTCAAAACTAATTGCAACAGTACCCCAAACATACTGTTAAAACAACCAAGGATTTTTTCATGGCCAGAAAGTGGAATGTTCCTAACTGGCCAAGTTAATCCTGAACTGAACCCAACTGATCATGCGTTTCACTTTGTTTAGACGAAATCGAAAGGAAAAATGCCTAAAAAAAACAAACAGGAAAACAAATTGCTGCAACACAGGCCTGACAGAACATCACTAGAGAAGATACCCAGCATCTTGCTAGATCTAGAATTCACAGACAACAGTCATCAAATGAAATGGATTTGCAACAAAGTACTAAATATGATGACTTTAAGATTGTTTGTCCAATTAATTTTGGTCCCCTAAAATGGAGAGATGTAATTCCTACACGGTTCATGGTTTATGAATATAAATACCCTCAAATTGAAGTTGACAATCTGTACTTTTATCCTTTTTCGTTGTTTTATTTTAAATCCAGTGTGCTGGAGTACAGAGCCAAAGCAAAAACACTTGTGTCACTGTGCAAATACTTGTGGACTGCACTGTATATGGAGCAAAAAAACAACAGAGCAAGAAGATAACCTAAAACGCACAGTCACTGAGCTAGTGTATTTTACATTTCTTTCTTTTTTTTTTCACTTCCAAACCTCCTCCCCTTTCTTCATCTTTCCCCTTTTTTCTTTCCCCTTAACCCCTTACCTCCCGAGGACGTACATGTCCTGAGCGGATGTCCCAGGTGGACAGAGGACGTACATGTACGTCCCGGAAGTCATTTTGTGTAATGTAAAAAATAGTTTGGCGGGCGTTAAGTGCCGGCTGCGTGCACGCGGCCAGTTACTAAGGGTTTAACTCTCCTTTCTCCTTTTTATCTTTAGCTATTTGTCACAGCGCAATTCTTAAAACCTGAAACTTCAAAAAAATTCACATTTATCATGTCCGTGTGAACAAAAATGTTAAATACTCATTTCTCACATGAATTTTCCTCAGCTTCTTCATCGCACGTTATTTATTTATTAATACCCAGTTCCACCATATTATCCAGTTAAGTTTCAATATATAAAATATATAGATCTAATTATCTAGCTATCTTTTCTATCAATAGTAATTATCAATTTGTCCCTTAACACCTATATATCTTTTTATCCTATTTTGCACCTTATTTATAATACTTCTGAAAATATATTTACTTTAATCCTACAATTCATGGTGGGCTCATAATTTTTTTTTCACGTTTAAGTCTTATGTTTCCTGAATATATAGCCTAGAATTCAACATTTAGAACTGAGTGCCAGATGTAGTATTGCATTTAATCATTAATGTCTCTCCTGCCTCCACTGCCACCCCTTTCATTGTGCCTCTTCTACCCCCCCTTTCATTGTGCCTCTTCTACCCCCACCCCTTTTTGCCCCTCTCCCTCCATATTTTTTTTTTTTTTGCAAGTCTTCTCCCACCCCTTTCTTAGTCATTCTTTTCCCACCACCTTCTTCATCGTTTCTTCCACCCCTCTCTTTTGTGCACCTGCTCCTGATGCTCTCATAACTCTTCTCCCACTGCTCTTCATGTTTCTTCTCCCTTCTCTTGGTCTCTCCTCTTCCTCCATTCTTTGAGCCTCTTCTCCCACCCCTCTCATTTTATCTTTCCTCCCATGCCCTCTTAGTTCTTTTATCTCTGCCCCTGTCTATGTGCCTCTCCTCTCACCCCTCTTCTCTTGTCCATCTTTCATTCTTCCTCTTCTCATGTCCCTCTCTCTTTGTGCCTCATCTCCTGTCCGTCTCTTTGTGCCTCATCACCTGTCCCTCTCTCTTCTTGCCTCTTCTTCATCTCTTTGAGCCTCTTCTACCATCCCTCTCCCTCATGCCTCAACTCCATTCCCTGTCTTTGTGCTTCTTCTCCAGTCCCTTTATTCATTTCTCTTCATTCCCTGTTTTCATGCCACTTCTCCAGTCCCTCCCTTCATGCCACTTCTCCAGTTCCTGTCTGTGCCTCCAGTCCCTGTCTTCATGCCTCTTTTGCTTCTTCTCCAATTCCTGTCTTTGTGAATCTTTAGTCCCTCTGTAAATGCCTCCCTGTCTGTCCCTCTCACCATGCCTCTTTGCCCTCCACTGTTCATGCCACTTTGTTTGCTCATCCCATTGTTGTTCTTGCCCTCTCATTGTACCTCTTCACATTCCCCTCTTATTGTTCCTCTTCCTCTGTCCCAATTGATGCTCCATTTCATTACGTTCTCTCACCCTTCTGTATTCCTTAACTTTCATGCATTCATTCCCTGTGCAACTTGGGGCATGTGATAACCAGTCTGGTGAGACTGAAAATAAGGACATGCATCCATCAAGTTTAGCCTATGTGATAGATCACCCTTGTTGATCCAATGGAAGGCAAAAGAAAAATAATATATTGAAGCTATTTCCAGTTAAGCTTCAAATTGGTAGAAAGAATCCCAGAATCCAAAAATGCAGTCAGATATCTCCCCAAATCAACATCCTGAAACCATGTCATACTGCACACTAGAATAGTGTTCAGGATGTTTTGAAAGCATCTACAGTATTTGCAGACACAGCCTCCAGAGGCAAATAATTCCAAAACCTTTCAGTAAATAAAAAAGTCCTTTATTTTGTTTGTCAAAACTGCCTTTAAAATGACCCCCATGGTTTTTTGCTCAGTTCTTTGAATAAATATTTTCCCACATATTTACTTTTATTGGCCTTATTTGTAAAGTGTAATCATATCCCCCTTAGGCATTTCTTCTCTAATGTAAGAAAATCCAGGTTTGCTAGTCTGTATAACTAAAATCTTCAAACCCTTGAATCGGTCCTATTGCAAGCCTCTGCAGATGCCCAAAACTGTACTCCATATTTTATATGAGGCCTTTCCAAGGATTTATAAAGAAGTAGCATTATATTCCCATCCCGAATGTCAATACCATTTATTTTACATGATAGTACTTTGTTGGCTTTTGCAGCAGCTAATTGACAGTGCACACTGTTGTAGAGTCTATTAGTACTCCAAAAATCTTTTTTTTTGCAAGTATTCCCCAAGTAGTTTTCGTTTAGTGCATATTTAGCATTCGTTTCTGCAACCCAAATGCATAACTTTACATTTATCTGTATTTAAAACTCATCTGCCACTTTTCTATGCATTCACTCAGTTTATCCAAATCTTTCTGTGAGAAAAATATCCTTCTCTGTATGTGTTTCGTGTCCTCAGCAAAGATTGAGACACTACTTTTGATACACACGTCAGTATTATTAAAAAATGAATTCATATGCATTGGGCCCAGTGCTGAGCCCAGAAGAACTCCACTTACAATTTTAGACCAGCTTGAAAAAGTTCCATTTAAACAACTGTTTGCATTCGATCATTTAACCAGTTCTCTGTCCATGCACAGATATCACCTCCCAAGTCAAAGCCTTTTAATATATGTAGTAACTTTTTGCGAGGTTCCATGTCAAAGATGTTTGCAAAATCCAAACATACAGCAATACCCTTGTCCAAGTTACCACTTACCTTTTCATAGAATTCAAGTAAATTAGTTTGACATGATCTGTTCTTCATAAAACCATGCGGACTCTCACTAATCATGTTCTTGGTTGTCACACAGTCAGAATACTATTGGTTAATAATTAATTTAATGATTCCACTATGTAAATCAAACTCACAGGTCTATAATTACCAGATTTATATCGTGCCCAATTTTTCAATAATGGTACTAAATCTGTTCTCTTCCAATGACCGGGTACTGTGCCTGATGTGAGTCAAGAGAAGGATTGCAGAAATGTTGCAGTTGAGAATGCAATGTGATTTCCCCACCACTCCATTTAATATTGCATATCATGATCTACCATATGCACAGATTTTGTGGGTGTTAAGGCCTCTACCTGTCCCAATCGCTCCCATATTGAGGGTGCAGTGGGGAATAGTGAAACAGACTGAGTGCCTGCGCGTATCACACTGCAATTATAATTGTTAATAACAACAGGACAGGCCATAGTGCTAAGCTAGCCTTATTAGTTTCTAGGGAGACTGGGATATGAAGGAAAGAGCAGTCGGGGTCAAGATGGGAAGTTAGGAATTGAAGGGACAGGTTTGAAGAAAGGATATAAATAAAAGTCATGTTTGCAAGCTCTCTTAAGGACACATTGCAAAGATCGATAAGGGGAAAAAGGCAATACAACATAATAAGTGTGAGACAGAAAAATGAGTGTGTGTGCGTGTGGGGGCATGATCTGGTGAGAAAAGGTTATCAGTATGGAATACAAGGGGACTAGGGCACTGATAGATGTTATAATGCCTAATTAAGGGACAGTTTTGGATGGAGGACTTTTAATGCTTTAAGGACCAGATATGTGTGCAATGCTTTAAATGCTTAAAGTTTAGCAGTCTGGTGCATTGGGGAATGGAGCAACAACAAGTGAAGTGTTTGGATAAGTGTTTGGGAAGTGAAGTGTTTGGATAAGCAACGTACGCATGGCTTAAAGGGATAGTAATGTTTCACAATAAAAGCAGCTCCAATTAATCTTCATAGTATTTGGGCCATGGAGAGTGTTATTTCAATACTGTCGGACTTGTAGTTCAGGAGTAATTGAATGATAATGTATCCCCCTCCGCCCCTTTTACTGATGTTACACTGCTCACCTCAGAGCAGCAAGGTGGTGTCCAGGTGGATCACAGAGGGGGACAATCTTCAATTAGCATAAGGGAAAAACCTAAAAAAAACCCATCAGGGGAGGCAGGGTTTTCATTGTTCTTACAGTAAGAAGATTGCCACTTGCTGTGAACTGTCTGGTCTGTGGACCAGATTCCACATCTGAGGGGAGGTGGCTTACACTAGGTAAATGGGGCGGGAGGGGGATACTTTATCATTCAATTACTCTTGAACTACAACTCTGACATTACTGAAATAACACTCTCCATGGCCCAAATACTATGAAACTTCTGTTTTTGTGAAATATTACTATCACTTTAAATTCCATTTTGTTCAATATTACAGTTTGCGCAAATGCAAAATTATGTCATAAAGGATGGATATGCATGAAACCCCCTCACACTTTACTGCAGATGGCCTCCTAAGAGTGTCCTGCTTAGTGGCCCCAAAAACCTGGAGCTACTACTGTTTCATCCTAGTTGACGCACAAGTAGTTACCACACCATTTCAAACACTATGGGTACACCTTAATAGAGTAGGAGTGAGCAACCTGTAGCCCTCCAGCTTTTGTTAACTACATCTACCTAGCAGGCAGTGGGGTGATGGGAATTGTAGTACACAACCTCTGGAGAGCCTTAGGTTGCCCATCCTTGTAAGAGAGTGTAATAAGAAGCAGGGCACTACATTGGTGATGTACCGTGTCATGTTACCAAGACCTCTCTTCTTGGTTCAAAACAAATAACTTTTTAAGCAAATGTCTTTTGTTCTATGTTCTCAGACATTTAAACATTAAAAGGTCTCTGTTGGTCAAAACAATTATATCTAATCCTCATAATAAATTAGCACAATAAAGAGGCACTGCAGAGTGTGTGTGTGTTCCTGTGAAGCCATAATCAAATAAACATGGTCCATAAAAAACAGTGCATAAAAGACACACTGAATAAATCTCCCGCACTGTGAGCAATCACGAAGAAAATGCAACGGAATTTAAGAAAACCATACATGGTATTACTAAAGGAAGTGTATTGCATCTGTGAATCCCCAATAGGAGAGTACGTAAAAATATTGTATGGGTCATAAAATACTAATTACAGCAATCTCCTGTGTGTATACATGCATATCAAGCTTCATATTTGTACTCTATCTTGAACTGAGGTATTTCTGCTCTTGGGGCATCCTGTTCCGGACACAGCTACTGTGTGTTTATCCATTTTTAGATATTACATTCTGCAACCAAAGTGGCCAGAACACTAGGCTAGTTTTGTTGGAAACAATCATCAGTTGTAGTTTCCTTTTGGCTATTTTAATGTCCCGGAGGAGCCCAGCTGCCTTCTTTGGAAAATAAATCTGGAACTGAGAGATCTCATGTGCGGTAACTAGCCCTTGAGGGACCACCTGTGTGTAACTGGTAATTAAAAGTTTGTGTGTGCTCGACAGGTACCTTAAATCAATATAGCTGTGTGTTTGACCATGTGGTACATTTTTGCTTAGCATGTGATAAAGTTAGGGTTCTCTAACAAGGTTCCACCAAAGAGGTGCAAAGGATTCAACACAATGTAGGAAAAAGGTCTGGAATTTTGTAGGACATGGAGTGAAAGCTGGTGGGGTAGGATGAGAACAGGGTGGATCAAGAAGTGGGAGAAGAGAGAGTTTGTTTCTGAAGACTTGTTACTCAACAGCAATACTGGAGTCCATTGTGCAAATCCAGAGAGTTCTCCAGTATGGAGGAACCACTTTACTATAGTAAACATTATTTTGAGGTTGTCTGTAGATGATGATTAATTTTAGTTGGCCAACTCAATATTTTATTATAACGCGCAGAGCTTTCCAAAACACAGAGGTTTCTTCAAGTATTTTATGGAACCTCATAGTGTTTGACAGGTTATGGGCAGAGATGTCAGCATAACCTCAGGGTCTAGAGGGACAAGAGCCTTTGCGAAACGCTTGGTAGATGAAGACTTTAAAGGGGATGTATAGCCTCTATATAAGTTAATTTTTTTTTCTTTTTTAGCGATATTTGGTCAAAATTCCATTTATTAACGCTGCCCTGCACCTACTTCTGCACAGACTGCAGTTACCTGCTCTGTAACAGTAGTCTGTCACTCTGCCTCTGCTCCCCTCCCTCTATCCATCCTCCTCCAATGATGGAGGCTTTCTGTCTGTAAGCTGGAATGGTTTCATTGGCAGAAATCGATATCTAGCCGATGAGACCGCTCCAGCTTACAGGCAGAAAGTCTCCATCATCGGCGGAGGCTGGATACAAGGAGGGGAGCAGAGGCAGAGAGACGGATTGCGGTTACAGAGCTGGTAACTGCAGTCTATGCGGAAGTAGATGCACAGCAGAGTTTATAACTGGAATTTTGACCAAATAACGCTTAAAAAAAATTGAGACACTTTTACTCATATTCAATATATAACCTAACTATTTAGGCTAACTTATATAGAGGAGATACATCCCCTTTAAGGACTAGAGTGTTGAGTAACTCATGGAAAGGCAAAGCACTTCTATCTGATCCCTAAAGGCTTAAAAACAATAGTTTGTTGCATTAGGCATTTTGTATTTAGAAAGCTAGTGACTTAATTTTATAGCATATGCAAATTAAACAAACTATGTAAGCAGTGAATGGGGATGTAATGTAGAACTAAGACAGGAAGTGTCTGCACTGCATGATATAATTATTTTTTACTTCATTTGTGGTTGAAGTTAACCATTTACTTCTTTTGTTTGCTATTTTTACTCTCTTGTTTTCTCCCTTTAAACTAATACCAGAAAATCCTAATGACTTGTGCCTTCAATCAGTCCTGGATGTCATGTCTATGGAGGCAGACATGACCGTTTCTAGCAGGACCTCAGGACACAAACTCTGATACTATACTATAATCTTAATCCTTAAGACCAACGTTCCTCACACCCTTATAAAAAAAAAAAACTGCCAACAACTGTCATGTCTGTCTCCATGGACATGACTTCCAGTACTGACTGAAGATGGTATCTCTTGAATAAAGGCACAAGTACAAAATTCAGAAGGGTCATTAGGATTTTCTGGCCTTAGTTAGTCAAGTGGTATGTTGTTATTAGAAGGTCTTCTCTTTTAAATTAGTTTTTAACTTCCAGAGGGGTTATCCACTAAAGTGTGATAAAGGGATGATAAAGCAGAGATGACTTCTCCGGTGATATCACTTCTCCAGTTCCTATGTTAATCTATATCTATCTGAATGCATAGGCTCCAAAGAATAACATAAGAACTGGAGAAGTGATATCACTGTAGTCATCTCCACTGTATGACCTGTTTATCACACCTTAGTGCATTACCCCTATGAATGTTATTCTTTGGATACCTCTAGAATTCAGGTGGTTTAAAATGCCTATTTAATCAATGGGGATTTTATGTATGCTTTATGGTGCAGTTCATGTGCCCTGATGCTCCAGTACTTCTTAGTTTATCAGTTTCACCCTCTCTCTCTGCCTCCACTGCTCTCCCTCACTCTTGTGCCCCCCCTCCCAAATTCTATTTACATTTTTTCAATACAACACACTGAATCAGTAGTTACAGATGTAGTTTTTTGTGCTTATGTATTGGGGAATGTATTTTAGTCATGGTAACAATAATAACGGTCCGAACACAGAAGGGAGCTCACAAACAGTGTGTACACAGCCCAGTCACTGTGCCTCATTATAAAAGATATACGAGTTTGGCTTTCTTTCCTTACAAATCTTTCCAGAGTGGAAATGCTTTACTGATTAATTTTTAATACAGCTGTTGAGTTGCTCAAAAACGAGCCCTGGTAGAAAGCTTTTCTTTCAATTTTAACCCCAGTGTTTCTGTGTGAGCTAGCTTTGCCTTGCAGACCAACTTTGTTTATACATAAAATTAATGAGGTAACTGTGAATTACAATCTGTTAATCACAGCAAAGGGTTCAAGTGACATCATAAACAAAAACAGAGAACCCTGAGTGCTTTATTATGTCACCTAACCCAGGAGATTTGATTACCTCTGTTTACATTCACGCTTGCATTTATTTTATATAATGCCTGAATTTCTACTGTGACTGACAAGTGGCCTGGCATCTTGAAATCCAGAGTTTTTGCTAAAGAGTTTAGCAACAGCTGCCCAAGGCCCAGTGGGGAAAAATAATGTGTCTCCCTCTTGGAGATCAACTAACAAACAGTGGGGTTCTTTGGGGAAAGCCCTGCCATAAAAATGACCAGGTTTCTGCATTTTATCTAGAGCAGTGGTTCCCAATCCTTTCCTCAATGACCCATAACAGATCATCCCTTTGGCCATGTAATTAAATAACCTCTGCACAAGCAGGGAAATCCTATTGACATGGCCTGCTTCTGGTCCCTGATTAGAGGTTTGGGAATCGCTGAAGTAGAGGAAACAAATATTACCAAGATTATAGTCATTTGAGAACCAGAAAAAATAAATTACAGAGTTAATTAACTGAGCATCTGAAAAGCAACGTGTCTGACATGAAAGTTTCTGATGCATTCTGGCTGGGATACTGTACTTGTGGAACTGTACGCTTGCATACTATACAACAGAATCTATAAAGAAATTCCACTTGTGCATATACAGTTCATTCACAGCCCCCCCCCCCCCCCGTAGGCAAACATTGAGTATGTCTCCTCACACAAAGGTGATAAAAATCTCCCCAGTGACACGTTTTTTTTTTTTTGTTTTTTTGTTTTTTAATTTTATTTTTGAGAAATTTCTGTCTCTTTAGTGCACAGACTTCATAGTATAATACAGGTGACTAGTAGAGTGAACAAGATACCTTTATTGACTTAATGAGTAGCTTTCGCATGCAAGTTTTCAAGACCAAATAGGCATTTTACCTGAGAGATCTAAGTGATTTGAAAACTTTCACTCTAAAACCTCTCACACAATAAATATATCACATAAAAACAATAAATCGATTGCAACTGATCAATCTTTGTGTCTGCATCTCTGGATGACTGCTGCTGGTTATGACTGTCCCATAGCTTTGACTGGACTTAAACTGGCAACCTTAGGATATGGGGTCCTGTCTTCTCCATCATAACAACTAGAGGGAAGTGGTTCTGCAGGCTTTCTGTGGCAGCCTAGTTCCTACTTATTTTGACTATACCTGACCACCTGGAACATTCTCTGTATCTGACAAGTTTCTAATGTCATCTACTTCTTCTAAACATGCTATTTAAACTAGCATCCCTTCCTCCCTTGTCTTGCCTGTTTCCTCATCATTCCTGTTTTGGAGACTTGCTGGTTTTGACCTTGGTTTAGTTCTTGGACTCCTGCTTGACCTCACTCTTCCTAGATGTAAGCCTGGATTTGGAACTGTATTACTTCTGCTTTCCACAGTCCTTAGGACTTGATTGTTACTCAAGAACCATTGCTGTTAGCCCTTTCAAGAATTAGTTTGACTTTGCCTTCACAGCCTCACAAACCTAGGGACTCAATCTCCTGGGGCAAGAGGTTGCTTCTTACAGATACTGCGCCTTTTTTAGTTTTGACATTGACGTCCTGATTTTGTACTTTCCTGTGAACATTATTGTATCCTGCTTGAGTCTGTGTAAACCTTGTTGTTCAACTCATGGGCATACCTGGGAACTTCCAGCTAAGGGCTACCCGGAGGGGAGTCCTCTGTTCACCAGGGGGTGTCAAAAATGACGCTAATCGCGTCAAAAAGGGGCGGGGCTTCACGCGAGCGGGGGGGGGGTGCTTAACCCTTTGAGTTTCAGAGTGGCACGGAATGCATTGCAAAGCAATGCATTCCGTACCACTCTGGCACTCAAAGGGTTACAAATGTCACACGGAAGGCTGGGGACGGAGGAACTCCCCACATCCGGAGGAATGAGCCTCTGCCCCGGAGACCCGGTAAATCTCTGTCAGAACCGGAGTCTCCGGGGCAAATCCGGAGAGTTCCCAGGTATGCTCATGGGGCTAGGAGGTTTTCCCCTTTTGGATGCCTCTCCCAACACCTAGCTTCTGTCTAGCACCAGGCTATGATCTGAATTGTATGATCCTTTTCACGCCTGCTGTTTTGCGACCTTTTAACAGCTTGACTCCAGCATCCTGCATGATTCTGGTTAACGTGGACGTCAGGACCGGGTCCTGTGCAGACACTCACTAAGGTGGGCTCTGTCTTCAGCCTCAGGTTCTTCACTAGTGAGGCTTTGCATGGGTGTCCTCCACCCTACATCTGGACTCCATCCCCGGAATGAGACCTACCTTTAGTTATGGTGGTGTCTCCTGCTTTGTCCACAGCTATTCTCTTACTTAAAGCGCAACTATCACGTGGATATAACTGGCCCCTAATTAATTGTTAGTATATCAGTAATTATTGAATTTGTGTTATAATGTTTATTAAGTGCTGGCAGTATACTAATCCTACTAGATCTATCTGCTGCTTTCGACACTGTTGACCATACACTCCTACACACTGCATACCCTTGGCATCCTTGACACACCTCTAGAATGGATTTCCTCCTATCTCTCTAAACGTACCTTCAGTGTTTCTTTTTCTAACACTTTCTCATCTTCCCTCAACCTCTCAGTAGGTGTACCTCAGGGATCAGTCCTGGGACCACTTCTTTTTTCACTCTACACCTTCTCACTTGGTGACTTCATCTCATCCCTTGGATTTAATTACTATCTGTATGCAGATGACACACTAATCTATCTCTCTGTCCCTGACCTCACTCCAGCTGTGCAGGCTCAAGTCACTCAATGTCTCTAAGCCATTTCATCATGGATGGCCCAGCACCACCTTAAACTTAATATGGCTAAGACAGAGCTGGTTGTGTTTCCTCCTAAAACCCATCCACCAACCCCCTTCTCCATCACAATAGAAAACTGTGCTATACACTCAGTATCCAAAGCACACTGTCTTGGGGTCATACTTGATTCTAAATTAACCTTCTCCCCCCATATCAAAGCTGTTACTAGAACATGTCACTTCTTCCTAAAAAAATATTGCAAAAATACGTCCGTTCCTCTGCATATCAATGGCTAAAACACTATCTCAGGCACTTGTTCTCTCTAGACTTGACTACAGCAACATTCTACTCTCCGGTCTTCCTGCTTCTTATCTCTATCCACTTAAATCTGTTATCAATTCAGCCACAGGAATCACCAAATTTGCTCCCAGATACCTTCCATCTCATCTCCTCAAATCCCTCAATTGGCTACCTATAAAGTATTGTATTTCTTACAAGATTCTCCTCCTCTCCTGTAAGTCACTCTGTTCTTCAGCACCCTCTTATATTTCTGCCCTTATCTCCTGCTTCACCCCTTCCCGTCCCCTACGGTCTTCTCAAGGGTTCTTCCTGTCCTCTCCCTACACAACTCGAGCCATCTTTCGACTACAAGCTTTCTCACTGGCTGCCCTCCCCATCACTATTCGCCAATCATCCACAATCATCACTTTCAAGTGTCTCCTCAAAAGCCACCTACTCAGGGAGGCATCTCAATAGCAATGTCCTCCTTCTGCACACAGACAGTCACAGCAGAATCATTATGTACTTCTTTCACCACACCTTGTACCTGTACTTATAATCCTCATCCCACTGTCTCTGTTTGTCATTATGAATTCAGCTTAGATTGTAAGCTCCTTGGGACAGGGTCCCTTTCCTAGTGTATGATTCCCTTGCTGCACTTTCCCTCACAAATAATGCAATGATTGTACTTATCCTTAATGCACTTAACCCAGTTCTGTCATTTTGTATTATATTATTTCAACTTCTGTTAAACGCTGTGTACATGTATGGCGCTATATAAATAAAGATACATACATACATAAATTCGTATAAGACTTACGTCAACACGACAGCACAGACATCTTGGTGAAGAGGGATCTGTGCGTCTGCGCTGTCCTCCTCTGCCTGTACCATGCGGTACAGTGCAACTCCTCCTTTGGCAAATAACCTAACAATGAGGAGACAGGGACAGACAGCACAGGTGCACAAATCCCTCTTTGCCAAGATTGTGTTGAGGTGAGTGTCATACGAATTTATGATTCCGAATAATGCCGGCACTTAATAAACATTACTGTTATACTAACAATTAATTGGGAGGTATTTATATCTATGTGATAGTTTTGCTTTTAACTACTTTACCACACTTTCCAGTAGAGTAATGCAGAAATTGAAGAGATTTTTCTCACGGGAGTGCATTCTTTCAATTTCTTAACCCTTTGAGTGCCAGAGGGATACAGAACGCATTGCTTTGCAGTGCGTTCCGTACCCCTTTGGCACTCAAAGGGTTAAAGGGGTAAGCAACCTGTATCTCTCCAGCTGTTTGAGACTATTACTCCCATCATCCCCAACCAGCCAACAGTTGTAGTTCTCAACAGTGTGAGAAACAAAGTTTACCTACATCTGCTATAGTTCATATGTTCCCAGGTGTAGGCTTTGTGTGGATCTGTCAAGCTGAGCTTATCCTTCAACTCATTTATTGATAAACTAGTGTAAAAGTTTGTGTACACGGCCCAAGGTCTGGGTGATGTTAACCCTTTGAGTGCCAGAGGGGTACGCAACACATTGCTTTGCAATGCATTGCATACCCCTCTGGCACTCAAAGGGTTAAGAGGCCGGTCCTGCCACTGAAGCAGTCATACACTGTAGAGACTGCCTGAAAGCACAGAATGCTCCCAGCACAGAGCTCCCAGCAGCATGACGGCTTCTGACAAACATCCTAGCAAATTGTTATATAGGCTATCTCAGAGAATTGTTCCCAGTGGGTTCTAGTTCCTAGAGCCTTACTTTATAGTTACAAAGCAGGGAGATTCATTGTTTCTCTCTCTCACACATCTAAATAGAGTGAATTGAATTTGTTTCTCCATACTGTGTACTGTGATTGGCAGACAAGTAGCCAATCACATCTTTGGGTACTCAAAAGACACAAATCTAGGATATTTATGAGTCCCACAAAGAATTTCTCAGGATACTGAGACAAGCTTCCAAAATCCAGGATGGTTTATGGGAAAACTGGGACTTATGGGAGCCCTACAATTAAGTGCAAGAGGGATGTGCAGTGTAATGTGATTTTCAGACATCCAAAGGATTACATTTATATTTTTGCTTTATTTATTTAATTTTGTGGTTATTTTCCTAAAACAAATGTAATTTACCTGCAGTTTATAGCGAATCTGTCCACTGTTCCATTTGTGGGAGCTAAGGGGTTACGTTAGAGCTGCTTTAAAGTGCATATGAGAAACATATACATATTTTAATTCTTTCTACTGCAAAATCAATCTTCGGTATAGGTATTAAAAGCTTTCAGTGTTTTGGTTTGTTGTTTTTTTTTTACATATAAACTTGCCATTTTGGTAGGCATGCTTGTTTTTAATATACTAAACTACCACACAACCCTTTGATATTTGTTCGCTTGTTACTTAAGCCAAGAAACATGTTTGGCAAGAGGAAGGACGCATGCTTTTTAAAAAAAATAATTACTTTCTTTCCCCTTATTTTGGAAACAGATTTTATGGAGAGTTTGTAATAATAAAAAAATACCCAGCAGAAGGGAGAGGGGAAATATCTCCGTCATTCCATGCGTTTTCATGCCTGTGTGAGCGTGCGTCTTATGTGGAACATACTAACATATGGCCGTCAAACTTCTGAAGTCCTGTTTTTCTGTTTGACTCATTTACCAAGATGTAGGTAATCCGGAAGTGCTTGTTCTGTTTTTGTGTTGATTTTGGGTCTGAAAGAATGGAATGTTGAATAAGATGTATGGTTTAGCCTAGAGGGTGATTCGTGGTTAGCAGGATTGCGTGGTGGCATAACTATTCATTGGAGAGTCCTGGGGCAAACAATTTATAGACCACCTTCCACTCCATATTCTCACCTAAGTGCAAGTAGAAGCTACTGGGGCTGATGGTCTTCCTTGGAGGCCAGCCCCATCACACTGTACCCTATGCTTCCCCCTGTAATTAAGCTCCTGGGCTGTTCACAAAAATCCAAATTTGAGCAATTCTAGAGCAAATCAAATGCCTATTGGAAGAAAAGTGCAAATGTTCATTGACATAAATGGAGTTTCACCCTCTGAATGCTAGAAATCAATGTGAATTTTAGGCAGAGTGAATTGGCCACATATTGAAGCAGAAACATGGGACTGCCCACAAGAGGTGGGTGGCTCTGGTACAAATGTGGGCATCTGCTAATTTTTTGTCTTAAAGGGAAAGTAATGGTTAGATATTAAGGTAAGATTGGTTCCTCAACAAACTTTTTCATAAAAAATTATACCTTTTAATAGTCCATAATGTTCTTATTTTATTTTATATTAAAGTTCCCCCCTCCTGCTCCTTTTCCATATGGCTTCCCTCAGATTTGGAATCTGATCAGAGAACCGGACAGATTGCAACGAGGGACAATCTTCTAGCAGTATAAGTGAAAACCCTTCCACCCTTGATGAAGGAGAACAGGTTTTTCCTTATGCTGATAGAAGACTGTCCTCGTCGGGATTCATCCGGACCAGCTTGCTGCTCTGAGGTGAGGCATCATGATGTACGGGAAAAGGGCAGAGGGGGACACTTTAATAGAAAATAAAATTACAGCATTACAAAGGTACACTTCGTTATAAAAATAGTTTGTTGATGAATCGATTTTACCTTAATATCTGAAAATTACAGTGCGAGATTCTCTTGTTGCCTACTGAAACGCTGTATCCTAGTCCGATCAGTTCAACAAGTACCACAGTGCACCGATGCAATCTGGTGTTGGACTGCAGCTCCCATCATAAATATATCAAGGTAACCACTAGCACGTCTGAGCTTCTTCCATTGCTGGATATCCTTGTGCCTACTGCATCCTGAGCCGCATCCACACACTGCAGGCATTGTTGACCTGTCTCATGCTGTTTCCAGCTCTTCTACTTAGCCCCAGCTGTCGTGCTGCATAGTAGGTGCAAGGATATCCAGCAATGTAAGAATCTCAGAAATGCCGGGAGCAGATGACCATAGAGTGCTAGTGGTTCTTTGATATATTTTTGATGGGATAGGGCAGGGGCAGCATGATGGGAGCTGCAGTCCAACAACAGAGCGCACCAGTGCACTGTGGTACTTGTTGGACTGGGATGTGACCTCTCAGTAGGTGACATGAGAATCTCATGCTGTCATGCAGTGCAAGATTCTCATGTCACCATTTTTATTATGGTGACATGGTTATTGTTTCATTTGGTTGCACACTCTTTTGCATGCGACCTTTTAAAAGTAAACCCTCTGTACACAAACCTGAGTGCGACATTTGTCTCCCTCATGTGCAATTTATGAGAAGTGTGCCATTTGTCATCCAAGCCCTCTTCAATGTGCATTCACAAAGAGGTAAATCATGGAATAGAGGGAACGACAGACAATCAGCGGTGACATAAGCCTGCAGAGTATCACCCTTTGGATGCCAAAGACACATACAGCAGTTTGTAAAGGGATGTTCCTTTCTTCTATTTCAAAGACTCAGGGGCAGTTATTTCCTACTCTTGGCACAAGTTCACCTTACTCCTGATATTATGTATGTAGAATGGCCTCACAATTCATTATAGAATAAGGTGAGTACAATAAAGAAAGGGGCAAGAGTTTCAGATGAACTTTTACAGGTATATATATGTATTATGCATATACCATAAATAGTACAGAAATAAAAAATATGATATGATTAATAGCAATATAGTTTTGTATAATTAGTATATCCAGTGTAGCTAGGAGAGTATATTGCAATAATAATCGTATAACATACCATTAGTCCAACATATAGTATTTCTCGCTCTCTTTTTATAAAACTATATGTCACATCTACTTTCTTATATAATCTAAATTATCAGTACACTTTACCATATCTGTTCTCCTGTTTCAGCACACTGTACTACTTTTGATATCTGTGGACATCTTTTGCTTAAATCAGAACACTACCTCTATTGTTTAGCACATTTTTGCACTAGACTAATAGGCTTAAACATGGTTAAAACCCACTTTAAAGGAGCAGTAAACTTTTTTTATGAAAACACATATTTTATAGAGCATTTCCTGTAATGAAACATTACTATCCCTTTAAACTATTGTGTTTTAAATGAAAATAATTGAATTGTCAGTTTTGATATATACAAACAATAACACTGTATATAGAGGGTGAAATTTCCGCTTAATTTTAAGGAACAAATCCACACAGGGATTGATTCGTAGTGGCAACGGGCATATTCTTCTTAAATTAATGTAAATGGGAGTTTATTATCATCATAAAATTTAATACACAGTTGTAAATTATATACATTATTTTAGGTGAAAACAATGTATATATAATATGCACCTTTTCCCCCGTTATGACTCCCCTCCCCCCTCCAGAGTCCTCTGTGATAGCCTCATCCATTCGTAATCCTCTCTCAACACCTTCACTTCCATTTACCCCCTCCGGAGTCTAATCTGACAGCCTGAATTCTTCAAATTGGGCGGCATATTTGCATTTGCCGCCTGCTTCCAGCAATGCCCTGTGAGGATGTCCGGGTCCTGTCAGGGTAATACCTTAGATCTGTGCTTAGATCTCTGTGCATTGGATCTACGCTATTGCCCTCAGAGGGCATTACCACTGGCTTGCAGTGGAAGGTTCTAACAGGGCTTTGCTGGAAGTGGGCGGCAAATGCAAGCATGCCGCCCTTTTTGAAGATGTCAGGCTGTCGAATTGGACTTTGTGAAAGGAAGTGAAGTGTTGAGAGAGGATTGCGGTGGGGTGAGAAGATCACAGAGGAGTCCAGTGAGGGTGAATGGAAGTAAGTGATGGCATTGAGATGAGATAAGCAGGAAAAAAAAAATATCAGTTTTATTTTCTTGTGTATAATATGCACCCCCCACACTTCAATAAGGTGAAGAGGGGCAAAATTGTGCATATTATACCTGAAATTTTACAACAGTGGGGCTTGCTTGTGAAGCTGATAGACTAAGAATTCTGTAATAAACCATTGTCATTACTGAGGAGAAATGAAGCTTACAGTTGATTTAAAGGGGATATTTACCCCCTTCACAACTTTGCCTTAATCTTTTCCTTATCAGTGATAAATAATGAAAAGTGTATCCTTTTAAAAAAAAAAAAAATTTACTCGTTTGGAGAGATTAAAAGATTAAATGTATTCTGTACCTACTTCCAGCAGATAGTGTTGACCGGATCTGTACCGTCTGAGCTTCTATCCAGGCTCCTCCAATGACAGAGGCTGTCTGTCTGTAAGTTGGAGCACTCTCATTGGCCAGAAATCAATCTCTGCCAATGAGATTGCTCCAGCTTAGAGACAAGCAGCCTATGTCAGCGTAGGAGGCTGGATAGAAGCTCAGATCCAGTCAACACTGTCTGCCGGAAGTAGGTACAGAGGTACATTTAATCTTTTAATTTCTCCAAACGAGCAGATTTTTTTAAAAAAAGGATACACTTTCCATTATTTATAATTGATAAGGAAAAGATTTAGGCAAAGTTGTGAAGGGGGTAAACATCCCCTTTAAATTACATTTTTAACCTCTTGAATGTTCTTAGTGCCAAAGGGGTATCCAGCAAAATGCTTTATGTGTCTGATACCTCTCTGGCACTCAAAGGGGTAATGTAAAGTTGAAACACCTGTTAAATGAAAATAAGAACTAATGTCCAAAACCCCTAACCTGGCTTAGTTTTGTAGTTCAGGTAGGGTGGAAACAGGGGAACCATGCTGCTCCCCTACGTTGCCTCTTTTGATCTCCCAGTTGATTCAGTAGTTTGAGCGGGGCATCGGGAGGGGTCCTGCTGCCCTACTACGAGGTCTGAGTTTTTTCTTTTGTAAGTGTATTCCATTTGACTGAGGAGGCAGGGGCTTTCTCAGCCAATCAGAGATTATACTATGCCCTCAGCTATATTCCATTGGTCTCAAAAAGAGGAGTTTTGCATAACTATTTTTTTTTTTTTTTTTGTAATGCCCGAGGGTGTGGCTGACAGTGAACCAGAAACTGTATATTTGTACAAAAATGATCTGCTGCAGATAAGCACTTAGATGGTTTCTGTGCTTTTGTTTCAGTCTGCCTTGTTGAGATTGATAAAATGACACTGTCACATTAGGACATTAGGCACAAATATATAAAGGAACAGTTTTGGAGCCAATCAACCAACCAACTACACCGTAAGAAAGAAATAAAACTTCCAAAAACTGAAATAGAAACCCAATGCATTAGAGATGTCTAGCATTTAGGGGGGTAAAAAAAAGTTTCAACCGTTTGAGTGCCAGACCATTATCCAACACGTTGGATGCCCCTCTGGCACTTGAAGGGTTAAATCTATCTGCATTTTTTTGGAAGGCATATCCCTGAACAAAAGTATCTGCCATGAAGTGTACATGCAGCAGATTTTCTATGTGAGACAGGCAAGAGTACCAAAAACTCATGATCAATGGACAAGACCGCCAGATATGTGAAAGGGTGAGATTTATTTACATCTCCAGCAGATTGGGGTGGAGCTTCTATCAAACGCATGTAGTCGCACTGGTGTATAATACCAATGGAATAATAACTTGTAATTAATTTCCATTAGTTGGGTGGATTTTGAAGACTTAGAAGTATTTCTCCAGATACACTCCCATGTGTCGTATATACTGCCAAGTTATTTTTCCATACTAGAGCGTACTAAGGTTTAACCTCATTGTCTGTGGTTCAAGAAGTTTATACATTTTTCCCAAGGTAGCACCTTTCCCTAGTGGTCTGGTGGCCAACAGAAGTTCAAATTTAGTAAGTGGGCGAGTAAAATATTCTTTGGTTGGTGTAGAAAGTGTTTAATCTGCATATCCTTACAAAACTCTCTGGCAGGGAGTCCATAGCGAGACTGTAGACTCGAAGTGTCGTTGGAATCACATAGGTCCCTAATCTCCATACTCAGTGGTATGGAACACAGTGGAAATGCTTGTGGGGGAGAGAATATTGCGAGCCACCGTCTAAAAATACATTGGAAAGCGTTGAGGGGAGTTGGGACTAGAGAACCAGTTTTGTTGTTAATGGACCAGCAAGTGAACACATTCCTAATTCTGGGGTTGGAAAATTTAATTGCGGCCTAGTTGTTGCTGGAAGGACGGCTATAGGAGGAAGGTCAAAGGAGGATGTGCATGACCTGTTGGTGGCATTTGTATCCCCCCCGTGTAGTTGGTTTGCTCCAGAATTACACCTCTATAACTTGATGGTAAGGCACTTAGTGTCATAGATGGAAGATAAAATCGAAGCAATTCTTGGACAAACCAACTGCACCATATTAAACAAATGGAAATCCCCATTAATCTGAGTTGGGATTTTAACATCCAGAATGCTTAGGAGATTTTGCTAGCATTCAAGGCTCTGAGTCCCATTTAAAGCTCTGGGAATGTTCTCTATGGTGCACTTGGTTTGCCCGAGAATTGCCCCCCCCCCCCTTTTTTTTTAGTACATATGGCCCTTTGTGCTCTCTCGGTGCATTTTTTGTTTTGTTTTTGCTACTCTACAGAACCGTCAAGTGCACAAAAGCTTCACTTGTCCACTTGTGCACCTGTCTGTGAGAAGTAGTGCATCTCCCAGTGCTATGCAATAATAGACTTGTCTCTGATTCCACCGGACCTGCTTGGGGAGCGTTTGATATTTAAGTTGCAGGATTCTGTTTTCTAGCACAAAAAAGAATAAAAAAATGATGTGATTTTTTTCACAGCGAGGTGCAATAAGAGCTCTCTCAGGATTACTTTAAATAGAATAGAAGACTTTGGGTACATAAAGTTGTGTGGCCTTGAATGTGATTTTTATTTGATATATGAGCTGTGACATAGCTATTGCATGACTGAGAAGTGCCTGTAAGCAATGCAGTATGCAGATGGGGCTCTTCTGAATCAAAGCCAGAATGTGCTCATTTAGAGGGTAAAAAACACTCCACGGAACATAAGGAAACATTTCTCTGTTCACTGTAACCCATTTCTTGTCTGGCAGGCCTACAACACACACAGGGCTATGTGCACTAAGAAAAAGAGGTGTGATGTTCGGTCAAACGCTATGCACCATAGGGGAGAAATTACAAATCGTCCAAACTCCCAGTTAAAGGGATAGTTATACTTCAAAATTACTAATCCCTATTTTGTAGCCATTAAAAAAAAGGAATAAAAATGCCCCCAGTGGCATCTCTCAAACTCTTATGGTTTGAGAGATAACCGCTTTCAAAGTCCACCCCCCACACTTTCCCTGACGTCAGCGTTCTAGCTGACAGCAGGGAAATCTGGTCCAAGGACCGTCGGAGGCTCTGCAGCAGAGCCAAGATTGTGTTAATGAAAAAGAAATCCTTCACTTAAAAGGTCTTGTACGTGTGCTTGCAAACCCAGCACATTTAGAAGACCTTTTAAGGGAAGAATTTCTTTTTCATTAATTTGATCTCTGCTCTGCTGCAGAGCCGCCGGCTGAGGATTTCCCTGGTGTTAGCTAGAATGCTGACATCAGACAGGGGCGAACTTTGTAAGCGGTTATCTCTCAAACCATAAGGGTTTGAGAGATGCCACTGGGGGCATTTTTCTTCTTTTTTTAATGGCTACAAAACAGGGATTAGTAATTTTGAAGTATTACTATCCCTTTAAATAGAGCTTTTAACTGATTGAATGCTATAGAGGCCTCCTCTCTACCATTGAGGTGGATAAATACCCCATTTCATAATCAGTAAAAATTTTATTGTGAAAAAATACCTGTCTCTGTGTATATCTCACACTGCTAGGAAATACTTAATTCAAATGTTATTATAGTTCATATTGTAATGAGGTGATAGGGCTGTTACTATCACATTCTATTGAAATATGTAGCACTTTCATACAGTTCAGTAGACAAATTGGCCACCGGCAGGCTTACCCACAACTTGGCCAATTTGTGATTACTAAAATCTCACTTATTTTCTAAGAAATATTATATATGCACATTACAGGGCACTTATTTACTAAGAAATATTATATATGCACATTACAGGGGACATATTTAATTTTATATAGACGAGCGCAGGTTTGTCTTTTTGTCTGTCGACTATCATTCAATTATTTTTGAACTACAACTCAGTATTGAAATAACACTCTCCATGGCCCAAATACTATGAAGATTAATTGGAGCTGCTTTTATTATGAAACATTAATATCCCTTTAACAAACACATTAACATATCTGACACAGTTATCTATCCCACAGGGACTTTCCGTATCATAGGGATCATACTAATTCCCATCCAGGAATATAGTATATATGATTGTGTCATCAGTTATATATGATTGCCTTATTCCCACATGGGTCTGAGGATCCTAACCTCAGTATTATCTGTGTAAATCTGCACAGAACCCCATAGGCTATTGTACAGATCTTCAGCACTACAACTTCTTTGCATTCTGCTGTAGGTCCTGAGAAGTTGCAGCAAACTATGGCCTTAATTTCATTATAGGTGATAACTTTCTCATTGCTTTTATATGTACAATTAGTTACCACCCTCGTTGTTGGATTTTTTTTCTTTAACCCCTTAAGGACCGGGAAAATCTGAGGTGGATTTTACTTAAAGGGATAGTAATACTTAAAATGGAAAAAAAAATGTTGTAGGGTTTATCCCCCTGAGTAAAACAAGAGTACTCCCACTGCTGAAAGGTGTTTTAGTCAAAAGTTATTGCAGCTCAAAGTTGAATTTTTTAGGTGCAATATCACAGTGGCTGTTGCTACACCATCCTATGGAGATTTATGGTCCCGGGACCAGAGCTGTCCATAGGATGGTATAGCAACAGCACCACTGTACAATTTCAGGCCATTGTGATATTGCACCTAAAAAATTCAACTTTGAGCTGTAATAACTGTTGAATAAAATACCTTTCAGCATTGAGAGTAACCTTTTTTTACTCAGGGGGATAAACACTGCAATATATATTTTTTTACATATTAAGTATTACCACCGAGCAATTCTGACCTTTTGACTGTGTCTTTGTTCAACAGTGTTTTCCCTCTAAGGCTTTTAGTCCATCCACATAAATTATATACTGTTTTTGTACACACAAATAGGGCTTTCTTTTGATACAAAATTTACATGGATAACCCACTATTTACTTTATTAAAATTAAGTAAAACAGTAAAAAAATGCCATTTTTATTTTTTCCTCTTGGCATTATTTGGGTGCAATGGGTTACATTTTTATGGAGACTGCATGAAAGGTATGACTGACAAAATGAGCAATTTTAAGTGGGCACTGTTCCCCCTGGGTGAAAATCCCCATGTCCCTCTTTCCGACCCTATTTTCCCACATTTTTTGGCGGTGTGTATAACTCTATTACATGGCTCCACAACAATCACACTGCCATTATTTTTTTTTTGCACTTAAAATATTTATTTTATTAGTACAATTTTATATTTACATATTCTTTTTTAATTTTATTAAAAAAAAGTAGATCTTAGCAGGTCAGAAATGGACCTGCATCCACCCAGTACCAGCATTGAAGGTGTTAATCCACCATCTACTGCATTGTTTTATTTCTGTATGTGTCTGCTTCTCTCTCCCTTACTTTAATAGTAAGGAAGAGAGAGAGACAGAGGAGACACAAAGGCAGTGTGCTTGACACACCGCCTTATTCACTCAAAATGTCGGTACATGTGATCGCTTCTGAAGCGATCACATGAACCGGCAGAAGTGACAAGCTCTTTGACTGAACGCTCCTGTCCCGGAGTGCTCAGTCTCAGCCTGTAATGAATGATAGCAGCGTGCACGGAGGCGGGATGCTATCATTTAACTCATGACGTGTCAGGAACATCATGGGTCCTTAAGGGAAGTTTACCCATGATTGTCCTGGCACGTCATAGGTCGTTAAGGGGTTAAAACAGAACTTTCACAACATTAACATAGGGCTTCTAATGATTAGGGCTTGCCTTAAGGCACAAAGGGGAAGGACAGCAAAGACTCAGAGATGCCGGCTCTGCAAGATGTCTGCGCTGTTCCCCGGTGCCTTCCTGCATGAAAGGTTATATTTTTTGTTAAAGGAGCAATATATCGCGAATGTAATAATAATTTGAAGAGCTATGTTATTGTAGTGAAAGTTCCTATTTAATACCTCCTTTCCCTCTTTCTTTTAAATCATATTTTTTTTTTTTAACCTTAGTTTGGATGTATACATTGTTTTGAGAAAATCTTGGAATTTTAGGGATGTAGGGAGCTTTTTTTCTTATAAACTTGTTTTTAAAATATAATCTGTTACTTCAGATATTAAAAGTTGTCACCAAATACCAAACTGCTCATATATTTGCAATTATCAGTAAATATTTTGGAGCATTAATGCATTGTTTATGGTATTAGGCAGCAAGATTCATCTCCCTGTGACTTATTCTGAAATTATCATACGTCTAGCCTGACTTCTGTGACACAGTAATACCAAACTAACTCTTGTGAACATAACATTCAGCCTAATTCACACAGGGTATTGGAATGTGATACCAATTCTGTCACAGTCCAATACCTGTTTATTTACTCGCGATTCACTGCATCTCCCAAGGGATCCCATTTCAGGGAGGAGTGACTAATGGCTAGTCCATGCAGTTTGTGTCTGTCAACTGTGATTGGCTGACACCAACAAAGTTCACCTAGGCATTGGAGATTGTGATGAGCATCACAACCTTGACTGTCATCCATGTGAATGATCTGCATAATGTCAGCATTCAGTATTGAATGCAGGCGAGATGCAGCAAGCTACATTTGGCTTGTGTTCATACCAGGGGATACCCATCCATGTAACAGCCAACTTTTTTATGTCCTGCTCAGGTGGCATTGTGCAGATATCAGCATTGCAGCAGAGTTACTCCTATGAGCTAAGTTTTAGAATGAATCCCTTAGTGACCAGCTGTCCGCTTTGATTGTTGTTGACGCGTGGGCACACGTGACATGTACTGGCACGCAGAACTAGGTCTTAGATTGGTCAGTTTTAGACCTCATTTGTGTTTACAGCAATTCCGTAGGAACTCTGTAAGCACAAAGTACGTGACGTGCCAGGACAGTCACAGTCCTTAATGGAAAAACAAACAAAACTGTGACTATCTTGTTGTTAAGGTGTTAAAAGGACAGCCATTTTCTATATTCTTTCCTGTAAAGCCCCTTTCAAATGGGCAACACCAGTGCAGCAATTCTGCATTATGTCACCTATTGTGAGAGGTCCTATGCTGGGCTTTGATGCCTTCCACACAGGCGACTATCGCCTTGTGTGAGTGCACCAAAATCTAGCCTACCAGACCTTTACTGCTTTCGCACAGAAACAGAGTAAAGTTGCAATAAGGGAGGCCTGCCAGGTATCCTACATAACCACCTGCAGACCTTTCACATGAGTATTGTTGAAGGTTGCAGTGCTTATCTCAACCTCCAATGAATGGCTGAACTACATAGATGCCAGCCAATAATATTGTCTGGTGCTCACTTGGCCAGCTGCCAGATACACCCCTGGGTGGTGGAATGCAAGAGAAGGTGAACGAAACATGGACAACAGAGCTGTTTCAGGGGGCTATACCACTTTTGGCCCCCATTTCAAAGAGCCCAAAAGATTCTACCAAGTTACTGCAGATTAGTGGGATAGCTCATTCTCTGTATGGGTTAAACATTATAAACCTATTGTTAGTGTTTACCATGTATTGAGTTAATTACGACAAGTAGATGCAAGAGATAGTGTTTCCTACCGAAATGAAAGAACATCTCAGAAATTACAAACAGTTGTATAGTTTCCAAACAAGTAATATAGGACACATTTCAAGAACAGCAGAAATGATTTAATTTCATTAACTGTGGTCTAATATATTGTGCATCTCTTTCTCTGTAAACCACAGCGGCATTTATTGGCTATCACTTCAAAGTACTACTGTTTTTGTCTGCTTTCAATGGCCAAATGTGTCATAAAAAGATGCATTCTTTGAATCCTGGAAAAGAAATCTAGATGATTTTGTCTTTAAAGGAATAGTATCCCTTTTTTCTGACTTGACATGTTCTGCAAGCTCATAATATATAAATTCCAATTGCCTATACTTTTTATAGTTTCTTTTTCTCATCTACACTTTTATGTCCCTGAAAGGGTGCTGTCTGTGTGTGTGTGTGTGTATATATATATATATATATATATATATATATATATATATATATATATATATATATATATAAATGTATTATTTATTTATTTATTTTTCCAAAAAGCATTCTGTGTGGGACTTTGAAGGCAAATAAAGTGCAACGATGTTAAAAAAAAAAAAAAACACTGTACAGCATGCAGCTCAATCAATGCTACAGGGAGATGTGCAACATTACTATCTTCTTCCTCTGGCAAAGAGAGAAATGTAGTGAACTCACTGTCACAGACATGAGTGTAAAAGAAACAATAAGTAAAAAGAAAATATATATAATAGAAATTATTGACAATCTAAGTTTGTATATTATGTACTTGTAAAGTCAAAATAAAAGCTTATACTTTTAATGATAAATCTACCATTTTAGGTATTGATATAAGCAAGCAAAAAATCCTTCTTTGTTTTAACAACCTAATGATAAAAATAAACTGACCTGTTAACAGCATTATTAATAAACTTTTAAATGTTAGAGTGGAGTGCGCTCATACAGTAGTGGCCAAAATGATGCAAGTATTGATCTTCACAAAATGTTCTTAGATATTAATATCAGATGTTACTATGATATACTGCAGTATAATTACAAGCATTTCATAAGTGTCAAAGGCTTTTATTGACAATTACATTAAGTTTATGCAAAGAGCCAATATTTGCAGTGTTGACCCTTCTTTTTCAAGACCTCTGCAATCCGCCCTGGCATGTTGTCAATTAACTTCCACTTAGTTATCACTTTTGCCTTATGGCCAGGTGCTCCATCATGCTGGAAAAGGCATTGTTCATCACCAAACTGTTCTTGGATGGTTGGGAGACGTTGCTCTTGAAGGATGTGTTGGTACCATTCTTTATTCATGGCTGTGTTCTTAGGCAAAATTGTGAGTGAGCCCACTCCCTTTGCTGAGAAGCAACCCCACACATGAATGGTCTCAGGATGCTTTATTGTTGGCATGACACAGGACTGATGGTAGTGCTCACTTTGTCTAATCCGGATAATCCTTTTTGCGGATGCCCCAAACAATCGGAAAGGGGATTAATCAGAGTAAATTACTTTACCCCAGTCCTCAGCAGTCCAGTCCCTGTATCTTTTGCAGAATATCAGTCTGTCCTTGATGTTTTCCCTGGAGAGAAGTTGCTTGTTTGCTGCCTTTCTTGACACCAGGCCATCCTCCAAAAGTCTTCGCCTCACTGTGCGTGCAGATGCACTCACACCTGTCTGCTGCCATTCCTGAGCAAGCTCTGCACCGGTGGTGCCCCGATATTGCAGCTGAATCAACTTTAGGAGATGGTCCTGGCGCTTGCTGGACTTTCTTGGGTGCCCTGATGCATTCTTCACAACAATTGAACCTCTCTCCTTGAACTTCTTGATGATTCGATAAATGGTTGATTTAGGTTCAATCTTACTAGCAGCATTATCCTTGCCTGTGATGCCCTTTTTGTGCAAAGCAATGATGACAGCATGTATTTCCTTGCAGGTTAAAAGAGGAAGAACAATGATTTCAAGCATCATCCTCCTTTTAACCCCTTAAGGACCAGGGGCATTTTTTTTTTTTTTGTTTAATAGCAAATCTGATTCCGGACTCCCCGAACGGCGTGCATCGGGGAGCCTGGAATTCCATGACGGTCCAGGACCGTTATTGGTCCTTAAGGGTATAACAACCCATGACGGTCCAGGACTATCATGGGTCCTTAAGGGGTTAAAGTCTCCGGTCTTTTTTTCTAACTCAATCAGCATAACAGAGTGATCTCCAGCTTTGTCCACATCAACACTCTCACCTGTGTTAATGAGAGAATCACTGACATGATGTCAGCTGGTCCTTTTGGGGCAGGGCTGAAATGCAGTGGAAATGTTTTTTTGGGATTAAAGGGATAGTAATGTTTCACAAAAACATCAGCTCCAATTAATCTTAATAATATTTGAGCCGTAGAGGGTGCTATTTCAATACTGTCAGAGTTGTAGTTCAAGAGTAATTGAACGAAAAAGAATCCCCCTCCCACCCCTTTTACCTAGTGTAACACTGCTCACCTCAGATCTGGAATCTGGTTGCTTGACCAAACAGCAAGGGACAATCTTCTTACTGTGTGAACAATGAAAACCCTGCCCCCCTTGACAGTTTTTCAGCTTTTTTCCCTTATCTTAATTGAAGATTGTCCCTCTCTGCAATCCATCTGGACACCACCTTGTTGTTCTGAGCTGTGTAGTGTTACATCAGTAAAAGGGGCGGCAGGTTGATATTTTATCATTCAATTACTCTTGTACTAAAACTCTGACAGAACTGAAATAACACTCTCCAAGGCCCAAATACTATGATGATTAATTAGAGCTGCTTTTATTATGAAACATTACTATCCCTTTAAGTTCAAATTGCCATCATCTAAACTGAGGCAGCAGACTTTGTGAAAATTAATATCTGTGTCGTTCTCAAAACTTTTGGCCATTACTGTACATTGTTCACCCTCTGTGGCACTCAGCGGGTAAGCTGCTTTCTGCAGTGCTAGCTTTGATTTCATGGAAATTAGATCAGTTAGAATAGAACAGGGATGGACAACATGATGCCCTCCAGCTGCTGCCAGACTACAACTCCAGTGATGGGAGATGTAGTGTAGCAGCATCTGGCAGCCCACCAATGGAATAAAGAGTTGGGTGTAACCAAGATTGATTTTGTACCCTGTTTGTCTCCCCCATGTAGACAAACTTGTTTTTGAAGTAAAATTCATAGTTAAAAATGAACGGGGGTTATATGTATATATACACATAAATATGTCATGCTAGCATCTGCCAAAAGTCTGTTTTTGAGTGTAAAAATCTTTTGTTTCCTAAGATTTTTTATTTTTTTCAGGGAGGTCATTCCTGTTATTTTCAGGGCTCCCTGACCCCCATAAATCAGCAATCTTAATAGGTGCATCAGAAGTAATAGTTCTTTGTTGTGTGTAAAAATGGCCTGAGCTAAAGTCACACCCTTTCTGAATACAAGCATGTGTACTAATTACAATAAATGATCTGCAGTTGCTCTTCTCTCAAAGAAAATAAACTATAGTCCTCACGCCTGCGCTGTCAGTCCCAGCCAGGTCTAGGAGGCGTTGCTAGGAGCCGGCCGGCTCCAAAAGGGACTTACAGCTCAGGCACTGACGTCACTATGACAATATGTCCGTGCTCCATCCTGCTGTCAGTCTTGGAAGAATAGCGATTTCTCTTTAATCGGGTAATAATTCTGGCAACAAGCGCTACTGAGCAGCTAGTCACCAGATGGGCAATGTTATTATTGGGTGGTAGTTCTGCTTTAATACCTCTGCATGTCTATTCCCAATTGTACAGCGATGCAGAATTAGCTGGCGCTATAGAAATAAAAAAAATAATAATAATATTAAGGCCCAGAAGAAACTGTGTATGCAATGTTTGCAGCTCATTCTGTGAGGTAGGTGTAAGGGGCTTGATGGCATTACAGTCTTAATGATGGAAGAGTGTACGTGCCTGCATACTGTACTGCAGTCATACACTGTAGTGCATACTCTAAAGTAAAGTCATTGGCGATGGAGGCTAACACCATTGGACCTGCTCTGGAAGATTTATACATTCACTCCTTGTCTCTTTAAGTAAGAAAAATATTTTGTGTTCATGTGACGCCATCACCTTTGTGAGGCCTTTGGAGATTGATGATATTGCCTCAGCTGCCTTGGCACACACAGCATTTCCACAAATTTCTCTTGCCGGTAATTTTAACATTGCTTTTTTTGGGGCTGATGTATCAAATATGAAATAATGATATTTAGGTAAATTGGGTCATATTGTAATGATATTTTTCCTAACTCTAACATTAACACTTGTAAGAAAGGCCTAATTGTGAACATGCGGTAAGGAAGAGATCTTGGCTCATGCTGGCAACAGATTTGCCATATCCATATAATTCTACCGGGTCTTGTAATATGGAGTTGGCTTTCCTAACACAGCAGGTGTTAAACGTGCTCTCTGCTGTCTAATAAAAATTACGTAGGTGGATTAAGTTGCTGATTTCATATTTTGCCATTCTTGCTAACCATCACCTGGAAACAAATGTTTTCTCTTTTTTAACTCTTTTGAGTATCTAAAGGATGTCCAACATATTGAGAAGCAATGCACTGGGCACTTGTCTCACACTCAGAAGGCTAATAACACTTTACATATCTCAAGGTGCCGTGTATTAATATGCACCTTTCCTAGGTATCCAAGGCGTTACCTTAGTATACTGCACCAGAAGGATGTGTACATGTTGCACCACCCCTTCACATCACTTCATCTGTGTCTGCATATAAAATTAGCACAGTCAGCTTTTCTGAGGACTAAAGAAATCGGTGCATTTTCAGAGGATTAGAAAATGGGCAGACTAGATTGGCAAGTTAGTTCTTATCTGCTAACTAATTATATTTATAGGTTTGTATTTCTCCATCAGGTGACAAATCCAATATAATGTAGCTTCCTCATGTTAAAGCAGTGACCTTAAACCAAAAAATATATATATAGATATATAAAATGGCTTTCCTTTCTGAGTAAAATGAGTACTTTCACTGCTGGGAGATTTGTCTTTCAAAAGCTAGTATAGTCCAAACTTGCTTTTGTGTTGCACACTCGTCTGGTTCTTGAAGGGTTTTTTTTTTTTTTTTTTTTTTATAAACTGTAGTTATAGCTTGGGTGTTGCTTTATACGTTATTGTGAAGAAGTGTTGTAGTTTAAAGTAGAGAGCATTAGCTGAAGGGTCTCAAGCCCCAGGTCTCAGCACTAAGTCTCCGCACCAATTCTTTGTTTCCGTCCCTGGATACTTAATGGTGTAATGCCCTGCTGATCTCCATAACAGTAGTGGTGTATCTGGGATGTGGTGATGCATTATGGAGGCCCAATCCCTGGACTTTAAGGAATATTACATCTCCTAGGAATAAATATTCTGTGAAATCTATTTGGCAATCTAATTGGGAAATAGGCAGAACTTTATCAAGCAGTGTATGACTCAGTGCTCAAAGAAATTAGAGCTATTCATCAATGAGAAAAGACAGAAAAAGAAGACGCGCTCCTAGTGTAATATCGTCAAATAAAATCAAACCACCAATACTCTCCCCGGTAGAAAATCTACTCACAAGTGGAATGTTCAGTGTAACACATATATGTTCACTGAAATTCATACTGGAGGGTTTTTTCAGTGCCCCAACTACAGCATGAGTGGTAATCCACTGGAACACTTTCAAGCAGGCAGCTCCCTCTACACAGCCATCAGGAAGCAAAACTTGTGGAAAAACACAAGGAAAAAGGCGCCCAATAGTGCTTTTCATATGGATAAAGTTTACAATACTTGAAAATAATGCTTCAAATATTTACTTTCACAATATATTTGTTCTCCCACAGTAATAAAATAATTCATTCATGCGGCATGCATGACATAATGTTTAATAAACTTGATGGGAGAGGTAATTTTTAAAATTGAATGTTCACCTTCTCACCAACCAATGAGCGAATTGGAAGGGATGTTTAAATGTTTGCTGTGCTGTTTTATCTTTGATCTTCTGTGTATGTCAGCCATCAGATTCTGAAGAAGCAGTGTACACTGTTAAATGTACTGTATGACCTTTTAGCTGGTATTGTACATTATCATTGTTTATAGTATTATATAGTATACATTTTTATGTATTAAATATTTTACAAGAGGACTTGAAGCAGCACTATGTTTTTTCCAGTATCATCATCTGGCCACCTGAGCATAAGACAGGTTTGTTCTCTCTGCAAGCCTAGTTTGTTGGGAGAAGGAATATGCCTTACATTGTTGTTATGGGTTACATAACAAGAAGAATATGATACAAAATACATGACAACGACTACAGAGTAGAATAACCACAGTTCAAGTACATGACAACGTTGCATTGTATCAGTGATTCGAAAAACTTCCCGGTTTGGTCATCGGCTCTCACTCAGAGCCACTCCGTTACGTGTTGCACTCTTACTAAACGTGTGAAGCGAATGTAAATCTTGTGACTACACGGAGACAATTGATATATGTATTTGACACTTTCTCAGTCCAAGGATTGGTTGCCTCAGCAAGGCTGTCCAGATATTTAGCCAGAATTCTTCTGGTTTCAGGAGTACCCGCAAGACGCCTTTTATTCTTTGCTCAAATCTATTGTGTGATAGTTCAGTGCCACCAAATATGAGCAACATCCCTTCTCTCCCCATCCTATATAATAATTTGCTAGGATGTTTGTCAGAAGCCATCATGCGCAGTAGAGACGGCTGAATGCGCTGCAGTCATGCGCAGCAGAGACTGCCCACGACGCAGCTGATACAGGGCCGGATTTACATCTCAGGAGCCTGTAGGCACAGAAATCTGAAGCGCCCCCCCATTGGCCATCTCCACTGGACACCTCCACAATGCTCCTAATGTCCACATTACCCCCATCATCTCCATATTGCCCTTACATTGCCCCATCAACTCCAACTTGCCTCCCATCAGCTCCATGTTACCCTCACATTGCCCTCCATCAGCTCCACATTGCCCCCACCATCTCCAAATTGCCCCCCATCAGCTCCAAATTGCCCCCACCATCTCCATGTTGCCCTCACAATGCCCCCCTTCGGCTCCAACTTGCCCCCACCATCTCCATGTTGCCCTCACATTGCCTGCCTCCCTCCCATTGTCCGTTTCCTACCTCCCTGGCAGGAGATCTGCAACTGAACTATAGCTATGCTATTGATACCACAGAACTTACAATTCTGTGACTACCAATGGGTAGTCATAGAATTGTAAGCGCTGTGGTATCACTAGTGTAGCTATAGTTCAGCTGGGCAAGAGAGAGGACAAAAAGGTGGAGAGATAATGGAAGGGGGGGAGAAAGTGGAAAGATTGGAGACAAAAGGCAAGTGAAAGGGCAGGGAAGTCGAAGGGGTAGAAGTAAGGAATGTGGAAGGGCAAAATGGGGGAAGAAAATAAATGGAGAGATTTAAGAAGGAAGAATGTGGAGGTATGAAGGAAGAAGCTGGAGGGGGAGGAAGAAGAAGTAATGGAGGAATGGATAGAAGAAGCTGGACCGAGGGAGGAAGAAGATGGAGGGGGAGAAAGAAGAAGTAATGGAGGAAGGGATAGAAGTAGCTGGACCGAGGGAGGAAGAAGATGGAGGGAGGGGGGAAGAAGCTGGAAGACAAAAGAAGCTGGGGGGAGGGAAGGGTGAAAGAAGGAGGGAAGAAGTTGTAGGAAAAAGCTGAAGGGAAAGGGGGTGGAAGACTCTGGAGGAAGGAAGAAAATGGAAAGGGGGATAAACATGCAATGTTCATCCATGTTCAATATGAGGGGTCAGTGGGGTCACATCACAACTGACTGCTCTGTAGTGTCTTTCGTCCTTTCTGGTCTTTCTCTCTTCTAAAACAAAAACAAGGAGTTGGAAAGCACATACAGGGAGAGAGAGATAGATGTCTCTGAGTGCAGCATGGTTGCAAAAACTAGACAGACGGTAATTTATTATCAGACAGACAATATAAGTAATAATATTAATCCTATCATAAATAAAAAATATACTAGCTTATACCTAAAAAATTAGGATGCTAACAAATAGAGTTCTTAGGAGATAGAGATGCAAGTTAAGTGAATGGTAAAATAAACAATCCAAAGATAACTAAGCTAGCAAAGTGTAAGCACAATAAAATAGAATAAAAGTTGGTATGTGTGTTCCCTTACTTGAGTCCAGCACAGGAATTAATGTATAAACTAAAGGGAATAGTACTCTCAAAAATGGGAACGCTGCTCTGCAGAGTGTCTCTCAGCTGGATGTTGTGAGAGCTAGGTATCTGTATGGGGTTCCGCTTGTCCTGTTGCGAGTATCTGTCCTTCCCTGAATGAGAGGGGAAAAGTATATTGCCTGTATTCCTCAGTTCATAGCAAATGTTTCCTTTCCTCAAAGTGTGGCATAACACAGTACATTGCCAAGAACTCCTCAGTTCACAGTACTGTGAATTAACCCTTTCAGTGCCAGAGGGGTACGGAACGCGTTGCTTTGCAATGCGTTCCGTACCCCTCTGGCACTCAAAAGGTTAAGACATACCCGGCAAAATACTTTGTTTTGCCACACTTTGAGGAAAAGACAAGGTGCTCTCATTCAATCCATTGACTTGACAACAGGAATCCCATGCAGACGCTGTGGTCTCATAACATCAGCTGAGAGACACTCTCAGACCAACACTGACCATCCCTGTCACAAGCAAATAGCGCTGGTAGCACTTCCACTATCCTCCTCTCCGCTAAGCAGACTCTCCCCCTTCAATGAACAAGTATATTTCTACCTCACGCCTGAACTCTTTCACGTGCAACAGATTCTCCCCAGCAAGGACGAGACGTTCTCTCTCAACCTCTCTCTCTCCCCCCACAATTTGAGACAACTCACAGTCCCAAAAGCACTTTATTTGGACTTATAGTATCTTATTCGTGTGTGGCTAGTCTACTGAGACGTTTGATTCGATTCTTGCTACTGCTGCTCCCGTTCCTCAAAAGCATAGCAGAGCGCCAGAGGAATGGAGCAGGTTTTTTTTTTCTATTGGGGAGGGGCGGAGAGCGTACCCATGCATGCTTCCTGTGTGAAAGACAGCATGCACTCAGTCTGTCACACCAGACGCGTCCCAGGACTGTAGACATGCGTGCAGAGGGAAAAAGTAGCAGGAACAAATGGCTGAGCTTGGGCCAGCGGGCCCCCCTGAGTCACCTTGCCCATGATCCGGCTCTGGCTGGCGCAGCCAGCGAGGTGGCTATTTTTTTTTTTTTTTTAAAGAATAATAAAAAAAAAAAAATCCATTGGCAGGCGCCCCTCAGTGGCGTGCGCCTGTAGGCAGGTGCGTACTTTGCCTTATGGCAAATCCGGCCCTGAGCTGATACAGAGCGGGGCGATCTGAATTCAGACCAGAGTCCTCTCTGCGTACCTTCCTGGGACCACAGAGACCAGAGAAGATCCGGCCACCAGCCGAGGTTGCTGGGTGGCACTGTGACCCGTGTACACGGGCTTTTCAACTAGTATTTATATATATCTATACATATGTAAAATGGGTGCCTGGAATCTTATGGTTGAGAAGGTATTAGAGACTTCTCTATCATTTAATGAGTTAGAAGCCCAATTTAAACTGATGGGGATTTTAATTTGGTGTATATTGTACAGTTGGTTTACCCCAAAATTGTTCTAGATCTTGTTAGGACTTTTAAGCGAAAAAGTTTTAAGATTTTCCCTGCTATAACATAGGTACTCTCACTACTAGGAAATTACGGATCGAACTTGTCCACTTCACCCCTATTAAACTGCAGCTGACTATTATGGTCGCTAGGGGAGATTTTTCTGTCACTTACTATGGTGAACCATTGTTAGTAACTTGAACACTTTCATATAACTTTCTAAAAAGAAAAAATTCTTCTTTGGTCACTTGTTGGTACTGTAGTTTAAAAAATATAAGTTTGAGCTGTAGTAACATTTGAATGAAAAAAATCTCCCAGCAGTTTCAGGACCTTTGGGAGCAAACTCGTTTTTTCATAAGAAAAATTGCTGCTTCTTTGAATCAGTTTATAAGAGCGTGAACACTTGCTAGCAGATGAATGGCTAAAGACAAGGAAGAAATGGGAAAGAGTGCAACATGTACAATGAAAGTTGATATAGCTCCATTCACCGGCGCACACACACATTTGTATAATCCTTATCCAGACACAAATGATGAAAACCTTTGAAGGCGCAGCAGTGGCTAGAATTCAGATTTTAGTACTTTATCATTCTTACGCATTTTATGACCACTTTTTAAGGGTTGCACATTTGGTATGCATTATATCATCTTTTTTCATATTAAAATGTGCAAATTCATGTTACAGACTCATTTTTGTGATGCAGATGTGCAAGCATCAATAGGTACTGGTAAATGGTGCACATTATGCATGCCTTATTGGGAGAATTACGGTTAACAAGAAATGCATGAATAAGAGTACAGTGTAAAATGGGCTCTTGACTAGGTTAGGAACATTTTGATGCTAGTTAATTAAATTCTTCTCCACTCCCCATTATCCAGATATGTTGTAGAAAATGAGCACCTTGCTAAGTGATCAGAATATCTGAGTAGATGCGCAAATGCCATGGACATCTAATTAGGTGCATAGTATACAACAAGCACTTGATTAGATGCACGGAATACAATGAGCACCTGTTTAGGTAAAGAATAGAATGGGTGTCTGATTAGGTGCATAGAATATAATTTAAATATACAGAAAACAATGGGCAATGCATTAGATTCATATAATAAATGGGTGCCTAAACAGTTATATATAATACAGTGGGTGTCTGCTTAAGTGCACTTGAATACGCCTATAATATAATTTAGCTTGTTTTGTGAATTTTCTCAGTTCTACAACTTGCTGTGAAAAAAGCACAAAAATATTTGGGTGGCTATAAAAATCACTTAAGACCCATAGATGCATTGCGAAAAGCAATGTGTTGGAGACATCGCTAGTATCTGGAGGGATAAAAAGTGCTCTGACAAGAAGTGTGAGCCAACCCACACCCGACAATATTAGGCACCCAACAACGGCTAAACACACATGCAAATATGATGTAATTTCTTGTTCTAGCCATTCACATATTTGATTAGTTTGTACTTTCTCATTTAGCAAGTACAAGGATATGCCAAATTATGGTATTTCCGTATGCCATATGGTATCATGATTAGTGCACAGTGCATCTTTCATTTGGTCACAGGAAATATACCAGCACAATACAAAGTCATGTGCATTTCAGAAACCACTTTTACACTAAAATATTTGAGAATGAAAAAATATATATTATATGGTTCTTAACTTCAAAGGGCATGTTAATCAGCAGATGAAAAGAACAAACAGCTGTTACTGGGTTTTGTCTCAAACTGTTGGTAGGACACTGTGGTCTGTATTGTGTTTCTGATTCAAAATCAGAAATGTCAGCAAACGTGCAAATGTGCATAGGACAGGGTTTTAGAGAAGAACACATAGAGAGTCCATGGAGGCACTGGGAGGCAGGCAGTATTGTGCAGATGTTAGAGTGGAACTTGGTGCTGTGTGATGGCACTTTATATTATTACATGCTTCTCCTCTTAATGCAGAATTTAGTTTTGTTTACATAATGAGTCTAAAGGTTCTGTATTGTTTGTAATGAACATACAAGGAAGGCCACAGTCTGGGGGAGGGGGAATGTATGTAATCTATAAATCAATGTGTCGCTAATTCAGAAATAGATTACAAATGCAATTGTGGACTCTTGAGCTTAGTTCAGTGATTCTCCATTCCAGTCCTCAGGACACACCAACAGGTCAGATTTTAAGGATGTCCCCAAGTAAGTACAGGTAATGAAACCAAAATGACTGAGCTATTGAATACTCATCTGCGAACAAGTAAGGTTGTACTGAAAATGTGACCTGTTGGTGTATTCCAAGTGCTAACACTGAGAAACAGTGCCGGAGGCATGTGACGCACCGATGCTTAAACCATAGTAACAGAAATGTATCTTAACACCTTAAGGACTATGGAGGTACATGAACGTCATGGGGAAAACATGTGTTAACGACCCATAAAGTATATGTGCGTCATGGAATTCAGGGGTCCCTGTGTGGCTGCACGATGTTCGGGGACCTCTGATTCCGATTCAATAAAAAAAAATAATAATAATAATAATAAAACCCTGTGGCTTTTCAGTTAAAGGGACAGTAATATTTCATAATAAAAGCAGCTCCAATTAATCTTCTTAGTATTTGGGCCATGGAGACTTATTTCAGTACTGTCAGAGTTGTAGTTGAAGAGTAATTGAGTGATAAAATATCCCTCTCCCGCCCCTTTTACTGATGTAACACTACTCCCCTCAGAGCAGCAGGGTGGTGTCCAAGTGGAGAGAGACAATCTTCAATTAACATAAGGGAAAAACCTGTCAATGGGGGCAGGGCTTTCATTGTTCTCACAGTAAGAAGATTATCCCTTGCTGTGAGCTGTCTGGTCTGTGGACCAGATTCCACATCTGAGGAGAGGTGGCTTACACTAGGGAAAAGGGGCTGCAGGGGGAAACTTTATCATTCAATTACTCTTGAACTACAACTCTGACAGTATTGAAATAACACACCATATGGCTCAAATACCATGAAGATCAGTTGGAGCTGCTGTTTTTGTGAAACATTTCTATCCCTTTAAGAAGCAGAGGCAAAATAGAGAACATCGAAAAAGATTTGTTACCTAAAATTAAAAACAGCCTGAGGTAATCTTCTTCACAATAAACTACTAAACAGTTTACTTTTTTTTTTAGTAACACATTGTGAATTGTACATTTCTCAATCTCAAATAGGCTTTCATTTCCTGATTGCAGCTTGTTGTTAAGGCTTGGAGTGCCATTCAAAGGGTTAATGATTGTTTGTAAAATGATACACATGGACAACTCTATTATTAACCTTTTATTTAAAAAATGTGTGAACGTTGAGTAACAAGATGATACATATGCCCGCAGGAATTTTTCTAGAATGTCTCCATCTCTGAACATGAAGTTGTCCTTGTCATCTGGTACAACCTTAGTACCTCTATATTCCGGCAACAAGGTTCACTCAGCGTTTCCTTTATTTTGGATCCCTGTCCAACAGCTACTACTGTCTCCTTCAAAATTTTGCCTTGGGATTTTTATGGAAGCGCAATCCCTTGTTTAGTGACAGCTTTTGCAGTAAAACACTCAACTAGTACACAATCAAAATAAAGTAGATATTTTTTTAAGGCTTTTCCTGCCAGAAGTTTTGTTAACATAACGATTTCCACTATCCTCAACTACATCTCCGTGCACAATTTTCATTTCCACCCTGTGGTGCATTTGGTATGCTCCAGAATTGCACGTCAAGGTAATTGATAAATAAGGCCTCAAGGGTTAAAATGATTTCTCCAGTTATTCTAACAGACTCTTTCATAAGTACACATTACATTGAAAAAAAAATGACACAATCCAACAGTTATTTAGTAAGACCAGCACAATCATAAATTTAACATCCATGCTTCTCCAAAAATACTAAACCATATTGTTCTCGACGGACCTGTTGCAGGGACCACTAATCCAGCTGCTGAGGTTCCCCTTTATGTGTTTGATGGAACACTTGGACTGTGCAAGTCCAGCTGTATGTTTATGTGTCGCGCACACCTGCAGTCTCCTGACAAATGGCCCCAGTATGCAGAGTATACAGAATTACCCTGGCACCGCAGACTATAAGGAAGTCTCTGGTTTGAAGTCCATATGGGCCTCACTTTGAGATGCCAGCTGGGGTATTTATGTTGCATTACACAGATGTAAGCCTGCCAACTGATTTTATACCATATAAAGCCTAATCTTTTTATACATATTTGGTGTCAGAGTTATGAAGTGGTACTTAAGAATGTTCTCACGACTTAACTCTCTTTAAATGAAAATTGACAGTATAAAAAAAACGTATGCTTTTAGAAACCATGGTGTACATAAAAGTACTAAAATTAATAGAATTAATACAGGAAGAAAATAAGGGTGTTCACTATGCAATCTGTGTTCTGTGGGTCTTATATAGAAAAGAAAACTGGAGCCAATCAACTGCACCACAGGATTTTTAACCCATTTAATGCTAGGAAAGTCTTCTACATCTCCTAGACCTCTCTAACATTCAAGGGGTTAAAAGCCACATTCGAATCAGTGGGAATGTTAGGAATGTTTCTCTTATATAAATAAAATATAAAAGAGAGAAATATATATATATATATATATATATATATATATATATATATATATATATATATATATAATCTATAGAGAGAGAGGAAAAGACAACAGCACTCCCTGGACTTTCATATAGATAATAAGGCAAAAAATTCAGTGTTAATAAATTCATTAAGTTGACATTTTAGTGTCACTCAGTGTTTGTCTTGAGGAAGGTGACTGCTGCCACCGAAACGTCACCTTATTCACACTTAGTTTTTTGTTTTATTATCTATGTGAAAGTCAGGGGATTGCTGTTGTATTTTCCAGTGCATTTTTTTGTTACTTGCGCTCAGGCACCAACTTACTTTATTGTGGGTGCGTCCTGTCCTGTTGTGTTGTATAGTATCATACATTAATAGCGCTATAACATAGAAGAGTATGTGGGGAATTCATCAAGGTGCAGGAAAATCATCATATGAAACTTGCTGCTCTTCACCGGCACGTCACCTCCATCTTTAACTATCTTCAGGTACTTTTCAGCGATTGATCATATTTCCCTGCTTTGTGTATGTGGATTAGAGAATACAAAATATTTTATAAAAGGGCTGCAATCCTGTGACACACGCACACACATTGTATGGGTATGCACATGTTCATCCTCACTGTTTACAGCTGGATTTACCAGCTTGAAGCTTGTGGATGGAATTTATGGATATATCTGGCCGTCGATCTTTGATGAATAAGCAATGGCCACATGCTCTCTCCAACTACTGCTGAATAAGAAAATGAGAAGTGAGAAAGGACATACTCTGAATTTCTTGAGCACTAAGCCAATCACAGCTTGATGTATTCCTCCCTATGCTGGAGCTATGTGATAAAGGAAAGAAAGTAATTCTATTGCCCACGACAGAAAGGCAATGAATGTTGACATAACTGGGAGAGGTGAGGACAGGTGGCTTGAGGTTCCTCTTTAAGAATCTGTGAAATTATGTTTTTAAATTAAGACCTGCTATCAATCTCTGTCCTTTTATATCTGTCTTGTGCATTTATTGATTGAACTGCAGAAAATGTTCTTAGTTTGTTCCAAGTCATGAATGGATTAAAACTGAGATGTGTAACCTTTTTCCTGAAGAAACACAAAGGAATTGTTCAGTAATATGAATATTTTAGGGCACTGTACTTGACCCCCCTCCCCCATCATTCACAACCACCAAATGGTTTCTGCCTCATATTCTCTTGGGAACTTTCTTGTCCCCAGCCTCCCAGAGTACCCAGATGAAGGTGCAAATTATTGTCATTGTGACACAAAATTTAATTAAAAAAAACAAACATTTATTTGTAGTATGCTTTAAAGTGTTCATACAGCAGAATAAATACTTGTTAGAAACAAATGGATCCTGCACTTTCTGCCCATTTTTCTTGGCCAAACTGCTCATGCTTCGTCAGATTGGATGGAGATCATTGTGTACAACAATTTTCAAGTCTTGTCACAGATTCTCAATTAGATTGATGTGTGTGCTTTGAACCATTCTAAGACATTCAGTGTCTTGTTTTTAAACCATTCCAGTGTAACATTGGCTGTGTGTTTAGAGAAATTGTCCTACTAGAAGGTGAACAGGATTTCCTCTAGAATAGCCATGTATTTGGCTACATTATTTTTGTCCTCAGTCCTGGACAGTTTTCCACTCCCTGTTGATGAAAAGCATTCTCGTAACATGAAGGTGCCACCACCATGCTTCACAGTGGGGATGGTGAAAAGTGTAGTCTTTGCAACCAGGAAACCTTTTTCCACATGTTTGCAGTGTTTCCCAAATGCGTTCTGGAGAAAGCAAAACAGGATTTGATATGGGTTCTCTTCAGCAATCGATTTGTTCTAGCCTTTCTTCCATAAAGTACAGCTTTGAAGAGTGTCTGGGCAAAAGTTGCCCCACGGATGGTTTGTCCCATCTCAGCTGTGGATCCTTCTGGCTCCTTCAGGGTTTCCATTGGCCTCTTGGTTGCTTCTCCAGCTGATGCCCTTCTTACCTGGTCACTGAGTTTTAGTGGATGACCTTCTCAGTGTTGCCCCCTTCCATCCATTTTTTTGGGATTTTTTTTTTATAACCCAATCTTGATTGTGCTTCTCCAGGACTTTATTCTGGACCTGTTTTGATAGTTCCTTGGTCTTCATAATGCTGTTTGTTTGGATATGCTCTCTAACAAACTCTGGAGCCTTCCAGAAACAGGTGTATTTAATTGGAGATCATGTGACTCTTTAATTTCACACAAGTGGACTCCTTTCAGCTAATTGTGACATAATTAGGGATGTCACAGCAAAGGGGGAATACTTACACAATCAAGTTTTTTTTTTTTTTTATTTGTAAATCATTTTGTAAAACATCTAGATTTTTCCTTCGACATTGTAGACTATTTTGAGTAGATCAGTGGCAGAACATCGTAATGAAATGCATTTTAATTCCAGATTGTAACACAGCAAAATGTTATGGTATGATAAAGACAAAACATAGAACAATACAACTATACAATAGTTGTAAAATGAATCCGTTGAGTGCTACAGAGGCGTCCAGTTCGCTCTAAAGAAAATTGATTTTGATTAACCTTTTGAGTGCATTGCGTATCCCTCTGGCACTCAAGGGGTTAAAGCCTCAGGAGACAGGAAAGAAGTCTTCAGTGCTTTGGAATGCATTGGACAAGTCTCTAGATCCCAAGAGGTTGATACTGTATAGAATTCCAAAGGCCGCCATTGGTCTGCTTCTGCCTTCATGTGCTGTCTCCAGTGATCATCCCATTATACCCCATGTAATACTCCTAATTTGTCTAAGTCATGCACAGGAAAATGATGCCTGTAATATAAGATTTCTGGAGTTGACTTCACAAAATTCTTAAGAAATGATGTGCACATCTTAAGTGGCATTGGGCCTTATGTATAAGAACAAAGTAGATACATTTTGAAGCAAGTGAACTGCATTGATGAAAGCTGGTCTATTTACATTGGGCCTGGAGCTGCAGCTCTATCAGCCCCCTGTTAATCAGACCCTGCTGAAGACAGCATCCTGGCTCCCACCACTTATGCTCTGCGTTTGATAACATCTATTTTTAAAGGGGATCTATGACCCCTAAACAAGTTGGTATTAATATGTAGGATAGATAGCGATTATGTGTTATATTGTCGTATTTTTTTTTAACATTGTTATTTGGCTGAAATCTAATGAATAAACGCTGCCCTGCACCTACTTCTGGACAGACTGTGGTTACCAGCTCTGTACCACAGTCTGTCACTCTTCCTCTGCTCTCCTCCCTCTATCCAGCTGCCTCCAATGATGGAGGCTTTCTGTCTGTAAGCTGGAGCGCTCTCATTGGCTACAGACCACTCCAGCTTACAGACAGACAGCCTCCGTCATCAGAGGAGGCTGGATAGAGGGAGGAAAGAAGAGGAAGAGTGACAGACTGCGGTACAGAGCTGGTAACCTCAGTCTGTCCAGAAGTAGATGCAGGGCAGTGTTTATTCTTTAGATTTCGGCCAAATAATGTTAACCCTTTGAGTGTCAGAGGGGTACGGAATGCATTGCAAAGCAATGCATTCTGTACCCCTCTGGCACTCAAAGGGTTAAAAAAAATTAAGACAGTATAACACATATTCACTATCTAGTCTACATATTAAGACTAACTTGTTGAGGGATGATAGATCCCCTTTAAATATAAAGTTAAAGGAACACTAACATCTAAAAAAATAAATTGGGGGATATAACTTAAAATATCATGTGCTTATAGCTAGTGCATGTAAACTGCAATTATTCATGTTTTATATTCCTAAAATGTTATCCTAAACATGTTTAGACCATGTTTATACTGTCCTCTTCAAAGGATTTATATCATTTTTGTGTGATGAGAGATCAGAATAGCTAAAGGCAGTTAATTGACTGTAATTAGTTCCTGTTGCTCTTGCATACAGGGAGGCCGTTATCTCAGTCCATTAACCCTTTGAGATATTTAATATATTTTAATAAACAACCCTGGACAGTCACCTCAAGATTGATGTGGTATTGGAGTCCTGGGAAAGGCAGGAACGTCTGTTCTCTCAGAACATATGTAAGAGTAGATCAGTGATTCTTAGCTCTAGGCCTCAGGGCACACTAAGAAGGTCAGGTTTTCAGGCTATCCCTAATTAAGCACATTCAGCTCAAACACAATGCGTGAGTCATGGGTTAGGGATATGCAGAGAAGCTGAACTGTTAGTGTGCAGTCAGCAGAGGCTGATTCTCCGGATGTGGGAGTTTCTTCTGAAACTGTACCCATATCTACTCCTTCCCCATCTGTTTCTCCCTTTTCCTTTCCTAGCCCAGGTGATTTTGCAGGTCCATGAAGCCCCCACTAGAGATTAAGCAAATCGCGTCATAGATTTCCGCCAGCTGCACCAAGGGGGTCCCCCTCTGGGGAGAGCAAAATGTAAAGTTCCCAGGCATGATTGCAGAGCAATGTGTTGTGTACCCCTCCGCATAGCTGGGATCTCTTTGGATTTATCCTGGAGACTCCAGTTTTGGCTTCTAATTACCGGGTCTCTGAGGAGGAGGAGGCTGATTCTTTGGATGTGTGGAGTTTCTAATGAATCTCTGCCCACTTCTGCTCCTTCCCAGTCTGTTCCTCCCACTCACTCCTACTTCCCCAGCGTATTCCTCCATTTTTTTATTTTTTTATTTTTATTTATTTTTTTTATATTTATGAAGTTCCACCCCACTCACGATTAAGTCCCATCCTTTTTTTTTTTTTTTTTTTTTTTTAAAGTGAATCGCGTCATTTGTCTCCCCTCCGTGGAGTCCATGAAGCAAAGTTCCCAGGTATGCCCCTCTGACACTCAAAGGGATATAGCACCAGTTCACATTGCACATTGGTGGCATAGATCAGTTAAATACCATCCCAACACAACACACATATGAGGCATTTATTAGCAGACTTCTGAATATGTCTATTTTACATGAATAATAAGATATACCTCATTCTGTTTAATATGTTATTTCCAGTATGTTCACTGTCTTGAACATTTTTGTTGTCTCCCAAAAGCTTCTATATCAAACCATTAGATGCCAGGGGTGTCTCCGAACACACTGAATTGAGACATGTCTCTTGTATCTAAGGGGTTAAGAAATGTTACATCTGAGACCCCAAACATGCACCACTACTGATGACAATATCTGCTGACGTCAGCGTCTGATTACATTGCAGTGCTTATTATAATTTTCTGAGTTATTATACTGACATTTAATCAGTGTTTTTATCTGATTGTGAATGTACTTAAGTCTGACAACCACCTCATCCCCCCCATCATTTTCTCCCAATTAAACAGTGGGAGAAATATTGCACCGAAAGTGTAACTATCTGAGATATTTGTAAGATTTTCTCATGATTACATGGAATCCTGTGCTATTACTTGGTAACACCTCTGGCACTTGAAGGGTTAATGCAGTGTCTGTGGAAAGTAGCAGCAATGTGCATTGTCAGCAAGTTGCTACAATAGTCTCCTACAGCGATAGCCATGTACTACTCCCCGACACCTAACCTTTTCATTTGTTTCATGTAAAATGATCTCTGCAACCATTTTGTCTATGGGAAAAAGCCAAAAGGGTCACCACCCCAACCTGAGTATCAACTGAAAGCTACAGCATTGGACATAATGGAAGAGGAACAGTGCTTGTGCCAACCAGTGTTCTGTAGGGGACAAATCATTTCCAAAATTCCCGCTGAAACAAATGGAGTTTGTATCCACTTGAAAGCTAGAGAGGTCTCCAACTCATTGCTTCACTAGAATTCATTACGTTAACCCTTTGAGTGCCAGAGGGGTAAGAGCGCATTGCTTTGTGATGTGCTGTGTACCCCTCTGGCACTCAAAGGGTTAAAAGCCCCATTTACATCAATGTCAATTTTATTTTTCCAGTATGGTGCAATTGGGTTGGTCGATCATTGTTCCAGTTTGCCTTCATTCCCAAGGCCCAGTATTCCCACATAAATGCCCATTAATGACTGTAGCTTACCTATATAGCATTTTCTCTGTCGTCCAATACAGGTTACTGGTAGCTTTGGGTAGGCGATCCGCCCCTTTAATTGTAGGCAGGAACAATTCTAGAATTGTATGCAAGGGTGGAGCCTACCTTCCCTCCTTGGTGAAGACACAGGCAAGAGAACAGTTCTGCTATAGTTTTAGAATGTATTTTATTTTTCTGTTAGAAACGGAATACCACCATTAGGTGGATTACTATAACTGACTGACAATGCCCTTAGATGTGGCTAGCTCAGTAACCAGGTGCTTTTTGTGGATGTTAAACCCTGGGGGGGGATCTTGGCTACAAGTTCTTTCCTCAGGAGTTGCCCACCGAGGCTTCTTCTTAAAACCTGGTAATCTGAATACAGAAGATCTGCAGGAAAGATGAGCAACCCTTTGAGTTCTGCAGGTCCACTTGTCCCACAGTGCCCCTCTGCACAGGGGGTTTTCAGTTGGAGTTCCTATTGCACACTCCTGCACTCACTGGGTCTACCTGTATGTCTGTTGGGTGTTTGAAGCAGGTTTATATGGTATTTAACCCTTTAGCTGCTGGTTTGCATTCATTTGTGGGGTTTTATGACACTTTTCCTACTGGTTCAGTGTTTTTTGGGTATCCTAACATGTTTTAGTGATGTTTCATGTCTTTTAGTATTACACCTTCAATTTTGAAAAAATTGAGTTCCCGCGTGCTTTACCGCATAGGCGCCATTGCTCTATTCACTCCTATGGGACTGTACAGTTTGGGACATATCTCTGCAACCGTTTAACCTAGTGACTTCAGAGATGGCTCATTTTACTTGTCTGCCCTTGCTCTATCATCCAGTTCATGTTTCTAGTGTGTTGGGGGGCTCAGGGGGCTTCGGGCACTGTTTGGGGTGCTTTTCTGGGAAAAATACATTTCCTATGAGCACTTGCTTCGTGTGCTCGTTTCTGATTGGCTCCCGCCGCGGCAGCCATTTTGTGATCTTTCCAGAACGAGTATCCTACGCAGGGCTTTGACTCTTCTGATTAACCCTTCATCTGGGCTCCTCTCAGTTTTTTGTGGATCCTTTTGAGACTGATCCTGAGCCTTCCGCTGAGGGCCTGATCAGGGCTGTCTTGACTACTCTTAACATTCCCTTAGTTCAGAAAGTTCCTGACCCCTCTGATGTGTTTCAGGAGCCTAAAAAGCCCCTTACGTGCTTTCCACCTAACCCCGCTCTTGACCACCTTGTGTCTGAGTGGTGGAAATCCCCGGACAGGAAACCTTCTGTGTCCAAGACATTTGCCAAGCTTTATCCCTTCTCTGAGGCACCACTTGCGCAGTGGGTTCATCCTCCCAAAGTGGATGCTCCTATCTCCAGGCTATCTAAGTCTACTGCCTTGCCAATTTCTGATGCATCTGCTCTGAATGACTGGACTGACAAGAAACTTGAGGTCTCCCTCAAGTCCATTTTTGCCACTGCTGGTAATGCCATGCATCCAGCTTTCTCTGCAGCATGGGTGAACTGGGCCATTGTGGTCTGAACCGAACAGCTCACCCTGGCTGTCCCTTAGGGTGCTCCTACTTTGGAGATGTTGCGCCCTCTTGCCAACATTTCTGAGACACAGCATTGTGTTTCTGCTGCCTTATTTGATGCCATCCGTTTGGTGGCCAGGGTTTCCAGGGTTGCCAGACAGACTCTTTGGCTCAAGATCTGGTCTGCTGACACTGCTTCCAAGAAAGCACTGCTCTCTCTAGCATTTCAAGGTACTTCTTTGTTTGGGCCTGATCTTAAAGATCTGATCAGTGAGGCCACAGGGGGTAAGAGTACCCTTCTACCCTTGGTTCCCAGGAAGAAAACGCCGCTTAAACGTAACCGATATTTTTGTTCCTTTCAGACTGAGACACGTCCATGTATTTTAACACATTGGCATACCTAGCATTTGCCAAGAGCCTCATCTTTAGTTCCCAACAGTCCCAAGTTTACAGTAACCAGTAAAATCCTTTGGTCACATGGTCAGTGAGGAGTCAGACCACGCATAAATGTGTTGGCATTGTCACAAAGAGGAAGGAAAAAGGAAGCTCTCCTAGTCTTCTCTGTTGTAAAACTAACATACTGCAATCTGTTTATTCACATACTTTTATGTAGTTCTTAAGATATTACATGTAAAAAGATTCCCCTCCTTGCCCTTCTGGCCGCCTCCCCTTAGAGCTGCAGTGTGGTCCCGGGACCAGACGGATGGAGCGAGGGGCAAACTTCAGTCAGTAAGTGTAAGGAAAACCCTCCCCCTTGATGAAGGAAGACAGGATTTTACTTTGCTTATTGAAGTTTGTCCCTCGCCTCTCTCTATCTGGAGCACAGTTAGAAGTGTGACATGGCCAGAAGTGGCAGGAGGGGGATCTTTTTTACATGTAAAATCTTTTGAACTGCATAAAAGTGATTCAACGTATCTCAGTGTGTTAGTTTTACACAAGAGAAAACTCAAACAGCTACTTTATGGCAGACATTACTATCCTTTTAAGAGGATCCTAAAGCAATGCATTGTGTAAGCCTCTGGCACTCAAATGGTTAAGGGTTGCAGGCAGGTCTGGATTTACATCTCAGGAGCTTGTAGGCACAGAAATTTGAAAAATTAAAAAAAAAAAGAACATTTAAAAAAAAAAAAATCCAAATGGCAGGCGCCCCTCGTTGGCGTGCGCCTGTAGGCAGGTGCCTACTTTGCCTAATGACAAATCCAGCCCTGGTTGCAGGTCCACTTATTCCCATAGTTGAAGTCCCACATGGATACTAGTGACGTCTCCATCGCAGTGCAGTGCTATGCATCTGGAATGTGTCTAGCATCCCAGGAGTTAAATACTTTATGCCCTTTTGTGTTCTTTAAGTTCTGCTTCCAACAGTTGCTTTATATTTCCTGATGAGAGGAATTCATTCCTTTACAGTGACAAGTCGGTGATGGTGTAATGTGGGTATGATCCCAGGAAGTGACATGGTTATTATGCACACATATCAGTAGGAGGAATGCTTTCCTGGAAGTAGTAACTTCCTTAAGGGAACACCAGAGATCTGAATCATTATCAGTGTTTATTCATCTTTATGGCTTTCATTATTTATTTATTTTTTCTAGCTCCACACTCTTTTTGGTTGAACAACAACCTGATGTACACAGTAGTACAACCAATACTTCTGGTCAATTAGCATTCTAGACCACCCAAAGTGACACCCCCACACCATTGTGCCACATCTCAAAGATTAAACAACCTGCACCCCAAAAGTATACTTTGTATTTAGATTTTGATTGAGTCCATTGTCACGAACAAACTTCATCCATCTCTTTCAGCAAACACAGTCATCCTTTTACAGATACCAAAAGGTTAATGAGTAGGTGGTTTTTGAGTTTGGACCCAGCCCCCAGCTTCCTTGAGAAAGTACCAAAGAGCTGTTAGATGTTTTTTTTTTAAGTGTCTGTATCTTATAGCTTAACTTTTAATGTTTAACAGCCAAGGGAGTAGCATTGCTGTGGGAAAATGCTCCCATGACCTCCTAGCTAGTGGAAAGTAACTGTGATAGGAAACTGACATGGAAACGTTCAATTGATAATTGATTTGACCCCTTGCATGCTCAAGAGAGGACTCTTGTGAATTGCTTTGTAATGCAGTGGAGACCTCTCTAATATCCAAGGGATTTAAGGAAAAGGACAAGTGATTTAGAAGCTTATTAGCTTTCCTATAGTAATTCTCTCAAATGTAACTGAATATTTGCAATTCATATCTATAATTAACCCTTTCAGTGCCAGATAATTTTTTGTACCCTGCTGGCTGGATACATTTTCAGCATTTTTTGCTGCCCATCTCTTTAGTTATGATTCCGATTGCTATCTTTCTAGTAATAGATGGAAAACTGTGTCATTTCAATTACTTTTAAAAACCCTGAACCTCTGAGTACAAAAATACCAAATATGCATGGCCTCCACAGACCCCTAATTCATAACATTTTATTTTCAACGTTATTAACTAAAATGCACCTTCTGTTGGTTACATAGTAAAACTGCCCTAAAATAACTCTGCCTATATACAAATATATATTTCTTGAATGTAGATATCCCACTGCATCAAATGATGGGTAACTTGCCTTTCTACCCCTAGCCTGGTATGCAAAAAATCTAGAAGATGGTGCTAAGGGACAAATTAGCCTTCAAATTAGTGAAATCTTTCAAAACTATGGCTTTTACTATTATAGTCATTAGCTACTGTAAAAAAAAATTGCACCCCATTGGTATGAATTTACACACTTTAGAGTTGCCGGAAGCACAAAACTACACCAACTACAGTCTCTTTCCCATGGCTTGTCTGTACTAAAATGGGTGAACAACTACAGAAATTAAGAAAAGGTAGACAAAGAATACCATTTTGGAATGGAGGTAACGACCACATCAAATGATGGGTCATTTGCCTCTCTACCGTTAACCTGGTGTGCACCAATGTTTCCAGAAGGTGGTGCTAAAGGAAAAAATAGGCATTATTTACATATTTCGAATGCACTGAAACTTTGAAAAGTACTGCATTTTCTTTCATTCATTAGCTACAACTCATTCAAGTATAATGGTATCCCTTTGGTATGGGTTGCTATACCGTAGCAGGTGCCAGTAGCACATAACTATACATACTTTTTTTCATTTTTGAATTAGGCTGCCTACTCTAGCCATCTGAAAGTGTGAGTATATTGCATATTTTGGAGCGTATTATTAGACATACTATACCACTGGGCTCATTGTGTTTTTTGTTTGAGAGCTTACATTCTGGTCAGTGGAGGGAGACGTGCCATTGGATGGAGCAGCCCCTTGGAATGGTGTACAAGTCAATAAGATAAGCTTTGTTTACTGTGGGTTATGTATATAATTCCTCATCAAATACTCTTGTGATTATAATACCATCAGGTGTTTTTGTTATCTTGAAGATACCACACAAGGGGCGCCCCCCATTTTGTTCCCTTTTTTGTCTCCCACTCTAAAAAGTATAACCCAGGCAGCTTACATTGGGCGCTTCCTAATCTGATCATTGCAGTATGTGGGAATATGTGGGTAATAGCCTGCAGTGGAATAAGGACGGGGGGATAGATAGTGCATGTGGAGATCTGTGTGTGCCATTAAGCAGTAGAACCAGGTTAGGGGGTCAGAGTGTATACGTGCACCTGTGAGAACCAGGCAGTGGTTCAGACATTGTGTGGAGGGGCATATATGCCTACCAATGGGCAGTGGATTGGCTGGGATAGTGCAAAGCAATACTTTGGACACTCCCCTGTCACACCAGGAACTTCATGTAGGAGTGGAAGCAGGGGAGCACACCACTCTCCTGCAATTGCTTTGGGGAACATCAGGAAGGGTCCTGTTGCCCCCCCCCCCACACAATGAGGTCTGATTCATTAATAAATTACAAATATCAAGTTCAGAGGGTGAAAAGCCATGCTGCTCTCTGCTGTGGGCATTACCAATCTACCAGCCTGTCTGCTGGGAGCTCAATAACTGGGAGCATCAGGAAGGGCCCTGAGGCCCCCAACTTCCTCTGTGCAAGGAAGGGGAGGGAGTTGGACACAGGCTTTTTTTTTTTTTTTTTCTCCATGCAGCCACCAAATTGTACAGGTTTGACACAGCAAGTCCATCCGCTTGGCATCCTAAGTGTTAATATATAAAAATAAACACTAACTTTATCAATTACTTTTCAAACTGAGAATGAAGCATTGATTTAATGTTACAGTCCGTTTTGACTTTACATTTTATACACTTGTAGAATCTGTAATGTTAATTTGGCTGTACATTTATTATTAGTACTTTTTTTCTTTCACCTACACCTGTTTTTACATCTTCATTTCCCTTACAGGGAGCTCCCTGAATCTGAGCTTCTTGTCAGGGGCTGTGAAAGCATGGATATGTATACAATGTTGCATTCATTGTCTCCAAAGCAGAAAAGCCTTCCTCCACTGCAGTATACAGAGAATTCAGTGCTGCAGGGATAGTGCAACAGTTTGTCTCTGTCCAAGCTTTTACAGTCCCTGACAGAAAGATCTCTGGATACTGAAATTCAGGGAGCTTACTAATCAGGGTATAAAAGTATAAATATAAAAAAGTTTAACCCTAAACAATTCTACAAGTATATTAATAACAAAAAAGGGCTAAATTGTAAATGGCTTCAGAGGGCTTTTTTTATGCCTTCCTCTAGATCCACAGCGGTGTTTTTGACATGGGCTGGACTTGTCTTTTTTCAGCCTCATCAACTATGTTGCTGTGAAGGTAAACTTCAGGGTTCATGGGAAATTGCATATGTGTAAGTGTATATTTTCCCTTCTGCAATGCCGTATTTCCTCAAATATAAGCCATGGGGTTTTCAGGCATTTTAAAATAAAAAATAAAAAGACATTGTCTTATATTCTAGGTGGTCACTTAATCGTGCTTTCCTTCCAGGGGGCAGGCCGATAGAATATCCTTCCAACAGGCAGCATGTTTTAATTTGCTGGCCACTTTTTGGCATGTTTTGCTGTCCCTTCAGGTCCTGCAAGAACATGTCTTTCAGTGATACAACCACATGTAAGTGTGGACGTGACACATCACATGTGGTTTTGCAGTGTGACTGTACGAATTGGAAGACAGGACCTGGTAGGATCTAAAAGAACATGGAGAGGCAAACAATGGGCGCATGCTTTGTTGCTTGCCTCTCCATGTTGTTTCAGATCTCATCAGGTTCTGTCTTCCAGTTTGCAGGCTATGGTTTAGTTGTAGTTTGTGAGTGTGCACTTTGGGAGGCAGGACTTGGCAGGCCCTGAATAGACATTGAGAGACAACCAACAAAGAGGGTGGCAAGTTCAAACATGCCAGCTGAATGTCTCACCCGTCAGATGAATATCCCACCCATTCTAGACACAGGAATAGTGAGATGGAGGGGAGGAGAAAGGTGGACAGACAAATACACACTCAAACATACAAGGTCTCCTATATTTGGAGTTTTGTTTTTTGTTTTTTTACAAATTCAATATACAGTTTTTGGCAGGGCTTGCCCAATATTCATGCAAATCTGAGTGTTTTCAAGTGTCAGTAAATTTACTGACAGTAAAAAAAAATTGCTAAAAGTAGAGATGATAGTAAAATAATTTGAGAAAAAGTGAGCAAAATACTTGCCCAAAAAAGCAAAGGCATAAATGTATTTTGGATGATTTTTCATTTTATTGTTATCTTTACTATAAATTATGGGAATTCAATGATGTTTGAGAGTTTAACTTGATTATGCAGGCTCTGACATGCACTAATACGTTTTGGAACTAGCTAAAATGATATCATAGGAACTGCACATAGACTAATATGGAAGCTCATGCAAATGTGTAAGTAAAAATGTTGGTTGTCAGTAAAATGTATTTTCATTTTCTCTGAACTATAGTTTATTATATATGTACTGGGTATCTCTAAATGAATCATAATAATTATAATATCAGCTTCCTGTTGTCAATTACTGCAGCCTCAATTTGTAGTTGTAGCTTTTATACGAAGCATAAGTTAGAAAGGTACCCTGTTGCTATAGAGTACCTTTCCCTTGAGTTACCCCCTCAAACATACCTGGGTTTCTGGCAGCAGAAAAATGTGGATGGAAGAGGGAGTGTCCAGATCATGTGAATCCTGTTGAAAAGTAGGCAGGGATTCACAGAAGTGGGTGGGCGGAGTGAGGCAGGGAGTGGGTGGAACATCTGAGAAAGTAGGTGGGGTTACCACATCTTTCTTTCCCGGTGCATCACCTTATTTACGCACAGACCAGTTAATTAACCCTTTGAGTGCCAGAAAGGTATCCAGTGCATTGCACTGAAATGCAATAGATACCTCTCTGGCACTCAAATGGTTAAGTCAGGAAACGAGTCTCAGGAGCAGATCCAGAGAGTCCTAGGTATGCCCATAAAGCATCACTGAGCATAAGCCTGTGTAGCAAGTCTGTGAGCCACATACAAAAAGAAACATGGAGCAACCCAACAGCACCATAGTGGACAAATAAGAAATCCCCACTGATTTAAATGGGGCTATTAAACCCTTGAATACTAGCGGATCAATTCACTGGAGACTTTGCTTGCATTTGAGGGGTTAAAAACCCCATATAAATAAATGTACATTTTGGTACAGTTTATTGGCCCTATGTAGGGCAGTTGGATTTCTAGAGAATTGCTCCACTTTGTATTGTGCTTATGCCACTGTGAGTTTTACTAGACTGGAAGAAAGCAAAAAACCTGAACATGTGCATTTTTTTATTAAATAATATCCAATAGAAAAACATGTTTCCCTTGTCCTTGTGGGCAGAAGTGTAGCAGTGCAGTTCTGGGGCAAACCATCTCCATCATAGGAGACACAAGAACATTCCAGTTCATTTAAATGGAACTTGCAATCCATTGAATGCTAGAGGGGTATCCGACTCATCGCTTTGCAACGCGATGGAGGCCTCTCTGTATTTCAAGGGATTAAAAATCCTCATTTATATCAGTTGCAATCTGAGACATTTCTTTTATGGCTCTCCCCCCCCCCCCCCCCCCCCCCGGACGCAGTTGGTTTACACCAGAATTGTCCTGCTATCCTCTTAACCCCTTAAGGACCGGCCGCACACGTACTTTGCGATCACTTAAGGACCACGGAGCATTTTTTTTTTTTGTGGGATCTGATTCCAGACTCCCTGAACGCGTGCATCCCGGAATTCCATGATGGTCCAGGACCGTCATGGGTCCTAAGGTAGTTAAACATAAGGCCCTATTTCTTTTAACCTCTTGAGAACCAAAGATGTGTCCAGTGTATCGCTCAAGGGGTTAATGTGCAAATATTCTGCCGCTCACACACACATCTCCTGAAGCTTAAACTATGAAGGATCAGTGAGGTAAGCACAGTTTCAGATATGTTGTACAGCTCCCTGGTCCTCAAAGGGTTAAAAAGAAAATTCTGATCTCATACCCATGAAAAACATTAACCCCTTGAGGACCCATGACGTGCCAGGACTGTCATGGGTAAACTTGCATTAAGGACCAGTGACAGTCATGGCACGTCATGGAATTCAGGGGTTCCCCCTCTGGAAAAAGAAAAAAAAAAAGTTCCTTAACTGCCGGCCATCGTTAAGGGGTTAATAGTCTTATTCTCTAGGATTTGTGCATCAAACAGGTACAATTGTTTTTTTTTTAAATTTTCTCTTATTGAGATATTTTGATATGTTCAGTACATGAAAAACATGTATGCAATACGGCCAAAGTATAGTGGATCTTTAACCCTTTGAGTGCCAGAGGGGCACGCAACTCACTGCAGAGCAGTGCATTGTGTACCCCTCAGGCACTCAAAAGTTTAATTAAAAAAAAAAAAAAAAAAAAAAAAGTGATCTGAAATTTGTAACCAACGTATTTTAAAGCGGAACTACCACCCCACATAAAGTTTCCCCCGAAGAATTACCCATCTGGTGACTAGTTGATCAATAGTGCTAGTCACCAGAAGTATTACCTCCTTATAGAGAATTCCTACTGCTCCTGGGACTGACAGCCAGGAAACATGGCAGACATTTTTGCATAGTGACCAGGGCCGGCGCTACCATTAAGGCAGCACAGGCAGCTGCCTTAGGGCGCCGCATCGGAGGGGCGCCGGAAAGGGAGAAGCTGAGAAATATTTTTTATTTTTTTTTATTTTTTTTAACTATATCTGCCACGAGGGAGCGCTCGTTTACACGACCAAGCGCTCCCTCGCGGCGTCTATGGGACGCTCACAACGCAGAGCGACCCAGGCTCTGTAGTAATACAGAGCGCTGGGAGATGACATCATCTCCCAGCGCTCTGCATTACTGAGAACAGCGCTGGGAGGCTGAGCTCTGTGCCGAAGGAGGCACAGAGCTCTCTTAGAGCTAGACCACCAGGGACTCAAGGTAGGGAGCATTGTGGAAATGAAGGGGCATAAAGGAAGGAGCAATGTGGAGCTGAGGGGGCATTATGGAAGGGGCAGATGAAGGGGCATTATGGAAGGGCAGTGTGGAGCTGAAGGGGCATAAAGGAAGGGGCAATGTGGAGCTGAGGGGGCATTATGGAAGGGGCAGATGAAGGGGCATTATGGAAGGGCAGTGTGTAGCTGAAGGGGCATAAAGGAAGGAGCAGTGTGGAGCTGAGGGGGCATTATTGAAGGGGCATTATGGAAGGGCAGTGTGGAGCTGAAGGGGCATAAAGGAAGGGGCAATGTGGAGCTGAGGGGGCATTATGGAAGGGGCAGATGAAGGGGCATTATGGAAGGGCAGTGTGTAGCTGAAGGGGCATAAAGGAAGGAGCAGTGTGGAGCTGAGGGGGCATTATGGAAGGGGCAGATGAAGGGGCATTATGGAAGGGCAGTGTGGAGCTGAAGGGGCATAAAGGAAGGAGCAATGTGGAGATGAAGGGGCATAAAGGAGGGAGCAATGTGGAGATGAAGGGGCATAAAGGAGGGAGCTGAGGGGGCATTATGGAAGGGGCAGATGAAGGGGCATTATGGAAGGGCAATGTGGAGATGAAGGGGCATAAAGGAAGGAGCAATGTGGAGATGAAGGGGCATAAAGGAGGGAGCAATGTGGAGATGAAGGGGCATAAAGGAGGGAGCTGAGGGGGCATTATGGAAGGGGCAGATGAAGGGGCATTATGGAAGGGCAATGTGGAGATGAAGGGGCATAAAGGAGGGAGCTGAGGGGGCATTATGGAAGGGGCAGATGAAGGGGCATTATGGAAGGGCAATGTGGAGATGAAGGGGCATAAAGGAAGGAGCAATGTGGAGATGAAGGGGCATTGTGGAAGGGGCAATGCTGAGATGAAGGGGGCATTATGGAAGGGCAATGTGGAGATGAAGGGGCACAAAGGAAGGAGCAATGTGGAGATGAAGGGGCATTATGGAAGGGCAATGTGGAGATGAAGGGGCACAAAGGAAGGAGCAATGTGGAGATGAAGGGGCATTGTGGAAGGGGCAATGCTGAGATGAAGGGGGCATTGTGGAAGGTGCAATGTGGAGATGAAGGGAGCATTGTGGAGGTGAATATGTGGGCGGGGGCAGGGGACTGTGGTAAGGTCAGGGGGGGCAGGTGGATTGTGTCGGGGGGGGGCATCAAAATGCACCTTCGCCTGTGTATATAAAAATCCTTGCACCGGCCCTGATAGTGACGTCTACGTGCCTGCGCTGTCAGTCCCTTCCGGTGCTGTGCGGCTCCTAGCAACGCCTCCTAGAGCAGACTGGGACTATAGCGCAAGTGCACAGAAGATTAGGAGAATAGCCAGGAGATAAGAGATAAAGGTAGTAGGGGTGGTAAATAATCCATCTTGTCTGCCCGACCGACTGCACCCATCCACCTTGAAGATCAGGGGGACAAGACACAGACCGGCAGGCCTCTCGAGAAAATCAAACAAGTGCAATTGTTACACCTTTATTTTTTTATTTTCTGTGGTCCACAACGTCTCATTTTTATCTTTCTAAAAGTAGAATAGTAAAGTGAAAAAAAGATTTGATTTTTTTTTTCCTCCTGGACAGGAAGGTATGGAGACTTGGTGGTTGTTGTAATCAGTTTATTTATGAAAAATGGACTGAGTCAGATGTAATTGTGCCAAATGGACAGAATCTTTATAGCTCTAATGGGATCTCATGTTTCTGAGGTGGGCTGGTTATTTAGTGCTGTGACCACATCTTCTGTAGAGTTAGGGGGTATCACTTCAAACAGTTCCTGCTGCCACCGCAGGTTGCAAACATGTGATTTGAAAGCTTCTCATTCTCAACTTGAGCACAGATGTCTTTCAATAACCAGCGGTAATTTCTTCCAATTGGTCAGTTTATCATCAGCACATGTCGTCAATCGCGAAGTTGTTTGCTAGAGTCAGACTACAGAATCCTTAGCTCAGCAGACACAGCTGCAAGCAGGTGAACTGGCAGAAAGTAATTTGTGCGGCTCGGTGGTTGTCAGACAAAAGACAGACAAACTGTGTTTCAGACAGACTGCAGGCCCCTCCAGGGCCAGACAATCATGATTTCCTAGGGAAATAATGCAAATATTTCTAACAATGAACATTGCCTTTTTGCATATAAGAAAAGATGAAAAGGATATTGGGTTGAGAAAATGTGTGATTTTTGTTTTTCCTTTAACTGTTTATCAGTAATAGTTTTTATGAAAAAACAGAGACATTGATTCATAGATTCCAAATCTTCATAATAAGTGGTAGGAACAACACCACCTGGTGACCAAAATAGAAAAGTTCAATTTAAAAAAGTTTCAGCTGTAATAAATTGGAAGTATTCATGTGTTACTAAAATTTTTATTCTTAAAACTTTCACTGATTTTTAAAGAGGAAATGGATGTTGAAATTAGATGTGGTCAAATCTTGGTTAAATAGATCTCATTACTTAGAAATAAGTTGACTTTAAACTGAGGTGACTTAGTATCCATTTAAATTCATACAATGCATAGTTGCCTTGGTTCTTGTACAGTCCTACAGAATAACATTTTCACATGTCCTCCGTCTACTTCTCTGTGAATGCCCAGTAGTATTACCTCAGCGACCGGTGTTCCGTGGACAGTGTCTGGTCGAGCAGCCAGAGTCGTCATCTTCTGACTGAAGGAGCTGATGTAACTGAAAGGGGTGGGAGGGAAGAACCTTTAAATAAAGTTTATCAAACCAGTCACGCTCCAAAATAGTTTACTGTAGATCATGGGTGTCCAACATTCAGACTGCAGGCCAAATGTGGCTTTCCTGACACCTGAGTGTGGCATCGCTGAGATGTTTAACAAAAACCTTTTGTTTATCTAATTCGCTAACACACATGATCTAGTAGACTAGTAAGGCCTAACTACATGCCTGCTGCTACCACACAGTTCTTGAAAATTGTGTGTTGAATACCAGTATTGTAATTGACTTTATCAGACGTGTTAGGCCTGTAATTATTTACTTTTGTCCGCATAAAGTTTATTAAACTTTATAATTCATACTGTTTATATTGTAACACTGCTAATTGGCTTGAATATAATCAAATAATTGTCTGTTAAATACCAGTATTTTCATTGACTTTATCAAAAATTTTCATTGACTTAAATTAGGCATTTAACTGGGTACTTTTGAATGAATAAAATGTATTAAATTTGTTTTTCTAGTTTTGTATAACTGCTAAAATATCCATATTTAAAAAAAAAAACAAAAAAAAAAAACCTGACAGGCTATATTTAAAATTCACCGTTGTTTTCATTGTAACAGATTAATGTAGTCAGCTGGCCCTCACATGTGTGATTTTCCTGGGGCAAGCACAGCGAGGTATCCAATGCATTTTGGGCTCAATGCAAATGTTGGTGATAAAAAAAGCCGGTAGGGCAAAATGGATACTGACAAAAGAAAATGTCTACAGATGTTAGGCCACAGAAAAGGTCTTATTACCAAACGTCTGTTTTGTGCAATAAGTTCCCAAAAGCCACTAAATAGCGGCAATATTGGGAACTTCAAAGGAAAAAAAGCTATCGGTGCCTGACATACTGCCAAGCGCCGATCGTTAACTAATCTGTGTTAAACTTACCTGTCATCCACTGTCCTTCTCCTTCTATCTTCATTCTGTCTTCTCTTCAGTCTTCTTGCTGTAAATAAAAATCAAAGTATGAATACAATGCTGAAATATCCAGCACACGAATATGTAGTTTAACCTCTTGATTGCCAGTGGGGTACACAACGCATAGCAAAGCAATGCGTCGTGTACCTCTCTGGGGCTCAAAAGGGTTAAAAAATGTATTACTGTACGGTTCTAAATATGAATATGCCTCCATTTATTCAAATATGTCCAACTTGTTCAAAATAATATATCTAGAAATGCCATAATAACATAATTAGCTTTATGCCATAATAAAATACTTAGCTCAATAGCTCAATGTTTTCTATCTTTGCTGCTGTGTGCAGCCACGGAGGAGGAGGCAGTACTATGTGGCACAGCCCCCCATCCTGTCCCTTATGGGCCGATGCCTGTTCCACACTGAGGGAATTTGAGAAGAGACTGCCTTTATATTTGGGCAGTCTCTGTTCAAATTCCCTCACAACCATTGGCTGGGATGTGCTTGCTCACATCCCAGCCAATCAATTTAAAGAACAGCCGCTCTAATCTGATTGGCTGGGATGTGCATAAGCACATTTGAACCAATGGCTGTGAGGACATTTAAAAAGAGACAGTCCTTAAAATCCTTCAGTGTGGAAAGGACATCGGCTTGTGAGGGGGGCGGGGGTTGTGCCGCATAGTACTGTCACATTTGCGGATCTATCTGGCCATCGTGTGTTGAAGAAAGCCAGTTGCTGAATAGGTGAATGGTTAATACGCAGAGAAATCCTCTGATTTTCCTGCATGTTAATCCATTTGTACCTTGATGAATCCAGGCCTTAGTCTGGTTAACCTTATAATCCCACTGGCTAATTCATAGGGTTAATTCCACCAACTGTCGACACATTTTAGGTACTTTGGATGTATTGATATGGGGCTTAGGACCCCGTATCAATACATCCACTGGGGACTTTTTTGCAACTTTTTTATTCTTTCAGTTTTTGTTTCAGCTATTTTAAGATCCGATAAGGGACTCTAGTCACAAAAAAGTGGGTCTTAAATTTAATATAATAATTAAATAATAATTTGAGTCCCTTATCGGATCTTCATGGCTAACGCAGACATTTGAATTGCAAATTTCAGTGTTTTCATTATTTGCTATGACTGAAAACACCTCTTAACTTTATCACCCGATGGCTTTTTTTTTTTGGCCGGTATTTTTTCACAGCACAGGAAATTGACTAGCTTGCTGTACTTAAAAAAAAATGCCGTCGACAGAAAAGCAGCCATTGTCAACATTTGCATCGAGCCCTGCGTTGGATACCTCTCTGGCACTCAATGGGTTAAACCTTTGAGCACCAGAGGGGTGCACAATGCATTACTTTCAATGCTCTTCACGCCTTTCTGGGTGTAAAGAACTGATATAATTTCAAATACGTCAGATGCCATGGTACTGAAGAATGGTAAAAAAAAAAAAGACATTTTTTTTTTATGTAGTCATAAAATATTTGTGCCCTAGGTCTGTAATAGTAATAATATTCTTTTAGTGAAAAAGCATATTTGAAACCCAATGGAATCATCTAAAATCCACTTATTGGAAACATATTAAAAGCAGTGAGTGGAGTTTCCTTCATACGTTGTGTAATTTCAGCACTTAGGTATGGCAGTGATGTTCCTTTGATCTGTACTTGTATGGTACAAGTTTCCCAACATCTCACCGTTGACTGGAACGATTTAGTCCTTTTGAAAATTAGAAAAATAAAAAAGAGGTAATCTAATGAGAGGGATACATTCAGTTATCCAAAAGCACTGGCTGTTTTAAGTCAGTGAATGTTGTTTGTGTAGAATACTACCGAAACCTCAACTGTATCACTTTGTAGCATATGTGGAGCAATTCTGGGTTATACTATCTCACTATATGGGACAAAAAAAGAACCTAGGGATGATGGGAGATGTAGTTCAGCAGGTGTAGTCCCTCTGGTTGCACACCCTTTTTTGTATGCCAAAGGATAAATTAAATTGGGCTTTTAACTCTACGTATGCTAGAGGTGTCTCCAGTGCATTCATGGGGTTAAAAATCTCCACTGAAGTACATGGGATACGGGCATTTTTTTGTCCCGTTTTGTGCAGTTAGTTTGCTCCAGAATAATTCCAGTTTTTTAGAAATATAGGACAATGTCCCTAGATCCTTATAGTGGCTTCCCCCAAACGCAGGTCCCCAGTCTACCATATGAATACGAAGTCACTACTGCTCCACAGGGACAAGTAATAATCCCCCACTTGATTTAAATGTGAGGTCTCCAGCGCATTGCTCTGAAGTGCATTAGATAAAGCCCGTTTAAAGAAGTGGGAATTTAGGGAATTGCCATTTGTCCCATATATTGTACGTGGGTTGCTTCAGGATTGCATCTCCTCCCTGGCTCAATTCTGTGGTTAATGCAGTGGATTGAAGGCCTCTGTAGCATCCAATTTAAATCACCGGGAATTTTGGGAAGTTTTGGATGTGTCTGCTTTGATGCAATTGGTTTGCCCCTAAATTGCTCCAATGCTAAAAATGCACACACCCTTTGAATGCCAGGGGGATGCACAGTGCATATATATATATATATATATATATATATATATATATGCAATTAGTTTAAAAGCCTGTGTACACGGACCACAGTGCCACCCAGCAGCCTCGGCTGGTGCCCGGAGTCTCTCTGCTCACTGCCCACGGTGCAGTCATGCGCAGTACAGACTGCCCGAACGCGCTGCAGCTGATACAGGAAGAGGTGCTCCTAAGTTGGACTGTAGTCCTTTCTGCGTGCCTTCCTGGAACCAAGCGGTCCCAGGAAGGTGCGTAGAGAGGACTCCAGTCTGAATCTGGAGCTCCCCGCTCAGTATCAGCCGCAGTGCATTTGGGCAGTCTCTACTGCGCATGACTGCAGTGCAGGAAGTCTCTACAGCGCATGACTGCAGTGCAGGAAGTCTCTACAGCGCATGACTGTAGTGCGGGAAGTCTCTACTGCGCATGACTGCAGCGTGGGAAGTCTCTCCTGCGCATGACTGCAGTGCAGGAAGTCTCTACTGCGCATGACTGCAGTGCAGGAAGTCTCTACTGCGCATGACTGCAGTGCAGGAAGTCTCTACTGCGCATGACTGCAGTGCAGGAAGTCTCTACTGCACATGACTGCAGCGCGGGAAGTCTCTACTGCGCATGACTGTAGCACACGCAGTCTCTACTGTGCATGATGTTTTCCGACAAACATTCTAGCAAATTATTATATAGGATAGAGAGAGAGAGATTTACACACACGTATACAGGGCTCGAAAAATATCAGGGAGGTTCACCATTCAAAGAAAACAGTAACCAGTCAGGAGCAGAAAAGTTACTAGTCCACCCAATGTTAGGTATTAATTATATGTGTGTGTGTGTATTTATACACCCACACACATGGTTTAAGTGGACTTTAATAAGTAGACCATGAAGCCACTGGGTAATGCCTGTGTTTTGCTTAGCAGTTGTGAAGTTGTATGTATACATTCTCACCGTATCTGCTTCTGTTTCAATGTTCCCCATGAAGATGAGATCACCACAAATGTGCTGTTTTTAATTAGTTTGTGAATCGGGTGAATCCTGTATTCATGACAGGAGGGGAGAAACGCAACCATACAGGTTTCCTGTCTTCTGTCTAAATTGCGGATCAGAAAGTCTTCATGTGCTTGGGTAATGTGCTGTGCAATATAAGCTGAAATATATTCCACTGGGGAGGAGAACGGAATAGGTTACATACACTGTTCCTAAGTGTGATAAATTTAAAACTCCATTACTCACTTTAAGCAGGTGCCTTTTTATATGACTTTTTAAAGAAATATAAAGCTGCTGTTGAAATGTTTGGTTTATACAGACACTGCGCTGCTTCTTTGGATTTGATCTGCTGTGGCGCTTACAAATTATTTCCTTTTATTTTCTTTTAAAGGGACTGGATCACACAAATATAACTTCAATGATTCTGAAACAATCACAGATATGTTGTATTAGCCATTTTTATTACCATAGGGTACTCAAAGGGTTAAGCATCTGCATTTATACATGATATCATTAAACTATTTGAGTCTCAGAGGGGTATGCAATGTATTGCTTTGTAATAAGGCATGCTGTGCAATCACTTCCTGTTTAGCCCTACCTTACATGCCCCACTTTTAATTTGACAATTTCAAGATTGCCAGCATTGTTTGTAGGTGATGGGATCCCTTTAATCCTTTGAGTGACAGTGTGGTGAGCAACACAGTCCTTTGTTCACCCCTATGCACTCAGTGGGTTAAGTCATGTATTGTAGGTTGGACTACACACACACACTGTGCATATGTATGTAGAAATTTGCAAGCCGTCATCAGCATAGTCTGTGTTTTAAATTAAACTTAAAATGTAATCAACTCTGATTTTTATTTACTGGAATAACATGAGGTAGGTAGAAAATGGCTGAGCTGTAATTAAACTTTATTCAGGTTTACCTCACTGAGGTTAGGGTTCTTAGTTCTAGTTCTACATGTTTAAGATAAAGAGGAGCAAATCTGAAACAAGCCAACTGCATCATAGCGGACTAATACAATTCCCTAAATTCCATTGATTTAATCGAGCTTATAACCCCTTGAATGCTAGAAAGGTTTCCGGCATATTGCTGCAAACTAAACTTGGACTAGGCTTTCAATGGCATACATAAGTAGAACAAATGTGGCTCAGGGATGGGGACAGAGGGAGTATCCAGACTAAACTGTGATAGTGATGATGAACAGGTAACTCTCCCATGTAGCTTGTTAGAAGAAAGGTCAATGCAGCTCACAAGGGTAATTGTATAAGTAATGTATCCATAGTGCCCATTTGACTTTTAATTTGCCTAGGTCATCTAAACAGCACGAATCTTCATGATTTTGAGGTTGGAAAACTTGTTTCTCCATTGGATGTCCAATTTTGAAGGATTCATTGTTTAGCAGGATTTAAAGCAGAATGATAGTCAATCTTATATTGAGCCCCAAATCCTAATTATAATAGCAATATGCATAAATCTACTTGTATTTTCAAGAATAATTGCTGCATTAGTGAAAAATAGAACTTTTTAGGCAAACAGGCATCGGCAGGGATCTTGCAGTAGGCGCTCTATGCGTCTGTGCCGTCAGTCCCTTCCTGTGCCTTAAGGTACCAAGGAATTCGATTCCCCAGTTGTGGAGGAGAAGGGAACGGACAGTGCAGACTCAGAGATGCCTTCTATGCAAGATGTCTGTGCTGCTTACCGCTGCTTGTCTGCCTAAAAAGGTCTATTTTTCATTAATACCACAATTAATCTTGAAAATACAAGTACGTCTATGCATATTGCTATTATAATTAGGATTTGGGGCTCAGTATAAGGTTGATGATAGTTCTGCTTTAATAAGAGAGGGAGTAGCTAACTCCTTTGATCACGGCAGGCTAGATCTTCCAGATAATAATACATACTAATCTGCTACATCAGTCTCCAAACTTATAGACTGTATGAATCCAGAATCCAAAATGTGGGCTCACTGTTTGGAACTAATGACTCCTCATTGTAGTTTATCAAACCTCTTCTGGCTTCAAGGCAGTTCCACCATGCACCAGAGAGATCACCCTTTTACCAATTGGTGTAAATGAAATAAACTACTTTCTCTAGTGCCATTACCATCATCTAAACTGTCATTGAGGAAGAAGCCTAAATTCCTGCCAGGTCTATTCTTGTCTCATAACTAATCTTTAAAGGCTATACTGCTTTAAACAAAATCATGCAGATGTCTTCTCCATTTAGATCCACTGACAGGAATGTTGGGAAAAGCTCTGCCATAAAATATCATGAAACATTTTTTCCCCATTTCTTTAGTAAGGCTCCTTTCACACAGGAGACACTAAGCAGCAATAATGCATTGGTTTTGCCACCCCTTTATGCTGAGAGTTAAGCTGCTGTACTATGGTGCCTTTTATACAGACCACTAACACTTTCCATGAATGCACCAAAGTCCAGCAAGTTGCATCTTTGCGATGTTCAAGCAGTAACGTTTCAGTAGGGCTTATCAGCATGATGTCCTCTGGGGCTGCTGGCAGACCTTTCACACAAGCTACATTGGGGGTTGCGTATCCTTTACACCTATGGTTCTCCTCCAGGGGACCATGGCATTTTAGTGTGCCTTGGAAATTCCAGATTGTATGTCAGGGGTGCCTTGAGCCAATAAAGATTGAGGACCACTGCATTACACCTTCCAAGGAATGGCTGACCAAGGTAGATTTTAGCCAATGTATTAAGCTGATATTCCTGTTAACCAGCCATCAACCACACACTCACTAGAAGGAGATGAGTGAAGAACACAGGCGACAAATGGGCAGATCAAGTGAAAATGTAAGATGATTGCCACTGAGTAGGAGGGGACCATTTAGAGGCCAAGGTACCACAAGTGAAGGGTCTAGGCCTTTGCAAATATTGTCAGGAAGGGCTGTTAGCTTATTGAAGAGTACTTCCCAGGGACTGGGTTTTACATTGAAAGCAAAGAGGTAGTAAATACATTGGTTGCAATACGTTCCGTACCCCTCTGGTACTCAAAGGGTTAACACCCACCTTTAGGACAGGGATAGATAATCTTTGGGCCTCCAGCTATCGGGGAGTACATCTTCCTTCATCCCCAACCAGCCAGGGAATTGTAGCCCTCAGCAATGGGAGTACCAAATATTTCCTACCCATGTTATACTGGTCATGTCAAAAAATGTGGTCTAAATCACAAAAACGCACAAAAATAGGATATTACACATAACAATTTACATGAAAACTCTTTTATAATTCAAGTCAATTCAAGTCTAAGACTGAAAAAAATCACCCTAATCTGGTGCCCAGGCCACATTAAAGTGCCATGGAACCCTGATTGAGACCCACTGTCCTTGGTTCTGAAACTTGGTCCTCAAGCCTTTCCACAGTGCATGTTCTCAGTGGCTCTTTGCAGAAGCACAATGGTTGTGTTAACCCATCAGCAGAAGTGAATCTGTCAGAAGGACTTGAACTGATCTGTCTTTTCTCATGCTTGGAGATCTGTCAAGTCTCCATTGTTGATGAGGACTTGGCATTTCCAATTACTATAGTGGTTATTGGTATTCCAGCTGTTTTAGACTACCCATCAGCCCCAAACAGTTAATTGCTGGTTAATGATATAATAATTTCTTGTCTACACAAGACTATAGCAGGCTTCAAATTCAGGTGGAAGGGGTTTTCATTCACTTTTTTCCCCACCATAACCTTTTCAATTTGTGCTCCACAAGTACATAAAGGCTCAATAGCGAGCCAGTAAACCAGCCTCATGCTGATGAGTTGCATTAACAACGAAACGGCTGTCCATGAGTGGTTCACTGGCTTTGCATCTCTTCCTGAGTTGTGTATTAAAGCTGTTGCTCAGCATACACATACTCTAAGGAATCCATGTATAAAGTGGAATCTGAGGCAAAATGTGATTCCTTGTTAAACTTATTTGCACATGCCTACCCAGAATCCCTTGCAGTAGTAACAACACTGTAAATGTGAGATTTCTGTGGGAAAAGCAAGTCTTATGGCTTGACTGGTGTGTCAAATTTTTGTTAACATTGTATCTACCACCCACCAAATTCAGGTGGATGGGGTTTTCATTCTCTCTTTTCCCCACAATAACCTTTTCAGTATATATATATATATATATATATATATATATATATATATATAATAGAGAGAGAGAGAGAGATATTAAGCCATTCTTTATTTAAAACTATAATTTACAAGATATTTAGCTTTATTTATTTGTCAGTTTATGCAAATTAGGCAGTACTGACTTGCACAACCTGGTGAATTGGATACTAATATACCACCCTCCCTCCCAACTGCCACTCCCTACCAGAAAGTACTGGCTAATTAGCATAAACTGACAAATAAATAAAGCTAGCCCATAAACTACAAAAAAGAAAGAAACTACATGACCCAACTAAAAATCAAAAGAAAAAAGTGTGTGTGAGACAGAGGTTAACACCACCACTCTTCTTCAAACATGTGAACAATAGCCAAAAAATAAATGACTCCGCACCACTCATCACTATTTAGAAAAATACTCTAATATATTTATTAGATACATGTGAGTGATTGGTCACCAACTACATACCCTGCCCGTTACATCAAACAATCCAATCCCTGTACATAAAACCTCTATCTTAAACCGAAAAAGCCCCATCTAATGAATCGTTGCCTTCCACTTGTGGTTCGAAGCATAAGACAGCTATATTGAGAAAGCATTGCATTGACTAGCCTGAAAAGTATTGCTATAGAAGCTAGAGAATACAGGATAGATCTCCCATCTGATGTGCAATATGGATGTCCTATGTTTGGATCCACAAGCGGAAGGCAATGATTCATTGACAGGACTTTTTTACTCTACTCCCAAGATAAGATAGGTTGCATCGTAAGTAATTAAAGGGGTTATGCCATGCTTGATGGACTTTGAAGAAGTCAATATTTATTTTTTTCCAAAGTCATTATAAAGTTGCATTCTAAACTTGGCTGAAACTAGACACAAGTCCATCAAGTTCAGCCCTTTCCCCAGGATAACCCAGAAAATGAGAATTACATATCTCTGAAATGGGTGTTAGTCTATTTACCAGACCTTTCTGTTTAACATATTAATACATAGTATAACCTTGTCTATTTCCTTCAGTTAGAAATGTGTGTAATGTTCTCGTAAGTGTATCCAGTGTATCTGTCATTACCACATCCCTGGTCAAAGAATTCTACAATTTAACAGACCTTACTGTAAAAACCTCCTTTTCTCTAATCATAAGCGGTGACCTTTAGGGTTTTTTTGCAGTAAGGACAGTAGAGATGTAGAATTGTTTGAACCAGGAGGTACTGTTGGCAGATACTGTAGATTCTTTAAAAAATGTATTGGATACTTTTTTTTTTAGTTCACAATAATATAGAGAACTATGATATTTGGTTAGAATGCAGATAAGATGTTGATCCAGGGACATATCTGACTGCTTCTTGGTCAGGAAGGATTTTTTTTTACCTACTTGGGACACAGTTGCAAATGGCTAAATTTTTTTTGTTCCCCTCTTCTACTGGATCAGCAAAAACTCAACTGATACTGCAAATATAGAACTTGACAGTGACGAATATTTCAAACAGATCTACTTTGTTACATAACCTGCGGTGCAGCCACTGGAGTTGGACGCTAACGCCAGCAGAGCTGTACTGGCAGATCATACACCCCCCCACCACCACCTATATCTTAAAATATACCTGACGCATTAAAAGGGGCCATTGTAATTAAACTCCATGTTGTTGGGGGGCGCTGTCACACAGGAACTGCACCTGAAGTTGGGTGAAGTCCAGACACCTGTATAAAATAGCTTTACAACAGATCTGTTAATAGCGCTATTCTGCATGCTTTTCAAATGACTTGCTGGTATTAATATGAGAACATGAATCCAATCCACTGTGATGTCAGTAATTAACAAAATAATTTAACTGATTGTTTTAATGTCTGATCAAATGAATATAAAAGTATGTTACAATTCAGCAGGCTAGTACATTTGCAGTTTTCTTTTATTAGGTGTGAAATCAAAGAATCCCCTGCCAACTCTTGAGGGTTCTATCCAGAATGTTGAACTGAAATTCTGCAGCACATCATTGGTCAAATGTGTCTCCGGGACCGTGGGATCAATAAAAATTTGTGCCAAAGCCCCAGGTATGTGCAGCTGGACCATGTAAAACTTTATTGCCTGTATAGGAGAATTGGCCTTACTTTTTACAAGGAGAGTTACTGAAACAAGAATTTATTCATTGTTCCAATGAATTAGAGAGAGATTTTTTTCATTTTTATTTATTTATTTTTATGCCAGGATAATACATTATGACCATATCAAACAACACTTTTTCTTAAGAAAAAAAAGTCTTGATTGTAGTAGCAAAATTTTAAAGAAAAATCAGGAAACCTTGGGCTGTATGTACAAAGTCAAAGTGGAGCAGTTCTATACCATAAGGGACAAATAAACATTTTAGTTGATTTAAATCAAGATTTTTAAACCCTTTGTTACAAGAGATGTCTTGCAATGCATTGGAGACCCTGCTTGCATTCAAGGGGCTAAAACCTCATTACAGCTAATTGGCATTTTGATTTGTTGACTTTGATGCAGTTGATTTCCCACAGAATTGCTCCATATATTTCCTGTTTATTGCCCCCTGATTTTATAAGCAACAGCTACTGTGCCTATATACATTTCAATTTTTATGAAATATAGATAGTCATTTTTATACTCAGATACACTTTTGTTTCAAATTACCATTGATGATGGTGATGCTGGTGGTGGTGATGCTGGACTTTCTTGAAAAATGGCCCAACCTTGCAAGTGTGGACTATATCCCCAGGTTGGTGCTCAAAACCAGTCAAGACTTCATGGCAGTTGAAGAGAAATATTGTATATTTTGTCCTGCTCAGTAAATTGGGTAATACATCATAGAATATCTAACTGGTTGTGTGCTGGCATGTCAACCTTATATGGTGTTGGGCTTTGGTCTGATGAATGAAAAAACAATGTAAGGTTTTCTGAACACAGATGAGAGCTGGTACAGTGTTAGCTGTAGAAATACAGGAGGCAAATAATGTATATCATTACCTCTGCATGTAACTATAAAGTTTTCAGAAAACCTGGAGGCAAATATAGTAAAGTTTATACCTTTATTGGCTAACTAAGCAGATTTAGAATGCAAGCATTCAAGACCTCTTAGGTCTTTTCCTCAGGCATGTTATACAGAGAAATATGAAAACATCTCTCTTAAATACAAGTACACATTACCGTAAAATCTCAGGTATAATACGCACCTGTGTATAATATGCAGGTGTATATTATGCCCAAGATTTTAGGGGAAAACAAGAGTGCCTATGTATAATACGCACCCTTGTTTTCCCACTCTTAAGAAAAAAAAGGAAGCCTTCCAGATCACTTTCCTCCCTCGTCCGGAGCTATCCGCTGCTAAAATACCATTTATTTACTTCAAAATTCAAGTACTCGCATTTTCCCCATTAGCAGGCAACATATAACCCATGTCAATATTCCCTGCGGGCAGCATGCTTCCATTCGCCGCCCGCTTCCTTCCGGCTATGGTATTGCCCTGTGACGACCTTCAGATCCTCACAGGGTATTACCATTGGCTGGAGCCGGTAGGTCCTGAAGGAAGCGGGCGGCGAATGGAAGCATGCCGCCCACAGGGAATATTGACATCTGTTATATGTTGCCTGCTAATGGGGAAAATGCGGGGACTTGAACTTTGAAGTAAGTAAATGGTATTTTAGCAGCAGAGAGCGCTGGGAGAGGGAGGGAAGGGATCTGGTAGGCTTAATTTTTTTTTTTTTTTTAATAAAAAAAAACTCTCAGGTATAATACGCACCCCCCACTTCACATAAGGTGAGGTGGGGTACAATTGTGCGTATTATACCCGAGATTTTACGGTACATTGTTTAAAATGGATGTGTACACTTATTTTCATCATAAACTGACATTTTGTTATCAGTTTAGTAAAACTGCAGTGCAGGGAGCATCCATTTTGTCCTTGCACCCACATCAAATGAGGTAGTTGTGAGCTTGGATTGTTACAGCCAGAAAGCTTCTTGTCAGCAGGGGCTGAAATGTATATTGGTGACCATTTTTACTTGAAGCTCTGGCGTGCATGATGTGCAGAATAAGACAAGAAATTAGTAAGAATCAACAGGACACCTGTATTAGCTAGCTTACAAGTTGTAGAGTGCAAGCTTTCAAGACCACTTCTGTCTCTTCTTCAGGGCTGTTATATCTTATGAAGATACACAAATGATCTTGAATTCTTTTATTCTAACTCAATTTATTTCCGTCTTTGTCTAAGGCTAACACATACGGTAACATATTTCCCCTATATTTTATGGCTGAATTCCATTGCAGGTTGATAAAATTGGCATAACTACATACATACATGCAGTTGCAGTTGGTCTAGCATCAAGGGGGGGTCTATCAGCCCCCGTGGCCCATCACCCCTTCTGTTATGATGCCAGAAAAGGTTTTTGCACTGAATAGTTACAGCACTGGCTGGTTTTATTTACATACACTTTAACCCTTTGAGTGCTGGAGGGGTACGCAACGCATTGCAGAGCAATAGGTTGCGTACCTCTCTGGCACTCAAAGGGTTAATAAGAATCTGTGAGAGAAAGCCAGTGATGACATTTATCCCCTGCAATGGAATCCAGCCTTTAATACTGTGAGTGCCAAAGGAGTATCCAAAGCATTGCTTCACAATGCATTGGGGACCCCCTCTGTCACTGAAAGAGTTAACTGGCACACGCACATCTGCCTTTCTTGCACACCCCTCTGTTCTTCAAGGGGTTAAGGTGCAAGTCAAGAGAGCAATGCATTGCACACTGTCACTTAAAGGGTTTAATGATAAATGGCTGAGGTGCCCTTCAATTTTTACCATAATCCGCAACACAAAATTCTACTGAATCATTCCAATCCATTTGTATATACGTCTTAAATTATCTTTAAATGAATTGCCAGACTCAGATTAGTGAACTTGGCAGAGAATGATAACGTGCAGATTAATCTACTCCTACACCTAATTAATAAATCAATGGTCATTTTAATAAATTGATCAAATCAATAATTGTGTAACCACTTGCTAATTTATTTTCCTAGGCGATAAAGCACTTTGGAAGAAAGCCAATACGATAAGGACCATGACAGATTTGTAACTTGTGCACACAATAGAGCCAGGGATATTATCTGGGAAGTGCATGACCAATCCGAGCTTTTTATGACCACTGTAAAATCCTGAGTTTATTTCCTATTTTAATTCAGTATGAAATTGAATCGCACATTGTCAGCCTTAAAGGATCATATACACATAAGCGGCTTTAATTTTCTTTAAAATGCCACTCTATACTTCTTGTTCAGAAAAAAAGGTTTTATCAGCATTTTATTTCATTATTGTGAGAAGTTCAAATTTGTAAGGGTTAATGCAGTGTTTATCAACGTTTGTCCTCAGGGTATACCAACGGGTCAGCTTTTTAACACCGTAACAGTCGCCTGATCTGGCAGAAGGCAGCCATTAAGGGCCAAGGTGCAATATTTTATTTTTTTTCTCGCAGTGAATTCTGGGATGGCAGAGAGGTGTGTAGCCATGCTGCCATCCCAGAATTCCATGATGTACGTACCAGGACCGAATTTGGTCCTGGTATGTCACCTGATGCTAAGGGATTAAGATATAGCAATGTCATTGTGATTGAGCTTCCTGTTCTTATTAGGAGTATCCTTAAAACCTGATCTTCTGGTATGCCCCGGGGGTGAGAATTGAGAGTCACTGGGTTGATGAGATTCAGGAAACATGAATACCATAATGCATAATTTTATGTTATGGGCCCAAACAAGTGTTTGCACTAGGAGCGCTCAGTCCTCGATGCCTCCAGTTGCTTTATCTTATCAAGCAGATAAAAATCTGTTCTTTTCCTTTAAATTAAAATACAAGTATTTGGCCCAGTTCCTTTATCCTTTTGAGTGCCAGAGTGGTACGCAACACATTGCTTCGCAATGGATTGCATACCCCTCTGGCACTCAAAGGGTTAAGAAGGACATTATGGAACTAGAGAGAGTGCAGAGGAGGGCTACAAAACTAGTAAGGGGAATGGAAAGTTTTAGGTATGAAGAAAGGCTAGAAAAGTTAAACTTGTACACACTAGAGAAACGGCCTCTTAGAGGGGATATGATAACACTATATAAATGTGTTCAGGGCCCATACAAAGGGCTCTCCAAAGACCTGTTCATTAACAGAACAGTACATAGGACAAGGGGCCACCCGCTTAGACTTGAGGAAAGGAGATTTCGTCAACAGCAGCGGAAGGGTTTCTTTACAGTAAGGACAATAAAGGTAAAGAATTCACTGCCTGAGGAGGTGGTGCTATCGAATACATTAGATGCCTTTAAAAAGGGCCTGGATACTTATTTAAAAGAGCATAACATAGAGGGCTATGTACGTTAGTATTGGGATTAATATTTAGTTGGGGCTTGTTGATCCAGGGAGAAATCTGATTGCCATTTGGAATCAAGAAGGAATCCCCCCCCCCATTCAAGGCAGAATTTGAAATTGCTATATTGAGGGTTTTTTTTGCCTTCTTTTGGATCAACTATGGTAAACAGGAACAGGAAAAGGGTTGAACTAGATGAACGCAAGTCTTTTTTCAACCTAAATTATTATGTTACTACTATGTTACTAAGAATGACGAACAGTTGTTAAATGAGCACTTAAACAAATATCTTAGGCGAAATCATAATATCTATGATGAATCAATGGTACTTAGGTTGGTTCCCCAAAAGTAATTTTTATTAGCACTGCACATCATGTCTAACAAGGCACACTTGATTCTCTGTTACTGGGCTACACAAATGCAGTCTGTAGTCTGAAGGACTGGAGTCCAGGAACTAATATTCATTTCTACATCTGTTGACATGATTCTTTGTTGCTGACCTCAAGTGGTGTGGGTTTGGGGTCCTGGGTCCAGACATAATACTACTTTAAACATACATTTATGGGAACTATCCAGTTAGCACTTATTCATTTGTGCCATTAGGATTTTCTTTCTAGATTAAAGTGACAATCAACCTTCTTTTTTACTTTAATTATTTTGCAAATGCATTATCTGTAAACCACTCGACAGCCCCAGTGTGGCCACACCTGCATCAATTTATGTACGTTCTATCTTTAGGTGCTCTGCAAAGCAGAGATGAGTGTTGCTTTTTTATTGATAGAAACACATGAAAAGGCGTTGCCTCTTGTGCAATATCCTCTATTCAATGGAACACCACACCACCACTACCAATAGGCTGGTACTCACTTATAATAGTGGCTGGAACTATACATACGTACAAACCAGCAAACTAAACTTGGGGACTGTTGGCTGCTCCCCTATACAACGTCTTGAATATCACGGAACCAGAAATAGGCTGCTCCTCCAGCAATAACCCCACTCATGAGGCTGAGACACATAAAAAAACAGAAAAAAAACAAAGGCATGCCAATAGTGCCTGGTCACTGAGAATATCAGTATTTAAAAGATGTATAAATGGATCTACTCACATTTAGCATATGTTGTGTTGTGGACATATGTTACACACAGCTACATAGGCATACAGAGATTATATTACCATCTCTGTTTGGTATCTGTCGGATCTCCTCCTGCTCCTCCACCGACACACGGACGGCAAACAATCCAACTGACAGGCAAGCTCAGATGTATCTTCAGATTTCTTTTTATTAAAACCAACAAAATAGTAACACCACCGTGTATTCTCGTACGCGTTTCGCAACAACAACACTGCTTTATCAAAGCTAGTGGTACACTAACTAAACGAAAAAACGGATACATGCTTGCCTGCACAAACTTAAAACTTTAAACGAGCTATAGTAGGTAGAGTCCATGTCAATCAAATCCTTGACCAATAGACTCACAATTAACATTTTTTGATGGTCAAAATGACACCTTCTATATCCTGAGTTAACATCACAAGATGTTTAACAATATTATCACAGACACATAATAAAATACATCTCTGTAAAAATGATATAATTAACCATTGGAAGTATGGAGTACAAAAAACGGAACCATAGACCTGACTATAAACACTAGTCAGATGTGCACCAGGGAATAAAGCCTCAAAACTAATAATAATAAACTAACCCGGGACACAAAATAGTCTATTTTTATTGATGCATTTGGGGAATATGTGTAAAGAAAAAGTGAATAATTGTAGGACAATTCAACTGCACCCCAGGGAATGTATAAAATCCTTATTGATGTAAATGGAGTGCTTAACCCCTTGAATGCTAGCGAAGTCTCCAAAGCATTGCCACACAACACTTTGGCGATGTCTCTAGCATTCATTGGGATAAAAGCCCCATTTAAATAAACTGAAACTATAACTTGCTCATTATGGTTTGAGCAAGAATTGTTCCTTTTACTTTATACATACGTCCTGTTGTATTGTTCGTTGTTTTTCACCCCTGGACTAAAGGAATCGGTAGATCTTGATATATTGGTATTTTCCTGGACATTTCAGTGATGAGTAAATATAGAATTATAGATGCTGATAATATACAAAACAGTGTATGGTATCCCTTTAAAGGGATAGTAATGTTTCAAAATAAAAGCAGCTCCAATTAATATTCATAGTATTTGGGTCATGGAGAGTGTTATTTCAATACTGTCAGAGTTGTAGTACAGGAGCAATTGAATGATAAAGTATCCCCCTCCCGTCCCTTTTATCTAGTGTAAGTCCCCTCTCCTCAGATGTGGAATCTGGTCTTAAGACCAGACAGCTCACAGCAAGGGACAATCTTCTTACTGTGAGAACAATGAGATCCACGCCCCCCTTGACAGGTGTTTCAGGATTTTCCCATATGCTAACTGAAGATTGTCCTTCTCAGCAAGCCATCTGGACACCACCTTTCTGTTCTGAGGTGAGCAGTGTTACATCAGTAAAAGGGACAGGAGGGGGATACTTTATCATTCAATTACTCTTGAACTACAACTCTGACAGTATTGAAATAACACTCTCCTTGGCCCAAATACTATGAAGATTATTTGGAGCTGCTTTTATTGTGAAACATTACTATCACTTTAAGAATCAGAGGGCTGCTCAGTATTTAAATGTTAAAGTGTAATGATCAGTAAAACAAGGGAGCTCCCACTGGTGTCAGATTTTTCATTTAAAACACATTGCAGCTCAGTGTGTGTGGCGGTATTTTTTTTTTGTTTTTATTATTAAAGGAATAGTAATGTCTTAACTATATAAAAAGTAATATTGTAGACCATAAAATAAGAAATCCATTGGTGCTATTCCTGTCTCTCAGACCTTTATGGTTTAGATAGATAGAGAGTTCTAAAGTTCTCCCCTTCTCCTGACATCAGCTGACAGTAGGAGTTCCTGGTCTGGGGACCGATGGCTCTTCAGCAGAGCCAAAATAGTGAGATTTAAAAAGAAATACTTCATTGAAACAGTCTACAAAGTGTGCCTGGTTTGCAAGTACACTTTTTAGACCGTTCCAATGAAGTATTTCTTTTTAAATCATGTTACTTTGGGTCTGCTGAAGAGCCACCTGTCGGTCCCCGGACCAGGAACTCCTGCTGTCAGCTTACAGTTGATGTCAGGAGAAGGGGAGAACTTTAGAACTCTCTATCTATCAAAACCATAAAGGTCTGAGAGACAGGAATAGCACCAATGGATTTCTTATTTTATGGTCTACAATATTACTTGTTATATAATTAAGACATTACTATCCCTTTAAACTGCAATTTCCTGCTCTTGTCCCAGTGGGTGCTGTTCCTATTATTACTATTGTAGAGCACCATAGTGTGTGAATCAAGCTTTCCCATAGAGTACAATAAGATAGCAAACCCCCATCTCTCTTTTAGAGCCCAGCTGGCACCAGCAGTGGGAGTTCCCTCTATTTACGATTTCTCTATAGCATATCTTGTTTTATTAACCATCTTACTGTTCCTTTAACGCTTTAAACATATTGCTTTGCAATGTGCACAGTCCTTTGCTTCACAGAGAGTTAATTGTAACTCTTTTGTGAATATGATTATGACATCACTATTATTTAACAAAACAACCAATTTTTTTTTCTATCTCTTTTCTGCATTTTTTTTCTCAAAGGTGAAATGGGAAAGGAAAAGCTGATCCCTATAATTCAGGGTCCTTCCGATACCAGGGACCTGCACCAGAGCAAGTGGCTCCGGGAGAGCAGAAAGCCAGAGTCCTTGCTTGGTCCAGACCTGATTGCCTTTACAGTCCAGGTTCCTGAGCACACGGACTACTGCCACAGCTCTGGTAAGTGTAAAACTTCTGTTATGCTGCTATCAGGTTACATCTATTGCATTCAAAACCGTTCTCCTGGGAGATTTAATATAAAATGTGTCAAGTGACAAACAGTACCTGTTTCACAAGCAGAGCACACGTTATTATTGCTGCTTCCAAAAGAATAGGAATCTGCCAGGTTTTTCTTAAATTTATATTCCTTAAGCCAGAATAAATGTGGCTGATGGGTGAGTGTGCTGCTGCTTTAACACCTAGGAGTTGTGCCCTTTCTTATTAAAACATTCTTTTATGTGACAGCATTGTTACAGTACAAGACAATTCTTTAACACAGGGATGTCCAAACTAAGGGCCATTTGCAGTCCTCAGCGTAGCCGTTCTGGCCCTTCATGCAAATTCTATTAAATAGTAAAAGTGAGATATGCAGAAAAACATAATGGGCCTCATGCAGAAAGCAAATGATGTGCAGTTGTAGACCATACCAATAGCACTATAGGGCAAAAATAACAGTTCTCTGCATTCTCGTTGATCTAAATAGGGCTTTTAACCCTTTAAATGCAAGGTAGATGTTCAACACATTGCAAAGCAATGTTTTGGAGACCTTTCTAGCATCCAAAAGGTTAAAATCCACATTTACATCAATAGCTTTTTTTATTCCCACCCCCCCACCCCTGTGTTGCAGTTGGTTGCCTCTTCAGCTTTCCGCACAAGGCCTAAAATCTCTTACCTGATCTGTATCGATTAAGCAGACATTTAACCTTTTCAGTGCCAGAGGGGTAAGCAATGCATTGTGTACTCCTCTGGCACTGAAAGGGTTACTGCTTAATAATGCACAGTTCTGTGACAAAATGTAATGTTGCTTATTAGCTCCCTGAGAATGGCATATAATAAACGATATGCATTGTCATGTTGCGTATGCTTTTTCTTTAACCCTTTGTGTGCCAGAGGGTATCAAACGCAATGCAATAATCTCTTGAGGACCAGAGGTATGTTCAAAGCAGTGCAACGCAATGCGTTTTATATCTTCCTGGTCCACAAGTGGTTTACAATTTGAGTGCCATAGGGGTCTCCAACGCATTGCAACCTCTCTAGCACTCAGAGGGTTCAAGGTGTACTTTCACCTAAAAGCAGTGGAGTAACAATATGGGTCACAGGGGTCGCACCGGCCGCCCCCTATGACCCCCCCGTTGCCCACAACATGATAAGGTCTGTGCCTTCTTCGCCTCTTTAGTAATGCAGAGCGCTCAGAGATTACATCATCTCCATGACATCATCTCCAAGCGCTCTACATTACTGAAGAGATGACAGCTCAGGAGCTACAGCTCTGTGCTAAAGGAGGTACAGACCTCTCCTGCCACACCGCTGGACCACCAGGAAGGTAGGAAATGGACACGGGGTGGGGGCAATGTGAGGGCAACATATTGCTGATGGGGGCAATGTGAGGGCAATATGGAGATGATGGGGGGCAAGTTGGAGCTGATAGGGGAGCAGTGTGGCGATTGGGAGTATTGTGGAGGTGTCTAATGTAGATGGCCAGTGGTGGGGGTCAATATGGTTGGAGGGGGCCCATGGCAACTTCTGCATCAGGGTCCGGTGGCTTCTAGTTACTCCTCTGCCTAAAAGCAACTGGTGATTTTGAACTTCCAAGATTCATTTTTCAGTTATTTAGATTTAGCCAAATAAGTCTTAGTAAATCTGTTGACCGAAAGCAACGCTGATTAGAAGGTAAATTGTTTGCATATGATGGTGAATGATGAGAACCTTCAAAAAAAATTTTGAATTCAAAAGATGCTCATTCAGGTAAAAAAAAACGGCGAGAGAAAAAGGCCATCTGTTTTAAATTGCATCCTTTTCTCTATATCCCCTGAGATACTAATTTTATGTAGTTTTCTACAAGCCTTTTAGGATGAATAGTTGTCATTTATCTCTAGAAGATAATATTTCTACTAGAAAGTGGAACGTTACATGAGCCTGGCATCCCATAAATAGGTTTAATCTTGTTCACACACTGGTCTGCTTGTCATAAAATAAGTTGTCAGAAGACAAAGAAATACATTTTGTATCAAACAAATCCCATTCTTTTCTGTATCAGAGAGCTACACAGTGTGTTACAGGCCGCAGAAGCAGTTGAAAAGATTTAATGGTGAACGCAAGGTGTTTTGAGTGCACACAATAGATATTCATTGTATTATTGGCAAAAAGAATGTTGTCAGGGCCTTAGAAATGAGAGCTGAGTCAGTTCTCTAACCCAGTGGTTCTCAAAGTTTTGGTGTAAATCTTTTTGTTTCAAGTGAAATCTTTGGAGCTCTAACAACCAAAGCCTTTAACCCTTTGAGCTCCAGATGGGTGTTTAAACCAGTGAGTTGCACACCCCTTTGGCATTCAAAGGGTTAACCCCTTGGATGCGAGAGAGGTCTCAGCCACATTTCTTCTCCCTTCATTCTCCTTTGTGCAGTGCGCCAGGGGGCCCCCTTCACAGGTTTTCTCTACAAGGGGCCAGATTGACTCATGGGGGAGTACTCACAGTGGTGCAGATAGGTTATTTTCCTTTATTTTTCAGCCATCCCTGTCCATCTGGGTCAGCCTTTTTGGGGAGGTTGTCTACCATAGCAGAGTCTAGAGTGGACCATGAGAACTAGCTCACATTTTTCTGCGGTGGTCACCTATCTGTCCTGTCATGCTAGTCTTACTAAGGGTTAGACAGTTCAGCTATGTGTCTCGTTTTGTGGCCCCCATTTCTGTGATCAGGAGCTTTCATGAGTTAAGACTCTTCTCCCTGCTATGGCAGTTTTTCAGACCCAGGTCCATTCATTGTGTTCTGTATAAGTTAGATCAGCGTCCCCTGTTCCCCCCAGAAAGAGGTCCCATCCTCTCATGGGAATTGATAAGGTTCATTCTAGGGAGGATTTCTCAATTGTGGAAGGTGAGTCCGGATAAAGGTATGGATGATCCCTCTCTCTCTTGTAGAGGACCCTGCAAGTCCTGCAGAAGCTTAATTTCGGGTGGTATCAGAGACTTTTCAGATTTGAGACCCCCTCATAGATGTTCACACTGGAAATCTTTAAATGGAGTTGAAAGGATGCTGTTCATATCCCTTCTTCTGTCTCTCTTGATCAATTATCATTGAGGATTGGTAGTCACTAGACTGGAGAGTCTCTTTCGATCTTGACGTTTTTCTGCTCCTCATCTTTTTCCATCTGGTGCATTGCAGTTGTGGGGTATTCCTCATGCGGTGATCCTGGTATTATTCTCCCCTTTAGACTCACAACTGTACTGGCAGCTGATGAAGTGGCTTTTTAGGATCCAGCAGATATACACCTGGATAATTTTCTCAAAATGAACTTTACGGCCAATGTGTCCAGCCTTGACCACAGCCCTGGGTGTTAGACTTAGGTGGCAAGGGCCTAGGCATACGGAGCTATCGCTTAATGGATGTGGTCCGGGTGGAGCCTTCCATAGGAGATCTTGTTCATATGATCTCAATAAATCACAAAGCTAATCCTTAGATGTGTGAAGCCGCTTTAGATACAATTATGTTTCTTGTTAAGATGCCCACTCTCTGTAGTGGAATGCTGTACTCTGTGGTTGAAAATCTGGTCATCATCAGTCCTTTCCTTACTATTCGTGGGCAAGCAACTCTTTGACCCTGAACTCGATAAAGTCATTAGCCATTCTGCTGTGGGCCAGAGTTCCCTGATTTTGTTCTCCAAGTTCATGCTTAAGCATCCATTCATTTTTCCCTGCCTCTACTTTCCAGTGACTAAGGCTCCTGGCCACTCATCGAGCTAATCTAGTTTACATCCCAAACACACACCATTGTGTTTAGGCATGAAGTCTGCACAGAAGCTCTCCACTTATAAGTATTCCCAAGTATAGCTCATGGAGTCCCGGACTGGGTCAAAAATTGTAGGGCAGCTATATTTGGTCACAAGGGATCTGTCTCCCTTCTTTTCTGGATGATATCCTGCTTAAGGTGGTTTAGGTGGAGATCTTGTATCCCCATCTTCAGAAATGTGTCTCCATTCTGGAACAGTGCTGTTGGGTGATAAACTTCAGAAGTTCTTCTTTGATTCCATCCCAATCTTCTCATGTGATTTGGCACCCAAAGAACAAGACTCGGGTGTCGTCATGGCCTTCATCTCCGGCATTCTGTAAATGCAGTATTGTCATTTCTCCAGCGTGAGGGTAGATCTACTCTGGTGGATTCAGGAAACCCACCTGATATTGGGTCACCCATTTGTCATAGTGGACTGGTCTGTAGTGACAAAGGACACCAGTCTGTTGGTTTGGAGGGGGAGAGGGACCTTTGGCCCTGAGATAGCACAGGACCCCTGATCCAGCCACAAGAGCCAGCATTTTTTCTGACTCTTCAGCATTGGATCCAGATGCTTTGTGGCCTTCTGGCTCAGATTCAGTCCAACAATGCAATGGCTTTGGGTTATTTCAGCTGCCAAGGGGAGACCATAAGATAGATTTATCTGATTTTCTTGTGGAAGCTCCTCTTCCAGCACTTTAAGTAATTTAGTGTGTTGGTGGACTTTCACAGTAATCAACTCCAGGAATTATAGTATTCCGTTTTCGACTCCACAATCTGCCAGCTATGGGACCAATGGCTTTTCACATAAACCTCAGGTTACTCCATTTCATTGCAGGTCCCTGGACATCCTGGCTTTTACAGTGGACTCCATGGCCATTTCAGGCTATTTCCCCTGGCATAATTGATTTCTCCTCTTGCCCTGATTTCCCATGGTGTTGAGAGAAGTCAGGGTGAACCAGGCACATATAATCCTGATTGTACCTTATGGGCCTCACAGAGCTTGGTTCTCAGATGTGATCAGCAGATCAGTAGATGAGCCATGTCATCTCCCTCTTCTTCTGAACCTCTCGTCTCAAGGTCCTCTTCTTATAAATTTAAATTGTATTCTATAAGAGTTTTATCACAGAATTACCCTATATTATATGGCGTTCCTATGTTAGCACAATTACATTTGACTGAAAGTTCCACACTTCTGCTGCACAAGTTGATCCTTACATATGAGAAGGAATTCTGCAACAAACCAACTGCATATTAGAGGAGAAATACTCACTGATTTAATTTGGGCTTTTACCTCTTCAGTAGTAAAGATGTCTCAAAGGCATGTGTTTGAGACATCTCTAGCATTCAGTTGTAATGAATGTGAATTTGAGGAGTTTCTTTCCTGTGGTATAGTTGGTTTGCGTGTGTTTTATAGGTATAAGACTGATTCTACACAGTAATAGATAGTCTAGCCGTACACATTCTTCCATTAGCATAGTTTGCTCCAATGTATGGGCTTTTTGGAGTGTTCCACTCCTCTGCTCCCTTTATAATACTATGTTTTAAGGTGCAAAAGAGAGGCCGTAGCCTGATACCATTTTTTCTGTACATGTGTGCAGAAATATGGTGCTTATTGGTATTAAAGTCTTAACGATGGTGGAGTTGGTGCACTAAAGACATCATACATTTCGTTTCATGCTCTTAAGTACAGCAGCTGGCCTTTGAGGCTAACACCATTGGTGAATTTGTAATTTCAAGCATTTATCTACCCATAAAATGTCACACTTGGCATACCTTCCAAGTGTCCCTCTTTGGACGTTTGAAATCTTGGGAGGTATGCACTTAGTAGATCAAATTTGTCGTTGTTAGGTCAACACATTTACAGTAAGGTCCATAATCTGTGTTGCATTAGTAAGTACCAGAAGGGTGTGCAATAAGCCCTCTGGTCCTTAAAGGGTTAATCTGTTCATATCGGTAATAAGGCATTAGTCTGAAGCTCCGCAATTAACCATTTGTAATTTTTTTGGTATGTGTATAAAATTTGTAAAAAATGATAGCCATCTCTCTAAATAAATTTCCTTTTCCTCCTCCAATGAGTTGACTATGTAGTTTATCTGTAACTGTTGCCAGTTTTCTATCATGTTCCCACTGGGCTTGTGGTGTAAAAAAATCTTATCCTTTCGATGACAGAGCTTGCCCGAATGATTTCATGCTCCTAGCATTTTTGTTCACGGGAATTAAGGGCAAAGTGAACATGCAGCTGAATATAGCATCTATTTCTGTAATTTTAAAAGTCTAAAACTCCATTATTGGAACGAAATGAAGAGACGCAGGTGTTCTCCAGTTCGTGTCCGTTGGGAGTATTTGATGGTAGATGCTTGAAAAGAAAATGCATGTGTTTTTAGAGTCAAACAGCAGCTGCAAGATGAGGATTTATGCTTTTCTCAGAACTTTGGGATTTCAAAATGTTACATTTAATCACAAGCACAGAAAACAGACCAAATGTTAAAGATGTTACATATAAAAGCAGCGGGCTGATTTCTTTACCATACCCAGCTAGTTGTGGGAATACAGCAACAAAGTGATCTTTAATCTTAATATGAGCAATTTGAAAAGGATTATGGCAGTTGCAGGGTTGTCTATTTTTTATATATATATATATTCACATTTTTTTCCCAGTTCACAATCTCACAGCATAAAGTTCTTAATTACTTTAAAATATGGTTTAGTCTGATTATTTTGCATTTTAAAATAACAGTAGTTGGGAATAAAAGTTCCCAGCGCACCAAAATGGTGTTGGTCTCTAGTGAACTGAAGGATGTTTAATGGGGATTATGTTCTGTGGATTAACTCAATCAGGTTCCAGGAAATATATTCTTCAATGACTTAGAGAGCCATGGCAGTTGTTTAAAAGCTCAGAAAAACATGCTCTGAAATATATCTGTATTATCCTTCAAACATGCCTATATGAGGTACTTGTGTTCAAATATAAAACAATATGGGACAGATGGATGAGGTGTAATAGCGGTGTTTAACCCTTTGGATGCAAGAAATGTCTCCTACTCCTTGCTTGGAAATGAGCTGGTGACCATTCTACAAGTCAAGATTTCAAGTACTTACTGATTTAACAAAGTTATGTTTTTATTTATTTTCTTTTTACTTTTTTCTTGATGCATCTTAATAATCAACTATTGAAATTAAATACAGAAAAGCGATATAAATACACAAGGAATCGCAGTATAACATGAAAAATAAAGATGATTAAAAAATGGTACATGTATAATGAAGTTGACCAAACCAAGAAAAGAATGGTGATCGAGTATTGTATTACCATGCGCACACTGTGTAGGCCTTCGATAACTCTTATTCTATCCTTCACTTTACTAGACCAGGCGCTTTCTATAAAAATAGAATATAAAAATATAAAATAAAAATATTTTACTATCTTGATCCTTTTTAGTGGGAAGACCCATGACACCTGGGTATATTAGAGCCACAGAAAGCTGAAATTCTCTACATATGCTGCTTAAAGGTTTGGTCTCTTGCGTGTTTTTAGAGGTGTCCTTCTTATGAAAGTGAAACATATAGTTGTCTTTGAAGGATGCCAGTGTATTTCTCATATCTAGATTGGCTACAACAGGGATTGAGTGTGTCTAGGGCTGTAGTCCTCATCCAGGGTGAGAAACGTTGGTTAGTAAAGAGCACCGTTTGTCATCATTAACTGAGACCTGTGAGCTCCATCTTCTCTACAAGTTTTATATATATATATATATATATATATATATATATATATATATATATATATATACACATATATATCAAACTCTTTTTTTCCTTTTTATATTTTTCTAAATGTTGGGTGACACATGCGCACTAACGTCAGGACACATTAGATGGGATCCTGTTTAATGCTCCATGAAGATAACGCCCCCAAGAAGAAGGAAAAAGCATTTTATAGCTATAACACAACTGCAATATGATCTAGTGCCTAATGCCACTCTGGGTGTCAGAAAACTGACCCTCTTGCCTAGAATGCAATGCTTAGTATGTGACTCTCAGCCACTAACTTCATGGGTTATGTGTATCCTCTCCATACACCCTCTGGTTTTCAAGCCCAACAGAGTGACTGCAGTGGACATAACCGGGCAGGAGGATGACCTGTAAGACAGGTCAGTCTATCTTCACACTTCTGTTTTGCTCTCCTGTTGGTCCTCACAATGCATCATGGGCTTCTACAGGTCTGTTCCAGTGTAACAGTTCTGCCGACAGGATGCTGTCTGAGTTATAGTTGCCCTTTAAGCCAGGTATTCCATGAATTTTACTCCCCGTGAATATACAGGGACGTTATCATGTTTGCCATTCATTTTGTTTGTGTAGTTAGTTTTGTGTGGCATCTGTGTTTTATTAAGTAGGAATCAGTTATTCTCTTTTTCACTTGGTGCAGAGAGACCCTGGTGGTCTGTGATCTGAAGTAAGAGCTGATCTCCTTTTATAGTGACGTTCAGTCTTAATAAAGATGTATTCCATAACATGTGCTCAGGCATTATATCACTGTGTAAGGCTTTTATTGCTGCAAGGGCCAGAAACCTATTGTTTTTTTCCTTTACGCTTCCAGTTGGTTTAGTTTGTCTGCATGTAATCTCTGAATCTGACAAAATGCATTTTACTTATTTAGAATGTGTTTTACCAGGACAATACACTGATATTTCTCTTGTTTTCAGTTATGACCTGACATTAAATGACAGTCTATATAATGTCTAATTATTTTTCTGTCTCTTTTAGACTGCTTTCTCATGGATGACACCAACCCAACAATGGGGTGTTGGTGATGTCACCCCTGCAGAAAGGTAAACTGCTTGGCTAATGTGACTTTCACATGGGTGACTATAGCCTTGCATGAATGCACCAAAGTCCATCAAGACACAGGGATGCAGTAAAGATGCTGTAGGTCTGATCTGCACATTGGCCACAGATCTTTCACACAAGCAATAGTGGAAGTTGTGATGCTCATCGCAACCTCCAATAAATGGTCAGTCTCATCTGGGCCAGCCATCAGCCACGCCCCTCCTACTTTAGGAACACAGGAGAAGGGGACTACAGAACACACCTGTTGGCAATGTAACATTTTTGTTGCCTGTATAAAAGAGGCCTTGCCCTCTCTCTCTAATTTGTTTATAAGTGTCTCAAATCAGTCTGTCTTTCTCATTCTCTCTCACTGACTCGATTGCTTACTCCCGCTATGTCTCTTGCTTTATCCCTTGCACTTTATCTCTGCTGAAATGCTTTGGAGACCTGTTTTAGCATCAAGAAGGCACAATATGTAATGTTTATGTTGTATTTATACCTTTCAATTGTGCCTTTTGCACCAACAGAAATATTTCTAGATTCAGCAAGATAAATTACCACACATTTGTATTCTTATTTTTATCTGGTTGTGCACTTATGTCTGTTCCATAGTGCGAATGTGTCCTTGTTCATTTATGTGCATACTCTGCATCTGATTGAGAGGGTCTCCAGAGATCGAGTTTCTGACTGGGCTGGATACGTTACACTAGAGGCTTCCGTCAGTCACATGAATGCTCTGTGTATGTGTAAACACAAACAGGCTGTGAAAACACTAAAGCAACCAGAGGGTAGGAGTCTAATAAAGTAGAGATATTGGGATGTATTTAATTCTCTGAGTGCCAGAGGGGTACAGAACGCATTGCAGAGCAATGCGTTCTGTACCCCTCTGGCATTCAAAGGGATGTAAAATCAACAGTGGAGCAATTCTACAGGAAATAATTTTGCACCTCAGAGAACAAATTAAAAATTCCAGTTCATTTAAATGTGTTTGGAGATGAAGACCTTCCTAGTAATCAAGGGATTAACCCTTTGGGTGCCAGTGAGGTATTCAACACATTGCAGCACAATGCATAGTATACCTCTCTGGCACTCAAAGGGTTAAAAGTCCTCAATTTATTACAATGGCAGGGACACTCAAACATGTTGTCAAGACTCCCCACACGCCAACAACAGTTTTTAGGATTTCTCCAACTAAACGCAAGTGAATGTTGTTAACTCGGGTAAATACGTCAGAATGACTGATCCTCTGATTGATTCCCCTGTGTAAGGAGATCTGCAAAAGCGGCACCATTTTGGGGGCCCGCGGACAGATTTGAGCTCCCCTGCCCTATGGTACAGTTGGTTTGTTTCAGAATTGCTCCATTTTTTACTTTATACATATGGTCCGCAATACACTGTATTCAAAATCATTTTGTTCTACTAGTTGAAGAGCCCGTTACACAGGCCATAGTGCCACTGGCAGCTGGTCGTGGGGCAATCATGCACAGTAGAGACTGCCCGCACCGGGGCTGATACAGTGCCGGCCGATCGCGGTGCAGTCATGCTCAGTAGAGACTGCCCGCACCGGGGCTGATACAGTGCCAGCCAGTCGCGGTGCAGTCATGCTCAGTAGAGACTGCCCGCGTCATGGCTGATACAGTGCCAGATGATCGTGGCACAGTCATGCTTAGTAGAGACAGTCCGCGCCGTGGCTGATACAGTGCCAGCCGGTCGCTGTGCAGTCATGCTCAGTAGAGACTGCCCGCGCCGTGGCTGATACAGAGCGAGACGCTCCTTCGGAGCACCCTCTCTGTATCTGCCTCGTCACTGGCAGTCTCTACTGCGCATGACTGAGGCGTTACACACGTTATAGTGAATTATTATATAAGATACTTTGGATATTATGTGAACAACATATGATGTCTTCATGCTTTTTAACCCCTTGGATGCTAAAGAGGTTTCCATTGCATTGGGAAACAATACATCAGAGACCTCCATAGCATACAAAGGGTTAAATGCATTCTGAAACTGTAGTAAGGTCTAACTCCATGGATATGTCATAAATCATTATTAAGGCATGCATGTCTAGAATCCAGTGGGTTAAACCAGTGGATCCCAACCATGCCCTCAGGGCCCACTAACAGGACAGGAGTTGAGGCTTTCCTTTTGAAGATCACATGCAAGTTAACCTTTTGAGTGCCAGAGGGGGCACGCAAATCATTGCTTTGCAATGCGTTACGTACCACTCTGGCATTCAAAGGGCTAATCACTCAGACTCTAACTCACCTGTGTTCTAGCAAAGACATCTTTAAATCCTGGCCTGTTAGTAGGCCCTGAGGGAATGGTTTTGGAACCACTGGGTTAAACTGATTTTTATGTTCATTGTGTGGTTCAGAGATTGAATTAAATGTGTTTTTTCAGCTGATTAATCACAAAGTTAATCATTCCTACAGACCCCCTCATTCCCATTTGGTATGAAAACAAGTGTAAAAGTTAATAAGCCTTTGCTGGTTGTTAGGCTGCTAACAAACCATAGCACAAGTCAGCCTGAAGAAAAGATGACTCAACACAACAGTGGATGCACCTAGGATAAATAGTCCTTATCAGGTTAATACAAGAAGCAACCAGGCCCTCCTTGAATTACTCATTTATAATATCAGGAGTGGCCTTTATGTGGACTTTATAATCCTGGGAAAACTTGTGCCTTCAGGAGTCAAAAGGCTTTCACACGGGTGACAGAACAGTTGCAGCACCCTGTGAAAGTTGTGTTTCCAATTCAAGGGCATTAATCATACCTCACTTGTATCCCTCTTTAGGAGGGACTGTCCCTTTTTTAGACTCAAATCTTTCTGTCTCTTTTTCCCACCCTGGTGTCCCTCTTTTTAGATCAGATTATGTGATGTATATATATATGTATCAAATTGTTCCATAGAAATAGAACTCACATTAATGTTTGTATATGCATTTATAAAGTAGTCTACGCAAATAAAATACATTGTTCTTGCTCTAAATCATTTATTCATTTACACAGAGAGGTGTCAGTAGGTCATGAAATAACCTAAACATTCTCAGTAATGTCCCGCCCACCAGCCACGCCCCCAGCAACACCACTTAAAACACAAGTGTTCCTCTTTGGCCATTTGTTGGGAGGTATGCATTAAGGATCTTGCCTTCTGATCAGCCCACTTCAGTGCCAAACAATATTTCTGGCTGATAACCACGTGGGTAGTCCATTTATTTTAGGCCACCATGCAAACCTTACCTCCTGCAATTTTTTCGCGTTGCTGTATGTGTGTGTGTCTGTCTGTATGTATATATATATATATATAAATATATATAAATATATATTAGTGTAAAAGCCAAGGTTCGGGTAAAGTTAACCCTTTGAGTGCTATTTTGTTTATTTCTTTTCACTTAGAAATTCAATAAAACTATGTCATTTGGCCAGGGGTGCCCAAACATTGTAAACAACTGTACATTTATATGTACCGTAAAATATTTGCCCACTTTTTACCACGTTTCACCTTATGTGACTTGGATGGTTTGTGTTATATATATATATCTCATAAAAAAGGAATGCCCCCTCATTCTCACATCGCCTTCCCTTTCTCTCCCACACCTCAACAGATTTATCTGCACAACTCCCTTTCCCTCAGTCTTCCCACCTCCAACGACCAGTCTCCTCCACCACCGGAGGCTGCCGGCAGATCTGTGCAATGGGCGGCATTACTGCATTGACGCCCACTTCCTCCTCTGCTTTTCCGACTCCTTTCAGGACCTGTTGCCTTTGAAGATTGGTTTGTGCCCTGTCAGGACCTTCAGGTCTTTGCAGGACGTGAACCTATCTTCAGTGGCAACAGGTCCTGCAAGGAGGAGGCACAACATTGGAGGAAGCAGGTGGCAATTAAGGCATGCCGTTGACTGCTCAGATCTGCCTGCTGCCTCTGGAGCGGGTCCTTGTCCTGGTACCATTTCATTTTTTGAGGGTAGAGTGAGGGAAAGGGGTGGTGCGTATTGTAGTCAGCAGCAAATGTCCTACAATATGTATTATTTTTTTAATTATAAAGTTTACTGCTCCTTTAAATTATGAATTGGTTGACAGGGGCATATCTAGAACCTACCAGTCCCTTGTGCAAAATATGTATCTCATCCCCCCTACTTGTCTGGAGCAAGTCTGAATACTGTGTGCCAACACAGACCTCCTTTAAGGTCCAATTAAAGTGCGATTCACCACAGGAGGATCTCAGGAGGTCTTTGCATGACAGAAAAAGATGGAGAGGAAAAGCAATTTGTGTGCAGCTCCAGTGAGCCGCTGCATCATATTTCATGAACTATATGCTGACAGCTAACCCTTTAGTGTAAGATAGGTAGCTGGTCTTATTGCACCTTCTGTACTCCTCTGTAGTTACACCCTTGTTGGTGAGCAAAGAAATGAAGGCCTATATCCCTAATGATATTACTGCCATTTTATTTTCTAGCAATGACAGAATTAAACATACGCGCAGTTTTTTTTATCACTGACATATGTTTTTCTTCATGTGAAAGCTGATTTTCAGTTTGTTGAGTTTTACTGGACTCAAGCTGTTTTTATTTTCTCTCTATCTGAATTGTAATATTACAGTCTGCAAACATTATAAAGTTCTTTAATTTGAGCATGTAACTGTGCAAGACTTTGTAAAGCCCAATAAGCATATATTCGTGTGTATATGTGTATATTATATGTGTGTGTGTGTGTGTGTATGTGTGTGTGTATATATATATATATATATATATATATATATATATATATATAAAATATATCTGTGTGTGTGTATGTTTGATAGCACAGGAAGCAATTATTTCAGAAATACTTTCAACTTTTACGACGGACTCTGTCAGTCTTTTGTTAATCAAAAATCCAATTCCTCCACATCGTCCATCATTGGTTCCTTTATAGTATAGCCTGTGTTCATCTTCTAATCTGACTGAATCTTCATCTTTCTTATGAGTCTCACATGAGCTGAGAATGTCCAGTTGATGTTATTCAGTACTAGCTCATCTAAGCATGTAACCTTACTCACAGATCGTATGTTAAAGGGAAACTTTCATCTCCATGTACGGATTGGAGATTTTTTTTGTAAAAAAAAAAAAAAAAAATCATACCTTAAGAGATATCACATATTACATTTTGCGTTGATATAAGCACTACCGCTTTGTCATGTGAGGTGAACCTTTCCTGATTTACTCTCTATAGTGCAAGTGAGAGATTGACTAGCAATGTATAATGTCCTAAAGAGAACAACTGTAATATAGGTAAAAGCTGGTACCGTGTTAGCCAAAGAAAAAGCAGGAGACTAGTACAGTAAAAATGATACCTTTATTGGCTACTGAGTGACTCTAGGATGCCAGCTTTCAAGACAAGTAGGGCCTTGATACAAATGTTGGAGTTAAAACAGGCCAAACCGTAAAAACCAGCACTGTGTAAATGGCAAAGATTGACTTACAACTATTCAAATGTTGTACCGTGGTAAAACAAAACCAGCACATTTCTCCATACTAACAAAAATGGCTCAACCATGCCTTAAACTACTGCCTAAAAAATGTGCTAAACCACAACGTCTAAGGAAATTGGTGTGCGTTTTACAACAGAAAGATCAAATTAAGTGTTAGATGTGTCCCCCACATTATAGAAATCCGACATAGAGTGCCCCCCTTCTTTGCCCCTGGATGCTGTGCTTGCAGATTCTGTAACGGTTTTCAAAAAAAGTAATGGATACCTCTCTAGCACAGAACAATTCTGAGAATTATGACAGTTGGCTTCAGTGCAGATAGAGAAATATCTGACTGCCATTGTGGAGTCAAGAAGGAATTTTTTTACCCACTTGAGGCTTAATTGGAAATGGATTCAATGTTTTTTTTGTTGTTTTTTTTTTTGCCATCCTCTGGATCAACTGGGTGATTTGGCATGGGCTGGACTTTATGGACACATGTCTTTTTTCAGCCTCAATCAACTATGCAACTATGTTCTAATTTCCAGATTGATGCTGTTCTTGTCATATACCAATGTTTTCTTGGAGGTGACACCCAGTAACATTTATATTTCATAATCAATGAAATGGGGGCTTTGTGATACTGTATTTGTTTCCCATGGTGCAGTTGCTTTGCCACAGAACTTCTTTCCACTTTTCTTAGACAATCAGCATCACTGCTTTTGCACTGGGGTTGGTCTTTCTGTGCGGTGCAGTTGCTTTGATGCCAGATGTTGGCAGATTATCCCAGGCACACACTCATATAGAGAATTCTAGGCAAGAGAGAATGGCGGCTTTAGCATTCAGAATGTGTTGTAGAGTCCTCAATAGGAACTATGTGGTTCAGATACCATGGAAAATTGTAACACTAATGGATTTGTAATGCATGTACAAAGGACAGACAGCGCTGCTTCTTAAATCTATTTGCTGAAAGCTGACTTCTAATATGCGTAACAGTGACCACTTCATTGTTAATGACCCCAATACTGCAGCAAGGGTGGGCAAAGTAACCTCAGCCTGCTATAGTTTTTGTTCAACAAGAGCTGGAGAATCACAGGTTGCCCATCTCCAAGACTGGATTTACAACTCAGGAATCCCTTAGCTCTACCTACAGTCACACCCCAAACCTCACATTACTCTACCCACAGCCCTGCAGTGGAAAATACCCTTATCCTTTAACATACAAGCTCAAAAACAACCTTCACCTCTAAGCTGCTAGAGAGGTCACAGTGAGTTGCAGACATATAGCATCCAAGGGGTTAAATAATACACAGTAAAGAGGCACTGGAAAGGGAGGTGCGCCAAGGTAGACTGCAGAGAGGGACAATCTTTAATTAAGATAAGGGAAAAACCTGAAAAACTCGTCAAGGGGAGAAGGGCCTTCATTGTTTTCATAGGAAGAAGATTGTCCCCTGCTGTTATCTGTCTGGTCTTATAACCAAATTCCACATCTGAGAAGAGATGGCTTACAGTAGATAAAAGTGTCGGGAGGGCAAACTTTGCTTGTGAATGTCTCTCAAACCATAAAGGTTTGAGAGATAAGACTTATATCTTCAGGGTTTTTTTTAATGCCTACAAAATAAAATAAAGAAAAAAAAAGTATTACTATCCCTTTAACATAATATACAATGTTTTGCTTTATATTAAATGCAGGAACAGCAGTATCCAGGGATATAGAGAGCCAATAGCATTGACTGTCCCTGGTAATCACATGTTACCTTCACTGAAGTGAATGGGGCAAACCAGCTACCTTATATAGAACAAATATGCATGGATGTAAACATGGGATTTTAACCCTTTGAAACCTGGAGAAGTTTTCCACGGCATTGCTTCACAATGTTTTGAAGACATCTCTTGCATTTAATGGGTTAAAAATCCTATTTAAAGTGGCACTATCATGATAATAACATTGCCCCCAATACATTACTAACCTAGGGATATGCAAATCCATGCTGCCCTTAAATGGTTAGTAATGTTTCACAATAAAAGCAGCTCCACTTAATCTTCATAGTATTTGGGCCATGGAGAGTGTTATTTCAATATGGTCAGCGTTGTTGTTCAAGAGTAATTGAATTATAAAGTATCCCTGCTGATGTAACACTGCTCACCTCAGAGCAGCAAGACTGTCCAGATGTATCACAGAGAGGGACAATCTTCAGTGAGCATAAGGAAAAACCTGTCAAGGGGGGCAGGGTCTTCATTGTTCTCACAGTAAGAAGATTGTCCCTTGCTGTCAGCTTTCTGGTCTCAAGACCAGATTCCACATCTGAGGGGAGGTGGCTTATACTAGGTAAAAGGGGCAGGAGTGGAATACTTTATCATTCAATTACTCTTGAACTACAACTCTGACAGTATTGAAATAACACCCTTCATGGCCCAAATACTATGAAGATTAATTAGAGCTGCTGTTTTTTGTGAAGCATTACTATCCTTTTAAGCTCAATAAGTCCGCCTTATTGCAGGCCTCAGGCTGCACAGAGCTCACAAGAGAAGCTCTGTGCACTGCGCCGTCAGGAACTTCTGTTACCTCAAGGTAACCAACTAACGTCACTCACCAACGCTGGCAGTGAACAGGACAGACAGCGCAGACTCAGAGGTACCTTTCCTCCAAGATTTCTGCACTGTTGTCCGCTGGTTCCTGCCGAAGAAGTTTTTTTTCTGCAATAACACAGGCTTATTGAGATTAAGGGCAGTATGACTTTGCATATCGCTAGGTTAGTAATGTACTGGGGGCAATGTTATTATCATGATAGTTCCACTTTAAATAATTGCAAATATTCAGGAATTTTCATTTGTTCCTTTTATCATTTTACCCAGAATTGCTCCACCCTAAATTTGTACATCAAGTTATCTGAGTCCTATTTATCAAGCTAAAGAGGTGTGCTTGCGGAGTAAACCAACTGCACTGGGGGTTAGTAAAAATTCCCATTGATTTAATATATATGTATAACAATGTGTTCAGACAGAATAGGCACAGTTCATTAAGCATGTTTAGGCCTAGGAGTCGCACAGTGTTGCTCAGCTATAACAAAGTGAATTTCCCTGAGTAGTTTCTATTCCATTAGCGGAACAAATGAAACCTTTTCTGGTTGGGCATATGCAGCTAAACTGCAGTGTGGGAGGATTATCAGTCAGTTAGTCTGATTGGTTTACTGGCAGAGGATCAGACTCAGACTAGATTTTCCCATGTCAAAGGCTATATACAAAAACTCCAGAAGTCCTAGCAAATTTATGGCATGGTGTGACAGCGACTTGCCGAGAAGCCATCAAAGCCAGCCTGTTATTAATTGGCAATTCATTGACTTCATCCCTCCAACCAGTTAAACGTTTCAAGTTTCAAATTACGCCTTTGAAAGTTGTGTGAGGTCTGTGAAATCTGTCAGCTAAACTGTAAATTTTAAACTCAATTAAACAAATACATAATTAAAAAAAGTGCTTTTGCAGATTTTAAAAAGTTACATACTTGATCAGAATTAAAATGGCCAATGGGAAGCTGAAATTGTGGGATTATTTTCTCATGTTATGGCATTTTTCAACAAATCTCTCAATTACAAGTGAATTTTTCTTTGGAAGAGATGGATTAGAATGTAAGCTATGGGCTCTTTGATCTGAATGATATTGTCTAAAGACACACTAATATCTACCGTTAATTAGAAAAAAAACAGTTGTTTAGCTCTCCTTTGAAAATGTCACACACACACACCTATATACATGTCTACCATTTGTTTCTAGTTATGTCCTATGTGCAAAACACAGAGAGTTTGTGGCTTATCTATATGTTCAATACCTAAAAGAATTTAAAAAATTATTATGAAAGAGGAGAATTTAAAATAAATTAAGCCAGTAAATTAATTAAATAGAATGAAATGGAGTAAAAAAACAGGTGGAAGAATTGCCAAGGTGTAATAAGGTAGGAACAGTAACAAAAGTCTGTCTATGACAAATATGAATCATAAAAAAAAATCATAAATATGTATAATTAAATAAGGCCCTATACCCTGGTGATGTAAAATAACACTTGTGCATAATCACAGTACGATATTAAAATAAAGGATTTAGATAATGAGACCTACAATAGAATCAGAACCACTCAGGGACCTGAATAACAAAAAGTAAACCCCATTACTGTAACCAGTACCTCTGGTAATAAAGTGTTCTCCTGACCTCCCTGGGTATATGAATCAGAGTCCCCTTTATAATGTTCAATTAGTCATTTGAAATGAATAGATGATACTAATGATGATTGTACTTAAAAGATAATGAAAATGAAGGGTTGAGTGGATGATAGTTAATTGATGCAATGAAAGCTAAGATGTGTTTAAGCCCCCTCCTCTTTGTGCTAATGGTTATGGATTATTGTCTGCTACTTCCAAATGCATTCTATCATTGATCTCCTATGTGCTGCAGCTTGTATATCCCTTAAAACAGAATTATATAGCAAGGCACAAGAGAGCAAAAATATCTAAATTTTTTTTTTTATAACCAATAACTGTATATAAAAACAGTAATTCAAAGACTGTGTAATTACAGTTAAAAACTGAAATAAAAAAAAATGTAAGGAAGGAAAGACAGCAAAAAAAAAGCTCTATATCAAAATAAGTAATATGGGAAGAATTAGGCGATCAGTGGCTGCCCAGCTATGTGGGTAGCACCTGATACTAGTGGCAGAATGTATATCTTCCTTCTTTATTTTTGATAGTGTGTTTTCTTTTTTCCCTTCCTTCCTTATATATATATTTTTTTTTGTAAACAAATAACACAATCTTTGAATTGCTGTTATATATAGTTTTAATAAATTGCATTAGATCTTTTCTCTCTTACTGTTGTTTATCTGTTCTTTATGTACTACCTCTTTATAATAAATTCCCACTTAATTTAATTTAGGTAAAAAATCCCAAATGGCCTAAGGTCTCATGAGGAGGACCATATACCCATCAATTCCTTCTAAAGAGAGCTGCACACTCAATGATTCAATTAAGGAGTGCCACTTACGCAACAATTCTCTATAAAGACAGCCTCATACACAACAGTTGCCTCTTAAGAGGTCAATATACACAACAATTACCTCTAAGGAGTGCCATATAATCAACAGTTCCCTCAAAGGAGGGCCATATACTCAACAAGTCCCTCTAACAGTTCCTTCTAAGGAGGACCACATACTCAACAGTTCCCCTTATGGAGGGCCCAATACTCAACAATTCCCAATAAGTAAGGCTGAATACTTAAAGGGGATGTATCACCTTAACAAAAGTTTGCCTTAGCTATACTAACAATGCTGTGTTGTTTTTTTATTTTTTTAAAAAGCTATAGAAATCCAGTTTAAAAGCTTACTTTTACCCCGCGACATCTTCTCCACACTCTGACTGGCAATACGCTTGCCGACGAAAATACAGGACAAAACCTCCTCAACGCTGGTCTGTCTGTAAGCTGGAGCAGTCTCATTGGCTACATATGAATCTCTGCCAGTGAGAGTGCTCCAGCTTACAGACAGACCATCGTTGAGGAGGATTTCTCCTGTTTTTTTAAACAACACAGCATTGTTAGTATAGCTAAGGCAAAGGGATTAAGGCACACTTTTGTTAAGGTGATACAAACTCAACAATTCCCACTAAGGAGGGGCCACATAATCAACAGCTCCCTCTAAGGATGGCCTCATGCTCAACAGTTCACTCTAAATAGGGCCGCATACCCAAGATTTCCCTCTAAGGAGAGCCAGAACAACACGTGCCAGTTTTCTGCACTATTATTATTTTAGTTAGGCGAGAGTAATGAAATGTAAATAGTTTGCTGTTCTGCTCTGCTCTGACTGTTCTGGTAATGAGCCCACTGTCAGGTTTACCTGTAGAACAGGGGTAGGCAATCTTTGGCTATCAATCTGTTGGAGACCAGCTTCCATCATCCTCAACAAGAAAATCTGGAGGGCCGAAGCTTGCCTGTTCTACAAGTTGACAGCAAACCAAACCTATCTTCAATGGAATTTGAACCACCAGGACATCACTGTAGTTAAACTGTGACCCACAACAGGCTTTCTCATTTTATTAGCAAGGGGCACATGCTGTCACACGTTTGACATGCATGCTGACGAACAAAAGAAACAGGACAGAGAGGAGACTTGTATATAAGGTGCAAGTCAATAAACTGAAAAGGGTCAGTTCTGGAGAAAATCAGCTGTATGATCTGTAGTGGACAAAAGAAAGTTGCCCTTATTCCCACTGATTTACATGGGGCTTTTACCCCTTGAATACTGAAGAGGTGTCCAATTTTAATCAATGAGTGTTCCTTACTGTCCCCCATCCCCACAGTAAAGTGGGTTTACTCCAGAGTTGTTGCTCTTTTGCTTTCTTCTTCTTGTATATTGAGGAATCGTCTCTAAAATTTGCAAATATGGGTCGTATTTCCAAAGGAGTAAAGTTTATAAATATGTGTAGCCAAGAATATTCTGAGAATATTTGCAGAAAATGTTCTTTTTTAATCTTTTTCTACACATTGAGATACAATTCTTATTTGTACATAACCATTTCTACTCCACCTTTCAATAAAGTCAACTGTTAGTAAAAATGTTGCTAAACAGTTATACATTACTATGTCTCTTTGCAACAATTTTACAGACACTTACTTTATTACTCCAGTTTTGTACGTCACCCCATAGTGCCTTATCCATTACAATGGGAAATGGAGTAAGTCACCCACTCCTTTGAAACAGCTCACAATACTAATAAGCCTCTGTGGCCAGTGATCACGTGATTACTAGTATAATGACCGTAGGAATATTCAGTGAAACTTCTCTCTGCTAATCGGTCTATTATCATGTGACAGGCAGCAGGACAGTAGTGAAAATGGATAATACTTTCATAAACATAAGCTGCTACATAAAAACATTAGAAAAGGTTCCCAACGCATTTCATGATTCTGCAGGTCACTTAATCAGGGGGTTATCAAACTGCTTATTGAAGTTCCTCAACCGTGAGTCATGTCAGCCTCACTAGGTATGATATCCAATACTAATTTAAAATTAATTTTGGATAGCTAATCCATGCAGAATTGGTTCACAATGACCAGTATGATTTTCTGCCCAGGTTAAGGTAAGTGGGAGTTTATTATTAGTTGTTTGCAGTATTCCTTTAAAATGAGTGCATTCATAAAAATATGCTTTTGTAAAAATGGCAGTTGCACTAATCCTTTGAGTGTCAGAAAAGTGAGCCAAGGTATTGCTTCACAATTCGTTGCTCTCCCCTCTGGCCCTTGAAGGCTTAACATTTTCAGTGCCACAGTGGTATGCAACACGTTGATTTGAAATGCATTGCTCTCCCTTCTGGCACTGCATTGGTTAATTTTATGAGCCTATGTTCATATTTCTTTTTGCAACTCAATATTTATTAGGATTTTGTAAAAATGGAAGCAAAAAATGCTGCAGACATGTTTGTTGACTTACGTCTGTAGAAATTGGGTTTTGAATGACATTGTTAATTATGTAGTTTAACCAATAAATTAATGAGCAATTTTATAGCTGCTCACCTCTGCCCTCAAGTGGCCAACTAAAACTTTCACATGACAAAGGAGAAGGTAATGAACTGCGGGACCACAATAATGGTGAAATATTTTGGTGAAAAATAGATTAACCACTTAAAGACCAGGGGTGCAATGCATGAAGAACCAACTCTTTTAATAAAACTCTGGCCCTTAACCCTTTGAGTGCCAGAGGGATACGCAACGGATTGCTTTGCAATCCGTTGCGTACCCCTATGGCACTCAAAGGGTTATCTCTTTGAATGCCAGAGTTACAGTTAACCCTTAGAGTGCCAGAGGGTTGCACGTTAGGCACCCTTGTGCACTAAAAAAAAGTTAAAATGCACCTTTTTATCCTGTTCTTACACGGGGGCACTTAAAGGGATAGTAATGTAATAAAGTAGATCTCCAAGTCTTCTTTATAATAAATGTAACACAATGCTCTATTTTTAGTAGCTTACTTTTGTGTAGTTCGTAAGATATTAAGTGTAGAAAGATCCCCCTCCCACCCCTTCTGGTCATGACACGCTGAATCTGCAGTCTGGACCGGACGTATGCAGCGAGGGACAATGTTCAGTATGTAAAGGGAAATCCTATCCTCCTTCATCAAGGAAGGCAGGGTTTTCCTTATACTTACGGACTGAAGTTTGTCCCTTGCTGCATCCGTCCGGTCCCGGGACCAGACTGCAGATTAGTGGGAGGCAGCCAGAAGGGGTGGGAGTGGGATCCTTCTACATTTAATATCTTATGAACTACCAAAAGCTGCTAAATATAGCGCATTGTGTTACTTTTCTTGTAAAGAAGACTCGGCAGTCTAGTTTATTTCAAACATTACAATCCCTTTAAGTCAACTGTGTATTAACCTTTAAGCTTAACTATAATTTATCTTGTGAAGATCTTTAATAGCCTTATAAGTAGGAGGAGTGATTACTGATGGGGTGGGGAAGTGAATGGTGTCAGTCACATTTGATTTGTTATTGTCCGATTCTCCCCAGTAATAACATTATCAGTATTGGCCACATCTCCAAAGATAAAATCATGAATAATTACAACATGTCATGTGATAGTCACCAACGAATACCACGTTTCATGTGAAAAACATCAGTAATATTTACGTTTCAATTGTTAAAATCCGCAGTCATAACCATCATCATAAAATCACTAGGAATAACCACTTGTAAGTAATGATGATAACTACCTTTCAAATAATAAACTCACCAATGATTAGCCACGTTTTAACCCCTTAAGGACCGGCGATTGCGGCCAGCACTTGACGGCCACGGGGCTTTTTTTTTTTTTTTTTTTTAAGTACTTCCGGTTTAGGGCTCCCAGAGCGGCATGCAGCCATGCCGGGTGCCCTGAACTCCATGACGTGCCAGGACCGTCACTGGTCCTTAAGTGCCGGACCACTGTGACGGTCCTTGCACGTCAATGGTCGTGAAGTGATAACTACCCCTTAACCCTCTGAGTGCTGAAAAGCCGTCCAATGCATTGCACTGCAATGTACTAGATACCTCTCTGGCACTCAAAGGGATAATTCTTTGAGTGCCAGAGGGGTAAGGAATCCTTACATCCTGGTCTTTTGGTGGCCCTTGAGGACTGAACTTGGACAGCTAAATCACTATTGCTTACCACTTCTCAAGCAATAAAATCCCTGTTCTTACTATTTCTCAGTTGATAATACCAGCAATGATAACCACTTCGTAGGTGATAAAATCACAAGTGACAACCAATTGTCAAGCGATAACCAGTGAAAAACACTTCTCATCAAGTGATAAAGTCACCATAAGTAACTTTAGAAATTATTAATTGAAATCAATAGTGATAACCACTTCTCAAGTGATAACAAGTACACATGTGAGAAAGCCCCTAGTGATGCAATCATTTGTGATAACCACTGCTCATGTAAAAATTTCCAGGATGATAACTTCTCAAGAGAAATAAAATTCCCCAGTAGTCAATATGCTTTTCTGTAAGCACAACTGTCTGATGAATGGTGATGTCCACTATTTAGAGGTAAAGGATGTTTGATGTTTGAAAATGTCAGAAGGAATGACTTTTTAATTCATAGGAATACTATTACATCTAGACTGGGATAGCCAACCCTGTTTCTCAAAATCTACCAAAAGTGCAATGAAGCTATCCAATGCATACCTCTCTGACCCTCAAATGGTTAAACTGAGTGAATGATTTGTCCCATCTGTCACCAATCAGACATATCCTGACAACTACTGCACTGTTTGTGCAGTAGCTCTTGAGGGCTAGAGTTGGTCAACTCCATGATCTAGGACAGTGGCCATTAACAGGCTAGGACAGGGCTTATAATTTTTAGTCCTTTGCTACTAGCCAGACCTGAAAAGTTACTCGCCACTGCAAGCCATAACATACCCACCAGGGCTAAATTTTCACTCGCCATTGGCTAGTGGCGAGTGGAAATTTTGAGCCCTGGGCTAGGATTTAGGAATTTCGCTGCTATAGCACAGGTGTGTTAATCTGGGGCTCATTCAAATTGATTAACTCTCCTGTGCTCTCACAAGTAAATCCTCAAATCCTGGCCTGTTAGTAGCACTGAGGGTATGTGTTGAGAACCACTAATCTAAAACACTGATTCTCGTCTCATGGTCACATCAGCATGTCAGGTTTTAAAGATATCCTTAATGAAGCACAGGTAAATCAAAATGACTTGACCACTGATTATACCTGTGATCATCCTGGGATATCTTGTAAACATGAACTGTTGGCCTGTCCCAAGGACTAACACCGAGAATCACTTATCTAGGCTTTAGAGAAGGGGTGGTCATTTGTTGGACTTCTAATTGTTGTGAACTGCAGCTCCAATATAATCTGGTTGGGAATGATGGAAGTTGTAGTCCCCAATAGTTTAAAGGGATAGTAATTTTTTTATAATAAAAGCAGCTCCAAATAATCTTCACAGTATTTGGGCCATAGAGAGTGTTATGTCAATACTGTCAGAGTTGTAGTTCAAGAGCAACTGAATGATAAAGTATCCCCCTCCCGCCCAATTTACTGATGTAACACTGCTCACCTCAGAGCAGTAAGACTGTCTGGATGGATCGCAGAGAGGGACAATCTTCAGTGAGCATAAGGAAAAATCTGTCAAGGCAGGCAGGGTTTTCCTTATGCTCACAGTAAGAAGATTGTCACTTGCTGTGATCTGTCGAGTCAAGATAACAGATTCCACATCAGAGGGGAGGTGGCTTGCACTAGGTAAAAGGGGCGGGAGGGGGATACTTTATCATTCAAGTACTCTTGAACTACAACTCTGACAGTATTGAAATAACATGGTCCAAATACTATGAAGATTTATTGGAGCTGCTTTTTTTGTGAAACATTACTATCGCTTTTAAGATTTTTGTGCTTTGTTCCCATATCTCAACTAGATGCTATAACCCTATGACAAATATTTTATTTTATAAAACCTAGTACTTTGCATAGGAGAAGAGCCCATTCACCTCTGATTTCACATTTATTATTATCTAGAAATATAAATGTATTTGTTACAATCTGGCAAGAGGGTATAAGTTAGAGAGTTCATTTCTTATTAATTATTGAGTGCCAAAGGGGTGTCCATCGTATTGTTTTGCAGTTAATTGGATCCCAATCTGACATTTAACCCTTTGAGTGCCAGAGAGGTTTGCACTGGATATCTCTCTGGCACTCAAATGGTTAATTAAATGCTAGATAATGAGAAAATGTAGCCCAAGTTTAAAAAAAAAAAAAAAAAAAGTATTAGTCAAGAATCTTATAGAAGATTTGTTTCTGGGCTCTGCACCATTGTATTCACAGCACAGTGTGTAGTGATATTGACTAAGTACAGAAACAAATTAGCATAAAATGCCAGATTGTGCTACTAACATATAGGTTCTCCAAAAAAAAATGTATATTAAGTACAAATTGCTAGTACAACATTGCATTTTTAAATCTCGTTACAATGAGCTAAATTTCTCATAGGGTAATAGGCGGACAGGCTGACTTTAAACAATTACTGGATTATTTTCACCTACAGTATGTAATGTTTTACACTCTGATTTTTCATATTCTTTTGTGGAAAAAGGAAATCCAGTATGATTAAGCAGGAAGACAGCGGAACATGGGAAAATAAACAGTTCTAGGATTTGTTTTACTAAATCAATTCAACTGTCATCCAGAAACTTTTAAAACATTTCCATATGAAACAGGTAAAATTAAGCTGTTAGCTGTGCTGGTGGGCAAAGTGCAACGAGAACGGAATTCAGGTCTAGATCGCTTTACTATGACATCTGTGTAATGTACAACAGAGATTGCATCTGCAAGTTGGAAAGACCCAGAGAAAATAATTCTACTACATTTCATTAGCAAATGTAGATCATCCCAATTGTCTTCATTCAGCTCTGCTATAAAATCTCTTTAAAACGGTACAGTCTGACCTAAGAAAGGACACACACAGTTTATTGACTTAATAAATAATGAAGAATATCAGTGTATTTTGGAAGAACACTTAAGCATGTATTTTGACTTGCTGTGGTCACTGGATCATTAAACTCCATAGCCTGCTGTTGCAACAGTGCCACCATAACATTTCAGGCCATGGAAGTATTGCAACCCCGCAAAATAAACGTTTGAGCTGCAGTAATGTTTGAATAAAGCATCTTTTAGCAGAGGGATTATACTTGTGTTACTCTGTAGGATGAACCCTGTAAAATGTATAGTTTTTTTAGTGTTAAGCATTAATATCCTTTGCAATTTGTTGCATAACCCTCTGGCACTTCAAGTGTTAAAAATGCTCAATCCAATAGAAAGCATTGTATTGCTTATTTATCTTCATTTTACGGGCTAACTCAGTCAGGGCTGGCTGACCAAATTGGTTTCCTTTCTTGAATCAGCTGGTTTAAAGGGACAGTAATGTCCCATAAAAACTTGTTATAGTTTTGTAGAGCAGGAAAAAAATAAGCTGAATAGCACAAACCCTATCTCTCAAACCACTGTGGTTTGAGAGATATAAGCATTGAAAGTTCCTCCCTCCCCTTTCCCTGACGTCAGAGCTGTGATGACTGCCGGGCAATACTGTACAGGGCCCAACCGGAGGCTCTGCAGCAGAGCCGAAATCACAATATTTCAAAATAATTACTTCATTGGAAAGGTCTACAAAGTGTGCCTGGTTTGCAAGCAGACTTTGTAGACCTTTCCAATGAAGTAATTCTTCTGCAGTAACGTGAATTTTGCGGCCTTCTCTTGTCGGCTGACGCAGATCTCCTGCTGTCAGCTTTACAGTTGACATCAGGAGAAGGGGAGGGAGGGGGGACTTTCAATGGCTATATCTCTGAAACCACAGTGGTTTGAGAGATAGGGTTTGTGCCATTCAGCTTATAACAGGTTTTTATGGGATATTACTGTCCCTTTAAACATCTTAATCAGATCTCTATCAGTTCTTTGTGTGACTGATGGACAGAGAACAATTAGAATAATTCTGGAGCAAACCAACTGCACCCAAGGTGACAGATAAAAACTAAGCACATTGATTTAAATGGGAATTTTCACCTTTCGAATGCAAGAGGTCTCCAATGTATATCTTTTCAATGCGTGGAGGCCTATAAGCATACCTGGGAACTCTCCGGATTTGCCCTGGGGACTCCGGTTTTGACAGAGTTTTACCGGGTCTCCGGGGCAGAAGCTGATTCCTCCGGATATGGGGAGTTTCTATTGAAATGCTGCCCACATATGCTGTTTCTCCCGGTGTTCCTCCTTCCCCACCCTTCTGTGTGACACCTTTTAAGCCCTGCCCCCCCCCCTCACATCAAGCCCTGCCCCTTTTTGACACAATTCGCGTAATTATTGTCACCCCCTGCTGCACCAGAGGACTCCCCTCCGGGTAGACCTCAATTGGAAGTTCCCAGGTATGCCTATAAGGCAGTTAACATACTAGTTTAGTACATACCTCCCTTCTGTTATGCTATACAGACATTACTGCATTATCACTTCCGAGACACCTAGAAAGTTTGATTAACACCTTGAAGACCAGAGGTTGTGCAACGGATTGCTCTACAATGCATTGCACACTTTTTTGGTCCTCAAGGAGTTATTTTGTTCAGGATTTCATACTTCCTGTGATGTTTAGAGACACTAATAATACACCCCACTTTACCTTAATCTGGCCAGACCAGTCTAATGACTTCTATGAATCAATTCTGCATGATTTTAACCCTTTCAGTGCCAGATGGTTTTCGCAATGCATTGCATTCCTTCTGGCACTCAGAGTTAATTAGTACTTAATAAGTGCCCATGGATGCAGACATGATTCTTTTCTTGCAGGACTCCTGGAATGCAAACTCCTCCTCCTAAGCAGACTTCAGTGGGTGGAGCTTGGAGAGCTGGAATTGTGCAATAAAGAATCATGCCTGCTTCCATGACCTTGATGCGCAATGCTCAAATTATTAATTTTGGAGGATTAATCCAAAGAAAAAGGAGCAGTTCTGGAACAAACCAGCTACACCCACTGGTCAGATTAGATTTCTAGTTGATTTAAATAGTGTTTTTAACCCCTCGAATGCTAGAGAGATCTCCAGTGCAATTCGTGGAGACCTCTAGCATTCAGGGGGTTAACAATTCAATTTTAACGTGAGGTTTTTTTATTTATTTCATTTCTCCTTTGTTGTGCAGTTGGTTTGGTACAAAAATGTACCTCTGTTGCTTGTTGAATTGCACATATTATTTTGAAACGCCATAATGGGTCTGTCTAGTTTCAGAGAATAGAAATACAGCCGTGATAAGTAGTTTTTATTTTCTAGTGATCCGAGGCTGTGCATTCCTGTACAGGATCTTGCCTTTGTCTTTCATTGACTTTTATTTCTTTGTGGTTGAATCAAAATTGGTTTGGTTACAGCGAGCATTCATCTGTAAGCCCTTCTTGTTCCCTGGAACCCCCCCAAAGTACTTTCAAATATAATTTTTGGCTTTAATGAGGTCTTAAGGAGCTGATACTGGCATATCTTAACCCTTTGAGTCCCAGATGCATGCCCATCTGGTACTCAAAGGGTTAAACCACATTTTCTGACTTCAGGAGCATTTCTTTAATCAGAGCATTTTGTGTATCATGTTTCAGTGCTCTGATGTTATTATAATACAATTTGCTCTCATAGGCTTAAGCAGTATTGGACTTTTGAGTGCCTGAGTGGTGTGAGAGAATTGCTCTGTTAATGCATTGCCTGTCTCTCTGGCATTTAGAAGGGGAATTGATACCTATAGGAATATGTGGCTCTTAATAAAAAAAAAAAAAAAAAAAATCTTCATGCCCCAGGCAAGTATAGTGTGCTAGTTTTTGCCTTGGAACCCTTTTGTGGTCTATAACTGGAACCATGGCTTGGGTTTTTCTTTATAAGTTATTTAATTAACCCTTTGAGTGCCAGAGGGTTACGCAACGCATTGCAAAGCAATGCGTTGTGTACCCCTCTGGCACTCAAAGGGTTTAGAGTGTTAAAGCAGATTTACAATTGTGAAGTGCAATGTGTCATTAGAGTTCAGTAAATATATGCAACAGCATGTACCATGCAAGCTAGTTATAAATATATATTTGTTATTTTTATACAGTGGTTCTCAATCCCTTTTTGGTCAGGGCACCACGAACACACAATCTATATTTTTTAGGGCACACTTAAAGGGATAGTATTACTTCAAAATTACTATCTCTCATATTGTAGCCCTTAATAAACTGAGTTAAATGACACCAGCGGCATCTCTCAAACCTTTATGGTTTAAGAGATAGCCGTTTTCAAAGTTTCCTCGCCCCTGCTCTCAGCATTCTGCTGCCAGCAGGAGAATCTGGTCCCGGGACAGGCGGAGGCTCTTCAGCAGAGCCAATATCTCGTTATGGAAGGAAAAATTATTCATTGAAACAGTCTTCTACGTGTGCTAGGTTACCAAGTACACGTAGAAGACTGTTTCAATTAATAATTTTTCCTTCCATAATGAGATATCGGCTCTGCTGAAGAGCCTCCGCTTGATTCAGAGACCGGATCCTCCTGCTGGCAGCAGAACGCTGATAGCAGGGAAGAGGAAACTTTGAAAGCGGCTATCTCTTAAACCATAAAGGTTTGAGAGATGCTGCTGGTGTCATTTAGCTCAGTTTAAGGGCTACAATATGAGGGATAGTAATTTTGAAGTAATACTATCCCTTTAACATTTTATTTGTCATTTGTCAAGGGCGTTATGAAGGGTACAAATAAGTAATGTATAACTATTCTTAGATCTTACAATTAGAATAGTTAAAACAAACATAGTGTACATAAGCATTTCCATAAATATACATTTGAAACTCAACATTCACATGTTTATCAGTCTTTTAGAAAACAAGGGGCACCTTAAGTGGATGTCTGTGGCACATCACCGTACTACGGCACCCTGGTTGAGGATCCTTGGTTTAATATGTAAATAGATACACTGCTGTATGAAGGACTTGCCTGGATCCCATTGCAGGTGATGACCACTGTTTTTTACTACAAATTCTCCAGTAGACTTCAGAATGTATAACATAACATTTATCACCTGCAATGTAATCTACCCCTAAATTGGAGAGATTTAGAGACCCTTCATTTCTCCTTACCTCCTTAAAAGTTATGGACCACTCCACCACTTGGATTTGCAGCAGTGTTTTATTGTATCGTAGGACAGTTTTTGCTAATTAAAGCCCAGATGAGTTCAGTGATGTTAGATACTACTTTCGAGTTGTTATAGTGCAAATATGTTTTTAAAGTAAACTCATTTTCTCTTGTAGTCACATTGTGGTGATGATTCTGTTACTTTCCATGGAGAGCTGTAGTCTAAGACTATAAAGAACAATAGAATACAATTGTGAACAGTGTGATTAAGCGTGCTTAGTGATAACGTTTGATTTAAGCATGTCGCTGCTGTGCGATTATACTTGTTTTGCACAACTGGAAAAGATATACAATTTTTTCCTCCCATTGTAAAACTTTACTTCTCTCTTAACACCTTAAGGACCAGATGGTTACGGATTGGATTGCTTTGCAATGCCTTGTACCCCATCTGTCCTTAAAGGGTTAAACACGGGGGAAAATAGTGGGTATTTTGTCTTTTGTCAGATTTATATTGTTGCCCTCTGTAGGCCCTTGATTAACAGGAGGGTAGCAGAAATGACTGTATTGCTATGCTTTAAACGTTTGAGTGCCAGAGGGATGCACCTCTCTGGTACTCATGGGGTTAGTGACTAGATCCTAATTGGTAAAACAATCTGTTACCTGGATTGTATCTCTCTATCTTACCTCCTATCCACTCCATTATAAGACATCAGTTGGCTTTAAGGTCACTGCTGTAGACTGGCCATTCCTCTGATGACTTGTAGTTTATTATCTCAGTGTAATTGTAGTTAAAGTTAATGGCACTGCAAGCTCCCATATAAATAGAAAGGAAGGAGATAATGTTACCATCAGACACATCACTGTCTGGAGAGTTACAGGGTCGCTCTCCATGTTTTATAGACATGTTCCCTCAGATGTGCTCAGCTGTTAGTGTCCAAGCAGTTTCATTGCTTTCTTGTGATGAGTATACTTGGCATCTATTGTAAACACACTGGGCGGTATGTATAAAAGCATTCTGGAGCAAACCATCTGCACCATAGGGGTCAAAGAAAAATGTCCATTAATGTGAATGAGGCTTTTAACCCCTTGAATGCTAAAGGTCTTCATCAAAGCAATAAATGGGGGACCTCTTACTTAAATCTCTTGCCTCCTTACACCTACATTAACCCATATTTTCCACACTTCCCTTTCCTCCGGCACTTTTCCTCCTCCTTTCAAATATGCACAAGTTAAACCCATAGATCTCCCGTCTCCCTTCTTCCCCTAACTGTAAATCCTTTAGAAACACTAGGGAATTATTCACTAAGTCATGATAAACAGGTGATAAAGTGGAGATGACATCTCCAGTGATATCACTTCTCCAATTCCTATGTTATTCTATGGAGCCTAATTTGCTAAGAGCTCCAAAGTTGGAGAGATCTTAGTGCTTAGTCTCCATAGAATAACAGGAATTGGAGAAGTGATATCACTGGAGAAGTCCTCTCCACTTTATCACCTCTTTATCACGGCTGAAGGTGGTGTATGCCTTTACTCCAACTGATCCTTTTGTATGCACCCATATGGTGTTGGTCCATATTTTTTGTCCCTATTGATGTACACAGGGAGCTCCCTGTTGCTTCTACTGTTTTTTTTTCTGCAACTTCCTCCACTCAGCACTCAACTCTTCTTGTGATGTCATCCACACTCACTGCCCTCTTCTGGCTCACACCTTTCCTCTCCTTACATCTGGAACTCCATACCTCAACCCCTGTGTCTAGAACCGTCCCTTTCATTCTTTAAAACTAAAGAAATCCTATGTTTTGGAACACTAGCATCCATACTGTAATTTATAGCCCTTGGCATAGCTGTCCGTCTTCTACTTCCCAATTAGACAGTCAGTTCCTTGGGAAAAGGACCATTTCTTTCTGTGAATGAGACCGTTATTGTAACCATGATTATTGCATTTACGGTATCACCTATTTTATATACTGTATTCCTTTTGTAATGTGTTGTATATATTTTGTGATGCCATATAGATAAAATATATGCATAAATTCATATAGGCAGATGGCTAAGTCACAAGGAAATAGATTTACTTCACCAGCAGTTCCCAGCCCTCACCTTTGGGGCCCTAACAGGCCATGTCTTTAGGATTTCCCTGCTTGAGTACAGTTGAGATAAGCACAGTTATGTAATTCTCAGGGAAATCCTAAATACATGGTCTTAGGATGAGGTTGGCAACCTCAGTCCTAGAATATTTATTTACAAACACCACTATATTCTACTTTTTTAACCCCTTAAGAATCGCACGATGGGGGGGCTCCTTAAAAGGGTTGTTGGCTGTTTGTTTTGATTCTACATATTCTGGAAGTGCTTAACCCTTTTACAGCCAGAGGTGTACCCCTCTAACACTCAAAGTGTTAACATGTAAAGTCAAATTAACCTTTTTTATTTTATTTTTTTTAACACTTATAGGTCTCTGATCGTAAGCTCCCTGTTTCCATAGAGTTTTCTGGTCAGCTGACCAGGCCAGTGATGGTTTTAATACTATTCCTGTAGTACTGAGTGCTCTGTATGCTATCTTTTTACATTGTGTCTTTTCTACATTGTATCAGTATGCCCTCTTTCACATTCCCTAACAGAAGATCTCTGGAAACAGATCAGGGACACAATGTCAGGACATAGAAGTGACTTTATATAGTGTGCACTTACATAATATGTAGTCAAAATAAAGGGTTACTTTACCTTTAAATTTGCAAGGTCATAAGTTAGTGATTTGCGTTCACATCTGCCAAGTAAATGTCTGCTGTTGTGCTCACAGTTACTAGTTTATCAGATTAAAACATGAAGACAGTCAGAGGTCACACCATGGATTTAAAGTATTAGATACAGATCATAGATTACAATTGAGCCTTGAAGTGCACATAAATATTTAGCGCTGTTTTAGGTAACATATTGCTATTTTTTTCTGTGTACCATGGGGACTGTTTATAAATAGGCGGTTTTGGGCTCTTTAGCGATTTAGTAGTACTTTGCATTGCTTTTATTAGGCTTCAGAGATTTACATTGGGGTTGTGTAACATTGTCATTGCCACACAACTATAAAGAGAAAGATTATGAGACAAGCAAGTCATGACATGTCATAAAAGAGGGCAACCTGATACGCCAGCTAGGATTGGCTTGATAAATAATAATAGAGCAGGCCTAAAGCTGATAGAAAGCCCTTCAGAATCCACATGCGAGCATTACAGTAGGCCTAGATTACAGGTTTGGAAGTTGTCATTGTGGATCTGCTTGGGTGCTTTGTGGTTAGCATACTTGATTCTACAAATAATTATTTTAGTAGCTCTATTCTAAAGGGACAGTGCCTCCTAGGAAGCAGTCTAGTTAAGTATAGCAGCACATTAAAGTTAGAAAATAAATCACATCTGTATTTTTATGAGAAATGTCAGTAAAACTGCCTATGTGCCAGAATACCAGCAAATGTACAGATAGGGAGATATCCATACTTGTTACCATATTCTAATTATGGTACCCGTGCAGTACCAGTGATGTTTCGTATGCTGATTAAACTTTTCAGTGCTATTTTATATGCTAATGAAGCTCTGTGCAATACTAGGAGATTTTCACTTTAATTTTCCCAGATATAAATGTATGAATATCTCCAAAACTGTACATCTGCTGGAATTTTGGTTTATATGACACATACGCAGTTTTGAATGAAGTTTTCAAATATGTAAAAAAAAATTCAAGGTGATGGGTAAACAACAAAAACACTATTTTTTTCAGTTCAAAAGTCCACATAGGAGTATTATCTATAGGCTCCTGAATTTTTAAAAAAGTGTGTGTCTCTGTAGCATTTTCTACTACTTTAAGGAAGATTTTCTCAGACTTTTACCTGCTTCAGTTAAAAGGCAATTAGCAACTAGCGTTATCTCCTAGTTAATAGCTCCCAACTATCACGGTGCCCGTGCTTCCTTGTTGTTTTCTGTCAGTCTTATCCTGTGCTTTGCTGCTATTGGCTACCGTGTGTTTGTCCTGCCCAGTATGACCTTTATATACTGGGCTTTGACACCCCTCCGGGGCCCTTTCATACTGTTACGGTTTGTTTGACACACAGACACAGTGGTTTAGGATAAAACACAGTTTTATTGAAATGACCGTAATAAAATAACCCTCACAGGCCCTGTAGTATATAAGCTGAATAATACAGACACACGACAGGTTACATATACATGTGACTACACAGGTCCAGGGTTATTTTATTACTGTGATTTCAATAAAACTGTGTTTTATCCTGAACCACTGTGGCTGTGTGTCAAACAAACCGTTACACGAATTTACAGCTCTGACTGTAGAGGTACCCCACCCCAGCTTCTGCTCTCCTGAATTGGTTGTGTGCTGCAGAGAGGCAGCTAATGTTTCCTATTGGTTGCTGTGATGTCCCTCCCACTACACAGTCAATAGAAATGAGACTGCACTGGCATCCTTGGGTCTTGCATGAGATTAAACAAGCATCTTGCATCAGATCTATAGGGTGATATGTGTACTGCTACTCTTAGGGCAATGAACATTAGTAATTAAATATTTAAAAAGACAAGCTTTTATATATATTTTTTCTTCTTAGTTGTCATTTATATAATGCCTATTAGGAACATTATGCATCTGTCTAGTGAGTCTTATTGTGAGTTTCCCTAACTAGTCTCTGGCAATCATTTGTTTCTAACTGTTGTTGGACTACAGCTCCCGTCCTGCTGAGCTGATGGGAACATTTCCATTAACAGCTGGAGAGCTGAAGTTTGCCCTCCCCTGGTGTAACAGCTTGACCATTCTATTTACAATGTTGGAGTTGTTTAGAACTTCTGCTGCTGATATGAAAGTGACCAGGAATTCGGTCTTATACGGGCCAGGCTATTGACTTTGCCTTACGGATACATTGGGCAGGGGTTAATAGTGGGTTCATTCATTTAGTATGAGTAGATGCAGGTGGCATGGTACTGAATTCCATTTGTCAGCAAAGCTTCACTGTAGTTTATTTGTGTTGGGATTTCTTTAGCTTTAGTAGTTCCTTAGAGTTCATCATCATCCTTTAAGGTAAGGAGATTTAATGGAGATGATGTCAGAGGATAACCATGTCACCAGTGTGTCATGCTCAGCAGAAAGAGCCTCACACATCCCAAATATGTGCATATGAAGGATAACTTGGTTTGTGGGAAAAAAAAGAAAGAATCTGGTATGTTTCCATCGAGTATGACTGTAGCACCAATAGCAGTCTTCATTTGTTTTCTCCCTTCTCATTCTCTCTCTTGTTTATTCCCTTTCCCACTTTACCTGTTCACATAATTTTCCTCCCAGTTCCCTGCAGGCAGGAAGTCAAGGTAGACGAGGAGTATCATTTTAACAAAAAGAAAACCCACTGCATAAAATGAGGGGTAACCTGCCTTCCTACCCCTAGCCTGTTATTCACAAATGTTTGCAGAAGGCTGCACTAAATGCACTAAAGGAAAAATTATTCTTTTTTTTACATTTCTACCCTTCCAACGTGATACATTTTTGGAAAATGATGGATTTTTATTATTTCTTCACTAGTATAAAAGCCCATGTACACAGGCTAAGGTTCAGGTGATGTTAACCCTTTGAGTGCCAGATGCAGTCAGGCACTGTAGAGACTGCCCGAAAGCACAGAATGCTCCCAGCACAGAACTCCCAGCATTCTCTGCTCCCTGCATTCCATGCGTTCAGGCAGTCTCTACTGTGCATGACGGCTTCTGACAAACATCCTATTGAATAATTATGTAGAATGGATTAGTATAGTGCCTTTCCCACAGGCAAGAGATGACAGACCATAGGGGTTCCAGAAGCACAAAGCTACTCTTATCAAAATCTATTATTTTTCTGGCATTTTTAAAAAAAAAGACCTACTTGTACTAAAATGATAGTAACAACTAGAGAGATGAAGAAAAGGTAGACAACGCTTAATATTTTGGAAAGAAGACAACCCTTGTCTTCAAATGAGGTGGGGTCACTTGCTTTTTTATCTCTAGGTTGATAATCACAAATGTTTTGAGTAGGTGGAGCTATTAAGATATATAGATTTCCACTGCTTTTAAATCCATGCAATTTCCTACTGTATCTAGTGCTTAGTACCAGACCAGTACCACATTGGAATGGTTTAACATGCCTTAGGGGTTGCGAGGTGCACTAAACTATAAATATCATTTTTCCTAAGTTTTTTGGAGCAAGGGGGTGGAGATATTGTCCCTTATAGAGCCTTCTCCACAACTCACATACCTTTTCTGGTATTCTAGTGGATTGTCCGTCACATAAGTGATTATTGCTGGATTTACATTTCAGTCTCCCCTAGGCACAACACTCTCTGGCACCCCTAATCCCACCTTTGCCCCACCAATATCCATGCCCCTCACCCACGCCCCTCCATTAACCACACCCTCTTGGGGGTCACACCCATTTTTACATTTTTTATTCTTCACAGTACTTGTTTTACCAACATCTGTGTATAATATGGACCATATTATACATGAATGTTGGTAAAACAATGATGAATACAGCTTTGCAAATGAGTATATGGTTATCAGTGATTAAAAAGGAAAATATATAAGTACCCAAAGAAAATGGCACCAAGAGGTTAAACTGCACCACTGTTTAAAAAAATAATAATAAAAATAAAATGATCACTTAAAATTGGAAGTGGGCATGACTGAGCCACTGCCGTGCTCCCTAGAAAATTGGGCGCCCTAGGCCAGTGCCTAGTCTGCCTATTGATAAATCCGGCCCTGGAAGTGATGTCATCATACTGTTCAGGACAACATCAACTGCTGGGATTGAAGACTAATGAAACAGTATACATCTCTGGTAGTTATATCTTTGATGATACAGCCCAGAGGACATGACAGTCCCAGTCCTTTGCAGTTTCTTTACCTGGTAAGGATATGGGTAGTCAAATCTTTAGCAGCTAAGTGGTTGAAGGAATGCTAACACCTAAAAATGAACTGTGGTTATATACAATAAAATACCATGCACTTATTACAAACATTTCTAAAATGTGTCTCCCCTATATTTTTTTTTTTTTTTATTAAGTATCCTGCATTATGGAGGAGGGAACTTTACCCCATGATTTCTGCATTCCACAATGACTACGAGAAAATAATTTAATGTTAATTTCACTAAAATCCTCTTTTCTGAATACAGGAGCAATCGATGCTTATATAAATAAAATAACTGCAGTATTGGTTATCTCTTATTAGAAAAGCACAAACGAAGTTAACCTAATGGTTAATCATTTTGAATTTGTCCCCTAGGGTACAGTTGGTTTATTCCAGAATTGCACCCCCTTAGCTTATTGAATTACACTTTAAAACAGTTCTTTGTGCTGATTTTGAGCTGAATCATCTCCGTTTTATTAGGAATGCTTCATATTCACTAAATGGGAAAGTACTTGGGAAATCATTGTTAAAGAAATATTTGGGAGTACTGGTAGACAGTAACTAAACAATAGGTTGCAGTGTCACTCAGCTGCTGCAAGAGCCAGTAAGGTACTATCATGTATAAAGAATAGTATAGATGCACAGGACGGGAATATAATTCTACCTCTATTAATCCTTGGTAAAACCCCATCTAGAATGTGGTGCAAAGTTTTGGGCACTTCTTAACAAAAGACTTTATTGAACTGGAAAATGTACATAAACTGATAAATGAATGGGAAGATTGTAGTTCTTAAGAAAGAGTGTCAAACATAAATTTGTTTAGGTTAGAGAAAAGGCATCTAAGGGGTGTTATGATTACCATTTACAAATATGTTTAAGGCCAATACAAGGAATTTACTATAACTGCATAGACTAGGGGTGGACAATGTGAGCCCCTCCAAATGATGTTGGCTGGGATAGGATGATGGCAGGTATAGTCTAGCAGCTCCTGGAGGTCCTCACATTGATCCCCACATTGCATACTATTGGCACAAAGAAACGTACTGCCTTTGTGGGCAGATAGTTCAGTCATTGAGCTGTAAGTCACATATCTGTGAATAAAGGGGAAAGCATTTCAATGTATATGTAAACACCCCTACCCCATTTTTGGGAGCAAGCAAAGAACCTATCAAGCTGCTTCACCCATGTGCATTGTATGTGTATTGTAGAGTAGTGCTTATCTGAATTATTAAAATAGGGATAGGGTATGCTCTTATTCACAGTTTTACAGAACAAACTTGTGTGTGATCTTTTGTTTATAAAGTCTGTGCTGGTAATTTTTGTTTGCAGTCTATGGAGAGCTCTTCCTAGGTTACAATACAACCAGGGATCCACCACCATTGGTGCAGCAAGTACAAATCACCAGGGCCCAGACAACTTTAGGGGACCATTTAATGCTGTAAATAGAGCCTGATTGGGATTTCTCAGTAATTCGGCGGCTTTGGGCAGCCCAAAATGATTTTGAACCAATGCTCTCAATCACTAGATCGTCCAGGGTATAAACAAAAACCAGCAACATAGGTTTACACTGAAATAACTTTCTAATTCAGCATCTCACATCAGTTGGTGCCCCCCATTATTTTTACTCTCTTGGAAAAGCCATGTAAAAATGACTATTATATAATGTTTTTTTTGTTTGTTTTTATTCACTTTAAATTACATTAAATACCATAATTAATTTTCTATGTCTACCTGTTTACAGATTATAGTTTCTATTTTGTTGTCCTTTGCTAATTACGCTAAATACCAAAATTAACCCTTTGAGTGCCACAGGGGTACACTACACATTGCAAAGCACTGGCACTCATAGGGTAAATGTTCCCTTTTCATCTGTTTTCTGAGACGGGTTCTAGATCATCTCTACCATTATAATAAGAAACACTCACACGTCCATGTGCAGAACTAACAAGCATAGCAATCTTAACCCTTTGAGTTCCAGAGGGGTACGGAACGTATTGCAAAGCAATGCGTTCCGTACCCCTCTGGCACTCAAAGGGTTAACACAAAGCAACTATATTATCATTTGAACGGAACAAAGCAACGTGTTGAGGCCTTTCTGTAATTTTCAGGGTTAAAACTGACATTTTAATTAACATGGATTTTAAATTGTTCCCTGTGTTCAATAGTCTTCATCTGTCCCATTATCACCAGCAGGCCTGTTTATCAATCATGTGACAGAAAGGTGAACTGTTGTATCTGTAAGTGCCTTACCCTATAAATACAATGGCCACTCTTTTTGTGGTGCATAAATTGCTTACTTAGGCAGATACTAGTTTTACGCTTGGGTGAAAGTCCTGGTCTTCCAGGCTCTCTAGTTCCTCCTCATAAATCTGACAGCATTCTCTGACAGTGGAATGTTAATAAAGAGCAGTAAAGAGAGAGCAGGCCAGGGACTGCAGAGAGGATCAAGCACACAGGCGCATTCAAACAGGCTCAGTCTTATAGGCTGACAGTAGCTGGACCAAGAGATAATAGCTTCAGGGAGTCTGTAAAAGCCAGCACTTGTCTGTGTACTATTGCTGTAACCTGCTTATAGGAACACTGGGGGTGAGGTGAGGAAGCATTGTGTTGCCCTCCCACCGCCTCAGGAGCTGTGATGGTTCCTTTGTCAATGATCTCAGTTAATCAGATAAATTTAACATCACAATTTAAAAATTATAGCTTGTGTTGTTATTAATATATATACTTCCAAATCCTTATATTATAATTTGATAGGATTTTTGTCAGAAGCAGTCATGCGCAGTACAGACTGCCCACACCACGGCTGATACAGAGTGGGGCACTCCACCGTGGTCCTCTCTGCGCACCTTCCTGGCAGCATGTTCTGGCCGTTAGTACTGTGCATGACGGCAGTGCTGCCAGGGTTGGCCTGCATACACGGGCTTTAAAACTAGTGTGTGTATATATATATATATATATATATATATATATATATATATATATAGATATATTTTAACCCCTTTGCTTTTTCAATGCGTTCAGTACTTCTCTGGCACTACAACAAACTTAAAGGGGAACGACCACCCCGCAATAAGTTCACATTATTCAATTCTTCATCTGTCGACTAGTTGCTTAGTAGCGCTAGTCGCCAGAAATATTACCCGGTTTACAAGATATTCCACCTTTTCGGAGGCTCACAGTAGCAGGAAGCACGGACATCTCGTCATAGTGACGTCCGTGCGCCTGCGTTGTCAGTCCCTTTTGGAGCTGCTCAAATTCCACCCTGCCCTCTCACCTCATGCTATTTTCCCTCCTCATTGGGTTGCTTTTGATCAAGTGGGAGACTTAACCTCTTAACGATCACCCGTTCCGGCAGGGGGCGGCCATTAATGACAACAACCCTTTTTTTTTTTCTTCTTCATGAATTCTGGGATGGCAGAGCCGTACTGCCATCATAGAATTCCATGATGTGCCATGACGGTCCTGGCACATAACACGTTGGTAAAGTGTTAAAGGAAAAAGGACAGAAAGAAAAGAAACCAGCTGAATTTAGGGACCATAAACAAAATTAGTTAATGGTGAAAATATCAGAAATTCATTTCACCTTTTTATTGTTGTGAGGTTACTTAGGTGGGTCAAGAATAGGCTCCCCAAAAGTGAAATTTTCTAAGAATTTTTTTTTTATATCTTTCAGCCAGGAGACGGTTCCCCTTCTGTGACAGTCACACTGGGCTACAAGAACATGATCACAGACCCCTAAGATGCACATAATTCTCATTCATATGTACAGTTCGATATACTGATATATATCTATCCTTAATTATAAATAAAATCCTAATACAGTGATTTTATGGGTAATAAGCCTGCAGCAGCCGTAAACTATGAATAAATGTAGACACAGATGTGAGGTAGTAGGGCTCAGATACCTTCTGGTGTTTAGAACCCTGGTTTCCCTGATAATTCATATTGTGATTCCATCTTTACCACATCCATTGTTTCTCTGAACTTTTTTGAATTGTTATGTAACAGAATAGCTACTTTTATAATGGATGCCTTATAAAGAATACATTTTTATTTATGCATCTGAAGGCACTGGTTTTATATCTATCAGTTTGCTCCTATACCTTCAATATGATTCTTGTTATTTGAGCCGCTAACATCTGGCGCTCAGCAAGAAATAAAACGAAGTCAACAAACACCTGATAGAGAGTAAATGCATTTTGTTAAGGTATTAGTTTTTATCGCAATTGCTGCAAAAGTACTCCACAGTAACAGTGTACCTATTTTTTTTTCCTGTTTTTATTTTTGCCAACATTTCCAGGGATACTTTTCTACTGGGCAGTCACTTGGCGGAGCGCACAGTGGTCCATGGTAATCATGTAGCTCAACACCAGCAGAAAGCCTTGTAAAAGAGACTAAGAACTATACTTCTATAGTAGAATATACATTACCACCTACTAAATACTACATGCTATCTTATAAATAAGCAATATTAACATAGGAGGATAGTCGTGACCTATTAACCTTTTAATTGTAAATATAAATACTATAGGGCTGAAATGTAATTGAAAAAAAACAAAAAGGCAGTGAGACATTATGATCCAGGCACAGGAAGTCAAAATCAGGTTCAGTTGGCTGCCATCTTTTTTTTATTTTTGATTATGGAAACACAGATTGCCTCACCCCTTCTTTCTGTTTTCTAAGCTGCAAACCCATTTTTTTTTTGTACAGGTTAGAGTATTTTTTCTTTTTGGTCAGTAAGACAAATTTACATGGCTGTTTTAAAGCATAAAACATTAATGGGATAACTGACATGAAAGATGCAATGTATGTGGCCAGTTTTGGAACTTCTGACCTAATGCACGGAAGTAGTAGAGGAAAAATTCTCAGTTCACCAACTGCTGCTCTACAGAGTGCAAATGTACGTTCCTATGTGTTGACGACCTTGCTAGGATTCAAGGATTTAAGAGTTGAATTATTAATTGTTTTGGTTATTTACAAAGTATTTACCTGGAAGAATGCATTGATATTTCTTTTTCTTTCAAGTACCGTATGTCCTGTGTTTTTTGTTTTTTTTTTAGAGGCTGTTGTTTATTTTTCTATATGGGACAAATCTAATGGACTGGAATTTGGTGTGTTTGTTCTAAACAAGGTGGTAGGAGTGCAGGACAGACCGTGCTATATTGTAGTACTAGTTGAACAGCCCGTTACACGGGCCACAGTGCCACTGCCACCCGGTCGCAGGGCAGTCACATGCAGTAGAGACTGCCCCCGCCTCGGCTGATACAGAGCTGGACGCTCCAAAGGAGCACCCAGCTCTGTATCAGCCGCGGCGCGGGCAGCCTCTACTGCGCATGACTGCAGCACGCGCAGCAGTGTGTACTGCACATGTTGCGGTGTTACACACGATTTAGCGAATTATTATATAGGATTAGTGTTATGTGTGTAGAAATAATCCTTAATATCCCCGTTTAGGTACAGAATCCCTATGGTGAATACCACAAATTTTTAAATCAAGGGAAAAAAACAAATCTATATATATATTAACCCTTTGAGTGTCAGAGGGGTACGCAAAGCACTGAATGGGTTAAAAATCCATGTAAAGTGACACTTTGCTCATTTGTCAATAAGGCCACTGATATATTTATTATGAATGTATGGGGTTGTAGAAATAAGCATTCAGAAAAGTAGTATGGGTTGTTTTATTGCCTACTGGAAGTAGTACAGTGTAATCCTTTGGGTGCCAGAGGCTGTGCAGCAGCACATTGTGAAGCAACACCCTCTGGCTCTGAGGGTTAATTATGATTACTAGTATAATCCTCTATTTATAAACCACTGTTTTATTCCGTAGATCTGTACAATAGGAAATAGACATACAGAGAAGCAATAGGAAATACATACACAGAAGTAAAGCAGGACAGAGCATAGAAAATAAAAGGATCAGATTGGCCTGTTCCTGAGAGCTTACAGTCTAGAGCAAGGTAGGTTAGCACATAGAAGGTATAAGTGTTTCAGGGTGTATCTCCTGCCTTATGCCGCTCTGTGAGTGGGAGATATGTGACTTTTCAGTGCAGTGGTCCTGAAAACACACACAGTTAATTGTCCTTGAGAAAAACAACTTGACTATAGCATCTTGATGTTATCCTTATGGCAGCAATCGTTGGGACATTTATAAAGGGGAAGTTAAGTAAATCTGGGGCAAGCCAACTGCACCATAGATTAATACTAAAGGCAAATTATTATTTAAATGTTTTTGAATGCTAGAGGAGTCTCTAGTGATGATGAAAGTTGTAGTCCAACATCAGCTGGAGGGACATTGATTGAGATGAGCTCTTTGTAATGTCTTTGGAGCTTTAAGTGGCCCTGTTGTCCACACTTGAAATGTAAGTTTCATTAGATCAAAAGTTAATTGAAATACAACCCTCTTAAGGGCTTTCGTGGTTTCTGGTGTATAGCAATTCATGTCTTATCTGCAGATCATCACACCAGTCACTGCAGTCACAAACACAAGACACCTCACATGTTGCTGCTGTGGTGGCAGCTCAATCTGTTTTTCATTAAGAAAAGTAAGTTATTTGGTTGTTTCAGCCTCTGCTAAAAGTAGTTACTTATCCCCTGATATTTGTTTTTTATCAGTGAATTCAATTACCACAATTGTACAGGACTCAGTGAGACTGATGCACTGAGAAGAGCTAGAATCATTCTGGGGCAAACCAACTGTGTCATAGGGGACATATAAACATTCCCGATGGTTTAAAGGGTCCATTTAACCCCTTGAATGCTTGAGCACTCTCTAAAGCTTTTCTTAATGGCACGTTGGGGAACTCTAGCATTCAAGGTGTTAAAAACTCTGTTTAAATAAGGGGACATTTGGGGGACATTTGTTCATCCCTAGTGATACATTTGGTTTGTTCCAGAATGACTCCAGTCCTCTTCAGTACACGTGCAGCTTCTTCGTTTAAATTGCAGAAAATATGCTTTTTGTGACATGACCATTTAACCATTTGAGTGCCAGAGAGGTATCCAACACATTGCTTTGGATACCTCTCTGGCACTCAGAGGGTTAAAGCATTGAGTCTTAACTCCAGCCACACCAACAGGTTAGAGAAGTCAAAGCGCCAGTACTAAAAATGTAAAATGGAAAGGTGGTTTCCTTGGTGAGTACAAATAGGAAAAAAAACAACTATACACTATAAAACTGAAATGTCCCTTTTATTTAAATGGAGTTTTTAGCCCCTTAAATACTAGAGAGGTCAACAACACATTGCTTTGCATTGTGTTACAGACCTCGCTAGCATTCAAGAAGTTAAAAGCCCCATTTAATGCAATGGAAATTGCTTTACAATTGCAGTAATGGTGCAGTAATGTGCAACTACAGTATTAATGAATGAACGTGTTTGTATAGCGCTACAAGTATACACAGCGCTTTACAATTTAAGGGCTTAGACAATACAGGGTTACAAGTGCTTTGTAGAGTGAAGCTCTGGAAGTGAGGTCCCTGCCCAAAAGCTTACAATCTAAAGTGATAATGGGAGACATGCAGAGTACATAAGGGTCAAGTGCTGAATACAGTGCTAGAGTTCTGGTTAGGATAGGGGACACAAATAAAGTAAATCATTTATAACAGCCTTAGTGGTAAAAAGTGAGTGCCGTCTAGCATGTTGTTTTGTTAACCCTTTGAGTGCCAGAGTGGTACGGAATACATTTCAAAGCAATGCATTCCATACCACTCTGGCACTCAAAGGGTTAAAAGGATAGTAATTTTTCACAATAAAAGCAGCTCTAATTAATCATCATAGTATTTGGGCCATGGGGAGTGTTATGTCAGTTCTGTCAGAGTTGTAGTTCAAGAGTAATTGAATTATAAAGTATCCCCCTCCCGCGACTTTTACTGATATAACACTGCACAGCTCAGAGCAGCAGGGAGTGTCCAGTTAGAGAGGGACAATCTTCAATTAAGATAAGGGAAAAAGCTGAAAAAACTCAAGGGGGCAGGGTTTTCATTGTTTTCACAGTTGAAGATTGTCCCTTGCTGTGAGCTGTCTGATCTCTGGACCAGATTCCACATCCAAGGGGAGGTGGATTACACTAGGTAAAAGGGGTGGGAGGGGGAAGCTTTATCATTCAATTACTCTTGAACTACAACTCTGACAGAATTGAAATAACACTCTCTATGGCTAAAATACTATGAAGATTAATTGGAGCTGCAGTTCTTGCGAAACATTACTATCCCTTTAAGGTGGTGTAGTTTGAAGCTTGAAGTGAAGACCATAAGAGAGGTGCAGTGGTGCAGGTTGGGAAGTATATCATTCCATAGATAATGAGCAATGAGAGAAAAAGATTTGATACACGAGAGGGCTGTAGACACAAAAGGAGCTGAGAGATGACCATCACTGACTGATTATAGGTGGAGAGATGGGGTATAGCAGGAAATTAGGTTTGAAATGTAGGAAGGGGTAAAGGTGAGAAGGGTCTTGAATGAGAGAAGCAACATTTTGTAAGATATCTGGAATTTGATAGGCAGCAGTTGGAGAGATTTGAGGAGGAGCTGAGCAGGGACAAACCTAGGGGACATTAAGGTAATTCATGCTGCAGCATTCTGTAGGGGCTGAAGTGTATGGAGCTGTGAGGCAGGAAGGCCAGAGAGAGGAAGGTTACAGTAGTCCATACAGGATAGGATGAGTGCTTGTGTAAGAATTTTAGCTGTGGAAGAATAGAGGAAGGGATGGATTTTAGCTATGTTACGAAAGAGAAAGCACCGGAATTGAGTGATGGTGTTAATATGAGGAGAGAATGAGAGCGCAGTGTCAGTTATCATCCCTAGACCCCTAAATGATGGAGGCTCTCTGCCTGTAAGCTGGAATGGTCTCATTGGCAGAGATTGATATCTAGCCAATGAGAGCGCTCCAGCTTACGGACAGAAAGCCTCTGTTATTGGAGGAGGCAGGGAGTGGGAGGGGAGCAGAGAAAGAGTGACAGACTGCGGTACAGAACAGGTAACCACAGCCTGTCTGAAAGAAGGTGCAGGGCAGCTTTTATTCCTTCAATTTCGGCCAAATAAAGATTTCAAAAACGAAATTAATACAGTTTTACACATATTCGCTATATAATCTAACTATTAAGGCTAACTTGTGTAGGGGTGATAAATCCCCTTTAAAGGGGATCTATCACCCCTAAACAAGTTTGTCTTAATATGTACTTTATGTAGAGATTATGTGTAATATTGCATTCATTTTTTTGTTTACAGCGTTATTAGGGTGAAATCAAGGAAATAAATACTGTCCTGAGCCCTACTTCCGGATAGACTGTGAGTACAGCTCTCTACCCGCAGTCCATCTCTCTGCCTCTGCCCCCTCCCTCTAACCAGCCTCCTCCGATGACAAAGGCTTTCTGCCTGTAAGCTGGAGCACTTCATTGGCTACATATCGATCTCTGCTTTTTCTGGTTTCTGGTGTCGCAATCACCATCTCCCTAACACAGATGGGCAACTGGCGGCTCCCACCTTGTTGGACTACGGTTCTATCATCTTCAGGAGTCCACATGATGGCCGTTGTAGTCTAGTAGTTGAGGAGCAACATTTTTCCGCTACATTCCCCAGGGTTTGCTATACTGACTTTATCTTTATTATCAAGTTGCATGCACCTCGGTGGTGAGGACTATTTGATTTTTTTTTTCTTTCTATATCTATGTATGTGTGTGTGTATGTGTCTGTAACCATTTATGTCTGTCTCAGGAATCCCTCTTCTCATGGCTCTGTGTGTGTGACTGTGCATGTGTGTGTGTGTGACTGTGCTACAGGAAAACTGTATCCTTTTTGTCAGTATTAAATAAAAGAGAAGCAATCTGTTGCCACAAATTATGGGCTAGAGTTCTAAAGAGAACAAATGAAGAATGGGATATACATTTCTTATTTTAATACCTTGCTTTCTTAGTAACTGGTGTGTGTTTATCAAATTTGTAATTACTTTGTATCATCGACTGTCCCATGTCCTGTAACAGAGACATTAAAGAGTAGCTGTTGTTTAAGAGATGCTAGTTTATGATTAAGCACAGTGGTAGGGAGAAACATAGGAGGAGGTTAGCGCAGTAAGAAAATCCTGCATATTTGTTCATGTTCCATTTTTTATTTATGATAAAACGAAGAAGGGGATTTTTGCCCTGGTAATGATAGTGTCCAGAGTTATGAGATCTGCATGTAAGCTGTCAAGTGGATATCTTTTGTGAGGAACTGGGAATGCCTCCCATGTAGCAAGCATTTGGTTGGACCAATTTGCTATAGGCGCAGAGAAGACACTCCTGAGATATGGGGTGTGTTTGATTCCCATATATTGTGTTTCATATAGTGATTAAGCAGTTATTCAGATAAAGGTTTTGAAATAAAAGCATGTTATCCCTCAGTGTTCCTGGTGTGAATAACCTTCACAACTGCCCCAATCAGGCATGTTGCAAATTGGTTGCATTGTACTGACTCAGCCAAGCTGCATCATACACTGTTCTATTGCATCATGTGATACAATGTGTGAACAGCACTATTGTGACAGGTACATTTCATTCAGGCTTGTTTAACACAGTGTTGTTAATGCTACATTAACCCTTTAAGGACTGGGAAGATCCAGGGTTGTTTGCACTTAAAGGGATAGTAATACCTAAAATGTAAAAAAAAATATGTTGTAGGGTTTATCCCCCTGAGTAAAACAAGAGTACTCCCACTGCTGAAAGGTGTTTCATTCAAAAGTTATTAATTTTCAAACTTGAATTTTGTAGGTGCAATATCACAGTGGCCTGAAATTGTACAGTGGCGCTGTTGCTACACGATCCTATGGACAGCTCTGGTCTCAGGACCATAAATCTCCATAGGATGGTGTAGCAACAGCGCCACTGTAAAATTTCAGGCCACTGTGATATTGCACCTAAAAAATTCAACTTTGAAAATTAATAACTTTTGAATGAAACATCTTTCAGCAGTGGGAGTACTCTTGTTTTACTCAGGGGGATAAAGCCTACAACTGAAGATTGTCCCTCTCTGCAGTCTACCTGGGCATCTCCCTTCTGATCTGGTTGAACAGGGGGGGGATACTTTGTTTGTGAATATCTCTTAAACCATAAAGGTTTCAGAGATAAGACTTATATCATTCTTCATGTTTTTTTAATGCCTACAAAATAAAATAAAGTTAAAATGAAGTATTACTATCCCTTTAAGGACTGGAGCAATTTTGATCTTTTGACTATGTCTTTCTTAAGCAGTGTTTTCCCTCTGTCTTTTTTTCCAGCCACATAAATTATATACCATTTTTTCTTTCTTTTAATACCACAATTATATGAATAACCCACCATTTATTTTATTAAAATTAAAGAAAACAGTGAAAAAAATTTAAAAACACCAGCCTTTTTTGGTTTTCTTGTGATAATTTGGGCACAACGGGTTAATTTTTATGCAGACGGCATGAAAGGTATGACCGGTCGTTCATACCCTCAAAATGGGCAGTTTTAGGGGGGCATTGTCCCTCTGGGGTAAAAATTCCCATGTCTCGCTTTACCTCACTCTTTGCTTTATAAGACATTGTAGTGTGTATAAGTGAATTACATTCCTCCACAACAATACAATTACCATGTATGTTTGTTTATACTTCAGTAAATGTTTAATACATAGTGTGTGTAAATAAAATATTTCCTCTGTATTAGATTTATTTACAAAAAAAAAAAAAACAAGTTGCACTTAGCAGGCCAGAAATGGATCTGCATCCAGCCTGCCCCCAGCTATTGCCTAACTGTATTTGATTCAGAGCGAAACGACACAATCTTAAACTTCACTAAGTCCCCATCTGGCAACTAGCTGCTTACTAGGCTAGTCGGCAGAATAATTACCTTATTTAATAGATTTCTGCTCTCTTCCATAGGTGACAGGCAGGATGGAGCGCGGACATCTTGCCATTGTGACGTCCATGCGCCTGCGCTGTCAGTCACAGCTGGAGCCAAATGGCTCCTAGCAACGCCTCCTAGACCCGTCTGGGACTGACAGCGCAGGCGCACGGACGTCACAATGGCAAGATGTCCACGCTCCGTCCTGCCTGTCACCTATGGAAGAGAGCAGAAATCTATTAAATTAGGAAATTATTCTGGCGACTAGCGCTACTAAGCAGCTAGTCGCCAGATGGGGACTTAGTGAAGCTAAAGATTGTGTCAGGTGGTAGTTCCGCTTTAAAGTCTGTTCTCTGCTTCTCTCTTCCTTACTCACATAGTAAGGAAGAGAGAGGCAGAGAACAGTCACAACGGTAGTGTGTAAAACACATTGCCTTTGTGAATAAAAAAGCTGGTACATGTGATCGCTGTAGTAGCAATCACATGTACCGGCAGAAGAGAGAAGGACTGAACCTGAGCGCTCAGGTCCTGGAGCACTCGGTTTCAGCCTTTTCAGCATGACAGCAGTGCTCTTTGAGGTGCGGTGCTATCTTTTAACCCATGATGTACCAGGACCGTCATGGGTCCTTATGGGAAGTTTACCCATGATGGTCCTGGCACATAATGGGTTGTTAAGGGGTTAAAGTCACCCATGCGAACAGGGCCCTGACACTACATTTTAACCCTTTGAATGCCAGAGAGGTATCCAATGCATTGCAGCACAAAGCATTGGATAGCTTTTTGGCACTCAAACAGTTAAACCTTCTGTACTGAATAAAAATTTTTATTTATTTATTATTACAGATGTTGGCTTTATAGCACAGGATACTAAAGTACAAATAACCTAGTTTCATTTTTAAATGTTGGTTTTACTTTAACTCTCACTCGCCGGTGGGTCAGAACGTATTAATAAAATAGTGTAAAATAGATTAAATACGTGGCGGTCTGTGGAGATCACGAGAGCTGCATCCAACATGCGGGCCCGGAGTTGCACAACCTTGAAATAGAGGAAATTAAATAATAAAATTAAAATAATAAAATTAAAATAATAACAAGCTGGGATTTTTCAATAGAGAAAGAAAGTGTTTTCCAGTTCACTTGCATGGTGAAAGGATTATGCTCCAAACGTCTTCAATTTGGTATTTAATTAAAAAAAGAAAAGTGTCACGGCAGTAATAACGATACTGGAGTCGGTACTATTTCACCAGATTTTATTAAGAAACACAAACACAGGCAAAAGTACAGAAAAGTACAATGCAACACGGTTGGCAGCAATACTGTTCTTCCGAAGACAAGGAACTGAGCCCCAAAGATAGTAAGGAAGGACTTGACTCAGGTCCGCACCGGAGATCCGCTAATTTCCCGGCCAACTGTGTGAAACGCCCGACAGGTCCGCACCTGTACTTAACCAAGGTAGGAACGCCCAACAGGTCCGCACCTGTACAACCAAGGTAGGAATCGCCCGACAGGTCCGCACCTGTACCACCAGAAACCAGGATAGAGGCCACTAGAGCTACCAAGGTGCCCAACGGCTATCCCCTGGAGCGTTTGTATGCTGGTTGCGCAGTTGACAACCGCAGGCCAACCAAGGTAGATAGCGATATACAAGAAATGAGCTATAGGTCTGATCCCAGAGGTAAAGGGACCAACCAACGTAACGCACAGCACGGGAAATCAGGTAAAGCCAAACGTCAGCACCAGAACGGATAGTCAGCCAGGCCCGGGTCATACACATAGAGGGTAGTCTACCAGAGCCGCAGATTATGCACCAGAATGGTTGTCAGACAAGCCAAGATCATACACAGAGCGGATAGTCAGAACAAGCCAATGGTCATAACCAGAACAGATAGTCAGTACTACAACCTCACTGGACACCACGAAAGGGCAACTGGGAGTAGTGTCCAGTGGTTTATAAGGAGCAGCCCCCAGGAAGAGGAGGAGACAAAAAATGTGTGCCTGTCTCTTTAAATACAGACACGCGTCTAGCTGGACGCGCGCCAAGGCACACTGAGAGCCCGCCGGAAGAGGCTGTGGCAGGCTGCAGGAAGGAACGGACCGCACGCTGCAGAAGCAAACGCTGGCGAACCAGCAGGTAAGGTAGCGGTCGGCTCGGCAGCCGCCGCTACTGTGACAGTACCACCCCCTTAAGGGTCCCTCCTGCGAGGATCGGGGCGAGGTTTGTCTGGAAAGCGGGAATGAAACCTACGAATCAGTCTGGATGCGTGCATATCTCTGGAAGGAACCCAAGAGCGTTCCTCCGGACCATATCCCTTCCAGTGCACCAAATATTGTAAACTCCCCCTTACCCTCCTGGAATCCAGTATACTTTGCACCTCGAATTCAGCATGGTCCCCCACCTGAATGGGAGCCGGGGGACAAGAGGTAGAAGTAAACCGGTTACAGGTTAAAGGTTTCAATAGCGACACATGAAAAACATTATGAATGCGCATGGTAGCGGGTAGCTGTAATGCGTATGCCACAGGGTTGACCCTCCGAATGATGCGAAATGGACCAACAAACCGGGGAGCCAATTTGTTGCAGGGAACCTGGAGGTTAAGATTCCGGGATGATAGCCATACCCTATCTCCCACCTGAAAGGAGGGTGCGGGAAGTCGCCTACGGTCGGCCTGCCGTTTATGTCGTTGCATAGAACCATGTAGGGTATGCTGTACCTGTACCCAAGAGGAGCGGAGAGCCCGTAAATGCTCATCCAGAGCCGGAATAGGTTGTGCCTCAAAGGTCTCCGGGAGAACAGAGGGTTGGAACCCATAATTTATCAAAAACGGAGAACTCTGGGTAGAGGAGTTGATGGCACAATTCCTGGCAAATTCCGCCCAGGGTAACAAAGTAGCCCAATTGTCATGGTGGTGGTTTATATAACAACGAAGGAATTGTTCCAGGCCCTGGTTAGACCGTTCGGCTGCACCATTAGATTGAGGGTGGTAGGCAGAAGAGAAGGCAAGTTGAATCCCCAATTGCGAGCAAAAACATCTCCAGAATCGGGACACAAACTGGCTCCCACGGTCGGAAATAATCACATTAGGAATGCCATGTAAACGGAAGACCTCTTTAGCAAATATCTCCGCCAACTGTTGGGCAGAAGGCAATCCCTTCAAAGGTACAAAATGCGCCATTTTGGAGAATCTGTCCACCACCATCAGGATCACCGTATGGCCCAGGGAAGCGGGAAGGTCAACCATAAAATCTATGGACAGATGAGACCATGGGCGATCCCCATTGGGAATAGGTTGAAGGAGACCCACAGGTAGGCTACGTGGGGATTTATTCTGAGCACAGGTCTGACAGGCTGCCACGAAGGCTGCGCAATCTTTCTTCAAGCTGGGCCACCAAAATAATCGGGAAATGGACCAGATCAACTGATCGCGTCCATTGTGGCCAGCGGTTTTGGAGGTATGGAAAGTTTCCAACAGTCTGGTGCGCAGTGAAACTGGTACAAAACATCTCCCACCGGGTTTCTCTGCAGGAGCCAAACCCTGGGAAGCCAAAATCTCCTCACCCAGAGGAGACGTAATACTAGTACGAATGTGAGCCAGAATACGATCGGCTGGAATAATCGGGGCGGGAGGGGGTTCCTCCTCAGAATTAGAACAATATTGACGGGATAAGGCGTCTGCCCGAATGTTCTTAGAGCCCGGGAGATACGAGACAATGAAGTTAAATCTGGACAGAAACAATGCCCATCTGGCTTGGCGGGCAGACAGACGTTTAGCCTCAGACAAATAAGTTAAGTTCTTGTGATCCGTGAGGATCAAGATCGGAGTACTAGTTCCCTCCAGCAGGTAACGCCATTCCTTCAATGCCAGTATAATGGCCAGCAGTTCTCTATCACCAATCTCGTACAGCCTTTCCGCCTTAGACAATTTCCTGGAAAAGTATCCACAAGGAAGCAACGCCTCCCCAGGAGTCGAGCGCTGGGACAGGAGGGCGCCTACTCCCGTCTCAGATGCATCAACCTCCAATGTGAAGGGCAGGGCGGGATTAGGGTGCACTAAGATAGGGGCCTTGGCAAAGGCGGATTTTAGAGTCTCGAATGCCCCAATGGCTCTGGGAGACCACCTGGAAGCGTCTGATCCCTTACAAGTGAGATCCGTGAGAGGTTTTACTATCGAGGAGAAGTTTTTAATAAACCTACGATAGTAGTTAGCAAAGCCCAAAAAGCGTTGGAGGGCTTTCAACCCCACTGGACGAGGCCATTGTATGATGGCAGATAGTTTCTGTGGGTCCATAGCAAACCCCGAGGCAGATATCACGTAGCCCAAAAAAGTGACCTGGGATTTATGGAATTCACATTTCTCGAGCTTACAGTAGAGACCATTCTCTCTCAGACGCTGTAAAACCCTTGACACATCTATGAAATGTGTCTCAATAGATGGCGAGTGTATGAGTATATCATCCAGGTATACCACAACCGAACTTTGTAACAAGTCTCTGAGGACATCATTGATCAACTCCTGGAAGACAGCCGGGGCATTGCACAATCCAAAAGGCATCACTAAATACTCATAGTGCCCACTACGGGTATTAAAAGCTGTCTTCCATTCGTCACCACTCTTGATACGGATAAGGTTATAGGCCGCCCTCAAATCGAGTTTAGTAAATACCTTGGACCCTTTTAATCTGTCAAACAATTCAGTTATCAGGGGTATCGGATAGGCATTCTTGGTTACCAGCTTATTTAGACCCCGGTAATCAATACAGGGACGCAGTTCCCCATCCTTCTTTTTGACAAAAAAGAAACCTGCACCTGCCGGTGAAGAGGACTTACGGATTATGCCTCTCGCAAGAGCATCAGCAACATATTCCTCCATAACCCTTGTCTCCTCGGCAGAAAGTGGATAAACACGGCCCCTAGGAGGAATAGTACCGGGAATCAAGTTAATTTCGCAGTCATAGGCCCTGTGAGGAGGCACTGCCCCAGCTTGACCCTTATCAAACACATCACGAAAAGCTGTGTACTCCTCTGGTAGACCAGGAGAGGACGTACAGAATAGTCTCGTAGGGTGAGCCAGACAGGAACTTGTACAACTGGAAGCCCAGGAGATTATGTCACAGGTCCCCCAGTCTATCCTGGGGTTATGCTTCTGCAGCCATGGATATCCCAAAACAATGGCGTAATGTGGAGACTGAATAACCTGGAACTGAATAGTTTCTGAATGTAGGGCTCCTACACGCAGGGTTAAGGGTAGAGTCTCATGAGTGATGTGGGAGGGTTTAAGGGGCCTCCCATCAATGGCCTCAATGGCCAAAGGAGACTCGCGGTTCTGCAAAGGGATGCCATGTCTTTCAGCAAATTCAGAGTCAATAAAGTGACCTGCCGCCCCTGAATCGATCAATGCGGCGGCAATTACGGAGCAGTTGCCCCAAGACAGTAAGATCTCGAGGATAGGTTTACCCTTCCCCTCCTCCGGGGACTGAGATATTCCACCCAAGATCTGTCCCCGACAGGACCTTAGGTGCGGGCGTTTCCCGGCCGTACAGGGCAGGATTTTAACAAATGACCGGCTTTACCACAATACAAGCAAAGACCCTCCCTTCGTCGGAAGGCTCTCTCTTCCACTGAAAGACGAGTCGCTCCCAACTGCATAGGCTCACTGTCCCCAGAGACAAGGCCAGGAGGTGTGGGAGGCGTGGGAGGACTGGGTGGGTAAGTAAAGCTGGGAGCCAGGCGAGATGGAGGTCTACGCAGACGCTCCCTGAAGGAAGGTCTCTCCCTGATCCTGGTATCAATCAGGATAGTGAATGATATGAATTCGTCTAAGTCTCTGGGTAACTCACGGGCCGCAATTTCGTCTTTGACTAAGTCGCATAGGCCCTGAGAGAATGCCGCTACTAGAGCCTCATTGTTCCACCCAACCTCAGCTGCCAGGGTACGGAATTCAATCGCATATTCGGCTACTGTACGAGTACCCTGGCGTATCGTCATGAGGTGCTTGGCAGCCGATGCCTTGCGACCGGGCATGTCGAAGACTTTACGGAAGGCATCCACAAAAGCCAGGAAATCATACACAATCGGTTTGTCAGTCTCCCATAATGGATTGGCCCAAGCTAAAGCCTTGCCCGAGAGTAGAGAAATGAGAAATCCAACTCTACTACGATCGTTAGGAAAAGCCTGTGGAACCATTTCCATAAATATGCCTACTTGGTTCAAGAACCCACGACACAGAGCTGGGTCTCCCTCATAACGTTGAGGAGTAGGAGCATGCCATGAGGAACCCCTGATCACACTTGCATCAGGGTTGGCTGAAGCTATCGGTGCCGGGTTGGCAACTGGGGAGGCCACCGACTGACCGGCTGGGCGGTCGAGATGAGCAGTACGGTTCAGCAGGGTTTGCAAGGCCAACGTCATTTGATCCATACGCTGCTCTTGAACCTCCATTCTGGCTAGGAGGTCTTGGTTAGAAGGGTTGCTAGTACCGTCCGTAGTCATGGCCCTTTCGTACTGTCACGGCAGTAATAACGATACTGGAGTCGGTACTATTTCACCAGATTTTATTAAGAAACACAAACACAGGCAAAAGTACAGAAAAGTACAATGCAACACGGTTGGCAGCAATACTATTCTTCCGAAGACAAGGAACTGAGCCCCAAAGATAGTAAGGAAGGACTTGACTCAGGTCCGCACCGGAGATCCGCTAATTTCCCGGCCAACTGTGTGAAACGCCCGACAGGTCCGCACCTGTACTTAACCAAGGTAGGAACGCCCAACAGGTCCGCACCTGTACAACCAAGGTAGGAATCGCCCGACAGGTCCGCACCTGTACCACCAGAAACCAGGATAGAGGCCACTAGAGCTACCAAGGTGCCCAACGGCTATCCCCTGGAGCGTTTGTATGCTGGTTGCGCAGTTGACAACCGCAGGCCAACCAAGGTAGATAGCGATATACAAGAAATGAGCTATAGGTCTGATCCCAGAGGTAAAGGGACCAACCAACGTAACGCACAGCACGGGAAATCAGGTAAAGCCAAACGTCAGCACCAGAACGGATAGTCAGCCAGGCCCGGGTCATACACATAGAGGGTAGTCTACCAGAGCCGCAGATTATGCACCAGAATGGTTGTCAGACAAGCCAAGATCATACACAGAGCGGATAGTCAGAACAAGCCAATGGTCATAACCAGAACAGATAGTCAGTACTACAACCTCACTGGACACCACGAAAGGGCAACTGGGAGTAGTGTCCAGTGGTTTATAAGGAGCAGCCCCCAGGAAGAGGAGGAGACAAAAAATGTGTGCCTGTCTCTTTAAATACAGACACGCGTCTAGCTGGACGCGCGCCAAGGCACACTGAGAGCCCGCCGGAAGAGGCTGTGGCAGGCTGCAGGAAGGAACGGACCGCACGCTGCAGAAGCAAACGCTGGCGAACCAGCAGGTAAGGTAGCGGTCGGCTCGGCAGCCGCCGCTACTGTGACAAAAAGACAAATGAATGAGTAGTTTTTAACCCTTTGAGTGCCAGAGGGGCAAAGTTTGACATCCCCCGGCCCTCAATGGGTTAAGGATTATCAGCTACCTTAATCTTTCCTGTTCACAAACTAAAGTATCTGGTTAGAAATCATTTAAAAGTTCAGAAGGAGGTGAAATATGTGTAAATTGTTTTATTACATTGGATTCAATTAGCGCCCCCGAGGGATTTCGATGTGGAGTCCAGGAGTCTTCTGCATGAAATAATTTAAGGAAAACAAGAGAATGAAGCACCCAATTAGTAATTTCAGTGTAGATTTAAAGAGTGTTTGTTTGTTTTGCTGGCAGAAGCAGGATTTGTGACTCTGTGCTTGCTCCTGCAGTGAAATCTGACAGGGGTCACTGAAAAAGCAACAAAAACAAACAGGGCAGCATTGAATGACCAGCTTTGCAGTTGGTATTAAATCTCTGTTGGTGGTGGTGTCCTATCATGTTATCACTGCCTTTAGCCAAGGCAACTGTGTTACTCAACCCAAGCGTTTGCACCTTTGGGCTTGTTCATCTTGGGGACTGTGTCACTGCAAGCCTGTCAATGTGCACCTTCTCTCCAAAATGGGGTTCACTGTACCCAGCGGGCCTGTTTACACGTAGACTGTGTCTAGCGACAGATACTAAAGAAAGAAAATTGCTGCCACTATCCAACGACTAGAAAGGTTTCTGAGGAGATGCAGCAGCGAGGGTATGCGCAGCTGCCTATATGACCTCCAAGCATGCTGTTCACATGATTGATTGAATTATTGAGAAGCTTATTGTAAACATCCAATCACTGGCTGGCTCACATGGGTGTCAAAGAATGCTCTGTGGCCGACATCCACTTGAGCGGGCCATGTTTTACTCAGTGTATGAGTACAACCCTGTGATCAGCTCTGTGGGAGTACAGTGCAATGGCTCAGTGGGGAAATTAGTGATTCTAGTATGGTGGCTATGCATTTGAGTGAGTGAGTACTTAGGTTTAGTTAAGAGGCGTGACTGTGATGCAGCTATAATAATGCACACCAAAAGCTCCACTTGAATTAATGTCACATGGTTCTTTTTACATTGGTGACTAACACACAGCATGTCACAAGGAAGATACAGTATGCTGGAACTTTGCACTGACACGCACATTAGTTTCAGTGAAGTCTCACAAATATCATAAATGTGTTTTCCATGCAATGCTATTGAGAGAAAATAATACTGATAAAAATCCTGATAAACTATCAAAGTAGAAATACAAAAACATATTCATGTGATTACATACAAGAAAACGATTGCTGCAGAGAAGTTACCATGTAAACACAGACCTAGAAATAATCAGACATTTTGCTGGTGATCTTAAAGCGACAGTAATGTCCCATAACGTTTTATAGTTTTGTAGAGGAGAAAAAGATAAGCTGAATGGCACAAATACTATCTGTCAAACTGCTATGGTTTCAGAGATATAATCATTGAAAGTTCCCCCTCCCCTTCTCCTGACGTCAGCACTGTGCTGACAGCAGGAGATCCTGGTCCGGGGACCAGCCTGTGGATCTGCAGCAGAGATTGTGTTATTGCAAATGAATTACTTAATTGGAAAGGTCTACAAAATGTGCCTGGTTTGCAAGCACACTTTGTAGACTTGAAGTAACTATTTTGCAATAACGCGATCGATTTCGGCTCTGCTGCAGAGCCTCCTTTTGTCGACATCAGAAGAAGAGGAGGGAGTGGGGAACTTTCAACGCGTATGTCTCTCAAACCATAGCGGTTTGAGAGATGGAGTGTGTGCCATTCAGCTTATTTTCTTCTCCTCTACAAAACTATAAAATGTTTTCATGGTACATTACTGTCCCTTTAAGAGTTGAACTTGCAAGTTCAGTATAATGATAAACGGAGCTTGCTGTAAAGATAGATGTGATTCACACCACCACAAAGGGAAGCGTGAACGCACTCCCTGGGACAGCTGGGAGGGAGGTGGGAGAAGAATTACAGCACTAAGAAGTCCTGCAGAGCTGTGCAGAAGATTCAGTGTGCCACAGAATGCAGAAGTGCACAGCTTGAGGTCTGAATATCTTACAAAGTATGTAAATGTAAGAAAAATGAAACACGTTTCCTAATACTATTAATAGCTAAGCACATGACAAAAAGTTTTTTTTAGAGGTGAAAGTTCTCCTTTAAGGACCCATGACATGCCAGGATTGTCATGGTTCCGACATGCCTTAAGGACCCATGATGGTCTTGGAGCGTGATGGATTTCAGGGCACCCCCTGCGACTGCACGCTGTTTGGGGAGTCCTGAATCAGTCAGACAAAAAAAAGCTCAGTGGTCCTTAAGCGTGCTGCCAGTCCTTAAGTGGGTTATTGTTAGTTTAAACCTCAGTATATGGGTTTATAAAATTGTGTAAACAAAATACTTTGGTCTTGCTATAAATCATTTGTTCAGGTTACACAAAGAGGAGTCAATAGGTCATGAAATTACCTAAAAATTATCAGTAATGTCCCACCCATCCCCATCAACACCACCTAAAACAAAATTGTGCCTCTTTGGCCATTAGAAATGTTGGGAGGTATGCTAATGTGCCCTGAGAAGTGTATCAAAGCTGTAATAAGTCCCTGTTCAGTTACAGACTACAGCAGACTACAGTAGAGGAAAAAAAAAAAAAAAAACTGTAAACAGATGTAACTGCTGTATGAGGCCCAATTTCATAAGCAAATCTTTTATTAAACAAATTAAGATAGACTTATTTCATGGGAAAGTATCCTCTTTAAATGCAAATATATAGCAGAAATGAACAGTAGGGAAATTGATATACCACTGCTAAACAAAGTCTGATTCTTATCTCTCATGATTCCCAGTGTTGAGAAAACCAAAGACAAGTATTACTTCCCCAGTGTTTTATCTACACTATTTGAGGCAGTATTTCTCTTTTTTCCGCTTACAGCTCACTAACATACACTCTAAATTTTTTAAGGCCTTGACATTTTATAGGACTTAATTATGGGGACAAACACAGAAATTTAAAATTATTATTAGGTTGCACAATTGGAATAACAAAAACAAGTGTATTTCACATGCCAAATTCCTTAGATAATCATTTAAAATGCACTACTTCCATTTTTTAACCCTCTGAGTTCCAGAGGGGTACGCTGCACATTGCTTTGCAATGCATTGCGTTGCGTACCCCTCTGGCACTCACAGGGTTAATTCCTCCTAGAAACAAAAAAGGGCATTTTAAGATTGTACCTGTGGAGCACCAAAGTGCCATTGCTCCCTGATTGAGAACCGCTGTTTTGGGGAATTATAGTGCATTTCTATGTAGAATTAATTCGTTTTGTCAGTTGTCAGTATTTAGAGTTCCAAATAGAGACATTTGTTCAAGAAAATGGAGTCAATCTGGGGAAAAACAAGTGCCCTATAGGGGAAATAAAAATTTCCGTTGATTTAAAATGAGGTTTTTAACTTGTTAAAAAGCTACATAGGTTTTCAACACCTTGCTTGATTGGATCATTGCATTGCTCATTGCAGTGATTCAGTCGATGGCTCGTCTGTTTGAGGGTAGACAATCGTCTACATGGAATGGCCATTGCTCACAACACCCATCAACTGGATTGTCATAAGAACATTGAAAACCATGTAAGCAAGTGAAATCAGTCCCCAAACACAGCTTTGTGACAAGATGCTGCTTTAATCACCGGTGTGAAGTTAACGGTCCTACCTGGCATTCAGATACATTTGATTTTAATACTGATTATTTTGTATTTATTTACAAAATGTTTTATCAGGAAGAATACATTGAGATTTCTCTTGTTTTCAAATATGTCCTGGATTGTTAACCTATGTTAACATCTTGGATTTTGGGGACCTCTGTAGCATCCATGGAGGGTTTGATCGTTAGGAGAGCCACTGATATTTTGTGTGAAACTAAGTGTTTCACTGATATAGCCATTGTATCTACTCACAGCAACACTGTGCTGATCATGGACATTCTTATTATCCTTTTTTTTGTAAAGTGCTAAGCTGTTGTGCGACTTAGATTGTTCCAATGATATGGTGAGAGCTATGGTAAGGTCCTTCCCTCCTTTTGTGCTGCTTCTGCTAGAGTGGGAATCGTGTTTGAATTTGCCTCCTTGTTTTACTGCTCTTTCTGGACCTGCCAGGCTCTAACACAGAAGGAATACAGGACCTAGCAGGTCCTAAAAATCAATAGATCAAGCAGATGGCAAATTCAGACATTGCTGCCTGGAAGATGCGTAGGCTTTGTTGTGCTGTCTGTTGGCCACATGGGCAGCTCAATTAAGCTCTAAGCTGGTCATTAATTTCCCTATGGTACACCCCTCCAGAAGGTAGGGCCTCGGTCTACAATGGATTGCCTGACCAGTCAGTCCACCCTTGGTCAACATATTCCTTAAGAACATAGCCAAAGGACCATATAAGAAAAATGTAGTAAATCTTAGCAAATTAAGTGCACCATAGCGAACAGATAATAAAAAAATGCCCATTGATTTAAATTGGGCTTTTAAACCCTTGATCGATAGAGGGCTTCCTAATGCATTGTAAAGCAATGGATACCTGTGTAGTATTATAGGGGGTTTAAACCCTTGAATGCTAGAGAGTTCTTCATTGAATTGTGAAGCAAGGTGTTGGAGGCCTCTCTAGCGTGTGTGTGTGTGTGTGTGTGGGGGGGGATCGCATTTAAAACAGCAATGCGTTGCACGCCCCTCTGGTCCTTAAAGGGTTAAGTACTACTGACCTGTCAATATACTCATCTAAGCTAGCCCATCCCCCTGGCCCTTAGAAAGACACATGCTACTTGAGATCATAAATATTAGTATTGATTTGCAGCTAATATAAATTTGGCAAGACTTCTTATAAAAAATAGAAAGAAAAAAGCCAGAGTGAGAAAAACCCTGATATGAGGAATTTACTTAATCATTGAAGTTTGCCACAGAGTTGATAAGTAGCTAATTTATACGACCCAGGCAGTAGTAAATTCTACCCTTGTGAAATGCACTTGCCTCGCGTGAGTGCCTTTTCATTACCCTGTGTGTTTTATTGATGTGATAAGCACAATCAGAGATCCTTCTCCCTGCTATTACTACCAGAGGCTTTTAGAGCTGTCTGGACTGAGACAAGCCAGGCTCTCCCTGCTTTAAATGCTGTCAGTAATGGATACTCGGCTTTCTCACTTAATTTACGCTGTTGTCTCTTGAAGAAATTGCCAGTGATAGCGAATTCCATTGTTAACACCTTCCTTATCAGCTCCCTTTTGAGGTGCTACAGTAAAGGGATACGAACACCTAAAGAGTAAATTGGTTATATCATTTTAAATATCATGTATTTTCATTTAGCATCTGTAAAATGTGTTATTTTTATGTCAGATCATTAAAATGTAATTCTAAATTTGCATTTTTAAAGCATGTGTAGACTGCCCTATAGAGATTCTATTGGTTAATTTGATTGTGGTTTTTGATAAGAGGCCGTAACTTATTTGTTTTCTTTTTGGGTGGAGGGGGCTGGTGGTTTGTATAATAAACGTTATTTTTGTAAGCAGTTTTATACAGACAGTGTACCCCGTACAATATGAAACAGTGCGGTAACAATGTCTTGACAAGAAGGATATTACAGAAACGTAGCTTAGTAATCAGATTGCGAACCTGTCTGTCACTTTTTTTTTTTATTCTCACATATATCCTGTATACCAACAGGAGCACACACACACAAAACACACACATTCAACTAATCAGGTATTGAAGGGTAGAGGAGAGAGAAAAAAAAAGGGTGCGGGAGAGGGGGAGAACCAAGGGGGGAAAGGGACAGTAAGTTGGGACCAGTGATCGGGTAGTCAGAGGAGGGTCATGTGAGGAGCGCAGCCCCAAGGCGAGATCCTGTGAGTCAATCAGACAGGTAGCGTGGGACAGGTCTACAGCTGCTACCAACACAGACTCCCTATTAAGTTATCACATGCACCTAAGGTCATTGTGGTGGCAGAGAGAGTCATGGAGGATCTAAGTCAATCGCTTCATTTACTCGATATAGGAGATCCTGGTCAGGATCTGGGAAAGTGATGAAACAGTAGATTTCCAATGTTGAGCCACCAAGCACCGAACATCTGTAAGTATGTGGTTAATCAAAGACTGCCATGAATGGGGTGTATCTGGGCAGGGGGGCCCCAGGACGAGAGCCACGGGGTCAAGTAGAGGGTCAGTTAATTTTTGAGATCAGCATCCGGTGCTCTTGTGCTCAGAGAAGCTGTTCTCTTATGTCAGCCTATTTACAGACAATATGGCACTATAATTTTGGAGACAGTCAATTAAGATTGCTATGGTAATGAGTCACGGATGGTTTCCCCAGTAGAGAATATGTAAGAGGCCTCAGAAATCAAATGGAGAAGTTATACAGATATTGGCATTTCATGCAGATTATTTAACCCTTTGAGTGCCAGAGAGCTATCCAACACATTGGATACCTCTCTGCCACTCAAAGGGTAAAGTGTATATAACCACAGATCATTTTTAGGTGTTCATGTTCCTTTCATTTAGTTCTATTCCCCTTGTAGTGAGACGTGCTGAAAATACAAGGAGATAGGCTTGCTTTGCAATACGTTGGACACCCCTCTGGAATCCAAGGGGGTTGACTAGTAGCACTGACAACCAAAAGGAAAGACTTGAAAGCAGCTTCCAAGGTAAACAGCAATTCAGTTGTTGCTTTATCACAAGAGTAGGCTGGGAAGATTGTCTTTGGGTGTCACTGTCACTGAGAATGGAAAGTCAACGCACTCTCCCCTGCGGGGCCGGAGTCTGTTGGCTTCACTGCCTTCTCTAATGTCTAATGGGTCACCGTGTGGCATTTGTTATGTTTGAAGTGTTTATTTGTGTTTGTTCTTAGCAAGTTTAGGATAGGAGGGTGAGGGCGCTCTGCTTTGCATTGAGGAAAAGGACAATCAAAAGAGGTTTTATAGAGGGGGGATATCTGTTTATTGTTGAATTCTTGACCCTGGAGTGGACATCTCTGGCTGCTGTGCCCCATCTCTCATTATCTCTCCTGTCTGCACAGCCAAGAACCGCTCATCTGTTTCCTATCTGAATTCACAGTGGATAGTAGATTTGGATTGCAACTTGGCTACAGCAGTCATTTTAAACCAAGGGCGTCCAAGGGTTTTAATTCATTAGCCACATTATAAGAAATCCATATGTGTGTGTACAGGAGCTTTTTTTGTTTTGATTTTTGTAACAGTGAAGAAGTATAGGTTTTTTTTGCTTTTTTTTTTTTTTGAGTAATAAAAATAAAAAAAAAGTGTAAAAAATGTTTAAAGAGGAACTTTCACCTAAAATAAAAATTTAACCAAGGGTTTTAATCCGTAACACAACATAAGCGCTGTGTTTGGTTTTTTGCAACGCACCTAGTAGTGGAGATATTTACCCTTCAAAATCGGGCACTTGCACATTCTACAGGACTATATGTGAGGTGCAACATCAGGACTATATGTCTAGCATAATGCCTCAGGACTTCCCAGCTGCCCCAAGGAGCGCGTTCACGCTCCCCTTCATAGGTGTATTTCTGTGGGCTAATGTTACAACAAACTCCGTTTACAATGCTACTGACTATACTCACATATAGTCCCGCAGAACGCGGAAGTGCACGATTTTGACTGGTAAATATCTCCACTACTAGGTGCGTTGCAAAAAAAAAACAAAACCACAGAGCTAATGTTGTGTTAAGGATTAACCCCTTAAGGACTGGCATGTGCGGCCGGCACTTGAGGACCACGGGGTCCGGTTCAGGGCTTCCGGAGCGGCGTGCTGCCACGCCGGTAGCCCTGAACTCCGTGACGTACCTTAAGTGCCGGCCCGCTGTGACAGTCCTGGCATGGCAATGGTCCTTAAGGTGTTAAAACCCATGTTTAAATTTTTATTGTAGGTGAAAGTTCCGCTTTAATCAAGTCTGTTCGCACACAAGTGAACAGTTACAGGCCTAGTGCTAGTTATTGACGTAGTCAATAAGAATACTGGTATTTAACAGACTAAACTATTCTTGAGAACTGTAGGGTGTAATTATACAATGATAGCTGTGGGTAGATCATTTGGCCTTATTGGCCTACTAGTTCATGTGTGCTACATATTTTGGTAAATAATGCTTTAGTTAAAATCTCCAGCAAGCCACACCCTGGGGTCAAAAGGCTGTATTTGGTCCACGGTCCACATGTTGGACAACCATGCATTAAACTTATATTCTGGTGGCTTCACATTTTATACTTTTACTATTCAAAGGAAGGTGCTGACCCATCGCTGTGTCGTTCAAGATGTTCATATGTTAGTCTTTGTCTCCTTTAGCCCCACACAGCGATTCAGGTTGGAATATCATGAATAGGATTGCCACCTTATCTGGGGGAAAATACCAACTCTATATTAGCTGCCATCAGGAGTCAAGTTCTGGGGAAAAAAAGAGTGGAAACTCACCCAAGATCCCCCCCCCCCCCCACACACACACGTCAAGTGTGTCTGTCTCTATACGTGTGTGTGTATCATTGCATGTATGTTTGTGTCTATCTCACTCCATGTATGTCAGTGCATGTGTGTGGTAGTTTCTGTGTCTATATGTGTGTGTGTATGTCTGTTGCATGTGTCTTTGTCTCTATCACTGTTGCATGCATGCACACATATTGCCCTCAAATTTCCCCCCCATCAGATCCATATTGCCCCATCATCTCCACATTGCCCCCCTTCAGCTCCATATTGCCCCCCCCCATCAGCTCCATGTTGCCCTCACATTGCCTCTCCCCCCCCCCTCAGTATCTATTTCCTACCTTCCTGGTGGTCCAGCGGAGTGGCAGGAGAGGTCTGTGCCTCCTTTGGCACAGTCCTGTAGCTGCTGGAGCTCCCGTGTGGTCTTCTCTTCAGTAATGCAGAGGGCTGGGAGATGATGTCATCTCCCAGCGCTCTGCACTACTAAAGAGCCAACGAGGGAGCTCACCATGTTGCGGGCTCCAGACAGGGGGGGGGGGGGTCACAGTGGGTGGCCGGGCCCCTGGATTGACAATCCTGTTCTCAGGTGCAACCCCTATTGTTACGCAAGGCTCTGAGCCAGCCAGTTTCAGAACTCCTGCTAGCAGGAACAGCGTTCCTGCTTTGGAAAACGTACAGGAACGCCATTCCCATGCATTCCTGCAGGACTCGAGCCCTGGCTGCCATACACTTCGACTTGGCACCAAGCTTGATTTTAATAGCCTGCAAGTAAAATACCGGTTTGTTGGAAACCCTAATTTAGAGTGGGTTATTTTTGCCATCCTTGGCACTTTAATACCAGCCACTTGGGAAAGATGAACACTGAAGGTCTGCATAGCAACCACTGCCTCTCTAAAGGAGGTGTGGGCAAGTTTTGAATGTCTTACCATTGATAGACAACTCCCATCATCCTCAGCAAGGTGTTTAGTGAGAGCAACCATCCTATGTTCTTCCTGGACTTTTTTGTCTATAACATTCATTTTTTGTCACCTGCTGATAAAATACCGGCTAGGGTGGCAACCCAAATTGAGGCTGTTTGTAATTGTAGTCCGTCAACTGCTGGAGGCTGGTTAAGGATGTTGGTAGCTGTTGTGGTCCAGCCACAAACCAACACACACTCACATACTAACACACACACTCTATTACACACATGCTAACACATACGCTCTCTAGTATTTGCATACGAACACACACACACTCTCTGTTACTGACATACCAACACAAAAACACACACTCTACACATACTAACACACACTCTACACATACTAACACACACACACTAGTACTCACATACCAACACACACACACACACACACACTCTACACATGCTAACACACACACACTCTAGTACTCACATACCAATACACACACACTCTAGTACTCACATACCAACACACACACACTCTACACATGCTAACACACACACACTCTAGTACTCACATACCAATACACACACACTCTAGTACTCACATACCAACACACACACACTCTAGTGCTCACGTACTAATACACACATACACACACTCGTATTATAACACACAAACGTTCTAGTACTCGCATAGTAATACACACACACACGCACACACTGAGGTTGATGTATTTAGGAGAAGTGATACATTTTTGGAGCAAGCCAACTGCAGCAAAGGGGCAAATAACAATTCCCCAGATTCTTATTGATTCAACTGGGGATATTAACCCTTTGATTGTTAGAAAAGTCTCAATGTATTATACAATTTTATTAGTACATCAGCCTCACTATATGCTCCCTTGTAGTCCCAAAAAAGAAATGAAATCCCTTTGCTTGGGCATTGATCCAAAAAGAGTTTTATTATAATGTTCCTTCTTTTGGGGATTCAGACTATACCTAGTTGCCTCTCACTATCATTGTACATTAGGCTTCATAGAATGATGGGGGTTGGAGAGTTTACCTGGACAAAATTCTAGCTAGTGGGGACAAATAGGGCCACTGCATAACAGGTAGAATATTCCTGGCTTATCTAATGTCTCCCAGAGTGGATGTTTATTTTATGTTCTTGATTTTTGATATTTTCTCTCTCTTTTTCCCACTTGTCACATTTTCTTTGTTAAAAGGAAAATATCTCTCTAAAAATAAGTGGTACTTAATTTATTTAGCAAAATAACACATTCGGGAAGCTGTCTTACATACAGCTGTTTGATTTAAGCATTTATTATTATTTGTATTTATTTATTTCCACTTGTATTTAATTACTGTCTGTATTGAAATCAGCTTTTAGTTCATACCTCTGCATAATAGACATTAACACCGTAAATAATAATAAAACCCATAGATAAAAGCTCGATTTAACACATCTGTGTCCTTGGAGGATGGTTTTAGTTATTAGTAACTTTCAGCAGGGCAAAATTATAGGTGCATGGTAGCTCAGTTAAAGATCAATCAGTGGATCTAGATTAAACACTTACTGCTTTTGGGTTGCCCTGTATTTGGCGACCATCAAAAGGGTGACATCAGAATGTTGCCTGCATCAAAAGGGCAACATTCTGATGTCACCAGCTTAAGGGGTCGCCTTGCCATGCTAGACTTGGAGCCTGCTTTTTTCTGGCTTTCCTTCACTTTACTTTCTAATTGTGAAACTGCAACATCAGAATTAGAAAGCAAAGTGAAGGAAAGTCATAAGACAGCAGTTGCCAAGTCTCTGTATAATGCAGGGCTGTTCCTGTGCCTGATGGGCAGAGCGGACAAGGCTACAGAGTAAATTGGCTGTGCGTCAACATGGCACGTCAGCGGAAGACAGCAGGTGCCAAGTGTCTGTGTTATGCAGTGCTGTGCTTGTGTCTGTGCGTCTAACATGGCAGGGTGAACCCTTTTGATGTGGGCGACATTCTGATGTCACCCTTTTGATGGTCGCCAAATACAGGGCTTTTGAGCCATCTAACAAAAAAAAAAAAAAGCTGAGATTTGGAAAATTAGGAATCAGTCCCAGTACCCACAAACCCTGCAGATTTGGTCATGAGTGGTTCTGTGGGAAAAAAATGATGGTTAAAAAAAAGAAAAACCTTTCAACAAAAATAATATCAATCAAATATCAAGGGCTTGAACGAACCAAAAACTATTCTACAAAAATGACTTAAAAAAAAAAAATTCAGAGGCACAAAATGATTATGCATTTTTCACTGGTGCTCAGGAGCAGAATAGTTCAGACAGGAAAACTATAACTCAAGAAACAGTGGGATTTTGTTCTCATTGTTTATGTATTAAATAACCTTGTAGTGCATTAGATACCCATATGGTGCTCAACTGAGTAATAATATGGCCCTACTCCCCAATATAGCAGGATGTGGACAGAATAATTTGCTTTCAATGCAACTGTATAGTAGTAGGTAAAACATTGACTTCTCAATAGAAACACTATTTCAAAAGCATTCAAAATGGCATCAGTGCTCCCCACATTATATATCCTCCCAATCACCATTATTATTATTTACCCTTTATTTATAAAGTGCAGGTTTATACTGCAGCTCTGTACAGTATGGAATAGACATTGTGAGAGTACAATTAGAAGATACAATACAAGAGGGTCATCGGGCCCTGCTGGTGAGTAAATTGCTCCCCCTTCTACTGGAGTTCATAAAAGCTGATGCTTTTGGGGGGTGGGTATTTTCTTTTTCTGACAGAACCTGTTTCTAGGTAATGATTTGTTAGTCTTTAAACCTTTGAGTGCAATGCATTCTGTACCCCTCTGGCACTCAAAGGGTTAAGCCCTAATCCTATTCTCAGAAACGTTGTTTTCTTTTTCACTGATCCTTCTCAATCTGATTTTTGCCTAAGCAGCACCACTGACTTATTACTCAACAGAAGGGCAGGAAGGTACCAGTAGGATTGATGGAAGGACGCCTTCCTCCCCATGTGTAACCAACAGTTAACCCCCTAGGACCAGGGCATCCAAGTGTTTTTTCAATCATGGCCACATGATCAGAAAGACATACGTGTGAGATCTGTTAATTTTTTTTTGTTGTGGAACATTTTACACAAACATTTTTTCTGCTAGATTTCTCTTGAGTGGGTTATAACATTTCCCACTCTAAAAGAAAATATACTGTCATGTATTGAGGCTCTTGTACTAAGAAAAGTGGTACAAATCTTGGGCAAACAGCTACACAGTAGGGAATGAATAAAAATTCCCACTTAACCACTTAAATGCTAGAGAGGTCTGGAGAACTCTGTATCTTTCAAAGGGGTTAGAAGTTCCATTTAAGTCAATGTGAATCTTTGGAATTTTCCCATGTTCTTAGCACATGAGACTTGCTGTGTGTTGTAGCCATTTCTTAACATTTAAAAAGAAAGACCAGCTAAAGCAATTAGTCTGTTTACATTAAAAATGCATGTAACACTTTGATTGCCAGAGGGGTGTCCAACGCATTGCAGAGCAATGCCTTGGGCACCCGTTTGGATACCTCTCTGGCAATCAAAGGGTTACTTTAGTCTGTCAGTTATTCATGCAATGTTTCAGGAGCTAAATGACAACCCAAAGAAAGTAGTAGACACTCACTGAAATAGTGCACATTCACAAGTCCATTTCCATCACTGTGCTGATGAGATAAGAATCCTGGGGTATCTCCCTAGGTCCTATCACTACCAGTTGTGTAAATCCATCTACCCAGACACGCAGCTGGTCTCTGCATTTCAGATCCGACACTAGTGTTGAAATGTCACAGTTGTACAGAACTTCAGGTGTTGTCTATGAATAAGGAGGCATTTATCTAACACTACTGTGGGAGTATTTATCTAATATGTAGACTCATTATTACAGTGGCATTTTCTGAAATCTGTATTTAGAAAATGTAGTTCAAACCATGTCAACCATAGGGAACAAATTCATTTAGAGCTAAATGGGGATTTTAACACCTTATATGATAGATAGGTCTCCAAAATGTTGTTCTTCAATGCAATGGTGACTTCTCTGTCATTCAAGGAGTTAAAATCCAACTTCAAATCAATGGGACTTTTGGAAATTTCTACTGGTATGGGCAGGGCTTAATCATGAGTGGGGGCGGGGTTTATACAATGTAGAAAAAGTTTGATGAATAGGCTGGGGAAGGAGTGGGAGGAACAGACTGGGAAGATGCAAAAGTGTCCTTGTGATTAATATATTTCTCCTCTCCACTTGGAACTATATTCATACTCTGCCAAGCATGGAAGAGGTGACAACACCAAAAGGTGTGAGGTTAAATAGTAACCCCTTGAGGATCAGAGGGGTTTACAGTGTATTTCTTCACAATGCATTGTGCATCCCCTCTAGTCCTCAAGGGGTTAAATGTCCATATTTTAAAAACTATAAGATTTTGACAAGTGAAACATAACGGCAGTTTATAACACCGGCAATGCTAGATACAACATATGCCATTAGCAATGTCACTAACCATCAGGGAGCTAATGTAGCTCCAAATATACAAATCTTATTTTGGGATGATGCAGTTTAAACCTCTTGGATGTGGAGAGGTCTACTACATGACATTGTTTACCCCTCTATCATCCAGTGTTAACGGTTAGGACTCTTTCTCCTCTATTCTTTCATGTGGTCCACCTCAATTCCCAAGCAAATATTCTGTATGCTGGGCAAGGCTATGATCACCCGTGTAAAAGGCACCACAGGCCAGCACAGGACCTTTCACAACAGATCCATGATGTCCATGTGAAAGACTCCTTAGGAGTGCCAGAGACATGTCCAACTCATTGCAGACTAATGAGTTAGGTACTCCTCTAGCACTCATAATCTAAGAATTTCTCTTCCTAACCACATGCAAACTGGTCACAGTGATTGAGATGTTAATTAACAATTAACACAATTAAACTTTGTGTTGTCGCTTGTTTGACCTTTTTATTCTGTAGAACTGTAATATTCAGCATTACATTGACTACAACCTTCTGGATGTCAGCATTTCCTTTCTAAAGTGCATCACTGGTACAAGCATATTCTCTTAAAGGGATAGTAATGTTTCACAAAAACAGCTGCTCCAATTAATCTTCATAGTATTTGAGCCATAGAGAGTGTTATTTCAATACTGTCAGAGTTGTAGTTCAAGAGTAATTGAATGATAAAGTATCCCCCTCCTGCCCCTTTTACCTAGTGTAAGACACTTCCCCTCAGATGTTGAATCTGTTCTTAAGACCAGACAGCTCCCAGCAAGGGACAATCTTCTTACTGTGAGTACAATGAACGCCCTGCCCCCACTGACAGGTTTTTCCATTATGTTAATTGAAGATTGTCCCTCTCTGCAATACACTTGGACACCACCCTACTGCTGGTGTGGTGAGGTGAGCAGTGTTACATCAGTAAAAGGGGTGGGAGGGGGATACTTTATCATTCAGTTACTCTTGAACTACAACTCTGACAGAATTTAAATAACACTCTCCAAGGCCCAAATACTATGAAGATTAATTGGAGCTGCTTGTATTATGAAACATTACTATCCCTTTTACTGCTTGTAACATGATGGATGATCAGGAAAATCTTATCTGTAGTAAGTTGCAGAACAATCTTGTAGTGAGCAACAGTAAATAAATTCTATCAATATGAGAACAAATTGGGATTTTCCATGTCCACTTACAATTCATTGCATCACTTACTTTGCAATAAAGTCTGATGATTTTTCCTGAACACATTAGAGAGATAATAATGATTCAGTCTGAGTTTCCAAAAGTGCAGAATATTGCCTATACTGTTTATTCTCCCCTTCAGGGCTGCCCCTGTTGAGCCCTGCTCAGACTTTATCTTATCAGGAATTGAGGGATAATTTTACAATGTACAACTGTCCATGCTTAAGAAAAGATTGGGAGGCTTAGGCCCTCCCTTCCATCAGTCCTTAGGCAAACCTATGGTTAATGTCTATTATAAAATATACTGTACTCTCAGTGCTCTATATACCATATATTTATACTAATGGGGTTCTTGGGGGACTCACTAATTATTTAAACATGTCTGGCTGCCTTACCGGTATGGTTTGCTATCCTTACCTGCTCTGCTTTCCTCACATACTCAGCTGTCAGTGCTGAGCTGCCTGTCTCTTACTGTAGGATGCTGTTTTCTTTCTTTGATTTGAATTCAGCTGTGTAAGATCTCAAAAGCAGGGTCTTCTGCACAACTCTATGATCCTGCTTGTTATAATGTTTGATTTATCAGTCCCAGAACTACAAAATATGTCAAGTGATTTATAAATAAGATTATAATGAAGCTGGGTTCTGCTTTGTCCTTACCTTTTTTAGTGAATTCCATTAAATCTGCGGACCAAAAGTTGACTGTAAGACAAGTTTAGTTTGTTTATAGAGTTGTAACAATGCCTTTATGTTTTACTTGATAATTATTTATTTATTTTTTAAGGAAAAATAACCCTTTGAGTGCCAGAGGGGCACTGACTGCATTGCAAAGCAATGCGTTCCATAACCCTTTGGCACTCAAAGGGTTAAGACATGATCTCTGCACCATCTGTAGAATCTGTTCAAACCTCAGGCTCACAGGCATAGCTGGGAACTCTCTGGATTTGCCCTGGAGACTCCGGGGCAGAGTCTGATTCTCTAGGGCTTGGCCAGTTTTATAAGAAACTCTGCCCATTTGTGCCCCTTCCCTATCTGTTCCACCCACTCCCCATCCCACGTCTCCTCCTTCCCCAGACTATTCGCCTACATTTTTGCAAGTTTCTGGAGCCCCGCCTCCAGTCGTGATTAAGCCCTGACCATTTTGACACAAATTGCATCATTTGTCTCCCTCTGCGGCACCACAGGCCTCCCCAGAAGAAGAAGTTCCCAGGTATGTTCACAGGTTCTAGTCCCGGCAGGTCAACTCGGCCTTTCACCCTTCAGAGGTGGATAATAATGAGTACCCAGGACATATCAGAAAATGACACAATCTCAATGTATCCTTCCTGTGAGGAAAAAAAATGTTTTGGTGGCATTGTGGCACTTTGTGATAATTACCTACTCTGTATGCTAATTTGTACTATTCAAAGCCAAATGTATTGCTCTCTGTACTATCAGAAGTACCACCGTGTGTTGCCTGTCTCTGGATTAACTCTTTGAGTGTCGGAGAGGTAACCAGCACATTGCAATGAGTTGGATACCTCTCTGGCACCAAAAAAAGGTTAATTCCAATGCACACCCCTCTGGCACTCAGAGTTAATTTCTCAAAAACAATGTACATTATCAAATTATCAAATGGATAGCACAACACATTTAAAAGAGCAGTAAACTTTTGGAAAAGCCATATATTGTAGGGGTTTTCATGCTGAGTAAAACAATTTCATTTCTACTGCTGGGAAATGTGTCTTTCCAGAGTTATTAAAGTTGATACTGTTGGTTGTTTACACCAGCAGTCATGTAGTGGTCAGATTTCTTTTAGTTATTCTATTGCATTCTGTGGTATAGGTGACTCACTAACAAACTGTTCTCCTTAGAATACGATCGTAATGCTGAATTTTGAATTTTCAAGCAGTAAAGATGCTTTTACTCACTGACATCAGGAAAAAATGGATCTCTTACTCACTTACTGACAATTTGAACAACTGACTGCAATGGGAGTGAGTACCCTTGTTTTACCAAGTAGGAAAAGCCTTATAACACAGGCTTTCATTAAAACAAGTTTACTGCTGCTTTAAATAATTGTTCAAACTTAAACATTATGCAATACATTACTATAAAGTGGACCTGTCACATTTAAGTTTGCATATTTAAAAATTTAATTCAAAAGTGTCTAAATGTTATATTAAGCTGAAGTCCAGCAAATGTATAAATTAGAAGATACTCATACTTTTTTCTGAAAAAGTTAGTGTGATTCTAGCATGTGAAACATCACTGAGGACCATCATTATCATTTGATGCAGCACTCACAGGGCTCTCTGCTGGTCTTTTGGCTTGCATGATATATGGTCAGATTTTAATTAGCTTTTCATATGTGTAAACTTGAATTCAAGGTAACAGGTACACTTTAACCCCTAAAGGACCCATTGTATGCCAGAACTGTCATGATGATCCGGCACTAAAGGACCGGTGACGGTTCTGACATGTCATGGAATTCTGGGATGGCAGCTCTGTTGTACACTGTTCTGCCATCCGAGAATACTATGAGGCAAAAAAAAAGTGCTGTAGTTTTTAACGGCCTCCCCGTGTCAGATTGGGCGGTTATTAAGGGGTTTAACATTCTCCCTCTTTGGTCCTGCTGGAGGACATAAAGTCTCACAGTTCACTCTCCTGCTCTTCTCACTCCAAGTCTCCATAGACCCTCTTTATTAAGCTTGAAGATCTGCAGAGGCTAATACATGGAATCCATGATGTTCGTGGCTATGAGCCACAAACTTCCAGGTTGCATTCCACTTAAGGGGATCATTTTCTTTCCTCATCACCCAGTGGCTGATAGAGAGTCACTTTAGTGCTGCTCAGTGCAGCCCTGTGCTTCTATAGGAGAAAAATTGATAATTGCCCTTTAAGCCTTTGATTACCAGAGTGGTACACAGTGCATTGCAAAGTGCATTGCTCTCCAATGTTGCATACCCCTCTGAAACTCAATGGGTTAAGCATGTGTTCTTCTTTATTACCTTTGGATAGGAGAGTGGTCTTGAACACATTGGAAAGCAATGCTTTGGGAACCTCTGATGAATCGATCTGGGTAATATCACTCCCCAAACTCTTCATATGTGTGTGAAGCAGATTGATGTCTTTGTATCTTGGAATAATGTATGCACTTTGACTGTGTCCAGTGTTCCGTGCTCCATGTGATCAGAGAGGAGAATCAAGTGTTTATTTTTGACATTCAGATCTGCATGGTAACCGTTATTTGCTGATTTCCATGGCTGAGGTTATTCTGTTGAGGTAGCTTGAAGCACGCAGTAATTAACAGCTCACCACCTCACACAGTAACATTTGGACATCATGCCTCATTCTTGGTCTGCCTCTTGAACAGATCACCACACTTCCAAAAACAGAAGTACAAGTTGCAACTAAATCAAATTGCTGCTTAATTAAGATGAACTTGGCATCTGCTGAGGTTGCACTGATCTCTGTGTCTCGTAACCAGAGCTTCTGAGTGACAGAATATATATTCTAGATGTGATTTTATTTTATTTTTTACCTTAAAGGGGCATTAAAGGGCTTTCTAACTATAGATAGTTACCTGATAGCTATGGAAACCATATTCTGCAAGCTTAAAGATCTCCCATTCCTACTCTACATGATCTACAGATGTCCAAGTAGGACTGGCTGATGTCAGTATTTCACTCTTGGCGAGGAAGCAACATTGATGTCCTCTCCATTGAAGTCCTGTGTTTGCAAATATGCCAACAATGGCATGAATGGAGAGGCTAGAAATCTCAGTGAAGTGCTAATATCACAGAGTCCTGCAGATCCATACCTCTCAACATTTCAAATTGCCAAAGAGGGACACTTGTGTTTTAAGGGGTGTTGCTGGGGGCATGGCTGGTGGGCAGGGCATTACAGAGAATTTTTAGGTTATTTCATGACCTGTTGACATCTCCTTGTGTAACCTAATAATTGACTTCTAACAAGACCAAATTATTTTATTTACACAGACTAATTTATAAACACATATACTGACGTTTAAATAAACATTAATGTGAGTTTTATTGTTGTAGAGCAATGTGACACACTTATATATACACCACACAGTCTGATCTCCTAAAAAGAGGGACATCAGGGTGGAAAAGAGGGACAGTGGGATTTGGGTCTAAAAGAGGGATTGTCCCTCCTAAAGAGGGACACTTGGGAGGTATGCAGATCATAGAAATCTGCAGGGTGAACAAAGAGGGGATGGGAGAGTTTTGAGCTGCTGAGCTGTGGATACTCAGCTAGATATATACACAGGATATACACAGGGCACATTTGTCACTGTATGTGCTATTTTGAAGAACCAGAATGTTAATCTGCTTAACAGAAAGACTTGAACACAAAAAGAAATAATAGACTTTACAAACGCAGATATCGCCCAAAAATCAGGTAGACAAGAGAACCCTCATTTATGTTACTTTGTAATGTTTGAGAAATTCCATGAGTGCAGCCCATCCATATTTCTTTAGAACAATGTAAATGTTTTCAGATAATAAAATGTATCCAGCTACTGACTAGTACAAACTCCTCCAAAATATATAGGTATACCCTATTGCTGTTTAACCCTTTGAATGCCAGAGGGGTACGCAATGTGTTGCGTACCCGTCTGACACTGAAAGGGTTAAAGGGCAACTACTTAGTAACTTTTTTGAAATTCAGAGCTACTTATTCTTATAGTTTCTCTCTAATGAATCACCACCTTGTAAATCGCTAATTAATTAAAGGCCTGTGTAAGTTTCCTGAATGCTAACAGAACAGTCTAGGAAAGTGCTATTTCAGAATTAAAGGAAACCAGGGCTATGTTCCATAACACAGTTACTTTTTTGTGGAGTCTAAGGAGCAGGTGCATTTATGTCCTCATACCTTTAAAATAATGTTTTCCAAGCTGAGCTCACAGAAGATGCCAGAATACTTCATCTGCACTAAAAACATTTATCTTTGCCTGATTTCTGCCAAGTCACAGGTGAACACCTGAAAGCTGCTTGTTAAGAGTGGACACGTGTCATGAACAAATCGGCCATTTTCCACTTTATTTTCAAATGTTCACAAGAGGTGGAATTAGGTCATTTGTGTCTATAACTCCCCAGCTTGTAGAGTGGGAGGGCTTCTGTATCCTGTTTTAGGAAACCAGGTTTCCATAGGGAGATATACACAAAATCAACCTACTAGTCACATAATGTTCCAAATAACAATTTTAGGGGCAATATTGTTTTCAAAAAAGCAATATTCTTAATTGAAAACTAAGTATTTTACTACTACTCCCACTTCTGAAAGCAGCAGCAAAACCTTACAGCCCTAACTGTATACTTATGACCACAACAAGTTCCATCTGCTGCATGAACTGGATTGTCAGTGGCAGCTTCATTCTTATTGGCTGTGCATCTGGCATGATGTCACAGCAGTGAAAAGGGATTATCAGTTGCCCCTCAAAAGCATTAGCAGTTAATCTCCTTTTAAGTTTGGGTAGATGCTCAAAAGCGCCTATTTATCCACCATAGTCAAGGTAAATGTTAGAGAATCCAAGGCAAAAAATAAAATGCAATCCCCAACTTCTGATTACAATAGAACGTACTCCCTTCCCTACCATAACAGGCCTGGCCACATTTTAAACAACGCTATTGTGCAAGCACCTTCTGAGGCTGGTGACAATTGCAATGCACAGTATTGATGTGCAGAATGTAGATGGCGTCATTCTCATAGGATATTGTTTCCAAGTACCAGGTAATGCTTTTTGGCTGAAGGGGGGCAGGGCAAATTCTTATTTTTTGTTTATAATTTGTATTGTTGCTTCCTACATATAGACTTGGGCACCTCTCACATGGGAGACTTGCATATCTATGACGCTTTGGTGAAGTCTCCACTGGTGACAGAACTCTGCTGTGAAACCACAAGTAACATTGGACAGCCATATGGTAACAAGCGTAAAATATCTGGCTGGCTGTCAGCCATGCCACCCCCGACTCCACCTGTGTCGGGATTGACAATAAAATGCAGAAGATGAGTTCACAAAACGGGTGACTGAACTGTACCAGGCCGACTCCTGGGTGAAAGAGCCCATTAAAGAGCCATATGCACAAAGTCATAGGTGGCACAATTCTGGAGCAGATCAGCTGCACCGTACCGGTCAAATAAAATTCCCAGTCAATTTAAATAGGATATTTAACCCCTTGTGTGATAGATGTCTAAAATGCATTTAGTCAACATACATTTGAGACCTCTTTAGCATTCAAGAGGTTAAAAGCCCTGTTTACATCAATGTAATGTTTACTTGAAACGTATGGGGCAGTTGATCTGCCCCAGAATTGCTCAACTCATGACCTCATACATGTTGCCCTAGACTATATGTTGATTATATTATTAAGTAACACTTAAGGCCTTATATTCAAAAGAAATCTGGAGTTAATTTTGGGACAAAACTGCACCATAAATATTCCTGTGGCTTTAAATGGGGCTCTTGAATGCTGCAGGGTTCCCCAATAGATTGTGAAGCAATGCATTGGAGACCTTTGTAATGTTTAAGTGGTTAAAGGGATACTAACAATATGTAAATATATATATTGTAGAGTTAATCCTCCTGAGTAAAACAAGGGTTCTCCCACTGCTGAGAGAATTTTTTTCCAAAAGTTATTGCAGCTCAAACTTGTTTTTTTATGGGCAATATCTCAATGGCCTGCAATTGTACAGAAGCGCTGTTGCTTCACCATCCTCTGGACAGCTTTAGTCAGCTCTGGTCAGATGACCATAAATCTCCATCGGAAGGTATAGCAACAACGTCACTATACATTCTCAGGCCATTGAGATACCGCACCTAAAAAACTCAAGTTTATGCTGCAATAACTTATGAGTAATACATCTCTCGGCGGTGAGTTCCCTTGTTTTACTCAGGAGGATAAACACTATTTTTTTTGCATATTAAGTGTTACTATCCATTTAAAAGCCCCATTTAGAATGGGGAATTGGGAGATCAGTATGGATCTCCCGTGTGGAGTAGTTGACTTTCCATAGAACTAGTTCAGATTTGCTTTGACCATAGGGCTCTTGGAGGGAACACTGCCTCTGAGTGGAATGTTAAATAGATGGGACCATGGCTTGGCCAACCCATTCTACTGCTTGTTAACCCACTGAGTGCCAGAGGGTTAAACTGACAGTCAAAGTTACACTTTTGTTTCCCTGACAGAGAGCTCACTGAATTTCTTTTTCAAGATAAAGTCATGTCAGGGAGTTTAATACAATGCTGCACTCTCCCTGAAACACTCTAAAATAAGCAGTCTTTTCAATTGTAGGAATAGTGTTACATTGTATTGCTATTCCTGCTTTTTATAGTCCCTGACAGAAATCTCTCTGTAAACAGAAATTCAGAGATCTCTCTAGCACTCAGATGGTGAACTAAGGTGCTAAGCTCCCTGATCTTGCGTTGATCTCTGGACAGTTACGTTATGATGCAGTACTGAACAGAGGCTGAATATAGGGGTGGTTGGTAGGGTCCCCTTGTCACACTGGGCCCCTCTTATCTCTGGAGTGTACCCATGTGCTTTATAAGGTAGTTCACTTTATTATATCTCCATTACAGTAAAGCACAAAGTACACCAGGAATGAAACTATTCAGTACAAGATGTTACCTAGTTGTATGAACCCCCACTGTTAGAAAACATAAATACATTTTTTTTGTAACGTTTATTAAAAGCGACAGTGTATTTATTTGTGCAGTCAGCCATCTGGCTCTAAATTTAGAACTTTGGAATTTGCACTGTCAGGGCGATGACAGGTTAACCCTTTAGGGACGAGAGGGATGTGTAATGCATTGCAAAGTAATTCTTTGTACATCCTGGTCCTCAAAGAGTTAAACCAGATCATTGGTGGTTCATTTTACACTTAGACTTTGTGGTATATTCTTCACATTAATGCAAACTTAATTGCAAAATTAAAAAAAAAAAAAATAATTAAAAAAAAAAAAAAAAAATATATATATATATATATATATATATATATATATATATATATATATATATATGAAAAATTGTGATGGGGGAAAAAAAAGTTCACATTTTTAGTTGTGAATATGACATGATAATAAACTCTCTGTCTTTATAAAAATTCTCCAGACTTTAACTTGAGTTAATCCCCTGCATTGTCAGAAGGGTACACAATGTGTCCCTCCGGTACTCGGGGTTGAATGTCTTTTTTTTTTTTTGTATCCTTTTACAAGGTTGCACGCAAAAGAGCGTGCAATCATATAACAGAGTAACCAGGTCTCCAAATAAAAATGGTGACATGAGAATCTCACGCTGCAAGACAGTGCAAGATCCTCATGTCGGGTAATGAAAGGTCACATCCCAGTTTTGAAGTAAGTCTAGAAATGTCAAAATAAAATATTTAATAATTGTACAGAAATGTAATTATGTAGTAATTTAGGTGCAAACCAGCTGCATCAACGACAAACAGTAAAAACCCAGTGATTTGAATGCTAAAAACATCTCCTCGCACCGTAGTGGTTAAAAGCATTGATTATATGAATGGGAGCATGCATTTTATTATTTCTATAAAACAGCCTGTGCTCAGAAACCCCTTGAATACTAGAGAGAACGCCAATGCTTTGTGACTTGCTATATGGATAAATTAGCATATTTTTGTTCCACATGATGTAGTTGACTTTCTCCACTTTCTTAGTACATCATCATCATTGGGGGATTATGTATTATGGCATGATGAAGAGGTGATAAAGAGCAGATGACTTCTCCAGTTCCTATGTTATTCTGTGGTGCCTATGCACTAAGATCTCCAACGGTGGAGACATATTAGTGAATCGGCTCTATAGAATAACATAGGAGTTGGAGAAGTGATATCACTGGAGAAGTCGTCTCCACCTTAGCACCTCTTTATCATGCCTTAATGCATAACCCCCATTGTCTGCTACGTCAGTCTTGAACCCCACTACTATAATGATCCCTGGGGTTCCACACCATTTGGGAACCACTGCCCTTAATCTGTTTATTGGATTTTCTGTATTTTTATACGTGTGGCTCTATAGTATTAAATTTATGCATAAAAGCTAATTACCTTTTATTTAAAACTCATTCAGTATTCTACAACTCTTAAAGTGGAATCGTAAGTACAGAGAAGATAAAATACAGTTCAATACAAATAAGAGAGATCTGCTTGTGAGAGTTTATAAGTTCAGTTGGGTTTTTACATTTTTATGTGAGCAAATGTAAATAAATAAACATGTATTATACCCAGTGATATGTGTGTCCTAAAAAAATCACATCATATACATATATAATCTCAAGGAGGAAAAATTGTTGGGACCCCACAATCCAGAAATTTTAGTTTGGGCTCCTAAATGTTGGGGATATATTTTATACATTCAAGCATGTATCTCCTCACTGCTTCCTAAACATTCTTGTCTCTCTCTCTCTATAACGTCTCTTATATTTTTGTGCACTCTTCATATATTTGCTTAAATGTCTAAACATATTAACCCTATAGATGTTAGAGGCTTTTCTGACAAATTATAGATGGCTTGAAGCTGTGAAAAAAAGTTTACTCTTTTTCCATTTCCTGCTATTTATTAACCTTTTGAGTGCAGAGGGGTACGCCATGCATTTCTCTGCACTTTACACACACACACGTTGCAAGAGAAATGTTCATGCATGTATTGGCTAGAATTATCATCCTCTTACACAAGCTGCCAGTCTTGATTTTAATTTGTGCACAGACAAGCTTGTAAAATATTCACTTTCTACCAAATAACTTTTTATACTGAGGTTTTCACACATAGAGAAAATGTAACCACAGGCTAATTTCACAGCTTGGCAAATCCCTGCCATTTCACATCCGAGATCCTGTATAGTCCGTACGGGTCATCCACTGTTCTAGCAGCTTTTTTAAATCAAAATGTGTTGTTCATCCCATTGGCTATCAAAGGGCAATTAGCATGTGAATAGTGCCCTATCTCTAGATATTCTTCCCTGGAAGCAGACCTGCCGATGAAGCCACATCTGCATTTGTAAATCCTGCTGGACCAAAGGAGGAGCAGAACAGTCACCTGAAAGGACACCTTCAGTTCTCCTTCTTTAGTCCTACAAGAAGAGACTGAACTTCAAGGCTGCAGTCTCACTACTCAGTCTCATCCTGACCAGTGGAGTCTCCATAGACCCTCTGCTGGCTTAAAGCCTGACACAGAGGGTCTATAGACGCAGCGTGCACAGTCCATCCGGTTTGTGGGTTGTGTTCCATCTGGCTCAGGTTGGGGGGGGGGTGCTGTTACTTGGGACATAATCTGTTTTGAGGCTGAAAAGTGTAGCCACTGGCTTTTTACCAAGTCTTTTCCCACAGGAATAGATTTGTTAAAACATTATCATTGCTTTTTAACTCTTTGACTGCCAGAGATTGTGTTTGATAACTGGCATCCAATACATTAATCTTTTGACTGCCAGTGGGATGCTCAACGCATTGCTACATTTTGTATACCCCCCAGTGGCACTGAAAGGGTTAAGTTTTACTGCATAACATTGTACATTGCACGTTCTTGATCCTTCCCTGAGCGACCTGTGTCCTCCATCCACTATTTGTTTAGGGAACAAATCCCCAGCTGGACACAATCTGCTAGCTCAGTGTTGGGCAACCATTGGCTCTCCAGCTATTGGAAGCCTAAAACTCTCACCCAGGGGCTGGTTGGTCTTGGGATGATGGGAGTGTCTGTCCCCCACTGTTGGAGAGCCAGAGGTTGCCTACCCATGTGCTAGCTCTACCTGGAGTACCATACCACTAGAAGCCTTATCCACAACAAAAAGGAGAAAGCGAGGAGGAGTGTAAATTAGAGAGAGTATTTCATGTTCTCAGAAGCTGTCAGGCTCTGGGGTGGTCTTTGAAAATGGCTCCTGCGGTAACATTTTAAAGGGGAGTTTGTTTGACAGGCAATAACCTTAATCTTTTGTGTTATTTCCTTTTAGCTTATGGTTGTATATCTTTAGAATTTCATTGATTGTTTTGAGAGAGTTTCATGTGAACAAGTTAATTAAGGCAGATGTAGTTGCATGGCCTTGGTTCTGCTGAACACTGCTGCCCCCACATGGAGATGATGAGCAGATGCGGGATCGTGCCTTCTGACATTCATCAGTAAAAAGTGCTGCTTTTTGTGAAAGCAAGATAAAATCCTTACATGCTTTATTTCAAGCTGTTTCAAGGCATTCTGGTTATTGATGTATTTTCTCCAGATAATTTATAATGATTTATTTTAGTTGTATGGATATATGCATGTTAGTGAATTGTGAAATACACATAACAGGAAACAAATGTTCGTATGCACAGCATGTACAGTATTATACTGATTCAAGGATACATTTAAGCTTTTAACCCTTAGATACCTGAGATGTCTTCAGTGCAATGTGTTTGTGATGTGTTTCACTCCCATGTGCTGTTCCTTCTGTTGTTGATATTAACCCTTTGAGTGGCGGAGGGGTACAGAATGCATTGCTTTGCAATGCATTCCGTACCCATCCGGCACTAAAAGGGTTAAACCTTTAGAGACCGGAGGATTGCATTGCAATGCAATCCAGGACATAAAGGGATAGTAATACCTAATTTAAAGTTTATTTAGTATTATAGGCATTAAAAAATATTAAGAACTGTGTGTTATCTCTCAAACCTTTATGGTTTGAGAGATATTCACAACTAAAGTTTCCCCCTCCATGACGTCAGTGCTCTAGCTGACAGATTTGGATTCTGGTCTGCAGACTGACCGGCAGCTGCAAGTACACTTTGTAGACCATTCCAATTAAGTAGTTATTTTTAAAGATCGCTCTCGGCTCTGCTGAAGAACCGCCGGCCGGTCTGCAGACCAGAATCCAAGTCTGTCAGTTAGATGGCAGACTTGACTGAGACATCCAGGAAGAAGGGAACATTAATTTTGAGTATCTCTCAAACCATAAGACTTGCATAGTTCTTAATATTTTTTTAATGGCTACAATGCTACGGTAAATAAACTATAAATTAAGTATTACTATCCCGTTAAGTGAATCTGTCCCTTTATAACAAGTTTAGTTGGTTTTACAGGGAAATAAAGTCTGCCTCGATGTTGCAATAATCATTTTTATGTAAAGTGTTAATTTTTGGAAATGAACCTTTCTATTTTGATGGTAGAATGTTCCACCTTTTGCTAATTTCCTGCACACTGTGCTAATTGGTTCTGATTGATGGAAGCTTATTGCTCTCTGTGATTTTAGAAATGATCCATTTGTAGGCACAGAGTAGATTCATTCAGGATATTAACTATAGTTAACCCTTTCAATGCCAGAGTGGTGCGCAACACATTGAAAAGCAATGTGTTGCGTACCACTCTGGCACTCAAAGGGTTAAGTAATTTTGAGGAATAAAATGCATTTGAAGAGTTTCTAGCTTCAAAGGTATTTGAGCGGAAAGAAGTCTATTCAAAATGTTATTTATTTTATTGTTAATAAAAATATTACAACCAATTATCTCAAATCCAATGGTAAGGACTGAAGTAATCAACACAGGAAAGAATATCTTCTAACCCCTTAACCCTTTGAGTGCTAGAGTAGTGTGCAGCTCATTGTAAAGCAATGTGTTGCATACTAATCTGGTGCTCAAAGGGTTAAATGCTAGCAAACACCTCAAACTTTCTGGTTTGAAGACATGTCTGTCATCACTGGGGTTAAAGTGAAACTACCTCTTTGAATGAGCTTTCAGAATCACTGATATTTATGGTAACCTTTTTTTTCAGACAATATTTTACAAGATATTTAGCTTTAGTGATTTGTCAGTTTCTGCAAATTAGCTAGTACTGGCTAGCAGGAAATGACAGGTGGGAAGGAGAGAAGAGTAGAATCTTACTACCTGGCTGGCATTTACTATTAATTTGCAGCTGGCAAATAATTATAGCTAATTATCCTGTAAAATAATGTTTTTGTTTGTTTTAAATGGCTAACATAAATATAGCTGATTTTGAAAGTTGTTTACAGATCACATACTTGTTACAAAGTGACAACTCCACTTTAAATAAGGGTTTCTAATTTTAGGTGTACTTTCATAATATAATTATCAAATCTTTATTCTTATATAGCTGTACCAATTTGTATGCAGAATTTTTCAGGCACTAGCCCCTGCCTCATAGCACTTACAGTCTAAGATTTTGGTTGCTGAGACATAGGAAGGTAAAGTGAATTGCTTAACTAAGTTTACAAGCAGTTGTTGACCCTGGGAGTTGAACCATGTATTAGGCAGGGTTGTACATATAAGGACTGTAGAGGGTGCCATTGGACAGTACATGGCATCCAAGGGGGCCCATCTACCCCAGGGCACAATAGGTTTTTGTTATGCACATGGGAGATTATTTTTACATTATGGGTGCCCTTTAATGACTAGTTAAGCCATCCATCGAATGGGTGCCCTTTAATGACTAGTTAAGCCATCGAATGGCAGTATCTCATGCCCAACATTTGTGCATATGTATACATATGTATATATATAAATATAATATAACGTTCCATCATCTACTGTTCTTCAAAGCATCACACATACACACATTTTTTTTATTTGGAATATAAAATGTTACATGGATATCTGGATGTCTGTTTTTATTATTAAGTAACAATATTGGCTTTGCCCGTGCTGTTAGTAAAACAATGGTGGCTTGTTGAATTTTCAGTTCTTAGCCCTTTCAGCTCCAAAAAGGTGTGCAACGCATTGCAAAGTACTGTTACACAACTCTGCATCAGTAGTGTGAGTGTGTGTGTTAGAGTGAGTGTGTGTAATAGCGTGTGTGAGCAAGCTTGTGTGTTTGTGTATATATTGCATTTTGCTAGTATTGTGTTTTGCATATAACATTTTGCATATTGCTTATAGTGTATTTCCTGTAGCGCTGTGCATTTTGCGTATATCGTTTTGCCTTTAATGTATAGCGTTGTGCATATAGCAATTTTCATATAGTGTTTTGCATATAACTTATTATTCATATAGCGTTTGGCGTATTGCATGTTGTGTTTTGCACTTGGCATGTTGTGGTTTTCATATAGCTTTTGTCATATGGTGTATTGCATTTGGTGTTTTGCACATAGCATTTTGTGTATAGCGTGCATTTGTCGAATATAATGTTTGGTATATATGTATCGTTTGGCATATTGTGTTTTGCGTATTGCATTTGGCATATAGCGTTTTTCTTATTGCATCTAGCGAATAGCATTTGACTATATCTGTTTGTGTATATTGTTTGTATGTGTTTTGTGCATGTGTTCATTTTAGCCCCTGTATCTCCATGCGTTTTGTGTATTCCCTTTGGCTTTTGGAGTGCTACTTTTATTGAGTTTTGGTTATAGGGTTTTGTGTATAGCGTTGTGAGTATTGTGTGTATGTGTTTTGTGTGTAGGTTCATTGTAGCCCCTGCATCTCCTTGCAGAAATGTTGATAGGAGTGGCCAGGGGGGCGAGTCACTCCTGTCAGAATCATGCCCCATGCTTACACCAAAGAGACGGGCAGTATAGATGAGATTTGCATAAGTCCTCCTTACTGCCTCCCCCGGGCGTGTTTGTCCTCAGACAGACATAAATTAACCCCTTAACGACCCTTGACGGTCATAGTATGTCAAGGGTCGATTTGACTTAACGACCGATGACGTACTATGACCGTCATCGAGTTCCGGGCTCCCCCCGCGGCTGCACGCCATTCGGGGTGTCCGGAACGCAACGGAGCAAAAAAAAATGTTTGCTCCATGGTCGTTGAGTCGCGTCTTCGGCCGGATTTCCAGGTCCTTAAGGGGTTAAATCAAGTTTCTTCCTCTCTTATATTTTTATTATTAATATATCTAAGTAATTGTGGAGCAATATGTTTCACACCCCTTTGGAGCACAAAGGGTTAAGATAAACAGACTTGGCAGAATAGTTTTCACCTCTGGGGACCACTGGATTGTACAAAGCATTGCTCTGCCTTGCATTACGTGTCCTCCTGGTCCTCAAGAAAAATTTGGAAAGAAACAAATGAAGCAGAAAATGAGATTCTTTTCAGTTTGTTTTTATTTACAATGCTGCTACAAGTCAGGATTAGCTGTATAAATGTGGACTCCCACTGTGAAAATATGTTATTGTTTTCCTCTCAGATACTTTGCGTCCATTTGAATGCAGGGGATGTCCAGTGCATTTCTCCGTAATGAGCTGGACACAGCTCTGATTCAGCAGGTTCAAATCAGTGGACAATATTATGAGTAAGAGCAATGCAAATTAATGAATTGGCTACACTGAAATGTAACCTGAGTTCAGGGCTGCCATCAGGGGGCCTCCCACCTTCACACACACACCTCCTCTCCCCTCCCACCTTCACACACACACCTCCTCTCCCCTCCCACCTTCACACACACACACACACACACACACACACACACACACACAATATTCCTCCCCCCATCACCTTAAAACACACACACACCATTTCTTCTGCCCCACCTACACACACACACACACACACACACACACCTACTCTCCTGCCCCATCTTCACACACACACACACACACACCATACCACACACCTACTCTCCTGCCCCACCTTCACACACACACACACACACACACACCACAACACACCATACCACACAACTACTCTCCTGCCCCACCTTCACACACAAACACACTCACCCACCCACCACATCCAGATTAACACCTGTTTGCTCTTAGAAGTATGTGTCAATGGTCCCTATAGAAATTCCCCAAATACCCTTTGATTTAAATGGGAATCCTACCCCCTTGAATTCTACAGAGACCACTGCATTGCTTCGTAATGCGCTGGAGAGCTCTCTAGCATTCAACAAGTTAAAACACCTATATAAATCAATGGTAGTGTTTTTATCTCCTGTGTACACATCATCCTAATTCCAACACAATACTAAAAAAAAGTTATTCCTCCAAGTCAAGACTTTATCTAGGCTCTCAGTATGGAGGCTTATTTTATAGAGGAGCATTGGTTAAAGTAACGGGTGTACTGAGCTTCAAGCCTGCTCCACCCATTCATTGGTGGAGATAATTAAGCAACACATTTGTCTTTGGCACACTGATCGAACTTATAGTAAATAATGGAATGATAATACAATGTGTTGTCCACTGATAACAAGTTAACTTAAATTCATAGTTCTTTATTAGTCACAAACTGCATATTTGTTGTGGGTATTAATATTGGTAGTCTGCTTTAGGTGCTGCCTCTTTAATCCTTCACTAGAACTTTTTCTGCTTCAGTGTACTCACGGCAATAAGAGCACGAGGGTAGAATTACTGTGATAATCAGTCCCGGGGAATTGGTGCTTTGGATTTACAATGATTTTCCAGTAGAGAAAACATTGGCTTCATCCAAAAGCTTTTGAAAACATGCCCTATTACCGTAGAGGCTGCACATATTTAAAGAACATAATTACAGTAGATCGTGTCTTGCTAAATAAGGCCTCAGTTGCAGCCGATAAGGGTTAACACTGGTTTTCGCTAACAGATTCCCACTGAAGTTTATGGAGAAAATTGTAGATAAAATCTGTGATATATTTATTAACTGCAGTGGAATTCAGGCCTAAATTATTCACTAACTTGGTTTCTTAACTGGATAGTAACACTTAATATAGAAAATATATATATATTTCAGGTTTTCTTCTACTGGGGAAAATAATGGTACATCCACTGCTAAGAGAAGTTTTATTCAAAAGTCATTGCATCCCAAAGTTACATTTTTGGGTGCAGTGCTTCCATGGCCTGTTACTACAGCACCCTGTTGATGTTCCTGGTCAACTGACCAGAGTTGCCCATAGACTGCTGTAGCAACAGTGCAACCATAATATTTCAGACCATTGAAGTACTGCACCCAAAAAAATGCAAGTGTGATTTGCAATAAAACATCTCTCAGTAGTGAAAGTGCACTTCTTTTCTCAGATGTAAAAACCCTACAAAATATAAATGTTTCCATATTAAAGGGGATGTATCACTTAAAAAAAAAAAATTTGCCCACAGGTTTGGTTAGTAAAGTAGTTTTAGGGAAGCTTTTTTTTTTTTTGGGGGGGGCAGGTTATGTAAATCCTTTTGCAGTTATTTTATCTTCTGTGCACATCTGCATTATGTGCACAGCACAGCTCTTCTGCATGTCCAGTTTCTCCTCCCTCCCAGCTTCCATTCGGTGTGCTGTGAACGGCTTCTAGCTTTACAGCAAGCTCCGGTTAGCATTATACTGAAGTTGCAACTGGGAGGGAGGTGGGAGGAGAAATAGGCATTCAGATAGAGCTGTGCCGGTCAGCATAATGCAGTACGCAGATTCCTCGGCACAGCTCTATCTGACTTAAAAGTAGAATATCTGCAAAAGGATTTACATTTACAAAAAAAAAAAAAAAACGCTTCCCTAATACTATTTTACTAACGAAACCTACGGGGAAACAGTTTTGTTAAAGTGAAACTGCCACCTATTTTAAACTTTACGGCAAATAATTACCCATCTGGCGACTAGGTGCTCAGTAGTGCTAGTCACCAGAATAATTACCTGGTTAATGAGAATTATACACTGCACCGGGGCTGACAGGCAGTAGAGAGCACAGACATCTTTCCATAGTGACGTCTGAACGCCTGCACTGTCAGTCCCAGCCGGCTCTAGGAGGGGTTGCTGGGAGCTGTTTGGCTCCAAAAGGGACTGACAGTGCAGGTCCACAGACGTCACTATGGAAAGATGTAAGCGCTGTCTACTGCCTGTCAGCTCTGAAGCAGGGTATCATTCTCATTAACCAGGTAATTATTCTGGCGACTAGCACTACTGAGCAGCTAGTCACCAGATGGGTAATTATTTGCCATAAAGTTTAAAATAGGTGGCAGTTTCACTTTAACAAAACTGTTTCCCCGTAGGTTTCGTTAGTAAAATAGTATTAGGGAAGCGTTTTTTTTTTTTTTTTTGTAAATGTAAATCCTTTTGCAGATATTCTACTTTTAAGTCAGATAGAGCTGTGCCGAGGAATCTGCGTACTGCATTATGCTGACCGGAACAGCTCTATCTGAATGCCTATTTCTCCTCCCACCTCCCTCCCAGTTGCAACTTCAGTATAATGCTAACCGGAGCTTGCTGTAAAGCTAGAAGCCGTTCACAGCACACCGAATGGAAGCTGGGAGGGAGGAGAAACTGGACATGCAGAAGAGCTGTGCTGTGCACATAATGCAGATGTGCACAGCACAGCTCTTCTGCATGTCCAGTTTCTCCTCCCTCCCAGCTTCCATTCGGTGTGCTGTGAACGGCTTCTAGCGTTACAGCAAGCTCCGGTTAGCATTATACTGAAGTTGCAACTGGGAGGGAGGTGGGAGGAGAAATAGGCATTCAGATAGAGCTGTGCCGGTCAGCATAATGCAGTACGCAGATTCCTCGGCACAGCTCTATCTGACTTAAAAGTAGAATATCTGCAAAAGGATTTACATTTACAAAAAAAAAAAAAAACCGCTTCCCTAATACTATTTTACTAACGAAACCTACGGGGAAACAGTTTTGTTAAAGTGAAACTGCCACCTATTTTAAACTTTATGGCAAATAATTACCCATCTGGTGACTAGCTGCTCAGTAGTGCTAGTCGCCAGAATAATTACCTGGTTAATGAGAATGATACCCTGCTTCAGAGCTGACAGGCAGTAGACAGCGCTTACATCTTTCCATAGTGACGTCTGTGGACCTGCACTGTCAGTCCCTTTTGGAGCCAAACAGCTCCCAGCAACCCCTCCTAGAGCCGGCTGGGACTGACAGTGCAGGCGTTCAGACGTCACTATGGAAAGATGTCTGTGCTCTCTACTGCCTGTCAGCCCCGGTGCAGTGTATAATTCTCATTAACCAGGTAATTATTCTGGTGACTAGCACTACTGAGCACCTAGTCGCCAGATGGGTAATTATTTGCCGTAAAGTTTAAAGTAGGTGGTAGTTCCGCTTTAAGTGATACATCCCCTTTAAGCATTGCTATCCCTTTATTGGTAAAGGATTATTATTTGCCTTTTAAATGAAAAATGTTATAGGTCTTTTCCTGCTGTGTAAAATAATGATACTTCCACAACCCAAACTTTCTTTTTAAAAAACTTTTCAAAGGATAGTAATACTTACCATGAAAAATATACTATACACACACACACATGCATACATACTGTAGGGTTTATCCTCCTGAGTAAAACATGGATACTTCAACCAGGGCCGGATTTGCAATTGGGCAGTGTAGGCATCTGCCTACAGGCGCACCCCACAGAGGAGCGCCCGTCACTGAAGTAAAATTTATTTATTTATTTATTTTTATTACAGCGCTGGCGCTGCACACAGTGGCAGCAGTAACTATCCGCATAGTAAGGTCTGTGCCTCCTTCGGCATGAATTAGTTATGCTGTTGCTCCCGCCTCGGCTCTTTAGTAACGCAGAGCGCTGGGAGATGATATCATCTCCCAGTGCTCTGCATTATTGAAGAGAAGACCGCGGGAGCAACAGCATACAGATCTGTGCCGAAGGAGGCACAGACTTTTCCTGCCGCTGGACCACCAGGGAGGTAGGAAACTGATATGGAGGGCAATGTGAAGCTGATGGGGGCAATGTGAGGGCAAGTTAGAAGCTGATGGGGGCAAGTTAGAAGCTGATGGGGGCAATGTGAGAGCAACTTGGAGCTGATGGGGGCAAGTTGGAGCTGATGGGGGCAATGTGAGAGCAAGTTGGAGCTGATGGGGGCAAGTTGGAGCTAATGGGGGTAATCTGGAGCTGATGGGGGCAATGTGAGGGCAAGTTGGAACTGATGGGGCAATATGCAGCTGATGCGGGGCAACGTGAGGGCATTATAGTCATGTGGGGGGTAATGTGGAGATTTGGAGCATTGTGTAGGTGTCCAGTGGAGATGGCCAAAAGGGGGGGGGGGCGCTTCAGATTTCTGTGCCTACAGGCTCCTGAGATGTAAATCCGGCTCTGACTTCAAGTACTGTAAATGTTTCATTCAACTTGATTTTGCAGTATCTCCATGGCCCACAATGTTACAGTGGTGTTATTGATACACATCCTATGGACATAAACCTTCATTGGATGGTGTAGCAATAGCACTACTGTAAAAATTCAGGACATTCAGAAACTGCAACTAAAAAATTCAACTTTGAATTTCAATACATTTTGAATAAAACACCTTTCAGCGGTTTGAGTACCCTTGTTTTACTCAGGAGGATAAATCCTACAATATATATATTTTTATATATACAGTATAACACAGTATTACACCATTGCATGCCACAAGCTGACAATGAGATCTGGGACTTTAATCAGAGACTTGGGGTAAAATAATATTGTGGGAGAGTTTTCATCAGCAAATGTGAATGATTAAAATTAAATAAAGGGAAGTATAGTATATATAATTAATAGAAAATAATAATTATTAACCCCTTCAGGACCAAGGCATATGCAGCACATTGTTTCACAATACATTGCACACCCCTCTGGTCCTTGAATGCTATAAATGTCTTTGCCTCGCAATGCGTTGGAGACGCCTAGCTTCCAAGGGGTTAAAGATATTTATCTAGTGCTCACCTATTTCCACTTCCATAAATAAGTCTAACTGTTTGAGAGCCAGAGGGCTACGACACACATTGCTTTGCAATGCGTTGCACACCCCCTCTGGAACTCAAAGAGTTAAATATTTTATTATTTGCATATATGTCAGAAATCCAGAATGCAGCCCCCCATAAAGCATATCTTCCCAAATGCTCCTTTCTGTTACAGAGATAAATCAGAACATCTTTACTGCACCTCCTTCCTATCCCAAGAGCTACATCCATTAAAGTGAAGGCTCTGAAATAGCTCTCTGGCTCACACAAGTGAATGACATGACTTATGCTTTTCTAGAAATTGCTTGTGGTTCCCTGGATCAGCACAGCATTCCCATTTTTGGAATACTTAGATTCAAAAGATTACCTTTAACAAGCCTCATGTATGTGCAAGGAAATCCAATAATAGGCCATTAATAAAGCCCAGCTTTACCGTTACCGCATCGGCCTGCGATCCTATAAATGCAAACACATATGTGGAAAGAAAATGTCAATATATTTTACAGGCAAAGTGAAGTCTTCCTTATTCTAAGTACTTCCTCTTGCTTGAGTCTTGTAATATTCCTGTGGATTTGTACGTAGAGGAGTCGTGTTGAAGGACCGTGTAATCTTGGAGGCGGGGGTTATAATGTCACTCTTAATTAAAAACGTTTGCAGTCCACATGCATACTAATTTATCTAGTTTAATGCAACATTTATGTTGGAACACAAATTACTCTTATATGGAAGAACTTGTGGTAAAATTGACGGTTTCCATACATTGATCTAGGTTATAGGTACAGTAAAGTTATGTTATAAAAATATATATATGTTATTGAACTTTTCTTAGTGAGTAAAACAAGGCACTTGAACCACTGGGAGATACTCTGTTCAAATGTTCTTATAGCCCACATTTTTTTGGGGGTGGGTTAACCCTTTGAGTGCCAGAGAGGTATCCAACACATTGCAAAGTAATTCTGAGCAATGCATACAGGTGATAGGGGTGTGTGTTTGTGGGGTTTAACCCTTTGAGTGACAGACTTGTATTGAACGCATGGCAAAGTAATTCCGAGCCATGCATGCAGGCGATAGGTCTGACTCCTAAACGCTTAAACCTAACCTTAACTCCTAACTCCCCACCACCACACAGAAGCCCCCAAGGGGCCCACGCCTTCCCCACTCAGATAAAAATCAATGAGTATAGAGTAATGTCCCCATCATGGTGGTCAATCTTGCTTGTTGACAGGATAAAATAATAAAAGTATGACGTGACAATCCTCAGCAGTTTACTTGTTTGCAGCCTCAGTTCTAGCAACCCAGAATTTATGATTACAACAAGTGTAGAGCTTTGTATGTGAGTCTCTGGGAAGCGTTTTTATGAGCGACAGAAATATACCAAAAAGAATTCCTACTGAAATAATCTTCCACAATTCCAGAAATCAACAAATCATCACCAATCTTTAGAATAATACTTAAAAACGCATAGGCTAGAGGAGACAATGTGGCCACCAGCAGAAACACTTAGGGGGATATTTATACTGCTTCTGTTTGGAGAGAAAGATCAGACTGCTCCTGTTCATAAGATACCTCACTGGAGAAATAGAAAAACAGAAGAGGCGTCAATGGTGCTTTATCATAAATAAAATAAATAATAATCAATATAAATATTGTACTCACATATATCAGTGGTTGAGATGCCAGCTTATACCAGCTCCCAACATTATAAGTGGGCGGAGATTATAAGCCTGTCTCCACTTAGGACTCTTCCAATGGATCTTCAAGATATAGATATGTAGATAATAGAAAGGACTTGGTTGCTCCAGGAAAACTTTAGAATTGTGTTTATTATAAAAAATAAACACCACAAACCGTTATGCGTTTGGCGACTACAGACTCCGCTTTTTCAAATATATGATGTGAATGAACAAAGTTTTTATGAACAGGTCCCTAAGTGCACAAACGTTTTCCTCTGTTATCTCTTTGTTTTGTGTGTCAGAGTGCCAAAAGAGCCTAATAAAGTGGTGTACTCTATCTACCCACTCACAGAGAGTTCGAGGATGGGGGGGGGGCAGATGAGGTTTAGGCATTCAGAATGCATTTCAGTGCCACCAAGACAAAGGGATATCTTTGAGTATATCTGTGTTGTGCTGTATGAATACAGTGGTGTTATAGATTCCTAGAATGAAACCGGGGTGATAGTCATCATAGAGATATTTGTGTCCTTGTGTGTGTATATTGAGCAAGTGCATTCCAGAAGTGTAAGATGTGTAGACACTGACAGAATACGTGTAGAAATGAAGCATTGGAAAATTAACATTTAGGGCAAGATGGAGAGGATCTAGGCCTATCTTGTGGGCTAGGGAAGGTAGGACATAGACTTTGTGAAGCAACCAGTATTCCTAAAAATAAGACGCTGTAGTACATCTCAGATGCAGTGTAAAGGTAGTGAGGATGTTCTTCTTGGTGTTCGGCACCCAGACCTTGGTCAGTTTGAGAGTATCTGGCTTGGGAAGTAGGTATTTATAGACAGTAGAGATACTGACTTGGGTAGTATCAGAGCGACTCAGAAAAAAGTCAAAAGCCTGAGGGGGAGGGTGGTCTGCGTGACGTCTGCTTGATGTCTAAGTAGTTTGGAGACATGTTTTTGCCTGGAGGTATGCAAAGAGATGCAGAGCTAAATTATATTTGGTCTGTAGGACAAGGAATGCATATAAGTTAATGGTCTCACGATCTATCAAGTGTCCCATAGTCCCTATCCCCTTCCATTCCCAAAGTTGAAAGTATGTCTCTGCAGCTGTCCTAAAAGTTTGGGTTTTTGGTTAGTGGTAGGATTGATATTTACCATGATGGAGATAGATGCGTACATGTTTCCCCATTTTGATGACATTGAAGATCAAAAGGTTGGCAAGACAGAAAGGTGGAATCTGAGAGGGCGTGCCTGTAAGAGAAAGTGGAGATTAAGGTGCGGAGCAAAAAGTTTGATCCAGGTGCCAGTCAGTGTAAGTATTCATACCAGATACCCTCACTGTGTTATAGCATTTGAGGTCAGGGAGACTGAAACCTCCGTTTGACTGGGGATGTTGAAATTTCCCAAGACTGATTTTCAGTCTTTTACACAACCATATGAACCCCTGAAAGCTTTCATGAATGGTAAGAAGACCACGTTTGGTGAGAAACAAGGACAGAGTCTGGAGAAAATATAAGAAGCACGGAAACGTAATATTAATTAAATTGATTCAGCCTACAAAAGAAATAGGCTGTCCCCTCCAACAGGAAATGTCGGACAACATTTGTGATATCAGTGGCCTTACATTCGTTTTATGGCACTCAGATGGTTAATTGAGCAACATCCCCCCTTGCATTTAAGTGGATGATGGTCATCAACCCCACTTGCATGGTTAATTGTGCATTGCCCACCTCTGGTTTGTTCTGGTACCCACATAGGTAATGGTGCAACCCCCCCTCCCTTTTTTCTGTGTTGGGGACCACTTTAGTAGTCATGGATTACTCAGCTTAATTTAACCCTTTGAGTGCCAGAGGGGTATGGAACACATTGCTTTGCAGTGTGTTCCATAGCAACGCGTTCCGTACCCCTCTGGCACTTAATGGGTTAACTCAACAGGAATTTAGGGTATTTTTATGTTTGCCCTATGTTTCAATTATTTATCATGCAAGTGTTACATATTAGCCTTTGTGCACAGGGCCATAAGAGTTACTTGCTTCTCTGCCACAGAAACAAATATTAACAGTTGAGGGCATTGGAAAATATTCTATAGATAACGTCTTATTTGTGTTGCTTTTCCATTTTTGCAAATACATTTTTCCACCCTTGGCACATGAGACAAAAGCATACGCAGATAAGAAACAGATGCACAATAGTGGTGGTTTGGTTAAGTTTAATGGTCCGCAGAAAGAATGTTAAGATCCAGCCCACAACTCCAACACATTATATTTTTGTGATCTTATTCACGTCATATTCCTATATCTGTAGTAATGAACCTGTCCTTTGTAATCTGTCTTGTTATAAACATGAAAAGTGCAAACTAGCCACTATTCTATAATAATAATAACCTTGTAAGCAAAGGGCCAAGAATGACAAGCTTTTAAAATATCACATATATAGCCAGACTAAAGCCAGAATGCTTTATGCTGTGGTGCTTGAACAGCATATCTGTGTCTAAAACACATACACTGTCCAAAAATATATAATTTATGTAAAAACAGGGTTGTTTTTATTATTTGGTTGTTTTACTGTATAGAGCTAGCTTAGCAACAATTGGATGTTAACTCCAATATTATCCCAGACGTTCTCATGGTGATAAGAAGAATGGCATCTTCTCTTCCAGGATTGTATTAAATACTTGTATGGTAATGTAATGTTCTACCTCTGATGCCAGTCATCAGCAGAATACGTTATTCATAAGGGGAATGTTATTCAGTGTCACCCCTTAATGCAAGGGGTTTTTTTTTGTTTGTTTTTTTAATAATATGGGGAATCTTAGCTTTTTTTTGTGTGAAAAACATGGATACTTTTTAGCAATATTACAGAAGTGGTATAGAAAAACTCCCTAATCAACTTTATTTGTACAAAAGTGCACAGTTATAGGCTTAGTGCTAGCCAGTGATCAGGTCCATAAGAATACTACTATTTAGTAGACTGAACTATTCTCGAACTGAAGGGTGTCACTTACGTAAAGGTAGTGATAAGTAGGTGGTTAGTCCATACTAGCCTATTAGTTCATGCGTGTTAGCTTTTTAGGTAAAACATATTTTTCTTATAGATAACGGGCCATATAGATAGATAATGGGCAGACTAGATGGGCCGAATGTTTCTTATCTGCTTTTAAATTCTCTGCTTCTATAATGGGTGGTCTTCACCTTGAGGTCAGACTGGCCACATTTGGCCCACTGACTGCATGTTGAGCACCTGTGCACTAGAGAGAAAACTGCCTAATGACTGCTGTGACAGAAAATATACTTGTGCTGGACTGCAATGGACATTCTTGCTTTTTGGATTTAGAATTATGTGGTGCTCCAAAAAAAAGAGTAGAACTCATCTAGTTTCATCCCAATATGTTCCCTAAATGGCAGAAATGAAATGCCATCCTACTTTTGTCCCAGACTTGTTCCTCTTATTTTGTGCATATGGTTCAATGTTTAATTGTTCTGTACAGACAATGTGGGCATCTTGTGAAACTTATTGTTTAGCAAGATCCATCCCTCTTCTGTTCTCTTTCTGCTAAATTCTTTTTGGAGAGTTTATATAGTGCTGTTGCAAAGAACAAACATCAATAGACATGCCAAAAAGTGCAGCAAAGGTTACAATGATTTCTGTTTGTCTTTAACATTTCTTTCCTGGAGTGCACCATACAGAATGAGAAGCTGGTTTCAGTTAAAAATCTATTTTTTTCCAGCACTGTATATTTAAGAACTTCCATTGTAGCCTAGAGGCGAGCAAGCAGGTCCATGTTGTCTGAGCTCTAAAGATGAACATTTACTGTGATTTCCTGCATTTCTGAGATCATAAACTGGTGTAGATTCAAGCTCTAATGGTTTAAAGTGAGAAACTATTTAAATGTGAAGAAACGCGATATGCTTGAGGTACTGAATATTGTGTATGTTTATTTTTTAGTCACTGATTACAGACATTCGGAGATACATAATTAAGCCAGGACTGACAGAAAAGGCATGTCTGTGTACCCAATGGAAATAGGAAAAAAATATATCCTAAGAGCTTACCTAATGTAGTTTTCTTATGTAATGTTTTTTTTGGCAAAGATAAACGTTGTATAACTCAGTTGGTTCCAGATTGTTTTGAACACAGATTTGTAATGCTGTATCACTGACTACTTCTTCTTAGACCCAGCCTAATTTTACCACTATCACCTCATTGGCAAACCCAGCCTGACACTTACACAATCATCTTATTGTCAGACCCAGACTAACACTACCACTATCACTTTCTTCTTTGACTGTCCACTGACCTCACCTCCTCCTCAGACTCAGCCTATCATTACCACTGATTATCACATTGTCCTTATCAGTTTAGTCACAGACCCATCTTGACATTACCATGGATTATAACTTCATTGTGAGATCCAGCTGAGCATTATCCCTATCAGTTACTTCTTTGACTCACATTACCACTGATCATCACCTATTGTTAAATCCAGCTAAACATTATCTCTCTCAGTTCCTTCTTAAACCAAGCCTAACATTACCATTGACTACTATCTTTCTTCTCAGATCCATTGTAACTCTGCCTTTGACTATCATCTCACGATGAGACCCAGGCTAACATTGCCACTATCACATCATTGTGATACCCAGACTAATATTACCACTATTTTTCTCCTTGTGAGATCCAATCTACCATTACCACTATCAATTATCAAACTCAAATTAACATTACCACTGACTCACCTTTTTTTGTAAACCAAGCCTAATCAACTCTGATTCTCATTTCCTAGTCAAACGCAGCCTAACATTTCCACTGACTCTCCGCTTCTTGTCAGACTTAGCGTAACAATACTATTGACTCTGACCTCCTTGTCAGACCCAGCCTAACATTACACTGACTCTCAACTTCTTGTCAAACTCAACGTACCATCACCACTGATTCTCACCTTCTGTTAGTAATACAAGAATTCATAGCACTCTGCTCTGGCTTGAGAAAGTACCTGGTTGGGATGAAAGATCTTATGAAACAGGTAAATAAACACTGCTGTAATTAAAGTGAAACTTTCATCTTAATTCAAGTTTGTGTGTTTGTAAACTGCATATGAAGAAAGCAGTTCCTCCAATTTATTAAGAATCATAATCATTTCTTAAAAAAATACCACAGAAACACAATGCATTTTGCAGCACTATATGCTGCTTTATTAAGTGTGCGTATCTTAAATTAGAGGAACGGCTTTCTTCTTATTTCTTCTGCTTTCGGAGTGATGATCCGGAGTGACTTGCTAAGATCTGCCTGCCTGTATATTATATAGAGACATATGCCTACAATACAGACACTACTAAATGGATGTGTAATTTATATACTTATATATAAGTATTCTGTTTGATAAGACACTCTTGGTACCCCCTGATTTTTTTTTCTGCATGCTTCATGCTCTAGTTATAGGCTTCCTCTTCTTCTTTAAAGTTATCTATATTATATTCTTATTTTCTGTTAATTCACAATGTGTTTGGTTTTTTCAGTTTTTGGAATGCGGTCTCTTTAAGAACAGGAGCCAGAGCGGCAGCCATCTTTGTTCCATAGGTGTGCATGGTGAATCTTTACAGGGACATATCTCTGCACCCTTTTCACCTAGAAGGGTCAGAGTAGACTTAAAACGAATCACTGGTCATGATTTGTTACAAGGCCAGTTTGAGGATAATTTTCAGACCACTTTCAGACCATTTTGCTGTTTTAAAACTCCTGGAGAACCACCATTTTCCCCAGGCATTCTGCTTATGGCAGGGTGGGGCTTCACAGCCATCTTCTCCAATTGCATAGGCTACAGAGACGGTGGGCTCTTTTCACTACCTCTAGTTTATCCTGCTTTAGTGGGGTTTTCTCTGAACGTCTGATGACACATGGGGAAAGTCAAACCTAAGGATGCATTGGTACCTGTAACCCCTTTTAGCACACTGCTCCTCATGCCAAACTGGGCTTCCATGGGAATATTCAGGCACCCTATGTCCCTCTTGTATTGGGGCCCCTACTCCTCCACTGCGGTCCTCCACTGCACAACAAGAGCCAGGTTGGGTTAAGACTCTTTAGTTGCTTCTATCCCTTCATCTGTTCAAGGGGTCCTCTACTCTTGGCACACCATGCCCCCTATCCGACAGGTTGAACCTGCCTTTATTGACCAATCTCAGTTGATTGTAGATTCCTCTGTGGGGGAGGCTGACATTGATGGGGAGGACATGGATTCTTCTGTGTATTTTCTAGATGCTTATTAGGAAGACCTTTGTCCCTCTGCTGATGGACTTATCAGAGCTGTTTTAGATACTTTTCAGATCTCTGAGCCTTCTGATGCAGAGTGATCCTCACCTGACATCTTGCAATGACGCAAGAGGGAATCATTCATTTTTCCTCCCTATTGTTCCCTGGAGCAGGCTATTCTGGAACAGTGAAAGACTCATGATAGAAGATTCTTCCTTAAATGCATTGCCAGCCTTTATCCTTTCTCAGCTGAAGCCTTGTCCCAGTTGGTTACTGCACCTACTAGTGATCCCCCCATCTCTCACCTTGCTAAAACACAGCTCTGCCTTTGGAAGATTCTGTGGCCCTTAAGGATTTGGCTTTGGATTTGGATAAGATGTTAGTTCAAAGTGTTCATGGACAAATGTCTGTGTTTATTGGGGGGTTGTTTTTTCTTTATTTACTTTTGGTTTAGTTGGGGATTATTGGGGGATAGGGATACACACTCACTACTATCAACACTTTGAAGGGCCTGGAGAGGAACCCTTTTTCCCTATTTGCCCTTTTGACATCTGATGCTAGCTCTTCACGATCTGTGGGTTTATCCTTATCTATTGTCTCTAATATTCTGCCGGGTTCTGTATACCTGCTTGACTGTTGTCTTAAAGGGATAGTAATACTTCGTTTTAACTTTATTTTATTTTGTAGGCATTAAAAAAACATGAAGAATGATATAAGTCTTATCTCTCAAACCTTTATGGTTTATGAGATATTCACAAGCAAAGTTCCCCTCCCGCCCCTTTTACCTAGTGTAAGCCATCTCTTCTCAGATGTGAGTCTGGTTGTATGACAGTACAAATAACAGAAGGGGACAATTTTCTTTGTATGAAAACAATGAAAGCCCTTCCCCCCTTGACAAGTTTTTCAGCTTTTTCCATTATCTTAATTGAAGATTGTCCCTCTCTGCAGTCTACCTGGGCATCTCCCTTCTGATCTGGTTGAACAGGGGGGGGATACTTTGTTTGTGAATATCTCTTAAACCATAAAGGTTTCAGAGATAAGACTTATATCATTATTCGTGTTTTTTTAATGCCTACAAAATAAAATAAAGTTAAAATGAAGTATTACTATCCCTTTAACTATGGAACTGCTTGATCACCCTATATTTTCATGCTACTGTGATTGTGTATTTTTATGGTTATTGTTTTAAAAAAATTCAAATAAAAATACTTTAAAAAAAAAAAAAAAAAAAAAATCCTGGCTGTCGGCAATGGTAAGGGATTACATGAGATTCCTAGGTCGTCCGGTCTCTGATCTGGATGCTGTCCCCTATGCTCCATGTCATACAAATTATTTAAAGTTGAACATTCTCAGGAACTGGTCAAGACAGTGCTCTCACCTCCCTCATGCTTTGTTGCTGTCTCAAGGAACGAAGGAGAACCTTTGGTGGTGGCTTTACCTCCCTCATCTAAGACTATGACGTCCCTTTTGTAATACCAGAATGGGTGGTAGTCATAATGGATGCCAGCCTGCTGAGAAGGGGAGCCATCCTGGATCATCTAACAGTGCAGGACCTCTGGACTGGGGAGGAGAGTCTTCTATCAATCAACATTCTGGAGATACGGCCCATTCAGCTAGGGCTTCACCACTGGCACATGTGATGTCTGGTTCACTGGTGATAGTCCAGTCAGACAATGCAACAACAGTTGCCTACATAAATTTCCAAGGAGGAACCAGAAATGAGCCTGCCTTTGTGGAGATCTGGGATCTTCTCCAGGGGGTAGAAACTCATGTTCCAGCCATCTCAACAGTTCACACTCCAGGAGTGGAAAAAAAGATTGCTTACTTTCTAAGTTGCCAACATCTGGATCCTTGAAACTCGGAACTCAGAGTGTGTTCAGCCATTCCATGGAACTTACATCTGCCTTATGTGTTTCCACTGTTTCCCCTAATTCCCAGGGTGCTGTGAAAGATCAAGATGGAGAGGGCTCAAGTCATTCTGATCACCCCCTTTTGGCTTGGTTCATGGATCTTCTCAATTTGTACATCACAGAACAATTTTGCCTTCCTCTCAGGCCGAATCTCCTGACTCAAGGTCCACTTTTGTTACTATCAAGTGGAAAGGTTGGTTTTGCATGGCTCCTGAAGCAAACATCCTGAAAAAAAAGGTTTCTCAAACTCTGTGATTTCCATTATGGTTCAGGCTAGGGATCTTGTTTCAGCCACGATCCATTATAGGATCTGGTCTCTGTTTTACTAGTGATGTGCTGATCGGGATGTGTCCCCTCAGTCCTTCAGTCTTCCTACTATTCTGGCTTTTTTTCAGAATAGTGTTAACAAGAGTCTATTGAGGTTCAGTTCTCAGCCCTCTCTGTTCTTTTCATAAGCGGATTGCTTTTCTTTCTGACGTCTGGACATTTGTTGGGGCCTCACGTCTGCTTTCCCCTTCCGGGATATCCCACTCCTCCATGGAATTTGAACCTGGTGTTAGGAGTTCTCCAGATTCCTCCTTTTGAGCCTCTTTCAACTGTTGATTTGCTTCTTCTGATGTTTAAAGAGGCACTACCACCTCTAAACAACTTGAGCTCAAATAATTCCCCATCTGGCGACTAGTTGCTTAGTAGCTAGTCGCCAGAATTATTACCTTGTTAAATAGGATTATCCATTCTTCTTGGGCTGACAGGCAGGTCGGAGCGCAGACATCTTCCCATAGTGATGTCTGCACGCCTGCGCTGTCAGTCCCATTTGAAGCTGAACGGCTCCTAGCAATGCCTCCTAGAGCCGGTTGGGACTGACAGCGCAGGTGTGCAGACATCACTATGGGAAGATGTCTGCACTCTGTCCTGCCTCTCAGCCCGAGAAAAATGGATAATCCTGTTTAACAAGGTAATAATTCTGGCGACTAGTGCTACTAAGCAGCTAGTCTTCAGATGGGGAATTATTTGAGCTCAAGTTGTTTAGCGGTGGTAGTTCCACTTTAAAGTGGCCTTTCTTTTAGCCATTGTTTTTATTCTCAGAGAGGTCAAACTACAAGCTCTGTTTTTTAAACCACCTTCCTAGTTTTTCACCAGGACAAGGTGGTTCTTCTTACTCACAGAGTTTTTTGCCCAAGTTTGTCTTGGATTTTCACATCAATCGGGAAATTGTCCTCCCTGCTTTTTTGCCTTGATCCTTCTACCAGGCAGGAGCAGGAAATCCATATGCTTTATGTGGTACATTGCCTTAAGGATTATGTTAATCACACTTAGCCTTTCAGGAAATCATATTCTCTTTTTCTCATTCCTGAGGGTCTCCGAGCTGGTCGGGCTACCTCCAAAGTAACCATTGCTTCTTGGATCAAGTCAGCTATGCAACAGGTGTATCTGCTCTGGAACAAGCTGTTCCAAATGTGTGGGTGCCTCTTGAGGCGACCTGGTGGTCTTTGAAAGCCTTCATCAAACGTTACTGTGTCAATGTCCTGGCCCTGGCTGAGTTTAGTGACTTATTTAATAGTTTTCTCTATTTGGTTCTTGTTCGGTTGTTTGATGTGCAGGTTTGGTGTCCATTGACAACTGGGTTTATACGGGTCTCCAATAGAGGGTTTTTATCTTTTCTCTCCAAGAAATCATGGTTTAGGCTTTGGTATATCCTCCTGGTTCCCATGTTCCACAACAGAAAAGAGGATTTTATTGTACTTACCATTAAGTCCTTTTCTTCTTGTCTATGTGGAGCACAGGACTCCAACCCGGAGGAAAAACAAAACACGTGGCTTAAGTCTCTGGGCAGAGGGGACCTCATGGGATCTTTTTTTCTGGAGATTTCCTCCTTTTTATCTCGCTCTTGTTTTCTTTCTTCTAGTTTGCTATAAGTGAAACTGAGGGGCAGGTGTACAGCTGGAGGGAAAAGAAGGGAGTCTCTTCCTCAAAGGCCAAGCCTGCTTTTTTTTTTTTTTTTTTTTTTTTATATAAAGTGCCCTGCGCTGTGGAGGAGAGATATTCACCCCATGGTTCCTGTGTTTCACCTGGACTAAGAAAATAATTAAATGGTAAGTTCACTAAAATTCTCTTTTAAATCCCTTGGACACTATGTCTTATATAGCGCATCTGGTTCGCTCTAGATTTGATCAAACTTTCATTTATACATAAAGTCTATGGCTCCTTACAGGGTCCATCCTTGGCATTGTAGTTCAGAGAATTACTCTCTCCCCTGATGGTTTCTCTGAGACTTGTTGTAGCAGAGTCTTTTGAGGCTATCTTCTCTGGCACCTGCTCACAGATCATGCACAGTCTGTGGTCTGTATTGCCGTATGACATGTATTGTCTGAACCTCTTCTCAAAGCACTCTGCTCCAAACACATTTTAAGAGCAGTTCCTCTACAATAACTTTCCTTGGGGATGTTCTATCTATATTTTACACAGCAAGCAGTTATGATTTTATAGGTAATTGTGGATTATTCAAGCCTACAGACACCATGACTTCGCATTGCCATGTAAATTAGACTAGTTAAATCGGCAATGGAAGTTCCATCAGCTGTTGTGTTCTACAACTCCCATTGACTGGCTGGGGTATGATGGGAATTGAACTATGCAACAGCTGGAGGGCCTCAAGTTGCCCATCCCTTGAGGTGAATTATTTTTCACATTCTATTTTCCGAACTTGCCCCCCAAGACAATCACTGAGCCACCAGCTTTTTTGACTACACAGAACCAGTATATTTGAAAGTTGGTCCAGCTTTTCTGTTTCCATCTGTACATCGTAACTGAGCTGGTGCATTATATCACAGCCTTTTAGCCATTATAACAACAGGAAAGTAAATATGGGTTTAGGAAGAGAACATAAAATCTTAGAACTTTGTATATACCGATTGGCAACGCATTCCTCCTCTGCACTGGCTTCAATCTTAGACTGAGAAGGTGTTTTTTTAATTGGGTTGTAAATGTTTCTTTGCAGAGCCTAGAAGAAAATGTAGAATTTAAACACTTGTGGTTCCGTGTTAAGACAAATTATTCATGCACACGTGTGCGTGTCGTTCCCAAGTGGCAAGAAGTGCATCTTTATGTATTATAAATGTATGCGTCTGTTTTCAGTCCAAGGTAAATGTTAATGCGTTTGTAGCCAGTGCTGTGGAGGTTGATCGGAGAGGCCTGTGAGGCAGGAAGCACACACACGTTTAATGTTGACAGTCTTTTACAACTACGTACCAAACACATGTTCTCAAAGCCTCCGTACAGCAGATAAATAGCGAAGGACATTCTCTCATGTTTCATGGCTAGAAAGAGGACCTTGAGCTGAGCATTGGCTAATTCTGTACATCTCTTTGACGATTTATGTGATCCTGGAATAGCCTTGATCTCATTTTACTTCAGAGGCAGTTAGCACATTCTGTCTTCACTAATTCAGAGAGAACACACACACATTTCCACATGGGATTCATCATTTCGGTATATGATGCCCTCCCTCTTCTTATAGTATTTATTTTTGTACTGCAGTTATCCCATTGAATGCTAGGAGTGGGGGGTCTACATCTATTTGCTCTGCAATGCATTGGAGACCTCACTAGTATTCAAGGAGCTTAACCCTTTAAGTGCCAGAGGGGTACACAGTGTATTGCTTTGTAATGTGTTGCACACCCCTCTGGCACTCAAAGGGTTAAATACAATTATTCTGATGTATAACTGTTAACCCCTTTTCTCTGCACTGAAGGTCTTTCGCTCTTTGCCAAATAAAAGGCTTTATATTGGACTTTTTGTTGCATTGGATACCTCGCAGGCACTCACAGGGTTAAAGTAGTTGTGTGCATAAATCCACTCTTGAGTGTGTAATACTCTGGATTTCTAATGACAGAGCTTCCCAGTAAGCAGACAGCCTGTTTATCTCTTTGACGTTCTGTTAGAGAAAGCATCCCGCTCTCTGATTTGTACATTCCATTGCATTATCCCACTTTCAGCTTGTGTAACTGATTCATGATCAATAACAGACAGTCTGAACGATCGTCTGAATTCACCTTGTTGCATTCACTAACTGTAAATTTGAAAGTCGAGATCTGTAAGTAAAGTTTTCTTCACAACCTGTATTATTGTGGTTTTCACAGTTTTATCTTTCCTATACAGCAGTGGTTCCCAAATTATTTGACAGGATGCCCCCACATCGGTCTAAACCCAAACGCTGATGTCCACCTTTTTTTAGCAAATTATACTTATCCCTTTGCATAGATATTCATATTATTCATTTGCATTTATATATATATATTTTGCTGCATATATTTTTACAAGATCCCAGCTAAACGTACATTTATCATGAGTACAAATGTATGTATGTATATCCCTTTGAATGCCAGAGGGGTACGCAACTCATTGCTTTGCAGTGCGTTGTGTACCCCTCTGGCACTCAAAGGGTTAAATTTATATGGCACTACACAGTGTGCACAGAGCCTTACAATAGGACTAGGGCAGACAATGCTGTTAATGAGCTTTCTTTAAACCATAACTTCCAACCCAATCAGTTTTTTATGTTGCAAAACAGCACATAAGTTTGGTGCTTATACCACCTTGGACGATCCTTACAATCGTCAGTTTGGGAATCACTTCTGTATAAGGCTATATTCACATGGGTTACTTGTACAATGCTACACTGTAGCTCAGTTGCAGGCAGTTGGCGTGGTTACTTAACTTCACCTGAGCTCCCTGTCAATCTTGTCTCTGTGGTGGTTGGGAGGGGGGTGTGTGGAGGTATCTGCTATACATAAGTGGCTGACAACAATTATATAGAGTTTGGTGCATCCATGTGGAGGACCCCACCAGGTTAAATAATAAGTTAATTCTAAGTTCAGATTCTTTCTTCAAGCTCCTTTCTCGCTTTACTTCCAACATATTACTCCCTCTTTGCAGCTTCTTCCTCTGTCCCTCCCTCTCCTTAGCTTCTTCCTCTATCCCTCCCTCTCCAGGTTCTTCCTCTATCCCTCTCTCCCTAGCTTCTTCCTCTATCCCTCCCTCCCCAGGTTCTTCCTCTATCCCTCTCTCCCCAGCTTCTTCTTCTATCCGTCCCTCCCCAGCTTCTTCCTTTGTTCTTCTCTCCCCAGCTTCTTCCTCTATCCCTCCCTCAACAGCTTCTTCCTCTATCCTTCTCTCCCCAGCTTCTTCATCTCTCCCTCCCTCCCCAGCTTCTTCCTCTCTCTCCCCCCTCCCTCCCTCCCCAGCTTCTTCCTCTATTCCTCCCTCTCCAGGGTCTTCCTCTGTCCCTTCCTGCATTGCCTGCCTTCCTTCATTCCAGCCTTTGCCTCTGTCCTACTTTTTCCTCCATCCCTGCATTTCCCTCTTCCTTCATCTAGCTTCTTCATCCATGTCTTCATTGACTTCTTCCCACCTCCTTTTTCCCATATAGTTATTATTTTTAAAGCTTTTTTTTATAAGAAAAAAACATATGAACAGGTTTGTTGTATAAACAAGTGTTTTAATAAATAAATAATTTGTTCTGCAACTTAAAATGTGTTCATATTTCTATAAGCATGCAGTGAATAGTAATAATCATATTCCTGCTTCCCTTCTTCATGTAAATTTATGTGGCTGTTTTTGAGTTTGACATGTCTACCTTAGCGAAGTTTATTTGTAACCATTACTGTTTTTTCACCATTACCTTTAAACTGATAAATCATTACCAGTTTTAAAACGTGTTCATGTGTACAAGCTTTAGAAACGTGCTGTGTTTCTTTGTTGGATGGTATCACCCAGGAGCTAATGAAGAACCTGCTATCATCCTTGATTACTACTACCATGTATTCCTAGAGCACCAACATATTGTGTATCACTGTTCACAAGGGGCGTAATAAAACAAGAATCATGATATACAGATACAGACTGTTATACATTGTGAGAGGGTCTTCACTATGAGAGCTTATGTAGGCTTTACACACCAGAATATCTTGTATGTCTGATGTTGTATTAAAATATATCTAAATCCTTTAAAGGGATAGCAATACTTAAAAGGAATTTATCACCTTACTAAAAGTTTGCCTTAATCTCTTTCTTTTAGCTACTCCAACAATGTTGTTTTTTTTTTTTTTTTTTTTTTTTTTTTAAATGTATTGAAATGCAGTTTGACAACTTAGTTTTTCCCTTTGACATCTTCTACTCATTATGATCAGGACCACGCATGCCAACGAGAATACAGGAGAGATCCTCCTCCCCGCTGGTCTGTCTGTAAACTGCAGCACTCTCATTGGCTAGAAATCAATCTCTGCCATTGAGAGTGTTCCAGCTTTTTCACGGTGCCCGTGATTGCTGCCTTTTCCTGTCAGTTACCTGAATGGGCTCTCCATTGGCTGCCTGCCTTCAGCCCGCCCAGTATTGCCTATTTAGACTGGGCTTGGGCACTCTTTGGTTGCCCTTTTGTGGTGTCTCTATGTCGCCTGCACCTGCACTGTGTTCCTGAGCTTCCTGGGCCGTTACTACACTACTGCTCTCCAGTGATCACCTGAGTTTCTGCCTGACAGCTTCCTCGGTTCCTGCTTCCGTTCCTGATCCGGTTGGGGCTGTGGTTCCTGCTTCTGTTCCTGATCCGGTTTGGGCTGTTGTTCCTGCTGCCTTCCTGGTCTGGTTGGCTGCCGTTGCTGTTCCGGTTTCCTGTCCTGTACCGGCTGTGTTCCTGCTCCTGGATCGCCTGCAGAGTGCCTCTTTCTTCTTAGCGCCTTTGGCGACATTTTCATCTCTCATTGTTTTGTAATCCAGTACGCGGGTGCTGGTTCGCTCCACGTATAACCGGTTGCTTGCTGCGTTCCATACAGCACCGGTAGAGAATTCTGTAACCCAGTACGAGGGTACTGGTTCATTCCATGTATATCGGTTGCTTGCTGCATTCCGTACAGCACCGGTAGAGATTGTGTCACCCAGTACGCAGGTACTGGTTCGCTCCACGAATAACCGGTGCTTGCTCCGTTCCATACAGCACCGGTAGAGATTGTGTAACCCAGTACGTGGGTACTGGTTCGCTCCATGTATAACCGGGTGCCTGCTGCGTTCCATACAGCACCGGTAGAGATTGTGTAACCCAGTACGCGGGTACTGGTTCGCTCCATGTATACCGGTTGCTTGCTGCATTCCATACAGCACCGGTAGAGATTGTGTCACCCAGTACGCGGGTACTGGTTCGCTCCACGCATAGCCGGTTGCTTGCTGCATTCCATATAGTACTGGTGATCCGTGTCTGTTCAGTACGCGGGTACTGGTTCGCTCCATTATTACCGGGTGCTCACTGACACCTTTATAGCCCCGGGTAGGCCTCTGTGTGCCAGCATAGGCGACTGGTTTACTCCAACTATATGCCAGTTGCTAAGGCCATCTCTGTTTGTGCACCAGTACTGGTAGTCTCAAGGCTGCCTTGCCCGGTATATTGGCAAGGCCGGTAGAACCTCCTCTCTCGTTGTACCAGTCTCAAGGCTGCCTTGCCCGGTATATTGGCAAGGCCGGTAGAACCTCCTCTCTCGTTGTACCAGTCTCAAGGCTGCCTTGCCCGGTATATTGGCAAGGCCGGTAGAGCCTTCTTCCTCTCTGTTGCAAGCCTCCAGGCTGCCTTGCCCAGTATATTGGTAAGGCCGGTAGAACCTATTCCATCTCGTGCCAGTCTAAGGTTGCCTTACCTGGTATTGGCAAGGCTGGTAGTGCCTCCTTCCTCTCTGTTGCAAGCCTCCAGGCTGCCTTGTCCGGTATATTGGTAAGACCAGTAGAACCTATTCCATCTCGTGCCAGTTTAAGGTTGCCTTACCCGGTATTGGCAAGGCCGGTAGAGCCTGTCTCACATTCTCTGTACTACTACTCATTATTGCTCTGTACAAATTTAATGTCGTTATATGTGTATGCCTAACCCGCGAGGGTTCTCTTTAAACTTTTCAATAAAGTTGTGTTTTTATCTTAACTGTGTGTCTGAGAGTCAAAACAAACCATGACAAAAGGGACTGACAGCACAGGCGCACGGACGTCACTGTGACGAAATGTCCGTGCTTCCTGCTCCTGTGAGCATCGGTAAAACGGAGAAATCTTCGGAACCAGATAATATTTCTGGCGACTAGTGCTACTAAGCAGCTAGTCGCCAGATGAAGAATGAATGCAGGTTAAGTTATTGCGGGGTGGTAGTTCCCCACTCCCTGATGTCAGTGCTCTAGTGTGACTGCAGGGGAATCCTGTCCCGGGACCAGCCGGCAGCTCTGTAGCAGAGCAAGATCGCATTATTGGAAAAGAAATCCTTCACTGGAATGGTCTACAAAGTGCTTGGTCTCGGGACCGGATTTCCCTGTAGTCAGCTAGAGCGCTGATGTAGGGAGGGGGAACTTTAAATATGATTATCTCTCAAACCATAAAGGTTTGAGAGATGGCACTAGGGGCATTTCATTTATTTTTTATTTTTTTAAGGGCTACAAGATGCACCTTTGTAAAACTTAAGTATTACTATCCCTTTAAAGGGCAGTAAACCCTGATCATAAAGACTACTATATTGTAGGGATTGTTCTGCTAAGTAAATAGAGTATTGCTTCTGCTAGGATATACTTTAGTCAAAAGTGATTAAATCAGATGTGCTTTTTTTAGAGCGTTATTACATGGTTTCTTGCAGCAGGTTGGTACTGTTGCTATTACTGCCTTTTAAGCCACAAGGCCTCCATAGACGGGTGTAGGAATGGTGCCATCTGACAGCAAAATATCTTGAAATCAAGTTAGCTTTGTAATAACTTTTGAAAGACGTACCTATAACTGCTGATGTAATGCAAATACATATAGAAATAGATGTATTTGGCTGCTATATCATGTGAAGTATTCTTACCCAAATACTTCTTTTAACTCCTTGGATACTCCAACTGTTCATTTGTAACAAATAGGTAATTTTGAAAGTGTCTTCAAATTCATCTATATTTGTTAATTTTTTTTTTAACTTTAAATCAACCCTTTGAGTGCTAGAGATGTTCCAGTGCATTTTGCAATGTGTTGGATACTGCACTGGTATTTGGTTTTATTTGTGTGTTTATGTACATTACTAGTACTGAGAGGCCTGCTATCCACATAGTAACATTCCTATGGAACTGTACTCCTGATCAGCTAGAGGGCCTCTGGTTGCCCATCCATGACCACGTACTACCATTTTCATTGTATTGGTGTCCTCTCTGCTTCACATGGGGCTGTAGGTTCAAAAGAGGAGTGGAGGAGTTCTGAGGCAAACCATTTGCACTATAGGGTAGTAATAAATATCTCCATTTAACCCCTTAAGAGCCAGCGGTTCAGGGAATTGATTCCCCTTAAAGAAGGACTGCTTTGAAGTTGGTTGGCGTGCTGGCACATATGACTGAACATGTGTGCCGGTGCGCAGAACAGGGGTCTGAAAGTGACCAGTCATGGGATGGTCAATTTAAGACCTTGCTAGTGTTCACAGCAGCACAAAATACGTGACGTGCCAGGACCATCATCGGTCTTCAGGCAAGGACCCAGGTGACAGTCCTGACAGTCACTGGATGTTAAGGGGTTAAATCAATGGGAATTTTTAGAGATTTTCGTTCTCCCTATAGTGCAAATAGTTTACCTCAGAACGCATGCACACTTCTTTTGAACATTCGACCCCATGGACTTAAAGGGTTAGTAATGTCTGCTTATAATTTTATGCTGTATTGTAGATTTAAAGAAAAGAAATTATCTGGAGCAAGTCCCATCTCTCAGACCTTTATGGTTTGAGAGATATAACGTTTTAAAGATCCCCCCTCCTTCCCCTTGCACTGACGTTAGACCTAAGGAACTTAATTGGAACGGTCTACAAAGTTTACCTAGTTTGCAAGCACACTTTATAGACCATTCCAAATAAGTATTTCTTTCAGATTGAGGTATTTTGGCTCTGCTGAAGGGCCACCAGCTGGTCCCAGGGACCGGGATCTCCTTTTGTCTGACGTCAGTGCAAGGGGAAGGAGGGGGGAACTTTAAAATGTTATATCTCTCAAACCATAAAGGTTTGAGAGATGGGCTTGCTCCAGATATTTTTTTTTTAATCTACAATATAGCATACAATTATAAGGAGGCATTACTAACCCTTTAAGCTGAAGTAGGTTCATTGCTCCACAATGAAGACAATGCCCGGTTCCAGAGACTGTCAGCTCCAATCATTGGGGCACACTAACAGGTCAGGTTTTCAGGTAAGCACAAGCAGTTGAATCATAATGACTGAGCCACTGATTAGTTACATGTAATTAAGCAGGGATTTATTGACAAGCTCACAGTTGCCAGAAGAAGAATGTTGAGAAACACTTTTGTCCATTCTGGTATATTTTTTATGACGATTCCATTGTTCATCAAATACAGTATCACTGCCAGGAGGGGCTCTGGAACAGCCAGTTCAGTTTCACAATGCTATAATATTGGAATGAAACCTGCAGTGAAACAGTGTTTTCCAGGGGTGCATGATAAGCCCCCCCCCCCTTGTTCTCAGTCATTTCTCTTGAAATAAAGTACCACAACACATATGTTGAAGTAATGGATTTGGCAAGTTTGCATCTAGTCAGCAAAAAAGGCAACATATTTATCTTGTAGTAAAAGAACAGCACACCAAATGTTTGCCAAGATTCTGTCGATATACAAATCATATTTATAGAAAATTAGACTTACCTGAAATCCCCTATTTTTGCTGTTTTCATGCAATTCTTTTGTTGGGAAGATGATGAGATGCAATTGTTATAGGGTTCAGGATGGAACATATTTTATTTTACTATATTGCTTTCCTGGTCATCCATGAGTGAGCAAGAGGGGTGTTTTACTAAGCTTGTTGTTTTAACCCTTCAAGGATCAGAGGTGTGTGTGCAACGCACTGCTTTTGGATGCTATTTTTTTAACCCTTGAGTGCCAGATGGGAGAGCAACGCAGTGTGTTGCTCATCCCTGTGGTGCTCAAAGGGTTTAGAGGCAGTAAATTATTTTCAGAGGTACAGATTCAAATTAACCCTTTGAGTGCCAGAGAGGCACTCAAACTGTTAAAGACCTTGTTCTTAATCTTGGTTTCCATGGAATCCATGTGAAATACCTTGCTGTAATCTCCCTGGTTTTCATGTCAACATTCCATACCATTTTGTTTGTTTTTAACCCTGTGAGTACTAGAGAGGTATTCAATGTGTTGGCTACCTCTCTGGCATATATAGGGTTAAAACATCTTTCAAGTTTTTTTTTTTTTTTAGCAAATAATACGGAACAAATAATTTTTACTTTCTATTTTTTTTCTCTCACAGGAAAATTAACATTTATAAAGTAATTATGTGTATTTTCTATTAAAAACACACAGAAAACATTGAGTAATTTTAGCCCGTGTAGTGACAATATGTGTAATTTGCAAGACATTGATCAGCATTCCTAAGATTCAGTAGACTGTGCTGCTAATTTCACCACAGAACCAGATTAAACAGCAGTATATGAATACCTTACATACTAAAAAAGTGAATCTGAGTTTCTGTGCTTAAAGTAATAGTAATGTTTCATAATAAAACAGCTCTAATTAATCATCATAGTATTTGGGCTTTGGAGAGTGTTATTTCAATTCTGTTAGAGTTGTAGTTCTAGAGTAATTCAATGGCAAAGTATCCCCCTCCCTCCCATTTTACTGATGTAAACTGCTCAGCCAGATCAGAAGGGAGGTGCCCAGGTAGACTGCAGAGAGAGACAATCTTCAATTAAGATAAGGGAAAAAACTGAAAAACTTGTCTTGGGGGGGCAGGGATTTCATTGTTTTCACTGTAAGAATATTGTCCCCTTCTGTTATCTGTCTGGTGTATAGACTGCATTCCACATCTGAGAAGAGATGGCTTACACTAGGTAAAAGGGGCGGGAGGGAAAACTTTGCTTGTGAATATCTCTCAAACCATAAAGGTTTGAGAGATAACTTATATCGTTCTTCATGTTTTTTTCATGCCTAGAAAATAAAATAAAGATAAAATTAAGTATTACTATCACTTTAAAGGGGAACTATCACCCCAAATAAAGTCCCCCCCCCCAACAACTGGGCCTCTAGCGATACAACGGCGCTTTAGTGGCACCTGCACACCTGCGCCATCAGTCCCTTCTGGTACCTAAAGGTACCAAGTAACGCCTCCTAGAAGAGAAGCAGGCGTCTGTAAGCAAAGATGTCTGCACTGTTTCCTGGCCGTCAGTCTCGGCAGAAGTATGATTTCTCACTAACGAGGTAATTGTGCTGGCTAATACTACTATTTTTAAGCATTTCTCTAGATGCCTAATTGTTGGGGGGAGGCTTTATTTGGAGTGATCCCCTTTAAATTACATTAAAATAAAATAAAAGCAAATAACATTTTTTCAGCGTAAAGCCTTTCATTTTTCAATGTCCCAGAGACATTTTCACTATTTTGCTGCCTCAGCGGGAAATGATCTCTACAGGCATTATAATTTAACACTTTGTGTGAAATGGAGACTTCTTTAGTATCAAAGAGGTTAAATACATGTATATAACAGTTTCCCTAAAATGACTAATAATGAATTGTGCTTTTTTTCACACATAGCAGTCAGTTGATCAGAATGTGTGCACTGCAGTTGAATCAAACTGAGCCCACAATTCCTGGCGGAGTCTTTAGGACCTTACAGATTGCTGCTCTGTTCACCCACTAGTTTAATAGAACGTTCTGTGGTCATTTCATTTTCACCAACACCTGTTTAACATTTGAAATATTTGAGACACCTATAAGTCATCAGGTTATTACTTGCCAAATATATGATGCAGCACACAGAATATGTCAGTAGTGTAATGTTTTCTCGTTACTAGGCTGCTTAATTAAAAAGAAAACAATCTACAAATCTTGTCAAATGGAGTTTGGTTTTTTATTATATACCTGTGTTTTTGTACCTGGCTTATGGCTTTCATATTGATGAGGTAGGAAGGTTTATTCAGAAGTTCTGCCTGGACCACAGCTGGTCTGATCCTCAGAACAATGTAACAGGGATATACCCCCAGCATCCAATGTTCTGGATCATCTTAATGTATGTTTATTATATACATGCTCCATCCACTTTGCTGGCTTGTAACTTTCATACCATTTTGACCATTACTGTAGCTGATTCTTAATGCAGGGGCTAAATTCCAGGTTATCTTTCTTTAACCCTTTGAGTGCCAGAGGGGTACATAATTTTTGCAATGCATTCCGTACCCCTCTGGCACTCCAAGGGTTAAAGGTAATGCTATACTTAATATGTAAAAAAAAAAAAAAAAAAAAAAGATATATATATATATATATATATATATATATATATATATATATATATATATGTTGTAGTGTTTATCCTCCTGAGTAAAGCAAAGGCACTCCCACTGCTGAGAGTTGTTTTATTCGAAAGTTATTGCAGCTCAAACTTGAATTATTCAGGTGTAGTATCACAGTGGCCTGAAACTGTATAGTGGCGCTTTTGCTACACCATCCTATGGACAGCTCTGGTCAGTTGATCATAAATCATCATAGGCTGGTGTAGCAACAGCGCCACTGTACAATTTCAGGCCACTATGATACTGCACCTTACAAAAACAAGTTTGAGCTGTAATAACTTTTGAATAAAACACCTTTCAGAAGGGGTGCACCGGAATTTCAGCGGCTGAAATGTTTCGGCTGAAAATGGTATTTTCAGCAAAAAGCCGAAATAAAAAAAAAATGGCCAAAACACCTCCTACCTGAGCTGTCAGATGTTCTCTAGCACATCCGGGTCTCAGTGACCCCACCTTTTGGCCAAGTTGCCAGGTTTCAGGATCCCGGAAACAGATCTGTGCTTCTGTTGCTGTGGTGGCTGCTTTAGTCCGTGGTGTGAGGGATGATGGCAGGGCTGGAGGAGCGGGAGACCCGGGACTCGAGAGACTGACGCGGTGGGACCATGGACCGGTATCCTTTTAAAAGGTGGAGCGCCTCCGTGTTGAACACTTTTCTATTTAACCCTTTGAGTACCCCTCTGGCAGTCAAAGGTTTAAACATTGCGCAGCTGGAGCACCTCAGTGTGCTGCATAGCACACTTTTCTCTTTAAACGTTGCGCAGATACCTTTTGTTATGCTTTGCATAACAAACATGCTACTTTTGATGATTATTGGAAAAATGATGGAAAAGTTAGCCAAATTTAGTAGACGTTTGTTGTTTCTTGGCAATGGGTGCAAGGGTAGTCCAGCTACAGAAATGACACTAGTTGAGCTTGCTTTTTTAAAAGCGATAATTATTGTTTGAAATATGTTTGATTTTAACGGGCCATGCCTGAGGGGCTTAAAGCAGAGACCAACCCCAAGATATCGGTTAGTTTATCTTTATAACACTGAATTTAATGACTGTCATAAGTGCAGATTATGTATTTCTACTTAATTGAAGGGTGCCCTGTTAATATTAGGATTCACATTTATTATGGTAGAGGAGCCAATGCCTTTCAGGATCATTTTAGATTCTTCTCCAATATTGTACTTTGATGCCAATTTGTGTATGTGTGTGCGTGTCTGTCTGTGTGTGCGTGTCTGTCTGTCTGTGTGTGCGTGTCTGTCTGTCTGTCTGTGTGTGCGTGTCTGTCTGTCTGTGTGTGCGTGTCTGTCTGTGTGTGCGTGTCTGTCTGTGTGTGCGTGTCTGTCTGTGTGTGCGTGTCTGTCTGTGTGCGCGCGTCTGTCTGTCTGTGTGCGCGTGTCTGTCTGTGTGCGCGTGTCTGTCTGTGTGCGCGTGTCTGTCTGTGTGTGCGTGTGCCTGTGTGTGCGTGTCTGTGTGTGTGCGTGTCTGTGTGTGATTCTGTGTGTGTGTGTGTGTGTGTTTATGTCTGTGTGTGTGTGCATGTCTGTGTGTGTGTGCGTGTCTGTGTGTGATTCTGTCTGGGTGTGTTTATGTCTGTCTGTGTGTCTGTCTGTGTGCGTGTGTGTGAGTGATTTATGATCAATATGCTCGGCGCATCAGTAAAAATTGAACTTGCGGATAATGTAACCACAATGGAAAGGTCAATTTTTTCCAGGCAAGTTGGTGACCTTCAACTCATGGGACTTTCATTTTGACTGCGCAATGTGCGCTTGTGCTACTGTATTTTTTGTTTCTTTTGTTAGGCATCGCCCTATAAATTAAAAAAGCATAATTTTCGGTTTTTGGCCAAGTGCATCCTCAAGTTTGTTTCGGTCCAGAATTTTCATTTCAGTACACCCCCACCTTTGAGTAGTGGGAGTTCCTTGTTTTACTCACAGGTATAAACAACATTTTTTTTTTTTTTTTACATTTTAAGTATTATTTTCCTTTTAAAGGAGAACAGACAACTCATTATAATAACACCCCCAATTTACATTACTATGGTACCGTACCTATGGATTTTGCCCACTTCAGTCACTTCTGGATGCCATGTCTGTGGAGGGAGACATGACAGTTGCTAGCAGCTTTTTCAGACTGAAGCAAGCAGCTTTCATGAGACTGCTTAACCATTCAAGGACCAAACGGGTGTGCAATGCATTGTAAAGTGTCATTAAAGGGATAGTAATGTCACTATTAAACATTATCTGCAAGTCTTCTTTATCTTTTTTATAACACTTTGAGCTATGTTTAATGACTTTCAGGTCTGTAGTTCAAAAGATATTCAAGCTAAAAGGATTCACCTCCCACCACTTCTGGCCACGTCCCATTAGAACTGTAATCCTGTCATGGGACCAGACGGATGCAGAGAGGGACAAACTTCACACAGTAAGTATAAGGAAAGACCTGCCCTCCTTGACAAAGGAGGGCAGGATTTTCCTTTTGCTTACTGAAAATTGTCCCTCTCCTCTCTCCATCTGGACCACACTTAGCAGCAGCTTGACGCGGGGAAAAGGGCTATAGGGGGATCCTTTTACCTTGAATATCTCTTGAACTACAGAACTGTAAGTCATTAAACATAGCTCAAAGTGTTATAAAAAGCCTAAGGAAGACTTGGAGATAAACTTTAATAGAGACATTGCTATCACTTTAAGATTGCAATGTTCCTCGAGCTGAGTTTGAGGCGTTGTGATCCTGCTAGCAACTGTCATGTCTGCCTTCATGGATATGGCATCCATGATGGATTGCAGATGTTCTTGAGCAAATGCACAAGAGAAAAACATGGGTCATTAGGATTTCCTGGCCATTGTATGGTAAGTGAGGAGTTACTATCAGGAGATTTTAGTTCTCCCTTAAAAATTCCCAAACACTGTTGAGAAGTAATTGGCTATATCAGCTTTCTGGGCACATTTGCTGGCTTCTCCGGGGAATAATGGAGTGAACAATTTTTTGCCAGGCTTTCACAAATGAGTCCTAAAAATATAAATTGTACCGTTCTTATCATCCAGTTGCTGTGTGGCAATCACTTACATCTGTGACAAAGCTGGCAGTTCTGGAAGAGAGCAATGTATGTAGCCAAGAAGTTGTGGGGTTCAGTGACTGAGCTGGCCAGATACTTATCACGAACTACCCAGGATGCCAAAATTCAGTAATGTTATTGGTAATTGCCTGGAAAAATAAGGCGCCTCTAATCCCCTCCTTTTAATTTATATTTAGTATAGTTTTTTTTTTTTTTCATTTAACTGTTTGAATGGTAAACACATGAGAGTCTATTTATTAACCCTTTCAGTGCCGGAGGTGTATGCAACGCATTGCCCACTGAATGGGTTAAAACGCAAAGTTGAAAACATAGAGACGAACGCACTCATACTTCTCTGTATTTACCTCCATGTAATTATCAGTGGATTCAAATATATTCATTTATCAATGAGCAAATTCAAGGATACTCATGTGTAGTATTATTTTTAGTAATATTTTCCTTTATACGCCTCCTGCACCGGACGTGTACCTGCAGTGGGAAGCCTCTGCTCAGCACTTGCGAGGCTTTACATGGTGGTGATTATCTTGTGTTCCGAATCCCTGATGAAAGTTACTTGCAGTAGCAAAGTGGAATGGAAAATACATTTTGGTTTTACTTCTGTTTGTTCCTGGCAGTGCATAACTAATTATTGCTGGCGCCAGTGCAAAAATCTTTTGAGCCTCATAATACAAAAATACTTTACAGATGTATAACGAGAACCTATTGGACCCTGGGGCAGATGGGGCCTTCTTGTATGCTATGCCCTGGCACAAATATACCCTCTACACCCTGTAGTTGAGCCCAACATTTCTAGACATTGTAGAGGTACAAGGGTATGCTGTATATGTACATACCTGGGAACTTACATTCTGGAGTCCTCTCTGGTGCTGCTGGAGGATGAAATTGCAACAAATTGCGGCAATAAGGGGTGTGTTACCCGTGAATGGGGGCAGGGCTTTCTGGTGACATCACAAAAGTAGGAGGAAGTGGGTGGGGAAGGAGAAAAAGTGGGAGGAACTGGGTGGGAAAGAGCCGAAGTGGGCAGAGTTTAAAAGCAAACTCCACACATCCAGAGAATCAGCCTCTGCCGCAGAGACCCAGTAATTCAGTCTCAAATCCTGAGTCTCCGGGGCAGATCCGGAGAGCGCCCAGTTATGTATATACTCCTCGTCTAAAACATGATGGTTAGCCTTTAAAGCAGTGGTTCTATGTCTTTTTTTTGATCAAGGCACCCCTAACACAATCTGGACCTTTCCGGGCACCCCTAATATATTTAAAGAGATAGTAATGTCGGCATATGAAATGATGGTCGATTATTCATCATACTTTTTTTTATAATAAAAAAACTGTACCTTTCTAAGTGTCCATAACGTTGTATTCTTCATTTTATTTTAAAGTGTTCCCCTCCCTCCCCTCTTCCCTATGTCATGCTGGCTTCCCTCACATCTGAAGGCCGGTTACTTGACTGGATAGATGTAATGAGGAACAATCTTGTGTCCATCAGTAGAAGGAAAACCCTGTCCCCGGTGTTGAAGGAGAGCAGGTTTTTTCTTATGTTGATACACGATTGTCCCTCTTTGAGATCCGTCCGGACCGGCTTTCTGCTCTGAGGGAAGTCAGCATGACATAGGTAAAAGGGACAGGAGGGGGACACAAATATATAATGAAGAATACAACCTTACAGACACTTAGAAAGGTACAGTTCGCTAAAAAAGTGTAATGAATAATAGACATTAACTCCATATGTACACATTACTCTGCCTTTAAAGGGATAGTAATACTTCGTTTTAACTTTATTTTATTTTGTAGGCATTAAAAAAATATGAAGAATGATATAAGTCTTATCTCTCAAACCTTTATGGTTTAAGAGATATTCACAAGCAAAGTGTCCCCCTCCCACCCCTTTTACTGATGTAACACTGTTCAACCAGATCAGAAGGGAGGTGCCCAGGTAGACTGCAGAGAGGGACAATCTTCAATTAAGATAAGGGAAAAAGCTGAAAAACTTGTCAAGGGGGGAAGGGCTTTCATTGTTTTAATACAAAGAAGATTGTCCCCTGCTGTTATCTGTCCAGTCTATGGACTGCATTCCACATCTGAGAAGAGATGGCTTACACTAGGTAAAAGGGGCAGGAGGGGAAACTTTGCTTGTGAATATCTCATAAACCATAAAGGTTTGAGAGATAAGACTTATATCATTCTTCATGTTTTTTTAATGCCTACAAAATAAAATAAAGTTAAAACGAAGTATTACTATCCCTTTAAAGTAATTGACCAAGGGCATAATAAGAGGTACAGTACATAAATATACAGTTATTATTCAGTCTTACAATCAGAATAACAAAAATAAACATACTGTGTAAAACAGTTAACATTAATTTACATTTAAAAGTCAGTATTCACATTTTTGCCAAAATCTTCATAAAAACCATGGGGCACCCTATGTTGATTGCCATGGCACCCTGTTTGAGAATCACAGCTTTAAAGAACAAGCCCCACTGATTTAATAGAAGTTTCTGTTTACACACTGCGCAGTTGTTTTGGTAACAGTATAGTTGCGTTAGCCCTTTGTGTGCCAGAGGGGTGTGCAAAGCACTGAAACGGTTATAATACTTCCAGTGTTCCTGTTACATTTACACGTAACGTAACAACTGAACTAGGTGTCCTAAAGTATACCCTAAAATATGTTATTTTACTGAATAGTTTAAGTGGTCTCCATTTTGTTCAATGGATATGCAATGTATCTTTTTCTTATAGTAGTTGATATAGGACACATGCAGGTTCTCATTTGTACTTTCTAAAATGCATCACTGATATTTTCCTGTTGGGAACAAACATAGATGTTAACCCTTTGAGTGCCAGAGGGGTATCTAATGTATTGAAAATAGCAAATGAACATATGGCCAGTCTTACACGGGGGTGGGGAGTATAAGTATAGTAATTTTTTATTTGAACATATTGAACACTAGATTTCAGTGCTTTGCAGAATGTTGGAGACCTCCAAGTTGTAACAGCTTTATAGACAAACCATACTGGTGACTATTTTGTGAAAATCAGAGGCGTGGAGCTGCCTGCAGAAAATCTGGCATGTAGCTGAATTTTTTGAAGAGGGGGTATTGTCATCCTCTGAATATGGAAATCATTATGAAGTAAATCCCAGGGCATTCGCTCAGCTTGCATGAATTATGCTAAAGATTAATATTTCTTAGGAAGCCGATCACGGATAGAGTCCAGAGTTTAATCAAGATTTGTCAAATGAAAATATTTGCATTGGCAGTGGTCATGAAAGGCCTTTCACCTCCCCACTTCCATTTTCATGGCTGCAGGCACCTCCATGTTCTTGTGGTCACACATGGCCACCTGTAAAACATTGTAGCTCTTAGTATGTGAATTTTAAAGGGATAGTAATACTTAAGATGTAAAAAAATACATGTTGTAGGGTTTATCTCCCTGAGTAAAACAAGGGTACTCCCACTGCTGAGAGATATTTTATAAAAAAAAATAACAGCTCAAACTTATGTGCAATATCACAGTGGCCTGAAAATTTACAGTGGCGCTGTTGCTACACATCCTATCGAGATTTATGGTCTACAGACCAGAGCAGTCCATAGGATGGTGTTGCAACAGCACCACTGTAAATTTTCAGGCCACTGTGATATTGCACCTTAAAAATTCAAGTTTGAGCTGTTATAATTTTTAATAAAATATCTCTCAGCAGTGGCAGTACCCTTGTTTTACTCAGGTGGATAAACCCTACAACATATATTTTTTTGCATTTTAAGTATTACTATCCCTTTAAATGTGCCTGAGAAAATGAAAAAAAAAATTTGCATATACGCATTATAAAGCCTGTGAGGTTCAAAGCGTTATCAAATAGATTAGTAAATAAACAGACAGGATTCTTTAATTATATGATACTCAAAGCTGTAGAGAACATTTCTTGAGTGAGTAAATTGACCCCAGTGGTGCTATTGTGTGGGTAATTTGCACAATGCACCAGAAAGCAATATGCTGCAAAACCCATGACATTGAAGACTGCAGTGCTCTTTACATAGTCCCATAACTGGCCAACCCAAAGTGGGCCGTCATAGCCCTCTCATGACATCTCAATCCCAAAGGAACTCTGGGAAAATGAAGAAAATCATAGATAAATAAGCAGAGAAAGTTTTAATGTTTTTTCTTAGCAGCACATTTCAGTCATCCATGTGAATTAGCCTAAGGTTTAAGCTATCCATGTAACTGTGATCCTGTTACATCTATGAATGTTGAGGTTTGTGGCACATGTTGACATGAGCCATACATTACATTCATAGACCTCTGCGCACACTACTGTATTCTTCATCAACAAAAGGAAGTGGAAGCAAGGTAAGTTGGACTGTCTCATTTCCCATGTTACCTGGCAATCTGACATAAGCCATACCTCCCAACATTTCAAACGGCCAAAGAGGGGCACTTTTGTTTTAGGTGGTGTTTCTGGGGCCATGGCTGGTAGGTTGGGCATTACTAAGACCTTTTTAGGTTATTTCACCACCTGCTAACATATATTTGTGTAACTGAATAAATTATTTAGAACAAGACCTAAGTATATTATTTAGACAGACTAATTTATAAACACAAATACTGAAGTTTGAACAAGCATTAATATGAGTTTTATTACTGTAGAGAAATGTGATCCGCTTATATGCACACCACACAGTCTGATCTCCTAAAAAGAGGGACATCAGGGTGGGAAAGAGGGACAGAGGGATTTGAGTCTAAAAGAGGGACTGTCCCTCCTAAAGAGGGACACTTGGGAGGTATGATAATCAGCACTGTGCATACGTACCCTGAACACAGAAGGTGTCTAGCTACAAATTAGGAGTTAATTTTATCATTACAATTTGTGTGGCTGAAATATCCAAATGTTGAGCAAAATAAATTGCCTCTGTAACTGCATGTCTTTCAATCTGAGCAGCTTTCAGGGCCCCACACTACAGTGTTTTGTTTAAAATCATCCGGTGTAATAGAAAGAGTGTCACTGTTATAGAAAAGTTATTGCAGAATAATGGTCTCCTGCTTGAAAAATAAACATCTTTGCTATGCCTAAATATTTACTCCTCATAAGGGCTCGCTTCAATTGCCATTGGAAGAAGAAACCTCTGCTGTTGTGAAAGTTTAGTTTATAAAGAACTGATACAAGCACTGGCATCCTGCAGCTCTCCAGCTGTTGTTGGACTACAATCCCCCATCATTTTCAGCCAGCCGTTGGCCATCTGAGAATGATAAGGAGTCATAGTCCAACACCAACTGAATGGTCACAGGTTTTCTTGCTGAGGATGATGGGAGCTGTAGTCCAACAACAGCTGGATAAGTAACGTTTTGTCCATCCTTGCTCTAGGGCAGGGCTTATAATTTGAAGTCCTTTGTTACTAGCCAGACCTGAAAAGTTACTCTCCACTGCAAGCCAAAACATACCCACCGGGGCTGAATTTCTACTTGCCAGGGCTGAATTTTCACTCGCCATTGGCTAGTGGCGAGTGGAAATTTTGAGCCCTGCTCTAGGGTGATAAAAAGTGTAATCCAGCAACTGCTGGTGGGGCACAAGCTGAGGATGATGGGAGCTGTAGTCCAATAACAGCTGAAGAATTAAGGTTTTGCCCATCCTTGCTCTAGAAGCAGGGTAATAAAAATTGTAGTCCAACAACATCGGTGTTTCACGTTCTCCAGAGGAGGATGATGGGAGCTTGTAGTCCAATAACAGCTGGCACAGCCCTCTTTCTATAGTTTTATCCACTGAGACGTTACCCAAACTTATTGAATACACAAAACTTGTCAATCTTTTTTTTATAAACGCTTAACCCCTTAACAACGCAGGACATACGTGTACGTCATGGTTGGATGTCCCTAAAGGACCCATAACATACATGTACTTCATCGATTTCAGGGCTGCACGCCGTTCGGGGAGCCTTGAATCTGAAACAAAAAACATTAGAAAATGCTCCATGGTCCTTAAGTGATGGCCGCGTGCATGCGCGCTGGTCCCTAAGGGGTTAATAATATTTCTATAACAGAAATGAATGTACTGGGCTTTCCTGCAGAGTAAAATAAACATACTCACATTGCTGATAGATGCTTCATTCAAATGTTGTTGCAGCTCAACCTTAAGTGTTTTTTTTACATTAAACTGCAATTAGTCTATTAACACCTGGAATCACTGTTTCTATCGCTTTCTCTGAAGAGTTTTATCCACTCTCCCAGTAGATGGCAAAAGAAAACAAATCCCTTGGACACCATTTGGGACTGTTGCTTTCAGATTTAACCCCCGGCGGACAGTTAAGGACCACCAAACTTTTTTTTAATGCACATTGGATTCAGGGGCGCAGCCGTACGGGACCTCTGAATTCCATGATGTGCCAGGACTGTCACTGGTCATTAAGGGCAGAACCGTCATGACGGTCCTGGCATGTTATGGGTCCTTAAGGCGTTAAAATACCTTATAGGGGTATTTAGTAAAAAGCCCTGCAATATTTATAGTTTTCATAATAAAACTTTACTGTGCCTTTAATACCTTAACGAGCAGTGGAGTGTCAGGGCCATCACTGTTGGGTTTTTTTTCCCCTCATGGACCGATGACAGTCCTGGCACATCACGTATTTTGTGCTCTTCTATGGGAGAGCTGTAAGCACTAGCAGGGTCTGGAATTGAACGCTCTGAGACCGGATTCTCTCTCAGTTCCCTACTCGGTGTGCCGGTACACGGCATCAGTCACATGTGCTGGTGCTCCGACAAAGATCAACGTGGTCCTTAAGGGAAGGTCCCCTACCCGGACCACTCGTTACGGGGCTAAAGGTACAGTATAGGGAGAGGACAAGTTACTTTTAGGTGAAAGGATAGTTTATGCTGGAAACAAGTAGTAGTTTTACTCTTCCAAAGTCACTGTTTTCCTTCAAGCAGGTTGATGTCCCAGATTGTTTTGATGCCTGTGGGATATCACCATAGAGCCCACTTCAATCCTGTGTATGCAACATGGAACAGCGCCACCTGGCCACAAAACATCTTGAACTCAAGCTGTCAGTAAAATGCCAAGTTATATTTTTAATAGCTTTTGAAAGAATCCTCTCCAAACATTGGGAGTTCTCTTGTTTTACTCTATAGGGAAAGTTCTAAAACATCTTTTATATAATTAAGGTATACTGCCACTTTAAGCCTCTTGTGGTCTATACATTTTTTAAGCGCTGTTCCATCTAAGATGTTAAAGGCCTTAGCATTTCATATTGTGAGCTTTAGTGACCTGTGTCTCTTCCCTCTTACAGGTGGAGTGCTTTTGGCTAGTGTTCAAGGTATTTCTATCAACGTGGATCCAGTTTTGTATACCTGGCTCATATACCAGCCTCAGAAAAGGAGCAGCAGACAGTCCCAGCAGGTAACAATCTTCAATGCATTTGGCACCTCTCTGGCATTCAAAAAGTTAAGAGTTATGATCCATCAAGGACCAGATGGGGGGGGTGCAATGCTTTGTGAATCAGTGTGTTGGACACACCTCCTGTCCTCAAGAGGTTAATAAAGTACAGCAGGGAAGTAGAACAAAATGATTTAAGGCTGTACACCCCAAAAGACAAATCCTCTGCACCATATGGGAGAAATTAACCCTCTGAGTGCCAGAGGGGTACGCAACACATTGCTTTGCAATGTGTTGCTTACTCCTCTGGCACTTAAAGGGTTAAAGTGCTCCATGCTCCCAATGCAATGCATTGTAGACCTCTCTAGCATTCAGGAAATGAAATCCCCATTTAAATCAATGGTAATGTTTTGATTTTCCCTGTGATGCAGTTGATTTGCCGCAGAATTTCTATGTACAGCTAAATCTATATATGGAAAGTTGTTGGTATGTAGAACAGCCTCCCAGAGAAAGAGGTAAGGGTTAACAAAGTAAAACTTCTTACATTTTATTGTACCTTTGTTCAGCATGGCTCAGAATTTTGAGAATCACTAAACAAGTGAACTGTAATGGTGTACGTATAAACTTTCCATGCACTGTTATGTGCCTGCTATATCTGTGCACACAGACACCAGCCTATAACCAGTGTGTGCACTGTGTGAGCCTGATCAGGTCCCCATTATATTCAGGCTGGATTGCTGGACTCTGTGTTGGTAATTAGACATTGACTGTCACCACATGGCCATGCAGTGTGTCTAGTCAGGCACATGGTCTATTCTTGCACCATTTTCTTGACATTATGAGCCCTACTGGATAAGTGGGGGAACTTATCTGGGTTCTTAACAGACCGTGCTTGCTTACTGTTCCATGAAGACAGACTGAACTGCAAGACTTTGAAGACCCGGATTTGTCTTGTTGGGCTGTGTGCAGCTTCCATACAGTTAGCAAATAAATTGAAAGTCTGACACGATTGGTCTATTGGGGCTTCATGCGCTACCAGAGAAGTCTGTGGCTGTGAGCTACACATGTCCAGGCTGAGATCTAGCCTGCTGTCGACAGGGAGGATTAGTCCCCACTTCCTTTAAATGGCTGATAGAGGTCGTTTTGGTGTTGCAGAGAGCATGCAGCTCTGGGCTCTTTACCAAGTCTTCTGCCTTCACAACAGATTTAATAAAACAGGATAATTGTCATTTAACAAAAATTAGAGTGCAACAAAGATTACTCTAGCTGTAAAGTTGGCTGATTTAAATAAAAGGCTGATCTGAGTATTAAATTTAACTATACCCTTGGTATATCCTTGGGATATGTGGCTCATAATTAGTTTAGCACAAGGCCTTACCCAGATATGAGTCATACAGCAGTCATTTACATTTATTTACAGTTTTTATATTTAAATGAATAGTAGTATGTGTGTGTATGTATGTATGTATGTGTATATATATATATATATATATATATATATATATATATATATATATATATATATATATATATATATATATATCTTAGTTGAAACCAGAAGTTTACATACGCTATATAAAAAGACACATATGCATGTTTTTCTCACTGACATGAAATCAGAATAAACCTTACCCGTTTTGGGTCAATTAGGATTACCAAAATTATTTATATTTGCCAAATGCCAGAATAATGAGAGAGAATTTTTTAAGGCATTTTTATTACTTTCTGCAAAGTCAAAAGTTTACATACACTAGGATTACTATGCCTTTAAACAATTTGGGACAGCCCATATGATGATGTCATGTCTTTGGAAGCTTCTGATAGGTTTATTGGCTACATCTGAGTTAATTAGAGACACACCTGTGGATGTATTTTAATGCACACCAGAAACACACTGCTTCTGTGTGTAACGTCATGGGAAAGTCTAAAGAAATCAGCCAAGATACCAGGAAGAGAATTGTGGACTTGCACAAGTCTGGATCATCGTTGGGTGCAATTTCCAGATACCTGCAGGTGCCTCGTTCATCTGTGCAAACAATTATACGCAAGTACAAACAAGATGGGAATGTCCAGCCATCATATCGCTCAGGAAGGAGACGGGTTCTGTGTCTCAGAGATGAACGTGCTTTGGTCCGACATGTGCATATTAACCCAAGAACAAAAGCAAAAGACCTTGTGAAGATGCTGGCGGAAGCTGGTAAGATTGTGTCATTATCCACAGTGAAACGAGTACTGTATCAACATGGGCTGAAAGGCCAGACTGCCAGGAAGAAGCCATTACTCCAAAAGAAACATATAAAAGCCAGATTAATGTTTGCAAATGCACACAGGAACAAAGACCTACATTTTTGGAGACATGTCCTGTGGTCTGACGAAACTAAAATTGAACTGTTTGGCCATAATGACCATCGTTACTTTTGGAGGAAAAAGGGAGAAGCTTGGAAGCCTAAGAACACCATCCCAACTGTGAAACACGGGAGTGGCAGAATCATGTTGTGGGGTTGTTTTGCTGCAGGAGGGACTGTTGCACTTCACAAAATAGATGGCATCATAAGACAAGAAGATTATGTGGCAGTACTGAAGCAACATCTCAAGACATCAGTCAGGAAGCTTGGGCGGAAATGGGTCTTCCAAATGGACAATGACCTGAAGCATACTGCCAAACTGGTTACAAAGTGGCTTAAGGATAACAAAGTCAATGTTTTGGAGTGGCCATCACAAAGCCCTGATCTCAATCCTATTGAAAATTTATGGGCAAAGCTGAAAAGGCAGGTGCAAGCAAGGCGACCTACAAACATGGCTCAGTTACACCAGTTCTGTCAAGAGGAATGGGCCAAAATTCCTACCAACTATTGTGAGAAGCTAGTGGAAGGATATCCAAAACGTTTGACCCAAGTCATACAGTTTAATGGCAATGCTACCAAATACTAATGAAATGTATGTAAACTTTTGACTTTGCAGAAAGTAATAAAAATGCCTTAAAAAATTCTCTCTCTCATTATTTTGGCATTTGGCAAATATAAATAATTTTGGTAATCCTAATTGACCTAAAACGGGTAAGGTTTATTCTGATTTCATGTCAGATAGTGAGAAAAACATGCATATGTGTCTTTTTATATAGTGTATGTAAAATTCTGGTTTCAACTGTGTATACATACATACTGCAGAGCCCTTCCTGCTGTAAAAAACAATGGTACTCCCACTGCTGAGATGCTTTATTCAATGTTTATTACATTTGAAAGTGGATCTATCGCCTCTACAAAAGTTATGCTTATTATGTAGAGGATATATACATAAGCACAAAAACGTTATTGATTTAAAAAAAAAAAAAAAAAATTTGTGTTAAACTGATAGTTTATAGAGTGCCCTGCACCCTACTTCCTTGTAAACTTCCATTGCCGCACTGCCCCTTCTCCCTTCCCACTACCCAGCCTCCTTCGTTGACGGAGGCTTCTGTCTGTAAGCTGGAGTGATCTCATTGGCAGAGATCGATATCTAGCCAGTGAGATCGCTTCAGCTTACAGACAGACAGCCTCCGTCATAGGAGGAGGCAGGGTAATTCAAGAGTCGGTATAGTTAAATGCAATTAATTAACAACTGAAAGGTAAGCAAAATATATACAATAGATACACAGCAGGAACAAGCAGAAGTTTGCAGGCCAGCGAGCTCTGCTATCTGGTCAGGCTCGGCAGCCTACTATTCCTATTTGCTGGAGCAGGAACAGGAACACAGGATCTTGATCCGACGTAGCGGGCGTACCAACTCAAGCCTGCAGTCAGTAGGTAGCGATATCTGACTCATGCCTGCAGTCAGAATGGAGCGAACTCTGGCTCACGCCTGCAGTCAGAATGGGAAATAGATAGCTGACTCACCTGCAGTCAGTATAAGAGCTGGTGTACCAGAGCCCCAGGTCCGCACTAGGTTGGGTGTCTGCTAGGTACAAGGAACAAACGAAAGAGTAGTCAGACAGAGCCACAAGTCAGCACCAGAGGGGGTAGTCAGACAAGCCAGGTCATACACAGTTCAGGTAGTCAGCCAGAGCCACAGATCTGCACCAGGTTGGGTGTCCACTATAGGGATAAGCAAAAGAATAGTCAGACAGAGCCACATGTCAGCACCAGGTTGGATGGAAGACTAGCCAGGTCATACACAGAGCCCCAGGTAAAAGAACTGCTATGAACAACAACGCAAGGGCAACTGAGTCAGGACTCAGTCTGCCATTTAAACCTCTCCACAGGAAGTAGTTAGGAGGAGCAGCTCAGAGGGAGGAAGTAGGTAGGAGGAGGTAGGTAGTAAGAGACTACAGGAAGAAAACACATAAAACAGATGCCTGCTTCATGCTTGAAGCCTCGCTCCTGTAGATGACGCTGAAACCAAGATAAGCTGTAACAAAGGGAGAAGGGGCAGTGCGGCAGTCTGCGACAATGGAAGTTTATGAGGAAGTAGGGTGCAGGGCACTCTATAAATTATCTTTTTAACACAAATAGCATTTTTTTAAAAAATATCAATAATGTTTTCACCCTTATGTATATATCCTCTACATAATAAGCATAATTTTTGTAGAGGCGATAGATCCACTTGAAGATAAAGTGGAACTACCACTGCACAACATCTTTAGCTTAATTAAGTCGCCATCTGGCAACTAGCTGCGTAGTAGTGCTAGTCGCCAGAATTATTACCTTATTTAATAGATTTAAGCTTTCTTCCATGGGTGACAGGCAGGACAGAGCACGGACATCTTGTCATAGTGACGTCCGCGTGCCTGCGCTGTCACTATGACCAGATGTCCACACTCCGTGCTACTGTCAGCTATGGAAGAAAGCATAAATCTATTAAATAAGGTAATAATTGTGGCGACTAGCGCTACTAAGCAGCTAGTCGCCAGATGGGGACTTAATTAAGCTAAAGATATTGTGCAGTGGTAGTTCCGCTATAAGTTATCTTTGTTCATTGTTTTTAGAGATTTAAAGGGATAGTAATACTTCGTTTTAACTTTATTTTATTTTGTAGGCATTAAAAAAACATGAAGAATTATATAAGTCTTATGTCTCAAACCTTTATGGTTTATGAGATATTCACAAGCAAAGTTCCCCTCCCTGCCCCTTTTACCTAGTGTAAGCCATCTCTTCTCAGATGTGGATCAGGTTGTATGACCAGACAGATAACAGAAGGGGACAATTTTCTTTGTATGAAAACAATGAAAGCCCTTCCCCCCTTGACAAGTTTTTCAGCTTTTTCCCTTATCTTAATTGAAGATTGTCCCTCTCTGCAGTCTACCTGGGCACCTCCCTTCTGATCTGGTTGAACGGGGGGGGATACTTTGTTTGTGAATATCTCTTAAACCATAAAGGTTTGAGAGATAAGACTTATATCATTCTTCATGTTTTTTCAATGCCTACAAAATAAAATAAAGTTAAAACGAAGTATTACTATCCCTTTAACAACTAATTGACATTAATCCTCCATAGGGACTAATGAAGAATTACCATCTAGTGGTCGCCAGTATAGAAATGTTTTGCACATTGAATCTATGGTAGTGCCATGTCAGGAGGGCCTTGACAGGGCAACCAATTCTCACTACAGAGGATTTCCAGGACCAGAGGAAGCGGGCAGCGAATGCAAGAATGCCCTGCCTGCTGCCCCACTGTTGAGGCTGCCTCCAGATGGGGAGGCCTGGTTATGCGATGGGTACAGGAAGGGAAAGGGGGGCAAATATGTAATGTATTGAGTTGGGGGGAGGCTGGGAAGAGGAAAAGAGATGGAGGGGGACATCAATTTATTTGGGGGGGATAGAGGGAGGACAGGGGGTGTGTATTATACACATGAACTAATTATTTTACGAAAAATCTTGGGTATCATTTACACCTGTGTATTATACATAGGTGCATATTATACCCGATATTTTACAATAATTACTTTTCTGCTGAGGGATTTTACGTAAGTTATTACAGCCCCTTTTTATAATAGTACTTTTCTGTCGTGGTCACTGAATGGTGCTGTTTCTGTCACTTAGTATAGTTGCTGATTCAAGCTCTCCCAAAGACAGGGCAGATTTCCCAAAGAGCTAGACAACTACCTAGGGCTCCAGAGTTTGAGGGAAGCCTCAGTTGTACTGGGAACACCCACATTCTGAATTGTGAATGTGTCCAGTCAAATTCAGTGTCCTTGCACAAGCTGTATAACCCTTTACAAGGTCATTATTTACCCTTGTGGATGCTGGGAGAGCTCTCCATCATACTGCAGAGCAATGCATTGGAGATATCTCTAGCAACCAAGTGGTTAATACTTTTTTAGTCTTTGGTTGTTATACAACAAGGGTGTTTCCAATGCCTGGAAACAGTGGGTGGGACTGGAATCATGTGTGGGGTGGGGGTGTGTCTATGGGCAGAGCTAAAGGGGCCTATACTGCCTTACCTCGGGGAGCCTGTGATGTAAATCCAGCCATGGCCATAGAGTGCATTATTACATAGCTTTTTAAATGCAAGTTTGCACTGTTGCTTTAAAAAAAAAAAAGATACGTTTGGCCGCTGATAACTTTTGGAAAAAAAATCTCCTGGCGTTGAGAGTAGAGTTATTTTACTTGGCAAAAAAGCCCTAAATCAAATTTTTTTCTATGAAAACAGTTTACTGCTACTTTAAGTAGATATGGAAATAGGCAATCTGGATGAGCAAATGTTTTCTTATCTGCCGTGAAATTCTGTTTTCCATAACTGCTTTTTACTGTTCATTTCTCACAAGTCTGATTGTTGCTGTGAATCATTATTTTACTATGTCTAGCCCAGGCTTACAAGGCATTGTGTTGGGCCTTTGACCAAAGCAATGTTAAACACCTATTTTAACATACTTATAAGCTTGGAGGAAATCTGGCATGCTAAAAGGTTTTGTCAGTTTTAAAGTCAACACTTCTCATCACTAGCAATATATCTCAGATATAAACTCCAGGATAACAATATTGGCTGCACAAATACAACATTGTTAGACATAGACTTTCATTTTTTTTATTTGGAATTTTGAGCATCGACTTCTCATAGTTCTCGACTGTCACATGTTACCAATAATCCATTTATTTAATGATTTATTTTCTATTCTCACCTCCTCCTCTCTTTTGATGAGGTGTCGGAAAGCATCACAGTACTTAGCCAGTTCATTTTTATAATTTAAAAGCAAAAAAAATAAATGAAACCTTTTTGATACAGGGCCATGTAAGGCTATAAAGCATATTATTATGACAATATAAATGAAGAAGTTATGCTAAAATCGGCAGCAAATGGGAATCTTGTCCCACCCTGTGTGCCTCAAAATGACAAAGTCCTGGAAGTCTGTGTCTAACAGCTTCCATAGACTTTTAGTGTTGCACTTGGAAGTCTTTCTGTAGGACCTATGGAGGCTGTGTGCACAGTCCAGAGAGACTGAACTGTGAGATTTCAGATATCTGTAATTTGGTCTCCGGAGCAACAAGAGAGCACCAAGGTCTCTCTTCAGTCCACCATTCTGCCCCTCCACTTGCCTGTTGGGGCTCACATAGAGCAGAATTGGGAAGAGAGCTTATGGAAGCAGGAGGAGAGCCGTGTAAACAGTAGGAGGCTGATTTACCAATGCACAGAGGATGGAGGGCAACTTGACCATGCTGAAGGGAGGGGACTCTGGGTGATGAGATTGAAAGTGGGTGTTGGAAACTGGGGAGTGAGTGAAGATATTAATCAGTGGGTTTTAGAGACTGGGGAGTGTGTGAGGTGATGGGAGCAAGGAGAGTGTGGGTGTTTAAAGGAGGACACAATGAGGGAGTGGAGAAGGCACATTGTAAGGATTTGGAAGTAAATGGTCAGGACAGAGGGGCAGATGGTCCTGCAGTGATTTGGGCAGGGGGCTTGCCCACCCTTCTTAAATCACTGCCCCCTACCATGTTTTTATATATAGTATGATTGAGGCTGGATCCAGCAGAAGACAGTCATTTACATAACTTCTCCCTTCTGCTGCCCTTGGGTGTTTCTGACCGCGACAAAAGATCAAATTAGCCGTTCGTTCTCAGGGGCTCACTAGACAGCTGTGGCTTTTATCGACAGGCCTGTTCACAAGGGCACAGACCTAGTAATATGGCACTATCCTCTTGCTAGTTGCCGTTGGGCAACATAAGACCATCCAGCTGTTGTTGGACTTCAGTTCCTATCATCCATTGGCCAGCAGAAGATGATGAGACTTGCATGCCCACCCCTTCGCCATAATTTAATTTTGATCTTACAGTCACAGTATCTGTCTGTTTTTAGAGATGTCCCTATTGTATGAAATATAACTTTCTCTGTCGTCCAATATGACATACAGGTACCAGGGGTAGGCGACAGCTCCTCCCAGTAGGCTGGAAAAATTCTGAAAGAAGTGCAGGGGGTGGAGCTGCTACCTTAGCCCCTCCCTGCCAGACAGATTTGTTCCAAGAACCTGGTTAGAAGGCTGTGAAAGGTTCTGCTTAGTTTATAGCTATTTTATTATTTTTTCTTAGATATGGGGTGGACAAAGTGTCCCATTAAGTGGATTACCATTACTGGCTTCCCCTGGTGGATTGCCCAGTTTACAGGTGCTGTCTGTGGACCCTTGCAGCCCTGGAAGAAAATCAACTAACCCATGTCTCTCTCTCCAGAAGGAGTCTTTTTGTGGCTTCTTACTTCTCAATGGTAAGTCTGAAGAAAGAAGACCTGCAAAAAAATGTGAGCAGCCCCTTTGAGTGCCATGGTCAACTTGTTCCACAGTTCCCCTCTGCACAGGGGTCTTTCTGGAGTTCTTTATAACTTCTGCACTCATGTTGGGTAATTTATCTCTCTGTTCTCTGGATCTTTGGAGCATTTTGGGCTGTTTTGTGGCTAGCCCCTTCCCTGCTATGATTTTGTGGATTGGGGGACCTTTTTCGCACTTTCCTTTTGGATTCATGTGTTTTTTGTGTTTATTAGGTGTTCTATATATGTTTTGGCACTTTTTATTTTATTTGTTTTATTTCAGAAGCATTGCCGCAATGCTCCATTGATTTCTATGGGACAGGTTGCTTTGGGACATATCTCTGCAACCTCTCCATGTACTGTACTCCGGTTCGCCTCTACAGTGTCTTGGGGGTCCCTGGGGGGTTCAGACTCTGCTTTTGGGGTACTTTCAGGATAGAAACTACATTTCCCTTAACTCCTGTATCGCAGACTTTTCTCTGATTGTCTCTGATTTCAGACGCCATTTTCTTTCTCTCCTGAACTGAGTATCCTGCACAGGGCTTGGATTCCTCTACTCTCCTCCTCAAGGTAGCTCTTCACTTGCTAGATAAGTTCATTTTTAGGGTTTCTGAGGTGATTTATTAATCTGGAACACAGTATTTGGGTTCCCTATTACTGTAGGACTATTCTTCTGTTAGGATGGCGGGTCAAAAGGGACATGGGGCTAGGCCTAACACTAAAGACTCAGGGGTGTCTTTGATTACTGTTCCTCGTGCCAAGCAGGGCTTCTCAGAGAGTACTCAGTTCACTTATGCCCCTCATGTGCTGTGGCCCCTGCTTCTCCGCCAGGGCCCTCCAGCCATGAACAAGAGCCACATTGGGTCAAGGACTTAAAGTCCTCTATGGCACAGTTTCCTCTATCTCTTCAGATGGTTCTTCATTCTTGGAAGCCCCCCACTTTGATCAGGTTTATGCCCCATAAGGCCCCTGGTATTCATGATTCCACTGAGGAGGATTCTTTTGAGGAATCTGAAGATGGTGAATGTGTAGAAGGGGCTTCATCCCATACCCTTGGTGACCCCTTTGAGGCTGACCCTGAACCCTCTGCTGAGGGTCTCATTAAGGCGGTTTTGTCTACCCTTAACATTCCTGTTAACCCTGTAGTATCACAGTCTACTTCTGATGTCTTTCAAAGGCACAAGAAGTCATGTACCATGTTTCTGCCCTAATCCCACTATAGATCAGGTTATCCTGGATGAGTGGAAAACTCCTGACAAGCGTCTTGCTCTTTCTAAGAGCTTCTCTAAGCTGAATCCCTTCTCTGAAGCAGCCTTGTCTCAGTGGGCTACACCTCCTTAGGTGGATCCCCCTATTTCTAGACTGTCTAAACCCACTGCTTTGCCTTTGGCGGATGCCACATCACTTGAGGATTTAATTGATAGGAAGCTTGAGGCTATCCTGAAGTCTACTTTTGCAGCCGTAGGTGCCTCTTTGAGGCATACCTTGGCTTCTGTTTTGGTTACCAGCTCCATTGCTGTTTGGACTGAACAGCTTACTAAGGCTGTCCACAAAGGTACCCCTAAGGAGAACCTTTTGTCTATTCTAGCCAATATGTTTAAGGCTCAGAATTATGTGACTGATGCCCTTTTTGATGCTAACAGGCTTGAAGCTAAGGCTTCTGCCTTTTCTGTAGCTGTCAGACACACTCTGTGGCTTAAGATTTGGTTTGCTGACTTATAATCTAATAAGTCACTAGTTTTTCTCCCTTTTCAGGGTATCACTCTTTTTGCCCTTGAACTGAAGAACATCATCAGTGAGGCTACTGGGAGCAAGAGCACCTTGTTGCCTATGGTTCCTAAATGCCCTAATATGGCAAGGAAGCAGCGTCTTTTTCGTCACTTCCAAAGCAAAGTGCAATGGCCAAACCCAGGTGGGTCTCAGGCCAGCACCCCACACTTCACCCCCAAGCCCAGGCAACAGTGGAGGTCCAAGCACTCCTCCACCAAATCCAAATCCACAAAACCTGCTTTGGCATGACTCGCCGAACCCTGGTCTGCATACATCTGTAGGTGGTCTCCTGCATCATTTTTCAAGCAGTTGGGCATGCTCTGTTGCGGATCAGTGGGTGTTACAGGTTGTTTCAGGAGGCTGCATAATTCCCTTCACATCCCTGCCTCCCTTCAGATTCTTCCTTTCTTGTGTCCCTCAGGGTCAAGAAAAGTTACATCTTTTCAACGGGGTGGTGCATGCTCTCTTGGACAAGGGAGTTCTGACTCTGGTTCCTCTGCACAAGAGAGGTTTAGGTTTCTATTCAAACCTGTTTGTAGTTCACAAGAAGGATGGCTGCAGCCATCCCATCCTGGACCTCAAGGACCTAAATGCTTTGGTGGTCCAAACTCACTACAAGATGGAGTCCTTGCGCTCTGTCATCGCAGCAATGTGTCCAGGGGAATTTCTGGCCTCTGCAGGATGCTTACCTGCATGTTCTGATTCATCTGGACAGTCAGAAGTATCTCAGGTTTGCTTGCACTCTGGGACACTTCCAATTCACTGCTCTCCCCTTTGGGCTCACCACTGCTCCTCAGGTGTTTGCATGTGTCTTGGGCGCCTTGATTGCCTTCCTGCACACCAAGGGGATTCAGGTGACTCCTTACATGTACGACCTTCTGCTGAAGGCTCCTTCCAGGGACCTCCTGGACCACCATTTTCTCTTAGTCCAAATAACATACAGGCCTCCCACCCAGTGAAAGGGACCATGCTGGGTCTCCTGTGGCTGGACGTGGGAGCCCTTTTGGGTTCATCGCTCACAGGAGTTTTTCTTTTTTCGTTCTTGCTATCTTAGCCGATAGGTTTATTGTCTCAAATCTATCTGGTGGGGAGGGGCTAAGGTAGCCTGATATGGAGGAGGGGGAGGCTCCACCCCCTGCACTTCTTTCAGAATTGTTCCAGCCTACTGGGAGGAGCTGTCGCCTCCCCATGGTACCTGTATGTCATATGGACTAAGAGAAAAGGATTTAACAGGTAAGACTAAAATCCTCTGTTACATCACTGTATAACACTTTTTTTTATTAACCATATTCACAAAATCATAGATAATAAAGAAAAAAAGCAAATTGCCCATTGTTGCAACATTTTGCAGATATAAACATAAATTAAGGTTTACATGCAATAATTGAACTTAAAGGAACACTATTACTCCTAATAATAATCCCTAATTTACCTTAATCTGTGCAGAACATGCTAATAATGACCACTATGACTTTATTTTGCTTGAACTGGTTACCCAAAATGCATAATATTCAAACAATAAACTTCAACATTCTTTTTTTTTTTCTTTCTAACAACAGTATGGGAGAATTTAGAAAATATCTCACTATGTAGTGTTTCCATACAGCCCATGAATTCCTATTAAAATATGCATTAAAAAAAGTTAATTTGTTCCATGGTGTCCTGAAACATCTACAGTAAGAGCAGCCTTCCCCAGGTAGCCTGGTCACCAAGTGACTTGCTAGCCTGTGACCAGATGAAGTGGTCAAGTCCACATCTCTTTACCACTTGTATCATTGTTGTGATATGAGTAAGCATTAAGCATGCTCATGAATGTATTAGGGAAGTTATGATGTTCCCATGAGACTTGTGGCTAGGTTCCCAGAGATGCCTGGGGCTTTGGCCAGGCTGATGTATTATTAGTGCCCCATACAACTCAAGTGCACCATTATTGGGGGGGGGGCAATATCTGGGTATTTATGAATGAGATCTGGGGTTTTTATCCCACTCAGCCAGTACATTAATCTAAAACACTGTTTTCAGTTCCTGTTTTGTTTTTTCCTCTGATTACATTCATCTGAAGTAGTGGAGGAAATGAAGTGGAGCTTTGAGAAAATTGGCTTTTTTGCTCATCACTATGGGCAAAATAGTTTCTGTTTTTGTATTGACCTTCCATATATATTGGTAAATGGTAATCATATCACCCCTTAGACATCTCTTCCCAATTTGGCTAGTCTTTGTTTATAGCTCTTCAATGTAATGGATGCCTCTCTTGCAATAAAAGGGTTAAATATTACGGTCTTGGTATTACTATACTAAGTCCCTTAAAAGAGCAGTAAACTTTTTTCATGACAAAATATATATTGTAGGGATTTTCCTACTGAGTAAAATAAGGGTACTCCCACTGCCAAGAGATTCATATTTCCAGAGTTATTACAGTTTAAGCCCATGTTTTTTTTACATTATCAGTGCCCTCTAGTGGTCAAATTTTAGTTTTCCCTGTTACATTTTAATGAAGAAGAAAGTCAGTGATATACAGTTCTCCATAGAATGAGATAGAAACGGTGTGTCACTTCCTGTCAGTTATAAATTTCAGGAAGTAAACACAATAAATTCACTTCCTGATTATTTGAAACTAGTTGAAGAGCCCATGTACATGGGCCACAGTGCCGCCCAGCAAAGGCCGTGGTACAGTCATGCACAGTAGAGAGTGGCCGCACCACATCTGATAAGGAGCGGGGTGCTCCGAATTCAAACTGTGAGCAGAGAGAACTGTGGTCTGAATTCGGAGCCCCGTTCCGTTTTTATCCGTGGCGCGGGCAGTCTGTACTGAGCATGACTGCAGCGCGTGCAGCCATCTGTACTGCACGTGGCGGCTTCTGACATACAATTTATCGAATTATTATATGGGATGTTATAAATGTTGAATAGTACATCTGACAGCAGTGGGAGTGGGAGTGACCTTGTTCTATTCAGTAGGAAAAGATCTATAAAATATGTGTTTTCATAAAAAAAAAATGTACTGCTCCTTTAAGTAAATAGAGTAATATTTTAATGTTTTCGTATCACAGGTCTTGATTTGCTTATAAATAAATAATGAAAGTAAAGAAGATAGAACAGATAGACCCCTATGACAAAAAAACTCATCAATGGGATCGAAAAGTTCAATAGTTTTATCAAAAATGGACCATTTAGGTCTGCAAAACGTTGCCTTAATCATTAAAACACCAAACTTTATTAATCAAATATATATATGTGCCCCTGACGAAGTCAGCAGTGTCTGACAAAATGTGTAGGGCAACTACGAATGTGGGGAGCTGGGGATTTGTATATTTAACTTGGGGTACCTCCAGGGAGCCTAGCTATAGCGTCCTGATATGAACAAAAAAGGAGGCAGCTAGTCAGCCTAGGGTATTTTTCTGTGTCAATGAAAAGCAGATGAGACTGGAGGTAGAGTCATGTGAGAGGTGTGGGGGAATTGGTGGGACTAAAGTAACCTTAGGTGCCTTGCTTAGGAGAGCAAAATATCTAAATACAACTCTGCTTAAAGCCCATTCTTCTTTGTACGCTGTCTACTATCTCCACTTAGCTAACATAACTGCTCTTATTTACTACTAATGATGACAAATCACTTCTTTGTCATATGTCATGATGCTCCATTGCCAGTGACAAAGACCATTGCTGTCGACATCATCAGATTCCTCTGTCTCACTCCAGCTGTTTGTGCTTTTTTGTCATCTGCAATTACTGAAGCAATTTCTCTGTTCGCTTGTGGCCTACGACCAACATTGTGACTATCGTTTTCCACCCTTTTCATCACTGGTCTTTCAACTGCAGCATCCTCATAGCCAGCAGTTGCTGCCAGAAGACTGATGAAATTGTACCGGGCGTCTTCACCAGCAGCATCAGGATTGTGCTCTGTGAAGAAAGATTAAACAGCTGCCTAAATGTCCATTTTAACTTCGACACTCCAGCAACATGTGCCAACTTCTGCTGACTGCCATGCTTTTCTAAACACGCCTGCTGGTGGCTGTTTTGGATATACTTTTAAGAGTCGATGGCTGGATGCTTTTTGCAGTATTTTAAATAGCAGTTTAGAAGGGTTCTTGCCATTCTGTGCTTCACAGTAAAGGTTAATTGAGTATTGTTGGAAAATGTAGATGAAATTGATGTTTTTTTTTCTGCTGTGCTACAAAATGCACACCTGGAGCCTTATGCAGAAAGCAAACGATGAGCAATTCTGGAGCAAATCAGCTGTACCTCAGAGGTTGAGATAAACACTCTCATTGATTTAAATGGGTATTTTAACCTGAGTGCTAGAGATCTCTATGTGGTGCTCAATGAGTTGCCGGTCTTTCAGAATAAAAAAAAAAATCACCAGTTATTTCAAAGGGATTTTTAAAGGGATAGTAATGTTTCACAATAAAAGCCGCTCCAATTAACATAAGGGAAAAACCTGTCAAGGGTGGCAGGGTTTTCCTTATGTTCACAATAAGAAGATTGTCCCTTGCTGTGAGCTGTCTGGCCCCAGGACCAAATTCCATATCTGAAGGGAGGCGGTTACACTAGGTAAAAGGGGCGGGAGGGGAATACTTTATCATTCAATTACTTCTGAGCTACAGAAAATAGTATGAAGATTTTTGGAGCTGCTGTTTTTGTGAAACATTACTATCCCTTTAAAAATCTCTTTGAAATAACTGGTGATTTTGTGATTTATTTTTTTTTTTGGTCCCCTTCTGCGCAGTGAGTTTGCTGCATCAGTGCACATGTTTTTTTTTGTGGATAAGCCCTTGGATACATATGTAGAAAACCAAAAATAGAGCAAGTCCAGGACAAACCAAATACACCATACTGAAAAAATATCCCCTCAAGTGATGTAAATGGGGATTTTAACTTAAAGGGATAGTAATGTTTCACAAAAACAGCAGCTCCAATTAATCTTCATAGTATTTGGGCCATAGAGAGTGTTATTTCAATACTGTCAGAGTTGTAGTTCAAGAGTAATTGAAGGATAAAGTTTCCCCCTCCCACCCCTTTTACCTAGTGTAAGCCACCTCCCCTCAGATGTGGACTCTGGTTGTAAGACCAGACAGATAACAGCAGGGGACAATATTCTTCCTATGAGAACAATGAAGGCCCTGCCCCCCTTGACAAGTTTTTCAGGTTTTTCCCTTATCTTAATTGAAGATTGTCCCTCTCTGCAATCTATCTAGGCACCTCCCTACTTCTCTGGCTGAGCAGTGTTACATCAGTAAAAGGGGCGGGAGGGGGGCACTTTGTCATTGAATTATTCTTGAACTACAACTCTGACAAAATTGAAATAACAATCTCCAGGGTCCAAATACTATGATGATTAATTAGAGCTGCCTTTATTATGAAACATTACTATCCCTTTAAATGTTAAATGTGAGAGAGACCTCCAGGGTATTGGTTTCTAGCTCACAGAGAGTTTATTACTTGTTACCATCCTGAGTCAGCTAGGGTTAGTTTGCATAATAGTAATTGTCTACAACCTCTTAGCCCATCTTAAAAGAATAAGGGAAGTGGTTAGGAAAAATCTGCAACACATACATTTTATTTGTAGACATTTACATATAATAAAATTTGAGACACTAGTAAACTAAGGTTTTTCCGTTGTTTTCTGCTAGAGAGTTCAGTGGGAGTTCACATAAAATATACAAATTAGCATTTTAATGCAATTACCTTTTTAAAATGGAAGCAAAACATATATTTGGTTGTGTGCTTTCTGACCATTTTGTTACTGACAATTCTTATGTATATAGATTAGTCTGTATGCAAAAGGGTGATGCTAATGCACTGAGACAGCCATAGCCCAATGGCCACTACATAGGGTGGAATTCAAGAAAAGTGGAGCATTAGCTTTTTTTGAAAACTATACATTATTATGTGCTATAATTGCTCAAGTCTTGATGTAAGAAACATGCTAACACGTGGATTCTGAATAGCAGATGCTCCTAGATTAATAGCACAGTTAGCACATGTTCTTGAAGTAACAGCAAAGGTAGGCAGCCGTATGAAAATGTGTGCAATCTGCTCTGTTGAATTAAATGCAATCGTTAATCTTCTCACAAAATGGTGGGCATTTCAGCCACACCCAGTTTTTGAAATGCATTCACTAAAAAGCCCCAAAACATTCACAGATTCATAAAAAACATTCTGTAACAATTTGGCGCTAATCATTTTTCCATCAAAAGTACATTGTAAGTAGCAACTGTGCACAATTCATGCATTCTGCTCATAGAGACTGCGCCATAAATGACAAATACATATTCCCATTAATATAAAGGCATTCAAGGGGTTAAAAGCCCCATTTGTAACAATACTAATTTGTATCCGTCTCCTGCGGAGAATTTGGTTTGTTCCAGACATTCTCCAGTTTTCCCAGCTTCGTAGACTTGTTAGGGATATTTTCAATGGTGGGTAAGTATCAAAGACAGTATACATTGTCATATGATATCAGCAATGCATAATTAAGCATATGTCCACTTGGGGACAACAGTAATCGGATTTGCTCAAAGATCCAGTGGCCCATGTGAACATCTGCTCTCTATGCCACCCTGCGGACCCTCCATGCTACAACTTCCTTGATCACCACAAAATTGAAGCATTGCTGTGTTTGCTGTGACATGGGTGGTGACATTTGTACACACTCTCTGGTAAAGAGAAGTACAAATGTACTAATGAATGATACCTTACATCGGAAGGCTTGATTCCGGTCAATAATAACACCAATAGATTTATATTACTTGAGGCTGTTTAAACTCATATTTTTTTCAATTTACATTAGTTTATAGTATCCATTTATTTAATATTTAACCAGGAAGGATACCTTGAGATTTTCTCATTTTCAAGTATTTGTATAAATTACAATTACCAAGTCTTGTTTATATTCCTTATTAGGGATGCACCGATACCAATTTTTTAGGACCGAGTACGAGTACCGATACTTTTTTCAAGTACTCACCGATACCAATTACCGATACTTTTTTGCGAATTTTTTTTTATTTTAATAAATAATAAAATTGAAATATAACACAATACAGCAGTGCATCATGTTATAACATAGTGTATCAGTATATAACACAGTATACAGCAGTGCATCATGTTATAACATAGTGTATCAGTATATAACACAGTATACAGCAGTGCATCATGTTATAACACAGAGTATCAGTATATAACACAGTATAGCAGTGCATCATGTTATATCATAGTGTATTAGTATATAACACAGTATAGCAGTGCATCATTTTATAATAGTGTATCAGTATATAACAGTATACAGCAGCGCATCATGTTATATCATAGTGTATTAGTATAAAACACAGTGCAGCCGTACATAATGTTATACCATAGTGTATTAGTATAAAACACAGTGCAGCAGTGCATCATAACACAGCATATCAGTATATAACACAGTATAGCAGTGCATCATGTTATAACATAGTGTATTGTTACAGAACAGTCGTTATCAGGGCAGTGCCCAGAGCGGTACCAGAGCGGTGCCAGCCCAGGCCTGGTGCTGTTATTCACCTGCTGCCTCTGCCTCCAGCTTCTCCACTGACACCCAGGCGGAAGTTCCAGTCAGGCCCTGTCCCCGCACAGCAACAGCAAACTGACAGGTTCCGTAACCATCAGGGAAGCTAGAGCTGGCGGAGGCGGGGCCGGGCCGCAGTACCAGGCAAGGAGCATGTGAGCTGATGTCAGGCTGTTTCTTTTTATTGTAATATGAAATACTTTTATTCACAATGCGGAAGCTGTCCAGCCGCGTCACCCATGTAGCCGCTGAAGAATATTTGCACAGCGGTGGTATCGGTTTTAGGATCGGTTGCATATGAGCGAGTACAAGTACTCGCTCAATGCATGGTATCGGCACCGATACCGATACTGGTATCGGTATCGGTGCATCTCTATTCCTTATTGCTGTACAAAAGAGGGCAATATACAAACAAAATAATGTAGCATACATGCACAAACTGAAAGAAATAGAGAGAGGGCCCTGGCTGTGGCAGCTTACAATTTGGGGCAGTGATTTTCATATCCAGTCTTCTGGACACACAAACAGGTCCGTTTTAAAGGAGCAGTAAACTTTTTTTTTTTTTTTTTTTTTTTATAATGAAAACCAATATTTTCTTGAGCTTTTCTCAGAACAAGGGCACTCCCATTGCTGCTGTTTTAGTCAAATGTTACAACAATTCAAATAATGAAGTGAATTACAGTGTGATTACTTCCTGACAGTTCTGACATTATGGCTCAGCAGTTTCTATCACATTCCATGAATATCTGTTTGTTACTGACTTTTCTCTCAGAATGTAACAGAATTTATAATTGGAACTTGGCCTCTATAGGGCATTGTTAATGTGTAAAAAAAAAAAAAAAAAACACAATGGTTTAAACAGTAATAACTCTGCAAATCTATATCTCTCAACAGTGGGAGTTCCCTTATTTTACTCAACAGGTAAAACCCTGCAATATATATTTTTTCGTAACAAAAGTTTACTGCTCCTTTAAGGATATTCCTAATTAACTTAGGAAGATAAATCAAAATGACTGAGCCACTGACTATCCACCTATGAACAAACAGGCATATATTGAAAATGTGGACTTAAACTGAGAATCATTGATCTACAGCTGTGTTGAGCAAACTAAGGCCCTCCAGCTGTTTATTCCCATCATCCCCAGCTATCCATTGTACATTTGCTTCAATCAGTCTTTGATGACTTGCCCATAGTGGCAGCCATGATTGTTGCTGGCAGAGTGCTTGAACGGATATAACACTTTAAAGTGATAGCAATGTTTCACAAAAACAGCAGCTCCAATTAAAGCGGAACTACCACCACACAACATCTTTAGCTTATTTAAGTCACCATCTGGCAACTAGCTGCTTAGTAGTGCTAGTCACCAGAATTATTACCTTATTTAATAGATTTATGCTTTCTTCCATAGCTGACAGTAGCACGGAGCGTGAACATCTTGCCATAGTGATGCCTGCACTTTCAGTCCCTTTTGGAGTCGGCCGGCTCCTAGAAACGCCTCCTAGACCCAGCTGGGACTGACAGCGCAGGCGCGCGGACGTCACTATGGCAAGATGTCCTCGCTCCGTCCTGCCTGTCATCCATGGAAGAAAGCTTAAATCTATTAAATAAGGTAATAATTCTGGTGACTAGCGCTACTAAGCAGCTAGTCACCAGATTGGGACTTAATTAAGCTAAAGATGTTGTGCAGTGGTAGTTCCGCTTTAATCTCCATGGTATCTGTGCCATGGAGAGTGTTATTTCAATACTATCAGAGTTGTAGTTCAGGAGTAATTGAATGATAAAGTATCCCCCTCCCACCCCTTTTACTGATGTAGCACTGCTCACCTCAGATGTGGAATCTGGTCTCTTGACCAGACTGGTCACAGCAAGGGACATTCTTCTTACTGTGAGCATAAGGAAAACCCTGCCCCCTTGACAGGTTTTTCCTTTTGCCACTGAAGATTGTCCCTCTCTGCGATCCCTCTGGACAGTCTTGCTGCTGTGAGGTGAGCAGTGTTACATCAGTAAAAGGGGCGGGAGGGAGATACTTTATCATTCAATTACTCTTGGACTACAACTCTGACAGTAGTGAAATAACACTCCCCATGGCCCAAATACTATGACGATTAATTGGAGCTGCTTTTGTTTTGAAACATTACTGTCCCTTTAAGGATCAGAGGGATGTGCAACACATTGCAAAAGAATTGTTATTGCATTCCATTGGCCCTTAAAGGGCCAAGATTGCCATGTCCAGTTAGTAGAGATTGAAGTCCTGAGGACCTGCTACCAATTGCGCTGTCCACCTCCATGGACAGGAATGAAGATGTTATCTCTTGAGGAAAGGCACAAGGGGTGAAGTTCATGGGGGCCATTAAGATTTACTGGCCATTGTAAAGTATGCAAGATTTATTATTATTAGGTGGTGTTAGTTCTCCTTTAACCTGCTTGAGTGCCATAGGGGTGCGCAACACATTGCTCTGCAATGCATTGCGCGTCCCTCTGGCACTCAAGGGGTTAATAGCTCCATTACCTCAGACTCTCTGTTCTATAGGACACATTTCTGATTACCTTGCATTTTTTTCCTGCAATGTGATTCTGATATGGGTACAATTTGATATGCAAACTCCTTTTATCATGATGAGATGGTAACTCCTGTTTTACTGCTACACATCGCTTCTTCTTTTTATCATATTACATGTTGGTAACTCAGTGTAGTGAGAAATGTAACAAATGTTTCCCCTACATGTATGGTGATGTTCTTTAGCTGACTTACCAGTTAGTGACTAAAACCCTGTGTTATTATCATTTCAAAAACTCCAGCACATTCCGCAGTGCTGTTCAAGATGAAGACAAGACTGGACAGTACAGGTTTAAAGGGATAGTAATGTTTCACAATAAAAGCAGCTCTAATTAATCCTCATAGTATTTGGACCTTGGAGAGTGTTATTTCAATGCTGTCAGAGTTGTAGTTCAAGAGTAATTGAATGATAGTTTCCCCCTCCCTCCCCTATTACCTAGTGTAAGCCACCTCCCCTCAGATGTGGAATCTGGTCCACAGACCAGACAGCTTACAGCAAGGGACAATCTTCTTACTGTGAGAACAATGAAAACCCTGTCCCCTTGACAGGTTTTTCAGGTTTTTGCCTTGTACTAATTGAAGATTGTCCCTCTCTGTGATCTATCCGGACACCACCTTTCTGTTCTGAGGTGAGCAGTGTTACATCAGTAAAAGGGGCTGGAGGGGGATTCTTTATCTTTCAATTACTCTTGAACTACAACTCTGACAGTATTGAAACCATTCTCCATGGCTCAAATAATATGAAGATTAATTAGAGCTGCTTTTATTGTGAAACATTACTCTCCCTTTAATACACCTAAAGTGAAAGTATCATATTATATAGTAAATGTGTATTCTAGAGCTTCTTCCTGCTGAATAGATCCACTGCTGGGAAATCCATCATTCATAATCTATTACAGGTCATTCAGTAATTATATCGCCTGCCTACTTAGGGTGGTGCTGTTGTTACTGCTGCCTACGGCTGGCTTCTGTCATGAACAGTACCATGTATAGACTGCTGTAGAGACTATTGTATGTTTTGTTCCCTTTGATAGACTATTAGCATTATTGCTAATAATCTACAATGAGTGTTTGCCACCTGTTACCTCCTAGCTGTTTATTGGGCTGCAACTCCCATTGTTTTTAGGTAGCTGTTGGCCGGCTGAGAATAATGGGAATTGCAGTCCAGCAACTGCTAAGTTGCAACTTGTGGCAAGCCAATGACTTAAGAACACATCTTTGGTGCGCTCTGTAGTGTGACTCACCTCCTACTTCACTTCATGATCAATCACAAGTGTAAAGTGATTTGAGAATGAGAGTAAATGGAACATATTTACTGGCTGCCTGGAAGTGACCTGTGAAGTGCTGCACTGTGTTTTCTAGCTGCCAGTTAAATCCCTTGCCTGCCTCCACGTGCTTATTTTCTTTTCTCTACCTCCTCAGGCCCTAGGATCCGCTCCTCTGGCTGTGCCACTGTCGAGGAAGAAGGAGGATGAGGTGTCTGTTGGAAGCGCGCCCTTGGCAAAGCAGCCATCAAATCAGCCATCTGATTATGCCAGCAGCCCTGTCAAAACAAAAACCGTAACAGGTACGCACTCTTCTTTAGCCGTAGAAATACATATCGGCAGTTCTCAGTAGGTCAGCTGTGCAAACAAGCTTTGTGCACCTCTGGTCTTTCCACAAATAGCCCCTCTGTTAGTGATTTAACGTTCTTATAATTAAAAGCCATCCGTTTTTATTATTCCTACAGCTCGGGTTCTGTTTTTTATCCAAACTGTACTTCTGTTTTGCTCATTTTGTTGTAAAGTAGCACATAGATGTATCCTCTGTTTTCTACCTTGTGTGCAGCCAGCACCAAAAAGAAACAAATCTTTGATTCTCTCATATATGAATCACAAGCTTGTGGGTTCATTACAGGTTTTACTAAACCACTAATGGAGTTTTCCATTGATGTCAATGTTTTTAGCATTTGATCTGTGTATCTCTCAAGATCCCAAATTAGAGAACATCAATATTTTACATCTGTGGGCCTGTTTATCAAAGGCAATGGTTGAAGTGGAAGTAACACCTTAAGGCAACTTAGCATCATTCCAGAGAGCTTTCAAAGTCACCTATGTGTTATGTTAGTCTTTTTTATTTAAAATAATAGTTAGATATATTAACCTTTATCTGTGTGTCAGTGTATGCCAGTTAGATAGTACTGGCTGGAACAGCCATGTTCCAAATTCCAACATTCTACCCAGCTCTCACTCCCAACTGCTACTATCTTGTTTATTTTAGTAACTGGAGACAGGGGATTCTGAATACACCTCTCTACAGAAAATAAAAACATCACCATGTACACGTTTAGCCCTTTGAGTACTCCTTTAAAGGGATAGTAATGTTTCAAAATAAAAGCAGCTCCAATCAATCTTCATAGTATTTGGGCCATAGAGAGTGTTATTTCAATACTGTCAGATTTGTAGTTCAAGAGTAATTGAATTATTCCCCTCCTGCCCCTTTTACTGATGTAAGACTGCTCTCCTCAGAGCAGCAAGACTGTCTAGATGGATCTCAGAGAGGGACAATCTTCAATTTGCATAAGGGAAAAACCTGTCAAGGGGGACAGGGTTTTCATTGTTCTCACAGTAAGAAGATTGTCCCTTGCTGTGATCTGTCTGGTCCCAGGACCAGATTCCACATCTGAGGGGAGGTGGCTTACACTGGGTTAAAAGGGCGGGAGGGGATACTTTATCATTCAATTACTCTTAAACTACAACTCTGACAGTATTGAAATAACACTTTCCATGACCCAAATACTATGAAGATTAATTGGAGTTGCTTTTATTTTGAAACATTACTATCCCTTTAAGTATGCAGGGGCTGTGAACTCTGGATTCCAGGAGACTGTTTTTAGTGTTAATGGGAAACTGCTCTTTTGAAATAAGTGGCTTTTAATTTGTTTAATAGATAGTCTTTCTTATGAATGAGCCCTTCCTATAGGAATCAGGAATATCTAGTTAGTTTGTTTTTTTTGTATTTTTTTTAATTTAATAATGCTGAACATTGACTTATTACTTCCTTTGGAATGGTCTTATGTCACATTAGATTTATCGATCAGTCTCTCTCTCTCTCTGGCTAATCACATTCAAATTGGTAAACACTATTGTTTATTGGAAGGAGGTAAAAACTAAATACAGGCATACAATGGTGCACAACAAATGCAAATACAATGCAAGAGCGTGCTAAGTCATCCAATAATATATGTGAATGAACAAAGGGCAATAGCACTGGAGAGCAGAGCCTTACACTGCTGTCTCCAATCTAGGATTAGTCTTTCCCCTGAAGAAGTGATGGTGACATTGTGAAGAGCATTGGGATGTCGTTCTCTGGATATATATTGGCAGCTATGTTTAATGTTTTAATAAAGCCTGTAATTTTAATTATACTGACAGTTATTGTATCTCTTAAGAATTAGCTATTTGTCCCCATAAGTTTTACGGACTCCTTATAATATTATCAACTTGGGAATCAAGTGGAACGAAGAAGGAGCATGGTAGGTAAGACATGTTAGCGGTGGAGAAGGAGCTGACATGGTTGACCTGGTTTGGGGGTCAGATCCAGACAAAGTGAATATGCAAGAGACAGGTCATCCTCTTTAAATGTGGTCAGATTAAAAGGGGACGGGACCAGATTGTACCAAACATTGAAGTTTCTGCTGAACTTAGATTTGGTTTATACTTTTCTGCTTTGTTTTTTCCATGGTCAGTCTTGGTCTTTGTTGGTGACATTCTAGCATTCAATCAATTGAAGACCCCACTTATATCAGTGGAAATGTAGGGAATGTTTATTTTTTGTCCCTACGGTACAGTTGGTGTGACATAGAATTGTTCCATTTAGTGTATATGGCTCACAGTGTTAAGTTCTAGTATAAAGTATTCTAATGAACATACCTGTGAACTCTCAGGGTTTGACTCTGAGACTCAGGGTTTTGGCCCAAATCTCGGGGTCTCAGGGTGAAGAGCCAAAATCTCAGGGTGAGAGAGTTCAGTACTACCTGTTATATATTCTGCTCCAGATAAATGCTTCTTTAGTCTCTAAATTGGTACCACTTGTACCAGAAAGGCAAAGGGGGAAGTCATGCTTGATTTGAATGTGTTCATGCAGTGATATCTGTAAGTTGTTGTGTATTAATTGTTCCTTGAATGATGACTGGAACAATTCTTGATTACAGCGATCAGGGATATATCGCAGATAATCTATATTATGGGAAATTTAAGAGTTAATATTTACACAGTCTCAGGGTCAGCTCAATTTGAAAGTTCCCAGGTATGCTAATAAATAATCCTGTTGCCTTCTTATAGCCATATTAATCTGCTAAGGAAAAGTAATTGTGGAGCAAATCAACTACGCCTTAAGGTACCAATAAAAGTTCCCAACATTTGCATTAATTTACAATCTTTATGCAAGAACATTTGTAATCCCAAGTTTATTCTTATTGACAAGTATTCAATTTGTTTTCTCAGACACCATTTTCATATTTTCATAAAAATATAGAATTTAACAGTAGAGAAGAACCATTCGGAGCATCTAGTCGGCCCATTACTATAAAAACTTCAAACCTTGCTTGGTCTTTGGTCTTATGCTCAGGGTAGCCTTATGCCTATCCTATGACAGGATTAAATTCCAACACTGTGTTAACTTCTACCACTTCTGCTGCTACGCTGTTCAGTTTATCTACCTCCCCCTCAGTGAAGTAAAACTTTCTTACATTACATCTAAGCCTCTGTCCCTCTAGTTTTAGACTGTCCTCTTGTCCTAACATTTCCACTCCTTTGAAATGGACTTCCCTCCTGCACGTTTTTAATTATTTTATATATTTGAATGTTTCTATCATATCCCCTCTCTCTCCAAGCTATACATCTTCATAATGTATTATCTTGTGTTGTATAAACTCACTTTGCAGTAAATATTCAGACTGGATATCATGTATTAGAATTGTTTTCAATCAGTCGATTCAGATGTTGCAAGAGGAACACAGATTTAAATTCCTCCGTATTTATTTGAGAATTATTAAAAATTAAATTTAAAAAGTCTGCATTTTGCTGTACATTTTTTATTTTCCTATTAACCCCATGGTTATCACAGGGGATTATGTGCTAAAGTCTCCTGAGAACAGAGCTGGGGGGGGGGAGAAAAAAAAATATAATATATATATATATATATATATATATATATATATATATATATATATATATATATAAATAGTATAATTACTTTACATATTAAACATGTTAAAGAATACAGAAAATCAAAAACACTCTCATTTCAGTACTTATTTTAGACACAAGGAAGCAATGTACTAAGAAGAACTGAAGTAATTCTGTTCAAATTATCTGCATCACAGGAGTTAAATAATTCCTGTTGGCTTAATGGGATAGTAATGTTTCACAAGAACGGCAGCTCCAATTAATCTTCATAGTATTTGAGCCACAGAGAGTGTTATTTCAATATTGTCAGAGTTGTAGTTCAAGAGTAATTGAATGATAAAGTATCCCCCTCCCGCCCCTTTTACCTATTGTAACACTGCTCACCTCAGATGTGGAATCTGGTTGCTTGATCAGTCAGATAACAGCAAGAGACAATCTTCTCACTGTGAGAACAATGAAAACCCTGCCCCCATTGACAGGTTTTTCATGTTTCCCCTTATCTTAATTGAAGATTGTCCCTCTCTGCAGTCTACCTGGCACCTCCCTTCTGCTCTAGCTGAACAGTGTGACATCAGTAAAAGGGGCGGGAGGGGGATACTTTGTCATTGAATTATTCTTGAACTACAACTCTGACAGAATTGAAATAACACTCTCCAAGGCCCAAATACTATGATGATTAATTAGAGCTGCTTTTATTACGAAACATTACTATCCCTTTAAATGGATTGTTTTGCAAAGAGTCGGGGAGCTTACTTTCATTGGGTTAACCCTTTGAGTGACAGAGGGCTATGCAACGCATTTCTCTGCAATGTGTTATGTATCCCCTCTGGCCCTCAAAGGGTTAAATGCCACATTTAATCCTTTGAGTGCCAGAGTGGTATGCAATGCATTGCGAAGCATACTCCTGACACTCAAAGGGTTAAATCAATGAGTATTTGGGAAATTTGTATTTGTTTTTTATGGTACAGTCAGTCAGTTCCAATTCTTCCTAGTACATCTGCCTCTGTATAGCCTGTATGCTCAGTCTTGATTCTATAGCAGAGATAGTCGGTTTGCAGCCCTTCAGTGGTTGTTGTGCTGCAATCTCCCATAATGCTCAGCCTTCCAATGGTAGTTGTAGTTCAATAGCAGCCGTAGGGCTGCAAGTTTCTCATCTCTGTCCTACAGCATTGATCTTTATTTGAAATAGGATGAGTAAACCCTGATTGGGTAATGTTTAGAATCACTAATTAGTAAAAATAAATACTTCATTAAACCTGCCATTTTAAAATATTTCTTTTGTACCAAAAATATTTTTCTATAAACAATAGTTGAAGAGTTGGTTACAAATGAGTTTAAGCAGTTTGGCTCAGTGGGATCTTCCCAGAAGCATTTAAATAGTAGCCTCCTACAAACCCTGAGAATTTCAGGATTTTCCCAGAAATTACTAAGTCTGAAATTGACCTTTTGTAATAGTCTCGACATTGCAAGAACACACACTCCATGTACCCTCAGCCAAGTTTGTAAGTCATAGTGACTGACCTATTGATTGTATTTTTAAATCACTGTATAACACCAACATAATCCTTCAATGTGTTTATTGGGGTACAAACCAAATCACAAACCAGGACCTCTGACCAAAACAGTAGTTACTGGTGGCCTTGCTTGTGAACTGTTAGACTCATGCGTGAGCATACAAGAAAGAAAAGGTAATTGGGAAGATGAATATATTAAAGTGGAACTTTCACCTTAATTCAAATTTGCATATTTGAAAACTGCATTAAAAAGTACCTATGTGTTATATTACCTAAAAGATCATAAAGTGTACAGTTAAGGAGTTACTCACACTTGTAACATGCTAAGGTATGCTAATTGTGGTACCACTTCAAATGCTAATTAAGCGAATCATATCTTAATGAAAGTTTCAATGATGTGTCATATGCTAATGAAGCTTTGTGCAGTACCAGGAAATGATCACTTTCACTTTTCCCAGAAATAAAAGTGTGAATATCTTCTAAACTATACATATGTGGTCTTTTGGTTAACATGACATGTAGAAAGTGTTTAATGCAGTTTTCAAATATGCAAAGTTCCACTTTATGTTTTAATATGGAACTGTGAAGAGATCTACTTATAATTTTGCTGACTATAGAGGGGGTTCTGTGGATGTTAAGCAGAAGGTTATTGAGAACTGTATTAATTTTCTTGAAGTGGTAGGAAAGATACAGAGGACTGTTTACATAAATCTGAGAAATTTTACTGATAATTTGATCAACCTTCTTCCTGTTTCAGATAAGTTAAACAGGACTTGACCATCCTACCCAGATTGGGAGGAAGGTTACTGAGTACATGAACAACTTTCCACAAAAGAGAAAAAGGTTGTGTTAGACCTGATCAGTTAGCCTGGAATGGAAGGAAGGTCTGGAGAACTTTATCAGTTTGAGCACACTGGAAGGTTACTGTAGACTACTGAAGAAAGTCTGCATGTACTTGAGATGAATTTGTGGAAGGAAAGCTGGTCCTCACTAATTTACATGAGGTGTATTTATTTATAATTTTAAATAGGTAACCATATTTCAGTGGTGGGAATAAATTGGATCTTCAGTAACCATATACTTTTTATGTTGAACTTCATACTTCTGCTTCAAACGGAATTTTCAGGAGGGCGGAGCTAGTTTTCTGTGAAGATGGACGCACATTTTTATGCTCCAGTGCTGGGTCGCTATTTCTAAGCTTAAATCACTCATACTTTGCATTATTTGGCCACATGTTTCGGGGTGAAGCTGCTCTGGCACTTCCTACTGGCTTTAAACAGAGGAAATAACATGAAGGTGGTAGAAACGTTGCGGCCCTTTTTCCCGCCTGCTCAGCCTGACAGTCAGAGTGGCTATCATGGAAGCCCTGATCGGGAATCAACATGAGGTGGCTCACCTACAGCCGATACATAGCTTCCGGATATCTCCTCCCTCCCCTCGGATTCTTGCGGAAACAGATACAGGGAACCTATTGTCTACACTGGAGTTGAAAGCTATACTAGTGGCGCTCAGGGGAGCAGTATGCGAGGAATTTGCTAAATTGCGCACTTCTATCAGAGAAAGCCTCTTCTGTCATCCCCGTGAGGTGCCAGAGGAGTTTGTCGTGGTTCAGCTTCCAGTAGTCGTGGATGGAGTCTGGCGCATAGAGGGTGGATTGTCGGAGGCCCTGGAGCAGGGTATCAATACTAGTGCAGGGAGAGTTGAAAAGCATACCTTACCTATTCGTGTTCTACCTCACCTAGGTTCTCTGTTGCTCTCTGAGATGGTTGTGGGCAACTTACCCTCTGAGGCCCTGTGACTGGTGGAGATTGGGGTATTTTCACAAGTGGATTTGATGCCTGGGAAGCGTACTGTGGCCTTTATTACAAGCGTCTCTCTGCGATTCCTGTCTCATATCCTTTGGTTACCGTGGGATGTTTTGGCGCTAAGGCGAGAACCTGCTCCCTGGGTCTCTCCCATGGATGTTCTGCAGTCTAGATGGGCCACTATGCCATGGGATCCTGGTATCTGTGGTTTATACCTGCCTTGCTCTTTTTGTGGTCTGGGTTCCACTGCTTCATGACTGTACTTTGATACTGTGCTACGGTACGTGGCATCTCTGAGTCTGCGCTGGCCTTCCCCTTCAACTCCACGATTGGTGAGATGAATGCCTTGGTGCCTTAAGACACCGGAAGGGGCTGACAGCTCAGGTGCAGAGAGTGCCTACAGCAAGATCCCTGCTGGTGCCTGTCTGCCTAAAATGTTCTATTTTTCTCTAATGCAGCAGTTATTATTGAAAATACAACTACGTCTATGCATAATCTGAAAAAAAAAAAAAAAAAAAAATGCACTGATAGCGGTACTTGAGGACTGTGGTAGAGGAAAATCCATTATAGAACGTATATCTCATAGCCACTAAAACATTCAAACATGCATAGGAATTACTCATGTTGTTTTAACATCTTTTAAACTAAGTGGCAATTGAATCAGTCCCCAGTATCCTGTATTGCAGTTGATCAAATCTCTCCCACTGAGTTGAAGCAAATTGTTTATGGCTTCATGAAGATGGTAATTTGGGATGTAAATGGGACTTTGAGACCTTCATTTTTAAAGGGATAGTAATACTTCGTTTTAACTTTATTTTATTTTGTAGGCATTAAAAAAACACGAAGAATGATATAAGTCTTATCTCTCTCAATCCTTTATGGTTTATGAGATATTCACAAGCAAAGTTCCCCTCCCCGCCCCTTTTTCCTAGTGTAAGCCATCTCTTCTCAGATGTGAATCTGGTTGTAAGACCAGACAGATAACAGAAGGGGACAGTCTTCTTTGTATTAAAACAATGAAAGCCCTTCCCCCTTTGACAAGTTTTTCAGCTTTTTCCCTTATCTTAATTGAAGATTGTCCCTCTCTGCAGTCTACCTGGGCACCTCCCTTCTGATCTGGTTGAACAGGGAAGGGATACTTTGCTTGTGAATATCTCTTAAACCATAAAGGTTTGAGAGATAAAACATATATCATTCTTCATGTTTTTTAATGCCTACAAAATAAAATAAAGTTAAAACGCAGTATTAATATCCCTTTAAATAAGTTGCTACAATTAACTAATACAAATAATTGCCTGCTAAGTCTAGTAAAAGTAAGAAATTACTGAAAATATTTAGTGCCCCACATTTTTTTATTTTTTATTTGAAAGGGATAGTAATACTTAAATTTTAATATCCCCCAGCTTGTAGCCCTTAAAAAACTGAATTAAATGAGTCCAGTGGCATCTCTCAAACCTTTATGGTTTGAGAGATATTCACTTTCAAAGTTCCCTCTCCCCTGACGTCAGTGTTCTAGCTGACAGCAGGGGAATCCGGTCCCTGAGCAAGCGGAGCTTCAGCAGAGCCAGGATCGTGTTATGGAAGAAGAAATCCTTCACTGAAATGGTCTTCTACATGTGCTTGGTTTGCAAGCACACGTAGAAGTCCATTTCAGTGAATTATTTCTTCTTCTGTAACGTGATCTCAGCTCTGCTGAAGAGCCTCCGCCGGTTCCAGGACCGGATTCCCCTGCTGTCAGCTAGAACGCTGACGTCAAGAGAAAGTAATAGTTAAATTTCAAAATTTCCTATCATTTAATGGGCAGAAAAGTAGCAGATGAGCTTTGACCTGCTGGATACCATTCTGGCACTCCAAAGGGTTAATATAGATTAATGTAAGGTTATATATTTGGGTTGCAGAAACATTGTACACATATACAAAAAGTAAAACTGCTTTGGCATCCTTGTAAGAGAAAGATTTAGGAGTGCTGATAGACAATAAACTTCACAGAAGTGTCACTAAATCGCTGCTAGAGCCAGTAAGGTTCTGTGATGTATAAACAAGGGTATAGATGTGATCTCTCACTTTAAATTGGCTTAGAACTCCTTGAATGGTAGAGTCTTGTTTCACAATTCATTGGAGCACTTTATAGCATTCGAGGGGTTAACCCTTTGAGGCTTGGTTCTCTGATCCCGTTGTGCTAAACCCACACGTTGTATGACAGAAATTAAACTGCTGTATAAACCGGTGTAATCAGCATGCAGCGGTTGCATATGAAAAAACAAACAAACAAAAAAACATTTAGTCTTTGTGGGGACAACAGATCCTGATGTCCCCCAGCTGATTTGGCTGGGAGAGCCTTAAAGTTGATGAATGAGAGCAACATGACTCCACTGCTTCCATCCTCTCTGAACTTCCTGGTAGGAGTGGGGGGATTGGGTTAAGCCCTCCATATAATTTCACTGATGACATGGAAGGCTTTCTCTGTTCCCACCCACTCCTACACGGTAGTTGGAAGCAGGGGAGCCACCATCAGCTGTGAGATCAGTGGCTCAGGTGGGCATCAGAAGGGGTTCTGATGCCCCCACATGGTCTGAATTTAACCCTTGAGTGCCAGAGAGGTATCCAATGCATTCTACCCCACATTCCTTTCAAAAGCACACATATACCCCCATCCCTCTGATACATTAGCCATTCCCCCTCAATCTCATGACCACCTGGCCTGGTACCATTGCACATCCTAACAATACTATCAGACCCCCAAGCCTTGTTCTAATGCCCAGTGGAACTCACATATCCCACATACACTATCTGACCTTCCCCCCAGCCTTGTTCCACTACCCACAATTAGTCAGTCTTGCATATACACTCTGACCCCCCACAGCCTTGTTCCACTGGTAATCATGGAATCGCACATATACTTCTTGCTCCACCAGTAGCAATACTCCTGGCACCCACTACAGTATGTAAACTTACACCAATGGGGTATAATTTTTCTTGAGCTGGCATTTGGTATTGAATACACTAGCAAATGCCTGTCACGGAGTGACTAGGAAAATAACGACACACTTGACAAGTACAGATAAAATTAAAATAAACTTTATTTTAAACACAATAGTAACAGCAATGAATACTACACTTTCACGAGGCCAGGGAAGACCAGTGCGCACACTTTCTTCACCCTTCACTAGGCAAGTGATAGACCCACGTCCGTACCCTAACGTTAGAGTACCCAGGCAACAGGAGCGAGTAACTCCAGAACACTGGGGCAACATAACTCCACCACACTCTCGGGGCCAGGTGTGAGGACAGTGCAAGACAATTCCTCCACCTTTCACTAGGCAGGTGTAGCTAGTATCCGAACGGCCCTTGGTAACCTTCACAGACTAGATGGGAGGACAGTGCACGGCACTTCCTCAGTCACACCAGGCAGGTGACTAATAGAGCAACTATACCCTACAGCAGGGTATACCAGAGGCAAGGCAAAACAGCACCTAGAAGGCTAGGCGAGGCAACACCCAAACCGGATAGATCACAGGGGATCAGTGACACGGACTGACCGACAAGCACTGCTACAGGGGTAGCGAGCGAGGTAAAAGGTAGGCCCAGGCATTGAGGATCTCAGTAGCCAAGGCTGGGTAGCCCAGGCTGGTAATCGTAACCGGAACACAACCGAGGGAGAGTAGTCAGAGGAAGCCAGGAGTCAGAACCGGATCGGGTAGTCAGACGTAGCCAGTAGTTAGAGCCAGAACGGGTAGTGAGACTTAGCCAGGAGTCAGAACTGGAACGGGTAGTCAGACATAGCCAGGAGTCAGAACTGGAACGGGTAGTCAGACGTATCAGAAGTAATACACAGGAACAGCAATGGACCAACACAGCACTAGGCTCAGGTACACCACGAAAGGGCACTGGTAACTGGAAATGCTGAGGCTTATAAGGCCTAGCAGATGGGAGGAGAGATGACATCACTAAACCATTGACCTATAAGAACAGCGAATTGCATAGAGCGACAGCCAGGAAGTAACAAGGTCGCTGTTACAGCAATTAAACACTGGAGGCAATCATGGGCACCGTGATAATGCCATGGTGCCATGGTTGAAGCAACTGAAGTATAAAAAAAAGTATGTGTTTTTTTTTCCTATAGCACCTCTTTCTGGAAATAGTTGTGCACATTAGCCTAGGGTAGAAAAGGTATGTTGCCCTTCATTTGATGTGGGTGAATGTCTACTTTCCAAAATAGTATGCCTTATTGACTTTTCCTCATATCTGTAATGGTTACAACCATTTTAGTGCACTGTAGGGAATTTTTTCCTCGTAGAAATCCCCTTCTAGAAACATTTGTGCACACCATTTTAGGGATATAAAGACAAGTGATTCTTTATTTGATGCAGTTGGTTACTTTATTTACAAAATGGTGTGCTGTGTCTACCTTTTCTTAATTTTTGTAGTTGGTACAACCATTTTAACACCAGAAACTCATGTTTGAAAAAATGTAAGATGAATGAGAACTTGTAGTTCTTGTAGTTTTTTGCTTCTGGTACCCCCTACAATATAGTACGTCAACTAATACCAATGGGTTGCCATTTTTCTCATATTATCAGTAGCTAATGAGTAACGGAAATTCCATAGTTTACAAAGATTTCAATACATTTGTATCACGGTGCCCGTGATTCTGACTGTGCGACATTCCTACTTCCAAGTTTGCTTTGGCTGCTTCTTATTGGTTCTGGGTTGCTAGCCCCTCCCAGGGCTTGCCTTTATATACACCCTCTTGTCACTATGCTGGTGCCCTTTCGTGGTGTTCCTGACCTGACGCTAGTAGCTGTGTTCCTGTTCCGTGTATGATCCGGTTTCGTCTGACCTTGCTCCTGTCTCCGCTGCCTGTTTACTGAACCCGGCTTGCCTGACGACGACCCGTTACCGATTTGGCTGACTACCGCTCTCTGTGTACCGATCCAGGCTTTGGCCGACTACCGCTCTCTCTGTACCGATCCAGGCTTTGGCTGACTACCGCTCTCTGTGTACCGATCCAGGCTTTGGCTGACTACCAATCTCTGTGTACCGTTCCAGGCTTTGGCTGACTACCACTGTCTGTGTACCAACTCAGGCTTTGGCTGACTACTGCTCTCTGTGTATCGATCTAGGCTTTGGCTGACTCCGCTATCTGTGTACCGTTCCAGGCTCTGGCTATTCCGCCTAGCGTCCGATTGTGGCTAGTGCTTCAGTTGTCCCTGTGTTGTGCCCTCTGCCTTTGCCTTAACAGTTGCTTGCCAGTCAGTGCTTCCCGTTGCCTCCGGTTGCGCTACCTCTCAGCCTGTGCCTCATTGCAGCCTCTGTTACGCGCTATACAAGCCTGTGGTCTCCGATGACTAGCGGTGCTACCTCTTGTCAGTATGCTCTCACCCCTTGCCTCCGGTGGTGCTACCTTTCAGCCTGTGCCTCATTGCAGCCTCCGTTACGTGCTATACAGCCTGTGCCCTCCGGTCACTAGCGGTGCTACCACTTGTCAGTCTGCTCCTACCTGTTGCCTCCGGTTGTGCTACATCTCAGCCTGTGCCTCTTGGCAGTCTCTGCCTGCATACTATACACCTGTGATCTCCAGTCACTAGCTGTGCTACCACCTGTCAGCCTGCTCCTTTTCGCTGCCTCCGGTTGTGCTGCCTCTCAGTCTGGGCCTCCTTGCAGTCTCCATTAGCATACTATCGAGACTATGTGCTACGGCCTGTAGCGGTGCTACCTCCTGTCCGTCCACACGGCCCGCTATCTCCGGTTGCGCTATTCTGAGCAGTCTGCCTATTTACACCGGTTGCACCCCGTGCAGTAGGTGCCTCTCCTGTGTGCCTCAGGGCACTTCCTCTATTACCGTTTGTGCTATTCCTGGGCTGCCTTACCTGGTTATAGGTAAGGCCGGTAGAGCCTCCTCTATATCCTTGTTGGTACCATTTCCTGGGCTGCCTTACCCAGTTATAGGTAAGGCCGGTAGAGCCTATTCACCTCCCTATATTGGGGTGCCTGCCCTGCAGTATAGTTCCCTCTTAGGGCCTCTTCGGACCTGTACTGTTGAGGTTTCGTTCCTGTCTCTGTTCCAGTTATTATTTGCATATTTTGTATCTGTGTGTGCCCTGACCTGTGTCAGATTATATCACCTTCCTCTGTGTGAAGTCTGGACCCGTGTAGGGCCTCTTTGTTCTTTATTTGTTTAATAAAGCTTCATTGTTTTATCCAAATCGTCTGAGTGTTCAATAAAACCGTGACAGTTTGCCTATTTTTCCTTTAGCTCCACCTTCTGGAAATATTTATACACACCAGGCTAAGGATACAAATTCAGATTATTCCTCATTTGATGCAATAGGATATCTACTTTCAGGAAATATATGCTTTTGTATATTTATTAACCTGTTTTAGGATAGTTTTACCATGTAACCAATGAAATGTGCATTTTAAATAAAAAAGTTGAAAATACCATTTAGTGCTCCTGTTAATTAGGGATCTGTGCAGACCATGCTTGTCGGTAGAATTATCACATGTGGTGTTTTTGTACTTGGATGGTTTAAGGCTTTTAAAAATAACAGAAATTTTTACAATCAACATAACTTTTTTAGCTGTCTGGTTTAAGATAGTGACAAACTATGAGCTTTTTTAATTTTTTTTTTGTATTTATGACCTCATAGCTTGTCACACAATGCAAAATTTAGTTTTTTAGAGGTGCCAGGGAAAAGCTGAATTTATTATTTAAAAAATAAAAAAAATATATATATACACACACACACACACACAAAAATAGTTTTCCATGTAAAACTAGAAAATTACCATTGAGGATCATACCTTAACAGATGTATAGCCAAAATGCAAAAAAAATGCACCTCCGGCAAGGTACAAAAAATTATCCAAGCCTCTGGCACTGAAAGGGTTAAAGGATTTGATCATTAGGATTCCACTGAGATTTCATTTGAAAATAAAGGGTTCCATCTAAGCAAAAAGTTTCAGAACTACTACAGTAAACATTCATTCAAGAACAAACGGAAAAACTAACCCCTGTCAACTGGTAATTTCTGGGCTTTGTATGTTTCTGTAAATTATAATGTACTCCACAAAGAATTCTTTTGTTAATCCTTTGCAATGTATATCAATCTTTGAGAGAATTATAGACTGCAATATATTGTGTAATGTTCCTCTTTTTTCTAGACATCAGTTGATATAGTACGTCATTTTTGGTAAATATACCATCCCTGGCAGATTAAATATACAGGGCTATATATACATTTAGAAATTAGTGCTGGTCTGAACCAGGTATACACAGAATGAAGGGTTCTATAATAAACAATTTGTGGCAAGGGTATGTCCAGTATAAGGCAAGAAAATAAAGTTAAAAGCCAATATTAAGCGCTCACTCAGGCGATCAAAATTGTGGACATGCCATTTATAGTTTGGATAGGATTGCCAGATTGTTAATTTAACCCTTTTGAGTTTCAGAGGGGTACACAATGCATTGCATACCCTCTGGCACTCAAAGGGTTAAAAAGATGCATAGGAAAACATGCTGCATTACTATATGGGAGTAATTGCAGGCCAGTAATAATCAGTGCAGTATGCAGTTTTCTTATCTATGAGATGATCTGGCAACGCTAAGAACTTTACCTCTGCCACCCCCTGTGATTTATCCTATATAATAATTTGCTAGGATCTTTGTCACGATGCAGTCTTGCGCAGTATAGGCTGCCTGCGTTCGGGAAGTCTCTACTGCGCATGATTGCATCGCGTAAGTGAGGCGATGCAAGACTGCTTCATGTGGAGCAGTGAGGTAGCGGCCTCTTAACCCTTTGATTACCAGAGGGGTACGCAATGCATTGCAAAGCAATGCATTGCCAACCCCTCTGGCACTCAAAGGGTTAACATTACCTGGACCTTGGCCCATGTACACGGGCTTTTACACTAGTTGGTTATTTAATACCTAATATAAGAAGCAATACAAAGGGTAACAACCACGGGGGTGCAGAGTGTCCAGTTGTGATGGGGGCCCTTCAGCTCTATAATATTCTGCAGCCACTTTCAACCAGTTTCCTATCACTGTCATCAATTAAGCTAGGAATGAAATTAGTGAATCCTTTTCTTCGGTAAATTTTCGAACACTAGAGATATATCCAGAACATTTAAAAATGATGCATTGGATACCTTAGTTGCACTAAAAGGGTTAAATGGCAATATGTGGTCACAAATCATGATGCAGTTGCTCTCTAGTGCTGCAAACAAATATCTTATCCTCTCTGTGTGCCTGGCAAGCAAAGACCTGAGATCCACCATTGGTGAATTGCACCTGAGGTGTTTTGTCACATAATTCATACGTGTTATGGCGCTTTAAAAAGTTATGTGTTGGAGTGTACTATTCATAAATGTTCCACACTGTACGAGAGGGGGTTCAGATGTTTTTAGCCCAGGACCCAGTAGGTTGTAGTCACTGCACTAAATCATTGTGAGTAAATCATGGTGGGTGGTAAAGTTCCTACTTTTCTAGACTATAAATAACATTTCCATACATTTGTTTGCTTAAATGAGAACAATAGTATCAAAGGTAACTTTGTTTGCCTTATAATTTCTACCGTTTTTTTTTTAAGTTGATGTTTTTGTTTGCTTGTTTGTCCTTCTGTGCACAATCAACTGAGGCTTTTGGTTTTTTTCCTTTTTATTGAGCAGGAACACAAGTCACATGCTCACATGTTAATAAAGGAATATATTTTGTGCTGATCCTTTCAGGAACATTTTTTGAGCAGTACCTAAAAAAATAATCCCAAACAGAAATCACATAGCATCTCTAATAGCCACAAACCATCAGTGAAACTATGAACTGTTCATTGTTCATGATCATTTCGTAGAATTATTTAAACACTTGATTTTACTTTTTTTCCTTCTCTTCTCCAAGATTCACAAGTGACATTATTTTCTTTGGATTGCTGATTGTAATTGTAATATTATGATTTAACAGTTATTTTTAGTATTGGGTAAAAGCCACTTCTCTGTACTTACACAGAGCAGAGGTGTGAGTCCCACAGAATGAGCGCATCTGTAATGAATATGCACCCTATGTATCTGGGATATTTTACAGTGTTTTTTATGCAGCGCACAGTTCATTCATTGTTACAATCACACAGAAAATAATCTACACCCTACTGCCTGTAATAAGGCTTTAAATTCCAGTGGAGGGCTCTGGTGATATCATAAACCACAAAAGCAAAAAAAAAAAAAATGCAAGCGGTTTAATAATGTCACCGGAACTCTTAGATGGAATTACAGTCTTATTTTTACGAAGCATTAGGGTGTATTTTATTTACTGTAATACATGGTAACCAAAAATAACACACACCAATTTGTACATCTTGGGATCCGTTTACAGTTATAAATGTGATGACTTGAATTAAATATTGTAAGGAAAGTCTCAGAGCTGAGTTAAACGTGGATTTGGCTTTGATAACCCAGTTAATGCCCCTTACTCATTAAATTAGAATGCAGAGGAACTGTATTTGTGAACTGAAGGAGTACTTAACCCTTGGATGCTAGAAACATTTTCAAGAGTATTGCTTTGTAATACAGTGGAGAAATCTCTTGCACCCAAGGAGTTTAAACAGCTCAGTGAAAGATACTTGGTACCACAGCAATATGTGAGCATCGTGATACTGGTCTCACTTGTGGGCCATAGATTTGCAGGAAAATTTACTATGTACCTGCCAATGAGAAAAGAAACATGAGGAAAGTATTTTATAGCATAATGGTTAAAATAATATATATAAAGAAAATATTTTCTTGGCCAGTTTCCCATTAGGAGAGTTGAACATTGAACCTTTAGATGAAAAGTAACATGTTTTAAGAAGTCTACTTCTGTTTAGGTAAACTTAAGAAAATCGGGATTTGATGAGCTGCCCTGAAATGACTTCTATCAGATCTGATCCCCAGTGCTGGCAGGGAAAGCTGGCCTATGCCAGAGGTCTTCAATCTCTGGACCACCAGGTGTTGGAGGCTATAGTTCCCAGCTGGTTGGGGATGATGGGATATGTAGTTCTCTATAGCGGACTGCACAGGAATTTACTAACCCTGCTTTAAACTATGAGATTCACTTGTTGCAAAGATGTTCCCATGTGCAGAAAATGTCGGATGTAAAAACCAGCAGTTGCTGTCAGTGGGGATTTGGAGTACAGAGTCTAGACCTCAGCCGCCCATGTCTTTCTGTTTATTTCCATAGTGGGATCACTCAGGTAGCTGCAGAGTAATTTTGCTGATCTCCATATTGACTGATCTGTGCACAATGTGTGCACATAATGAGAAACCAAAGACTAAGGATTCATTCACTGTTCCACATGCCATGCTGGGCTTTCATGGGAATAGTCTGGAGCCCTATGTCCTTCATGTACTGTGGCCCCTACTACTCCCTAGGGGCCATCCAGCTCTGACCAAGAGCCTGCTTGCGTAAAAACCCTGTTGTCATTTGTGGCAGATATTCCATCTTCCATTCAGGGGGTTCTCCATTCCTGGAAACCTCACCCAATATTAAACAGGTTGAACCAGTCTTTAAAGCGCAGTCTCAGATTATTGGGACATCTTTTAAGGAGGACTTACATTCAGAAGATGGTGAGGAGCTGGACTCTTCCTTCTCCTTTGTGGATTCTTATGAGACTGTCCCTGTCCCTGCTGTTGAGGGGCTCATCATACCGCTGCTGGAGACCCCCTCAGGTCTCTGAGGCTACTGATGGGGGGATGGGGGGTCTACTTCTCTGGATATTTTCCAGAGGCATAAAAAAACTCTCCAGTCTTTCCCCTTTCCAAGACTCCTGGGCATCCTCTGTAGTGTACCGGTGGGATTTACAGGTAGTATCGGAAGGGTACAGCATAGTTTTCAAGTCCCTTCCTCCCTATTGCTTCTTTTTGTCAAAGGTTTCACGGGACACAGAGCCAGCATGTCTTCTTACAAGTGCCATATCCTGACTACTAGACAAGCAAGTTCTGGTACCATTTTCATCCCAAGGGCGATTTTCAGGTTTTTATTTCATAATTATTACGGTTCCCAAAAAGGATGGCGGCTGCCAGCCTATTCTGGATCTGAAATGCCTCAGCCAATAAGTGGTTGCTTCAAGATGGAATCTTTGCATTCTGTCATCACAGTAATGTGCCCAGGGGAGTTTCTGGCCTCCCAAGATCTTCAGGACCCATATCTGCATGTCCTAATTCACCCAGATAACCAATTTTTTTTGTGTGTTTTGCTTTCACTCCCACTCAGTTCACTGCTCTGCCATTTGGCCAGGCTTTGGCACCCAGAATCGTCGCAAAGATCATGGGATGTCCGGTGTCTGCCCTGGAAGCAGTTCCCTACGCTTAGTTCAATATGGGGAAGTCAACAGGACATACTCAGTAAGTGGTCCCGTGCGAAAAAGCATCTGTCGCCACATATGACCCTCTGTCCGTAAGCGAAGGAGGACCTCTGCTGGTGCTTCATCACCCCCACCTGACTCAGGGGTGTCCCTTTGTGATCCCGGAGTTGAACCTTGTGATGATAGATCGAAGTCTGAGAGGATGGGGTGCATCCCTGGGTCATCCGGGGGCCCAGGTCTGGTGGGCAGGGGAGAAGAATCTCCTGTCCATCAACATTCTGGAACTCCGAGCCATTCAACTGGCTCTCCTACACTGGTCCCAGGTGCTCACTGGGACACCAGTGAGGGTTCAGTCATACAGCTCAATGACAGTGGCTTACATCATTTGTCAGGAAGGAACCAGCAGCAAGACAATGTGGAAAGAATTAAAGGATATCCTTCTGTGGGCAGAGGCCCACATACCATAGTTCCACATTCCAGGAGTGGAAAAACGTGGTCACAGACTTCCTCAGCTGTCAAGACGTGAATCCAGGAAATTGGGAGCTGCATCCAGAGGTGTTCTACAAGATAGTTCAATGCTCTGGGATACCCCAGCAATAGGTCTGATAGGCGTCCCGGGAGAACATGAAGGTTCATGTGTTCTGCGAATGGAACATGTCTATCCAATGGAACTTCCACAACCTTACCTATTTCTTCTGATTCCTCCCATCCCCAAATTGATCTGGAAGATCAGGATGTTGATAGCTCTAGTCATTCCAATTGCTCCTTTCTAGCCCCCGGCAGGCCTGGTTTGTGGACCTTATCAACTTGTCCATTCAGGAGCTGTTCCACCTAACACTGAGAATGGACCTCTCCTTCAGGGTTCCATATGGTACGAGGATGTGGAGAGAGTTGCCTTGACAACATGGCTCTCTAGGCCACCATCTGAGAAGAAAGGGATTCTCCGATTAAGTCCTCTCCACCATGATCCAATCTAGATAGCCTGTCTCCTCTACGTCTTTTCATAGGGTCTGGTCCATCTTCCACCGATAGTGCCCTGACAAGAATGTGTCAGCCTTGGACTTCCTGCTAGTTGATGTCAACTAAGGACTCTGTCTGAGCTCTATTAAGGTACAGATCTTAGCCCCCTCTATTCTTTCAGAAACTATTCCTATTCTTCAGGACGTTAAACCTTCTTTCAAGGGGTGACACATGCCTTTCCGTCATCCTGGAACCCCACACCACCGTGGGATCTCAACTTGGTCTTAAGTGTCCTCCAGAGGCTTCCTTTTGAGCCTCTGGCCTTGATTCCATTGCTTGCCCTGATGCTCAAGATGGCATTCCTTTTCGTCAATGTCTCTGTTATGAGGGTGGCTTTGCCTTGCAAACCTCCCTTCCTGGTTTTTCACCAGGACAAGGCTGTACTTTTTACCTCTTGAGTTCTTATACAAGGTTGTCTCAGATTTTCACATCAATCAGCAGATCATTGTGCCTTCCTTTTGTCCTGATGCCTCATACAAACAAGAGAGGGATATCCATTTGTTGAATGCAGTGTGTTGCCTTAAGTACTTTGTGCATCACACTCAGCCTTTTCGCAAGGCTGATTTCCTTTTTGTCATCCCCGAAGAACTTAATGCGGGTCAGGTAGCGTCCAAATTCAGCATTGCCTTCTGGATCAAGGCTACCATGCGGCAAGTGTATGCAAAGAGGAAGAAACTTTACACATTCGAGATCACAGCACACTACACCAGATCTATGGGTGCTTCTTGGCCTACAAAAACCAGGCCTCAGCTGTAACAGCTGTGCAAGGCTGATACATGGTCTTCCTTGCACACACTTACCAAACACTGCCAAATGTTCTGGCCTCTCCTGAGGCCAGCTTTGGCCGGAAGGTCCTTCAGGCAGTTTTGCCTGGCTGAGGACTCTTCTTTTTTTTCTTCTACTGACAAGGTATTGTTCAGAAGTGTGAACCCAGTTGGCTCTTGTGTGGTAGTTTGGTGTCTTTTACACCTAAGGCTGTTTGGAATAGCAGTCCTTTAGAATACTGGTATCAAAATGTGTGTTTTTATCCTTTCACTCCCCGGAATCTTTAGGATACTTGGGTATATCCCTTTTTTTTCCTGTGTTCCATATTGGACGTAAGAGAAAATAAGATTGTGGTGTGAACTTCTTACCTGCTTATGTTTTTTTTTTTCTGTGGCATTTGTGACACATGAGTCTTGATGAGGTTGAGTTAAAGGAAGTGGAGGGATTCTCTGCCCCAAAGACCCTGTGTTTTTGTAGTGCTCTGCAATCCTGGAGGAAGGAGCTCAACCCCATGGAATTTGTGTTCTATATGAACTAAAGAGAAAATGATTTAATGGTAAGTTCTCTAAAATCCTGTTTTGCTCCATTGTCTTTTCTATATGAATATTTTATCAAATTATGTTTTACACTTAATTTTTCCATGTTTTTAGCAGGATCTTCTCCAAGTGATTCCAAAGTAGCACATGGGGGGAGAACAAAAACAATAGTGAGCTCATTGCTTAATACACTGTCCTATATATGCCAAAAATGTGTTTGCAGTTAATTTATTTAAAACATATAGATACACAGCATTGAGTTGGATTTATCATTTGACTTGATTGCCAAAAGCAGAAACACATGACTTTGTTTGCTGCTCTTTACTTACTGTTTATTTCAAATAATTTGTACGGTGCCTAGAAAAAAATACTTTGCAATAATATTTTTATTTCAGTAAAAGTTTTACATTGCCATTAATTGAGTCAGAGGGGTTTTGCCAATCCAAGTCCATAAGATTTTCTTTAAAAAGTTATGTTCAAATCTGTGTCTTTTTTGAGACATTCCTAAGCAATTATCACTGGGAATTTATTAACCCTTCGATTGCCAGAGGGGTACGGAATGCATTCTGTACCCCACTGGCACGCAAAGGGTTAAGAATCATCAAAGTCACCCAGATGTTTACCATTTGAGATGTTACTGTCAATTTATTATTTAATACATGTTGGGATTTTTGTGTGTGTGTGTGTTATAGTTACACGCATCCATTAACCCTTTGAGTGCCAGGGTTCTGTTCAATGCATTGAATACATCTCTGGCTCTCAATGGGTTAAACAATTTTTATTTATTTATTTATTTTTTTAAACAATTCTGTATTTATAAAAGGAATCAGTTACCCAGATGTTTTTGCCCTTCGAGTTCTTACTGACAGGTAATTTATTACTAAAATACTAAAATGCTACACGCTCTTTCCACCCGGTGTTTCCGAAAAGGCGGCAGGCCACATACCGTTTTATGATGTAAGCTTGGTGTATTTGCATGTTCAATTTGCTGACCTCCAGTAAAAAGCGATGACATTTGTATATGTTGGTACGGTATCAACACATTTCCTGGTCTGTCTACTCTATTTATTCTTTTTATATTCCTCTTATTACTGTAAATATTTAGGACAGATTTTTTAAAATGCTTTAACTCTTTCAGGACCAGAGGGATGTGTAGGGTATTCCCAGTGGAGTAATTTGCATGCAAAATGTAAAGCATTCTCATTTGGCAATTTAAAGGGATAGTGATGGATATGTGTTTGGCTATGTACCGCTGTACTTCAATATCCTCCGACATGTAGTTCAACAGAAATTCAATTATAAAGTATCCCCCTCCCTCCCCTTTTACCTCTCTTCTGCTGTCTCTCCGCAGATGTGGAATCTGGTCTCTTGACTGGACAGCTATCATCTATTACTATGCCTTTAATTAGTATTCATTCAAGAACTATTTTGTTACTTGTAGAACATATGTAGATTAAAAAATAATTATAAAATGCCCTTCTAAAAGCCTGTTCATTTTCAACCATTTGCGTGCCAGAGGGGTACTCAAAGGTTTAAAGCCAAATTATCTCCCTAACCCTCTTGAGTTCTACAAAGGTCTCAACACACAAAAAGTAATGTGTTTGAGGCCTCATTAGCATTCAAGAAGCTAATTTTTTTCCCGTCTCCTATAATGAGTCTGACACAGATTTTTATTACCATGTATACCAATAAGAATACATGTAGTCTTCAGTATTCCACTTGTCATTTCATGTTTTCTGGCTCCAATGTCATTTCAGCATCCTCTTATTCCATCGTGACAGTTGGAATCTTTTTTACCAATGAAGATTTCTCTCATTTATAAGTATTCCCTGGAGAACATTTACAATGCCATTTATGCACCACTTATATTTATTTATTTGGTCACATATTGCATATTATCTGATACATAGGAGGGAAACCAATTTGGTAAATGATTGCCTAAGCCTTAATTTTTGAGCTTATTTATCAGAATACTAGCAAGAATGGTACAGAGTTGCATGTGTAACAAAAAACAAACAAAAGCTTGTCCTCTCTCTCTCACACTTCATTTTGAATCTGGCCGCTACGAAAGGTAAGATGGGAGGGGTAGAGAGGCAAAGGGGCAGGGCAGGAAGGAGGAAGAGGTGTGGTGAAAGGGAAGGTTGGGTGGGTGAAGAGGTGTGAAGCAAGGGAAGGTGGGAGGGTGGAAGAGGCAAGAGGAAGAGGGTGGAAGAGGCAAGAGGAAGAGGCAAGTGTCAAAGGGAGGGGGAGGACAAAAGACGAAAGAGAGAATGGGAGGGATCAAGAGGCAAAACAGTGGGAGTAGAAAGTGAAGAGGTGAAGTCATGGGTGGAAGGGAGAAATAGGAAGGCGAAGTGGTGATGGGAGGTGAAAACTACAAAACCCGAAACCCTGGCCTCTCATGTTAAAATCAACTCCAGTAGCTAACTCTGTAGTGATTTTGACAGGAGTGTCCAGGGGGCTTAATCCCCCCAACCAATCCTGTCAGAATCATTGCTTCTCCCAACTCCTGCCATTAGCATCAAAATGATCGGCATTGGCCAGCATGCAATATCCCTGTGTGCATTGGTCTGCATGGATGTATATATGGGGGGGGGGGGGTTCAGCACTCATGCAAGAAAGTTACAAGGTGAAGGGAGAGGTATTGCACTGTGCAGTGGTTGTGACATTAGCACAAAAACAGTGTGTGATGGATTACATTGTATTTGAGAATTGTATGAAAGGTTTTAGGTCTCTGTAGACTTAAATGGAAATCTTTTACATAAAACCACTGAAAATATTTGTGAACTTCATTGCTATATATGCCTAAGTATGAGGTTTGGTTAACAAAATACAGACCCATACATACACAGAAATATAATTGTTGAAGGTGAGGTTTTCGTTGGTAACCCTTAGAGTGACAGAGAGGTATACTACCTATTGCAATGCATTGGATACCTCTGTGGCACACAAAGGGTCAATGCGTGTGCACCTCTGTAGAACACACTCACTCTGCAGCTTAGGCTGTGCAAATGACCTTACAGGTATTGTTAGTGTCAGTTCGTTAGGCGAAAAAGTAATTAGGCGACTGTAAGAGTGTATTATTGTACAGAGGAACTGTTGTGTTGGAGGGAAAGACAATGGGGGTTATGCACTACGGCATGATGAAGAGGTGATAACTTGGAGAAGACTTCTCCAGTGATATCACATCTCCAGTTCCTAGTTTTGTGGGTATTCTGAAATTAAAGCCAGTTTGTTTGAATTTTGTCCATAAGGCATAACTCAAGGTTAGCAGAAACACAGGGTAGATGGCCCCCTTTACTCTGACCTTCCTTAGTGGGGCATGGGTATAACAGATCTGCAAGAACTCTGAGTGAAAACAGACAATTGCTCAGGTACAGTAGGATATAATGTTTATTCTATACCAATGGCAATTGCTTAGATTATTTTGGAAAGATTGGACAAATAACTTTAGGGCATGGTTTGATTGCCTTCATTTTCCAAACACTAGAGAGTGATCACTAAATACATTTGCTGGTATACCCAAATCCTGAAGTCTACTTGAGTAAGATGAAAAATCCAGTCCAGCAGAATATGGGTCGATGTTTTTAGATATGTGGATAGGGAAGAGGATTAATTGTATTTACTACAGTTCCTTAAATGATATACTGAATTTGCCATTAACATTAAAAATTCCAAGAACCATCGGTTTGCATTTGCTATTTTGAGTATCAGTTTGTAACTTTATAAATAATGGTTAATAAATAATAACTGCTATGGCCAGAAAAAACTAATGACTCCTTTGAATTTTGGCCTTGTGTCACACCTTCCATTAGTCCTGCATATTATATAAACGGAGGCAGACATGACAGTTGGTGGCAGGTTTTCAAACTGAAGAAGGCAGCGTTCATGAGCCTACTTAAGGACCAGAGTAGTGAACAGCACACTGTGAAGCAACGTGTTGCACATCCCTCTGCTACTTAAAGGGTTACATTTTCTACGTGCAGTGGGCGGAGTTTGTGTCAAGTCATGCTTCTAACAACTGTCATGTCTGCCTCCATGTACATGACATCCAGGACTGATTGAATAGATTATCATCAAGGAGCAAAGATATAATTTTGAGCAGCCATTATGATTTTCTGGCCATGGTAAGATCAGTTGGGGCTATTTGTAAGAAGCGTTACTCCTCCTTTAACACAGAGAGAGGGTTGTGTTCTGTGCAGTGAAGTGTTATCCAAAAAGTGTGAACGGTATCTGAAAATGCAAATTCATATAATTCCATGTAAAAAAATATTGTAAATGTTTAGTTAGTTTTTAAAAATATTTCCAGTCATATGATAAAACGTAAAGAAAAAAATTGAGACGCTATTTCCCTTCTACTCCATGGATGCCAATAGCGCCTCCAAACATTCTAGAGGCTTATCTCTATTTTCACTGGCCCCCTACTGGAGTTCAAGGAACATGATGTAAAGGAGGAGTGGGGGGAATAAGGTTAATCCTTTGAGTGCCAGAGAGGCGTTGCAATGTGTTGGATACCTCTCTGACATTCAGAGGGTTAACATATGCTTAAAATGTTTTCTTTAACTTCATCTCATAGTTCTTATGTTTCCCAGTGTTTCTCCTCTTGAAGTTTGGTTAGTTAGAGAGATATTCGGCCTATTTCAATTATTCCTTATTATCACATCACAGCTTTCTGCTCATTGAGCTGGATGATTATCGTTTATTCATGCCTGCTGCGTAGTGCTTGACCACTCATTAAAATGAACAAAAGCAGCAGGGAAAGCTTACTGGGGTCAAGGAACCATGCACAAAGATGAGAGTCAAGTGTGCTAAGCCTTTTATTGTGGTATTATATTGGATTCCATCCTTCAGAGAGTGTAGGGTAGAAATCACTGCTCACCATTTGAAATGATATAGATTACACTTGCGCTGACAGTCTGGAAACAAGGGGAATGACCACAATGAACCTTGGTGGCTTGTTAATTACTATTATAGAGTTATAATAGTAAGTGCTTTCCTGACTTGTGCAGTTTGCTAGAATTGCTTTTCTTTAACAAGAGCACTATATCACTTGAACAAGAGGACACATTTTGCCCAAACATTAAACCATTTGAGTGTCAGAGGGCATGGCACTCAAATGGTTAAAGTCAAGGTGAAGATTATCATTATCTTCAAGTAATATGGTGTTCTGGTTATAATTAAACAACATTTCTAATTGCCTTGTTCCTTCAAATGCTTTTTCTTAATTACTACCACTGGTCCTTTTTTTTTTAATTGTTACCATTGTTCCTTAAATGACAGCTATCATCCAGTAGTTCCCTACTAGCAAATATGCCAATATATAGGTGAGTTGCATTGTGGACCGTGGTGGGATGAATAGGGGAGCTCAAGGTGGGTTTGAAAAGAGACCCCACATGTTCCCCCGGTGCATTGATGCTTCAGTTTTCAGTTTTTTGTGATGCAGGTCCCCATAGACCCACTGTATTATTCTTGGAAGTTAAACGCATCAGATTTTTGGAGACTGTACATGCCTTAGAGTTGATATAGTACATGTAAATGAGGAATGACGTCTTAAGACAAGTTGCAAGAAGTTTGCACAAAAGCAGAAAAGTTGGTCAATCTGATTGGACGTTAGTTTACCTTAACTCTGTAACTTTGGGAATACATAGAAACATAGAGTTTGACTGCAGATAAGAACCATTAGACCCATCTAGTCTGCCATTTTTCCTACTATAAAAACCATAACCCTTATTTGGTCCTTGGTCTTGTCTTATGTTCAGTATAGCCTTATGCCTATCCCATGCATGCTTACATCCCCTCACTATATTAACCTCTACCACTTCTGGTGGTAGGCTATTCCATTTATATACCACCTCTCAGTGATGTAACAATTTCTTACATTACGTCTAAGCATCTGACTCTCTAGAGTTAGACTGACCTCTTCTCCTAACATTTCTTCTTCTTTGAAACCTACTTCCTTCCTCTACTTTGTTGAATCCTTTTATGTAATTGAATGTGTCTATCATATTTCCCCTCTCTCTCTCTCTCTCTCTCTCTCTCTCTTCTCTACTAAATGCTATACATGTTCAAATCCTTTAGTCTTTCCTCATAATTTTTTCCTGTAAACCATTCACCATTTTACTAGCCATTTTCTAATATCTATATCCTTCTGGAGATGGGGTCTCCAGTACTGTACACAATACTCTAGTTGAGGTCTAACCAGATATCTGTAGAGTGGATGTCCTCCTCAAGGAGCAAAAGATATAATTTTGAGCAGCCATTATGACTTTCTGTAAAAACCATAACCCTTATTTGGCCCTTGGTCTTGTCTTATGTTCAGTATAGCCTTATGCCTATCCCATGCATGCTTAACAGAAATTTCTCAGCTACAGTTTCCATCTGACGATGGATTTCATTCCTGTTCATCCTATTTTTTATGGTGTTAAATTAGTTTTTAACAAATGCCAGTTATGTGGGAACTGAACCGTGATGTTTGCTGTGGTGCACACTATGTGGTGTCTTGAGGACAGATCCAGATTACTTCCCAAGAGTCTTAATCCAAAATTAATTTCTCCTGACATTGACAAACAGTACAAATGTGTTGTGACCAAAATAAGCTAATGGATATTCCAGCATGATCACTATTTTGTCCTAGTTTGTTTGAGTGATAGTTGGCCTTTTTGTAGAAGTTTATTTGGAACCAGTATGCATTTTTTTGGAATGTTGCATGTTGGATATTCAGTTTGTGACTCATCGTTTTTTACTTGAGAGTGCCACATAGAAAGTGATGACAAGTGCTTCAAGCAATTACACATTTCTTAGAATTCAGAGTAAAGAAAACCTATCCATCTCTTTGTTTCTATTAGATCTGCTCATTCGATTACAATCAGACTGATGTACTATGAAGAACCGGGATAATTCAAGGGCAAACCAACTGCACAAATAAATATATGCCAAATTTATATTCATTGAAATGGGACATTTAACCTCTTGAATGCTAGAGCCATTTCCAACACATTTGAACCATTCAAAGAGTTAAAAGCCCCATTAAAATCATTGTTAATCTGAGGAATTTTTAGCTGTCTCCTATAGTTCAGTTGGTTTGCCCCAGATGCTTTAAACCTCCTTAGTATACCAGCCACCATGAGTCATTGACTGTAACACAAGCAATCTAACTTTGCTGAATGAGGGACAAAGTAAGGTACTTAAGGGGACTGATAAATGAATTGAACCAAACTTCCCTGTTTTTTCTGCAGACAAGTCGGTCATTTAACCAACTGAGTTCACTACTTTCCCCCCAGAAAACACCTGTAAACTTTAACATTCAAGCACAAATTAACATACCTGTAAACTGGATATTCCAGCAGTATATCATCTGGTAAAAATGCAGGGTGCCATAAACAAGGAGTTGATGTGTGGTGCAGAATGATTTCTTTGACTGTGCCCATAACTTGTAACAGTGTTAATTGCCTACTTTGCCTAATGGAAAGACTTTCTCTATCCATCAATTACCAGTCATGCGAATTAAAGGAAGAAGAACTTGTATGAGCACATATTGGACTCTGTATCGGTTATATTGTAAAACAACTACACTGTACATATTAATAAATACATTCCTATGGGATTTTTTTTTAGTTTGGTACTCCTAATGCAGTTATTTCATTCCTGAAATGATCCGTTAGTTCCTTTATAAATATAATGCATTTTGTATGCACTCATTCCTTCCCTTATACCAGTGGCTCTTAAACTGCGTTCTTTAACACAGTAAAAGGGTTTCCATGTAACCAATCAAGGCAATGTATGACAGGGTCAATGGAGAGAAAGGCCGCACACCAAGACTGCCATAAGCCAAATATCAATATAAAACATCCACATTTATTGATATCCTTAAAACACCTAAATCAAACTGCAAAGTGAGGAGTGAACACAAGACAAAGGTGGGGATCCCACATACCGTCTAACGCGTTTCACGCTAAAAATATCGCTTAATCATAGACTCAGCGTATCCACCGGAAACAATTGACTATAAACAATCTGTGAACATGTAATAGGTTAAAAACAACATAGATACTTTGTCAATCAAAGCTCAGCTCGTCAATTCAAAAGCCGTGACGACTAACACTAATTCAAAAAGGAAGACAACATCCGCTGTTTAAAGACTCATAGATCCAAGACGATACCACAGATTGAATGATATAAACCAAAGAAAGCTGTAATATCCAAAAGTGCAATATGAATACCTAGTGTACAGGCCAAATGAATAAACATTAAAAAATTCATCAACATATAAAATTATGAAAAAAATTACAAAAATTCAGAGCAAACGCCCACAAATATACTCATATTGCTCCACAAAACATATATGTTCCAGCACCCATTTTAAAGGAACCATCAAGATGCCCATATTAATGCTAATACCTCAAACAACCCCCTCTCTGGGAGCTATTCTCATAGTGCAACCACATATGCCAAAGTCAAAGGACATCCATAAGTTAAAAGGGGAAAAGATAAGAAACAAAAGGGGGGAATGTATGACAGGTAACAAGTGGCCGTGTATGTGTAGTTCTGTGACCAGCAGCTGTTTGTCTACAGTATAAACTACATTGTCTCACAATTTTCCATCTTCACAAGGTGATTATTTATCTCCTTGGATGAAAACGTGGTCTCAAACACATTTGCTTAGCAATGCATTGGGGACTTCTCAGAGGGCCCCAGTCATACAGTGAACCTAAGTGACTGCCTATGGCACTGAAGTGCTGAGAGCACTCCGGGGCAGGCTGGACAAGTGGACATTTTCCTCTTGGTTGGTCTGGTTTCATACATGAGGGCTGCAAATCATAAATGTGAGCAACTGGTCCAGTTCCTTTACTAATGCAGGACCTCTTCTCTGCAGCCCCAGCCTACATCATGAGAGAGCGCAAGTAACATAGGAAGTTCATAAATGGACGTGCCTACTTACATTTGTCACCAACAAGTCTCCTCGATCCCCCCCCCCCTTCCCTGTGTTAACCTCACATTTGTGTAAGAACTGATTAGCTATCCAACATAATAAGTAGCCCTTTGCCTCATCACATGGTGGTCAACCCTGATCACTTTGTGACTCGATGTCTTATACACTTCCTGGGCTCATTAGTAGGGGCACAACAAATAAAGTGTACAGGGAGGTGACACCAAGATCTTAGTTCTTCCAGGACACCATTTCCTAGTTCTGTAGAGTTTTATACATACACATCCATCCTACAACAGGGACCTAAGTGTCAGACAGAGTAAGACATTAACTCCCAGACACTTTAGTGGTTGTTAAAGGGAAAATGTGTGTATGTACGTGTATCCATTATCTCACTGTTTTGTCTGGGTTTTCACATGGTCTGATACCTTAATGACTAGATCAAGAACCACAATGTTGTTTTAGCTGTAGTAAGAAGGAAAGGAAACTGTGTGAATTTGCTTTTTTTTCCTGGTATCTGTAATATTTTTCCTTCAATTATTTATTTATTTTAACACTTCATGTAATCTTGTTCTATAGCCGCATAAACATGACAGAATTCTGCAAGCATCGTCATCTTATAGATTCAGTTTCTGCAGAGTACAGGTTGGGTACAAAGAACAAACACTATTTTTGTACATCTATGTAGAGCTCGATATATAGGGCCTTATGTATAAAGACAATTCTGGAGCAAACTAACTGCAACACTGGAGCAAAAGCAACATTCAATCATTTAATTGGCTTTTAACACTTTTAATTGTAGAAAGGCCTCCAGCATTCAATGAGTTAAAGTGGAACTTTCACCTTAATTCAAGTTTGCATGTCTGAAAACTTTATTAAAATCTGTCTACATGTCATGTTAACCAAAAGTCCAGCAGATGTAGAGTTTAGGAGAAATTTCTCCAGAATTGATCCACTTTACTTAAGGCCCACTGAGCAAGTTGTTTTTATTTTTTTAATAGAAGACATTTAAGTAGGCATCTTTAAGGACTTTGTCACACACGTGACTTAAACAGGCCACCCGTTAGGTTAGTTCTATTCACCTTTGATCTTCTGTTTTCCACAGCGATCCTCTTGCATGGGGGGGCAGTGCCCATACTCAGAGACAATATCTCCACAGCTAGCCCTATGCCTGGCTCTGACCATGGTGCTTAACCGGGAGCCTCCACTTCCAAGGAAGCTGTGTAGTGCATGGGACTACATGTGAAATGAAAGAACTTTATCATACCTCCCAAGTGTCCCTCTTTAGGAGGGACAGTCCCTCTTTTTGACCCAAATCCCTCTGTCCCTCTTTACCACCCTGATGTCCCTCTTTTTAGGAAACCAGATTGTGTAGTGTGTATGTAAGGGTATCACATTGCTCCACAGCAATAAAACTCACATTATATATGTGTTTATAAATTAGTCTGTGTAAATAAAATACTTTGGTCTTGTTAGAAGTCATTTATTAGGTTACACAAGGAGGTGTCAATAGGTCATGAAATAGCCTAAAAATTCTTGCTAATGCCCCGCCCGCCAGCCACACCTCCAGCCACTCCCCCTAAAACACAAGTGTCCCTCTTTGGCAATTTGAAATGTTGGGAGGTATGCTTTATTATAGTGGAAGACATATCATGGGGCCTAGTTGCTGACAGCAGTGTCTAGGCTTAACCTTTATTTGAACAAGCATTCTGACTCTCCTTTACTGTGTACAACAGGGTCACAACAAACAAACATAACATAAAGCATGACCATACCATACATCATGCACCACAGCAAGTCCAGCCAGCTTCAAATTTGCATGCTCATACAGGAATGCAGTAGGTTGCAACAGGGCAGAGCTGCACAGAGGCCTTTGGAGTAAAACTCAGACCTTTCACATTTGTGATGTTGGGGATTGTAATGCTTGTCTCATTCGCTAATGAATCTGCAGCCCACATAAAGTGAATGGCTGATATTGTGTGTGAACCAGCCATTAGCCACACTCCCGCTGCCACAGAATTGGAGGGGGAGTGCAAGAGAAGATGAGTTCAGAATACTGGCAACAGAAATGAAGCAAGGTGCTCCTACCTATCTGTCACATGTATGAAAGGGAAGCACAGAAATGAATATTTACTGAGAACCAACAAAGTACGACATTTGCTTGTTCATCTGTTAGTCAGTGCTCAGGAATATCACTGTAATAGCTCTGTAGTGATAATCTTGACCAGTGATATTCCTGAAAGGTTACCAGCCTATGAACAAGCAAATATGGTGCTTTTGCTCTTTCTCAGAGAATATTAACTTTTTTTTTTTTTAACCCTTTCAGTGCCAGAGGGCTGCTTTGCTTACCTCTCTGGCACTCAAAAGGTTAAACACTCTGGAGTCTCCAGTGCCTAGAGAGACCAGCTCTGACAAGGCCCAAGACGTGTTAGATGTGTGACTGAGATTTGCTGGTATTCTTGTGCGGTGGGAGTGTTCCTGCATCTTTTAGTTGGTCTGGACTGCCTTATGGGTATCTATATAGTGTTATTCCTGAGCGGTGACTAAACAAAGAATGAACAAATGAGGTGTTTTTGTTTGTTCTTATTAAATATTCACTTCTCTGCTTTTATGCCCATATGAAAGAGCCCTAACTTTAATTTTCAATTGAGAGGTCAATATATCCTTTAAGCTTTTCATTCCTGATCAGATAATCAGGGGCCACCCCCTTAAGATCAGAGGAAAGGAGGTTTCAACTTCAGCAGAGGAAAGGGTTTTGGTTACAATGAGGTCTGTTAAATTATGGAATTCCATGACAAGTATGTGGTAATGGCAGAGACAATGGATGCATTTAAGAGAAGGTCAGATGCATTTCTTTCAAAAGGGGCAAAACAGGAAGTTCTGGTAAAGACTAACTTATCTGTCAGCAGGAAAGCTATATAATTCTCATGTCTCTGGGTTATGAGGCAGAGGTTGAACTTGATGCACTTGTGTCTTTTTTTTCCAACCTAATCTACTATGTTACTTGTACTGTTTTATAAAAAGTCTTTATTCTGTAATCATGAGTTAAAGAAGAAGTAAACCCTCCTAATAATAACCTCCTACTTTCCTTATTATGGCCATAAAATACTAATGGTCCCTGTAGATTTTGCCCTTGTGCCTTTTTTCAAGTGGTAGCATCTTCAATCAGTCCTGAATGTCAAGTTCATGGAGGCGGACATGATAGTTACTGACAGTTTTTTCAATCTGATGCAGGCAGAGTGCATGAGCGTACTTAGCCCTTTAAGCACCATAGTGGTATACAATGCCTTATGAAGCAATTAGGATTTTTTTGGCCATAATAAGTGAAATGGTGATTTATTGGGAGGTGTTACTTCTCCTTTTAAATGCTTAACTTTGCCGGACCGTGTAGGGCTGTAGGCAAGTGTTGTTGAACGTCTCTCACCTTGATGAAGAAAAGCACTTTGGTTTGATAACATGAGGAGGAAAACCTCCCATCTGCATACATTTTACATTTTCACTCCTATTTTCGTTTATATGGAAAGATTACTCATGCCTAATGATGAGATTTGCTAGTGCAGCCCTCTGTAATTTCCAGCTGTAACACACATTTTACTGCCGCACTGATATTAATAAAAACAGGAGCAAGGAAACACACCTGCATCAAACTAACCTATACTCTAAACCAGTGGCTGCTATTGAGAGTCTGTCTCTCTGTGAATATATAATATATATAAAACACACACTTTCTTTTTAGGGGGGAACATATTACCCAGTATTATGTATGTATATGAGTCTCCTTGACAACGTTATAAACTGCTAAATAGATATGGGAGTGAATGTGCTGAATAGGAATGACATCAGCCAGTTTCAATCGCAAAAACGGACCCTACATAAAGAGATGTTTACTGGGTTTGTTGCTGCCTCGTATTACTACCTTGGCAGTTGCCCATTAACCCCTTGAGAGCCAGAGGGGAGTGAAAACACTGTTACTGAGAAAGTAAGTCTTAAAAGAGCTTTTGAACAACAGTAAGTATTTTACATAGGAAACTCATTACATTTTAAGTTATCTATATCTAGATCTATTTAACCCCGTTGATGCTGGAGAGCAATGCGTTGGAGACCTCTCACAACATTTAAGGTCCCTTGAACCATATGTATAAAGATATATTGGATAAACTGTAGGCCAAACCAATTGCACCATTGGAGACTAAAGCAAATTCCATTGACTTAAATGGGGCTTTAAATCTAGCATTCAAGGAGTTAAAAAGCATCATCATCAATGAAAATTGGGAGACTGTTTATTTCTCCCCTATAGTGTAGTTGGTTTGCTCCAGAACTGGATTGCTCAGTCTCTCCTAAAACAGAAGAAGGGTTCCCGTGTGTTTAAAAATCATCTACTCTTTTCAAAAGAAAAGTGGAGGCGTTCTGGGGCAAACCAATTACACTAAAAATTAGAATTGATTTATTTGGTAATTTTAACCCCTTGAATGCTAGACGTCTCCGATGCATTGCTTTGCATTCAAGATGCTAAAAATCTCCATTTAATCCAGCTGCGCTAAAATGTCCTACCTGTGCACATTACGGTGTAGACAGCCATGGGAGGTAATGCGGCCAGATTTGATTAGCAAACTTGTTAACCCCTTGAATGCTATAAATAAATCCCACTCATTGCTTTGAAATACTTTGTCAACAGCCCTAACGCCCAATGGGTTAAACAACCAAATAAAACCAACCCCTAATTCAGATAATTGCTTTGAGAATAGAACACCCTACGTTTTTCTTTTCACAGAGACTCTTGTCTACTGTGTGTCAGTTTATCACAGTTGTCTCATACACTGTACTTGTCATTCTTTACAAGCTGGGATAAGCAGACTAGATTGTAAGCTCTCACGAGCAGGGCCCTCTGATCCTTCTGTTATCCACATCTGATTGTACTATTTAATACCTTTTTTATGTCTATTCCCAATTGAACTAGTTGTTGCTATATATATATAAAGAGTAATAATAATATGATTAACCCCTTTAGGACCCACTCTTGTTTCCTAAGGGGTTAAACAGACATGCAAAACGGCATACACATCCATAGGAACAGAAAGTTTAGTACAGATATAAAAGGTCTTGCACTGAAGAAAGATTAACCCCTTAAGGACCAGAAGGGTATGCAAAGTATTGCTTCACATGCATAGGCAAGCTAAACATACATGCATCTATAGGAAAAGCACATTTATTACACATGCACAGAAGAAAGATATTAACAAATGATGTCCGGAAGTACATAATATTTAAAGGGGACGTGCAATGTTACATTAACTTGTTTTCCAGAGTATTAAAATCTGCCTATGTGTTGTATCAACTCTCTTTGTGTAAATTAAATCGCTTTTGAGAAATTAACCTTTAGATTTTGAATGAACAGCGTGGCACTTTATGTTAATTTCCTGCACAGTATGCTAATTGGTTATTTTCAAGTCTAATCAGATTAATGGCTGTGCTATTAGTAAAATTCCCAGCGTGTAACCTCTGCCTAAGTGCAGTCATAAGCACAGTGTACGGTAAGATTTGTCTAACACAGAAACAATTAGTATAAAGTGCCAGACTGTGTTACCAATTTATCAAGGTTCATTTCTCAAAACCTATTTATATAACAAATTGCTGGCACAACATACAAACATTTATTAACTATACTTACAATTAGGTTAACCCTTTGAGTGCCAGAAAGGTATGCAAAGCATTGCAATGCGTTGCGTACCTCTCTGATACTCAAAGGATTAACTGATTGTAGGATTTCAAGTTCACTAACCCTGTAAGGACCAGAGGAGTGTGTAACACACCATAAAGCAATTTACTGCACACCCCCTTGGTCCTTGAAAGATTGAAAAAAGGGTTTTCTTACCATTCTTAATGATATCATGATTTAAATAGTGTAATTTTTGATTTCATAACTGTTAGTTTGTATAAAATTCAGCGTTTTCAGCTGCTTTTATTATATGACTAGTGTAAAAGCCCGTGTACATAGGCCAAGGTCCGGGTAATGATAACCCTTTGAGTGCCAGAGGGGGTACGCAACACATTGCCCCTCTGGCACTCAAAGGGTTAAATGGCCGCTACCTCCATGCGACATAGTCTCGCGTCGCCTCACTCATGCGATGCAATCATGCAAAGTAGAGACTGCCTGAACGCGCGAGTCTCTACTGAGCATGACGGCTTCTGACAAACATCCTAGCTAATTATTATATAGGATTTGTTAGTGTTTGCTATTCTTATCTTTCTGCCGTTCTTCCAAATAAAAATGTAAGAGCCATATGTTTAAAAAGGAAAAAAAAGTTTTAAAATGTCATTATTATTAGTGTCAAAATAGTTTTTTTGTCTTTAAACAACCATTATCAAAGGAATAACATTTTTAAACCAGCTAACACCCTGAATAATTATTTTCAATAACTGTTCTAAATAGTGTGTGGTCTCTGTTAACACCAAAACAAGTCATATACTTACATTGTATGTATAAATCTTCTAGGTCTTCAAAGAATGTTTTATCCGGTCTTTTCCTAAATAAAGTCAGTTTTAAAAGTTAACCTTTTGAGTGCCAGAGAATTATCCAACATAATGCGTTGGATATATCTCTGGTAGTTAAAAGGGTTTTCAATAACTTTTGCAAAAATGTGTTGTTAAAATAGACAGCGTTTCAATTAGTTCCCAGATAACAATTTTTTTTAACAGTTTCATCACATATAACCTCCTTTTAATGTGTTTTGTCCCATGTCATTGTTCACGGTAATCTCTGTTGTACAACTTTTTGGAATGTGTAGGCAAGAAAAAAAAATTATATTAAAGAAAAAAAAATAATGTATTAATGTTCAAGATAGAGTGGAAAGAAAGAAGTACAGCTGTGGAATGATCAGTTCTTCATAATAGTATTTATAATAATAAATAATAATAATTATTATTATTATTATTATTATTATAGTATTTAGTCTTGAGATTCATTGAACGTTGATATAAGGATCATGACGTCCAAATCATCCATTTGAGCAAGCTGCACAATGGTTCCACTAACACCCATGCAGATCTAGTCTGCTGTAACTCACCTGTGTTCTATGTTGAGCAAAGGAAAGTTTCAGTATGTTGCATTGATTGTCAGCTTGATTGAGCTGCATAATAGAATCCCATTTTTTTGTGTTTTTGATTAACTAGAGATGGTACCTTTGTACTGAAGTTGCCCAGGTGAACAGGACCTAATGAAGATAATGAGTTTTTGTTATATTATACCTTTAAATTGAACTACATATGGTAAAATGTACCAATATATGAACTCCTCGGGCTCTTAATCAGTTAGCTGATACCAGATAGATACCTACCTGACAGCTATTTTAGGTTTGAAGGTTTGGCCACCTTACAGTATTACCAGTATGGCTATAACTCTACATTTGTTAAAGCAAATAAGCATAACTGGGGACTCTCCAGTACTGCCACAGAGACTGTGGATTTTAGAGTTAATTACCGGGTCTTCAGGGATAGAGGCCAATTCTGTGGCCTTGGTGAGTTTCCAACTGAACACCTCTCACTACTCTTCATTCCACATACTTCCCATCCCGTTCTATTTCTCACCCATTTTAGAGTCAAACTGCACCCTTTCTCCTCTTAATCCCACCCAGTTAAGATCCACTGACTTTATGGCACAATTCACATAATTTAGACATTCCAATTCCCAGCCCTTTCCAGTGGCTCCAAAAAAATGAAAGTTCCTGGTATACAAATGTATTTCTGTCCAACAGGTGAAGGCCTCTGATACATATTTCTATTCATTTCATCCCCCTGTGACACTGTCTAGAGCAGGGGTAGACTACTTGAGCTCCTGCTGTTCAGAACTGCAATTCTCATCATCCTCCTACAGCCAGAATCTGACTAGGCACAATGAGAGTTGTATTCATCACAGCTGGAAGTCCTCAGGTTGCCTTCCCATTGTCTAGAGAGAGAGACAATGGACAAAGTACCAACTGAGACACATAATGTAGACTGTCAGGAAGATAAAGAGGCAAATACATTGAGCTCAGTTACAGGAAGTGTAATGAAAAACATAGAGCAGGGTAAGTAAGATTTTCTACATAAAAGTTGATTGGACTTCGAGACATTACAACCTGAAAAGGAATAGGGTTCAGATACTTTTAAAGAGCATGTTTCTCTTGAATGTTAGTGTTATATAGCATTCGAGATGTTAAAACCCCATTTTAAATCAGTAGGAATATTTATCCCTTATGGTACAATTGAAATGCTCCTCTTTTGCTTCCTTAATACAGGCCTTAGTATTCACCACTTTGCCATTCACACATGAACCACTCAATCTTTTTCTGACCGATCTGTCAAATTACTTGTGACACCACTAGATTACTGTTCATTAGCAAAAAGTGGGCTGAGATACCTTATTTTCATTAGTCCATAAAAAGTTTTTTTTAAGCAGTCCTGGAATGTATCCTGCCTATAAATTGTCGGCAATAGTTAGTCACTGTTATAATAATATGGATCAAACGTTACTCTCTCCAGAGCATTTGCTTTGGGTAAGTGCTCCTGCTTGCTTGGTGGTAATTGCTATTACATGTTAAAATGGGTTGATTATGTTCAGCCTTTGATCAAGTGTAATATGATTTCATTTGCTTAACCAAACATTCTGACGGAATGCCATTCTGCGCACCAACCTACTTTGTTTTGAGAAGGAACTAATAATTAGCTCTCTACCTAGTTAATGTGTGGAAATGCAGTGCTGTATTTAACCCCTTGGATGCTAGACATTTCAATGCATTGGAGACCTCTCTAGCATCTGAGAGGTTAAAGGTATTTGTTTAATCCACGGATACTGGTATATCGTTCATACTTGTTAAATTAAAACTGTGATGTGACAGCTTTTATTTTATTTGTGTGAATCAAATAGAACGTACTCAGCATCTGTAATTTATATACAAACATGTAATTCTCATTGTGTTGAGGTAGGCCGATTGCTGGGATATTATACCTTCAGAACTTAATACAGCTCAAACCTATTATTTTTTATTAAACTGCAGTTTTGTATCATGGACACCAGGAGATGCTGTTAGTGCCACTACAGAGAGCTGTAGTCAGTGACTCAAAGTTTCCTATGCATTACATTTGCAGTAACAACTTTTGAACACCAGATGGCATTTTTGGTAACTGTTTGGGCTGAAAGAACTGTTGTATGAAGACTCTCCCAGTAATTGGAGTACAGTTGTTTTACTTGGCAGGAAAAGCCCTATAATGTATTGTTTAATAACCCCTTAGGAGCCAGAGGGGTACACAAAGCCTTGAGAAGAAATACAGGTGCACAACTCCTTGTGAAGCAATATGTTGCACACCTCTCTAGTCCTAACTGCAGGCTGACTATATAACTGTGATGTTCTGACAGTGGAAGCAATGTTTGAAGACTACTGTAATGGAAGTCTGTGTGTCAGAGCAAGACACACAGATTTTAATGAGGAGAAGGAGTGTTCTGTGCAGTGTCTATACAGTATAAAATATTTTTTTAGGGTAGATTGTTTGTAAAAATGGAATTAATGGAATAGTAATAGTTGATTTTTTTTTTTCTCTTTGTGAAATGTGACTGATGTCAGTCACGCTCCTTAATACTCGGTCATTTATATATTATTTAGCATTTATTTTCCTGATATCAGATTGTTCTCCAAAGAAGCTGCTGAATGGTCTCTCACTCAGTTGCCACTGCAACCCTCCCAGCAGTAAACTGGCACAGAAACATTTAATCACCCTCCCAGCAGTAAACTGGCACAGAAACATTTAATCACCCTCCCTGCTAAACTGGCACAGAAACATTTACCCACCCTACCTGCTAAACTGGCACAGAAAAACTAAACCCACGTGTCCCCAACGTACCTTAATATTTCCAGAAAATCCTAATGGCCCGTATGCATTTTGGAAAATTCTTAGGTAGCATTTGGATTTTCTTGCCATAGTAATTCTCCTTTGATATTGTGCAGTGTAGCAAAATAAATAAAAAATTAAAAAAATTAAAAAAAAAATCACTTATTTTGAAAGGGAAAGTATAACCTTAACCCTCTGAGTGCCAGAGAGGTATCCAATGCACTGAATGACACTGAAAGGGTTAATATGAAATAATATATTACAGGGCTGTTCTGGTGAGTGAATCAAGAGTACTCCCTCATAAAAGGAGACTCTTCGCTTTTGCTTTCTATATATGGCTTTGTCACTGATATCGCTTCAGAGACTGCAGCAGCATATACACCTGCTTACACTGCTAGGCCATGAATCTGCTGCACACAAATCATTTAAGGCCTTATGTTCATCAGAAACGTGGAGACATTCTACTACAAACTAACAGTATCATAGCAGACAAATACACATCCCCATACTTCCCATTTACTTATATGGTGCTTTTAACCTTTCAGTATATTGTGACTCAATAAATTAGAGCCCTCACTATCATTCAAGAGGTTAAGAGACCTATTTAATTTAATAGGGAGTTTAATTTGTACCCCGTATTGCAGTCAGTTTGACCCACAATGGCCCCACTTATCTTCTGAACATATTAGCATTCCTAGGAACTTCCTATTGTGGAGCCCCTGGCAGATCTACAGAGTTACCAAGTTTATACATTAGTTTTATTCTGTAATAACTCCTGAATGAGGAAAAGCACTATAATCATTTTCATTTTCTTAGTAAAACATAATTAAATTAATGTAATTTTATCCACACTATGTACAGAAAATCTTAATGAATCCTGTGCATATATTGCCTTTGCTCATTAGATAGCATCTTCAGTGCTGGATGTCGTGTCCATGGAGGCGGACATGACAGTTGCTATCAGGACCACAGGACACAAACTTTGCTTACCTCATAGGGTAAACTTAACCCTTTAAAGGGATAGTAATACTTCGTTTTAACTTTATTTTATTTTGTAGCCATTAAGAAAACATGAAGAATGATATAAGTCTTATCTCTCAAACCTTTATGGTTTAAGAGATATTCACAAGCAAAGTTTCCCCCTCCCGCCCCTTTTTCCAGTGTAAGCCATCTCTTCTCAGATGTGAATCTGGTTGTATGACCAGACAGATAACAGCAGGGGACAATCTTCTTTGTATGAAAAGAATGAAAGTCCTTCCCCCCTTGACAAGTTTTTCAGCTTTTTCCCTTATCTTAATTGAAGATTGTCCCTCTCTGCAGTCTACCTGGACACCTCCCTTCTGCTCTGGCTGAACGGGGGGGATACTTTGCTTGTGAATATGTCTTAAACCATAAAGGTTTGAGAGATAAGACTTATATTGTTCTTCATGTTTTTTTAATGCCTACAAAATAAAATAAAGATAAAATGAAGTATTACTATCCCTTTAAGGACCTTACAATTCTTTGCACACCCACCTGGTCCTTAAACCTTTGAGTGCCAGAGGGGTATGTATCGCATTGCAGTGGGCTTAAGTGTTATTAACGTGAAAAAACTGCCAGCAATTGTACATAACACTTGCTCCTCCATAGATATGACATTCAGGACTGATTAAAGATGTTCTCTCTCTTGAACAAAGGCACACTGAGAAAATATATAAGTAATCATTACAATTTTCTGGTCATAGTGGGTAAGTGTGTGTGTGGATGTGGGGGAGTTTACTAATAATAGGTGTTATTTTCTCTTTAAATTTGTACTTAGGAATTCACAACCAGGAGGTGTTAAAGATGAAACTTGTCTAGCGCAGGATTGTGTAATAGGTTATATTGTGATAAATGAGACCACCCGGAAATCCTGGGGAGAGCTTTATTCAAAAGGATATTTAGTCCATAAATATTTGCATTAAAAACACTGACAACTGAATCTTCCAGCCTCGTATCTAAAGGTGTTGGGAAGGTTTTATCAGCTGAACAATATTCGTTTTTACATGTGACTTTAATGGTGGAGATGCTTTGGATATTTAGGGTCTTGCAAAGAAGAAAAGAGGAACATTTATGGAACAAACCAACTGCATGATGTGGGGCAAATATTAATTTCCATTAATTTAAATGGGGCTTTAACCCCTTGAATTCTGGAGAGGTCGTCAACCTCTCTCCAGCGCTCAGGGGGTTAAAAACCTCATGTAACCCTTTGAGCCCAAGAGGGGTGTCCAACATATTGCAAAGGAATGCGCTGGGTACCTCCTGGCAGTCCGAGAGTTAGTCCAATGCAGTTTTGATTTGTTCATCATAGTGCAGTTGGTTCGCTCCAGAATTGCACCTTTATTCATTTGTAGGGTCTTATTGATCAATTGATGCAATTCTGGAGCAAACCAATTGTGCCATGGTTTGGGGGAATAGAAATTCCCATCAGATGGGCTTTTAAAGGGATAGTAATATTTCACAATAAAAGCAGATCTAATTAATGGTATTTGGGCCATGGCGAGTGTTATTTCAATACTGTCAGAGTTGTAGTTCAAGAGTAATTGAAAGATAAAGTATCCCCCTCCCGCCCCTTTTACTGATATAACACTGCTCAGGTAAGAGCAGCAGGGAGGTGCCCATGTAGACTGCAGAGAGGGACAATCTTCAATTAAGATAAGGGAAAAACCTGTCAAGGGGGGCAGGGATTTCATTATTCTCACAGTAAGAAGATTGTCCCTTACTGTTATCTGTCTGGTCAAGCAACCAGATTCCACATCTGAGAGTAGGTGGCTTACACCAGGTAAAAGGGCGGGAGGGGGAATCGTTATCATTCAATTACTCTTGAACTGCAACTCTCACAGTATTGAAATTACACTGTCTATGGCCCAAATACCATGAAGATTAATTGGAGCTGCTTTTTTTGTGAAACATTACTATCCCTTTACGTTCTTGAATGCTAGAGAGGTCTCCAAAGCATTTTTTTCACAAAACTCTTTCCCAGACAAAACAGGTACAGTTCACTAGCATTCCAAAACTACCACATCTAATAGTAGTGAAAAATGTTACTTATTTGACTAATACAAAATTAAATGTGTCCACTTAATGAACATTGTACTCCTCACCCTCTGCCCTCTCTCATCTCAAACCTTTTCCACTTTCCGCCCCTTACCTCTGAAGCACCGTACCTCTCTTCCTAGAACTAGTCTCTGTCTTTAAGTCTACCCTGATATCCTGTCTTCTGGAGCACTAGCACCATGCACTGCCCATTGATAAAATCAGCACTGTGACTCACTGAACTTGACACCCTCATACCCTGCTGTCTGTCTCCTGTTCCCTATTTAGACTGTAAGCTCATTGGGGCAAGGACCTCTCTCCTATTGTTTCTATGATTGTGACACTTATTTTAACCCTTTGAGTGCCAGAGGGGTACACAACGCATTGCTTTTCAATGTGTTGCGTACCCCTCTGGCACTCAGAGGGTTAACCCAATTCATTGTAACATACTGCTGTGGTGGCTGTTTCGCCATATAAATAAAGATACATACACACATTCGTAGTGCTCTCCTTCAGTGAGATACCAAAGAGATGAACATTAATCAAGTCATAATAAAACATTACTAGATTGCTAAAGCCCCATACTAAGCTGGTAACCACCCCTCTCCCCAGATGGTATAAATGTTCATATGTAAGCTCTTAGGGCAGGGACCTCTGTCCTGTTGTTTCTATGAATGTGACACTTATTTTATTCCCTTTTATTTATTGTAACATACGTCTGCTGTAAGGTGCTGCGTACACTGTCACACCGTGTAAATAAAGATATACATACATATGACATCATGCAGATACATGGTGGATCCCCATTCCAAATGAAATGGACAGGCTGAAAAGATATATCCTGTTTAGTGGGAAAGAGAGTTCTACTGCTCAAGCATAATGTGTAATAATGATTATTCATAAACAAAGCAAATGCGTTGGATACCCCCTGGCACTGAAAGGGTTAAGAGCTAGATGCTACTTCCTGATCATCTGAGCTCCAGAGAAGTTGCATAGCTCTCTGTCACTCAAAGGGTTAGGAGGGAAAAAAAAGAACAAAATTCATTGATAAAAACATATGAAAAATACATGATTTGTATGGCGTTTCCTGTTGAATAAATGAAGAGACAGAGAGCTCCCTGTCCATTATCCTAGTGATGCACAAGATTCTAATGAAGGTAGTTGGCTACATCATATGGCTATATCACACTTAAGGATGCATTCCCAAGTACTTCTGTTAAAACAAATGATGAGATACTTATACCATTGTTGTATGGTGCAAAACAAGCACAACACTCTGTGGGGAGTGCTCACACATTTTTTACTGAAATTACCAAATAGATTATATCTAATCACAATGAATGGGTTGGAACAGATGCACTTGCTCTGTAATTGTTATTGTACTACTATACATAAAGTGATTAAACAGGCCAGTAGGTGCAGTCACTAAACATATAGGGCCATAAGACAAATTAAAGTCCACACTTAGTTAAATTGTGTTTTAACCCCTTTAATACTAGAGGTCTCCAATTAATTTTTTTTAACATTTGTGCAGCATCCTCTATATCAGTATGCATCAGTTTAGACAAAGTGTGAATGATTTGTATTTCTGTTACCTGTAGAATCACGCCCTCTGTCAGTCCCTGCAAAAATCCTGCCGACCTCTAAAGATGGCATCAAGACTCCCGAGGAGAGAATGAAGGAAGGCATTGCAGTGGTGTGGAATGCAGTGAAGCGCCTGACACTTCAGGTAACATTCTAATAGATGAGAGAACAGAGCAAAGGCAACATTATCCCTGACTCTGAGAACCATGCACTATTTTCTGCTTGCAGATGTTACTTACAAGAATGAATATTTAAATACATATTCATGAAAAAGTATATATAGTTCACCTTTTGAGTCCTAGGGACGTGTCTATTTGTCACTTAAAGGGATACATAGTATCAGTCTGTGTTATCGATCAAAAAAAGATACAGCAACTTCAAAAAGTCAAGTGAATCACAAAATAGGCTCTGTCAGGTCCTTCAAAGAGGAAAGAAGTGGTGAGCAGTGTAAAGGACAGTAATGGGTCTGGCACAAATTCTTAACTTTCCAATAAAGCACAAACAATAGGGAGACTTGGTGGCTTGCCATACTACTGGAATTAAACACTGAGGGTAACACGCTAACCATTGTGTTGATATGTTAGCACAAGAGTTGTGTGGTCGTTAAAATAATACTGTTTTATTCAGGAATATCAGCTTACAAAATGTTTTAAAAGATGGGATATCGGAGATGTCAGTGCTACACTAGGCACACATTGGATGTTTCATGTACACAGGTACTCCTCCGCAGAAATTGTGTGTGTGGCTATGTGGGTCTGTTTATCTTCATGTCTGGGGTAGTCTTTAGGGCTTGAAATTAGGTTTTTTTTGATCTAGGGGTAAATCATGCTGCCTTTCAGGATTTTTTACACCCTTTTAATAGAGTATAGACTTAATTTGGGGTATTTTGCCCCGTATGAATCTACAAGTAGTGGGTTTGTGAAAGGCAGAATTTTATATATATGCACATTTGCCAATCTCAATAACTATGTATCTATGGGCCTAATTCAGCAACCTGTAACAGAGCAATTCTGGGTTAAACCAAATACACCACAGGGGACAAATAGCAATTTCCCGAATTCCCACTGCCTTTAAATCAGGGTTTTAATCCAGTGAGTGCTAAAAAAAAGTCTCAAATGCATTGCTAAGCAAAGCTTTGAACACTTTGTTAGAATTCAAGGAGTTAAAAACTCAATTTCAATCAACAGAAATTTCCATCTGTCCCTGTTGAGCAGTTTGTTTGTTGCAGAATTACTGCACTTTAGTTTGCTAAATTAGGCCCTATGTACCAAGGGATAACTGTGCTTCATTTCTAGCTAACTTCTGTTTTCTTTCATAAATGGGCACTATTCAGTTAAAGTGTTAGTAATGTCCCAGTAAAAATATTTTGCATTGTGCAGAGTTTAAAAAGATGAATTGAATGCAAAAAAAGTATCCCTCAAACCTCTATGGTTTGAGAGATACATGCATTCAAAGTTTGATGTTTCCTGCTGTCAGCTGTAAAGCTGACAGCAGGAGATCTGTGTCGGCCGCAATTGAGTTATTTAAAATGAATGACTTCATTGGAATGGTCGAAAAAGTGTGCTTGTAAACCAGGCACACTTTTTAGACCATTCCAATGAAGTCATTAGTTTTAAATAATGTGATTGTGGCTCTGCTGCAGAACCTCCATGCTTTACAGCTGACAGCAGGAAACATCAAACTTTGAATGCATGTATCTCTCAAACCATAGCGGTTTGAGAGATATGGTTTGTTGCAGTCAGTTCAACTTTTTAAGCTCTACACAATGCAAGATATTTTTACTGAGACATTACTAACACTTTAACACAGCTCTACATCTCATACGATCTACTTGGTGCAACCCACAGCTTGTAGTGTCAAAAAAAAAAAAAAAAAGTGTTTTTATTGCACATCGTATATAGCTCAGTGGGTTAATTAACCTGTTATGGACCAGAGGCATGTACAACACATTGCAAAGCAATGCATTGCTCACCCCTCTGTCCTTAAATAGTGATAACAAGTATCACTGCAAGAAAGCATTGAAGAGCTACAACAGGAAAGCAAAAATGTTGGTCTGAGTATGTTTATCTACAAAACACAAATCATATTTAACCCCGCGGCCGGCACGTAAGGACCACTGACCTTTTTTTTTCTCGATCGGATTCAGGTCTCCCTGAAAGGCGTGCAGCCTCGTGGGGAGCCCTGAATTCCATGCCGTACGTATACGTCCTTGGTCCTTTAGGAACATCCACTTCGTGACGTACATGTACGTCTTGGGTCGTTAAGGGGTTAACAAATGTACCATACCAAGGAAAATCACAGTAGATGAACAAGAACTAGAAGAAATGGTCAAATATATTTAGTCTGGACAGAAAATGTCAACAGATGAAAACAGCATAATGGAAATTAAGGGACGAATACATCTGGAATGGCAAGCATTTGGAAAATGTAGTAGCATTGTCTTCAGGACAAATTTGCCACTCTGCCTCATGCGAAACGTTTTTGACCAGTGTATCCTAACAGTTCTTATGTATGGCTGTGAAACATGGACATTGAATGCCAAAGCTATACAAAAACGTAAAAGTACCCAGAGAAGTATGGAATGTAACATTATGAACATACCTGGGAACTTTTGAAACAGGGCTACCCGGAGGGTAACCCTGTCAGTGCCAACCTGGGAGGAAAATGACGTGATTTGCGTCATAAAAGGGACGGGGCTTAGTCGCGGAGGGGGGGGCGGGACCAAACAAAACCTGGAAAATGTATCTAAGAGTGTGGGGAGTGGGAGGAACCAGGCGAGACAGAGCACAAGTGGGCAGAGTTTCTATTTAAACTCTGCCCACCCGGTGATCCACACATTGCCCCGGAGACCCGGTAATTCAGTCTGAAATCCGGAGTCTCCGGGGCAAAACCAGAGAGTTCCCAGGTATGATTATGAACGTAACAAAAAGAGACAGAAAAAAATGTGTGCTTGGATGCATCAGCAAACAAAGGTTTATGACCATACCTGGGAACTCTCCGGATTTGCCCCGGAGACTCCGGTTCTGACAGAGTTTTACCGGGTCTCCGGGGCAGAGGCTGATTCCTCCGGATGTGGAGAGTTTCTATAGAAACTCTGCCACATCCGCTTTTTTCTCCCGTTGTGCCTCCGTCCCCAGCCTTCTGTGGGACACATTTTAACCCTCTGAGTGCCAGAGTGGTATGGAATGCATTCCGTACCACTCTGGCACTCAAAGGGTTAAATCCCCCCAACCCTCGAGTTAAGCCCCGCCCCTTTTTGACACGATTAGCGTCATTTTTGTTACCCCCTGCTCAACAGAGGACTACCCTCCGGGTAGCCCTCAACTGAAAGTTCCCAGGTATGTTTATGACATAATTGAAAGAGTCACATAGCAGGAAGACCTGGCGGTAGATGGACCAAACAAATCGTGAAGTGGATTAAACAGAAAACACAAGACTGAGGTTGTTGGAAACTTGCTGAGGTCTTCATACTGCAGTGGATGAACAATGGCTGAAGATGATATAGATATATATATATATATATATATATATATATATATATATATATATATATAATGAAAATATGTCACAGAGGAAGATGCACATTAAACTTCTATACATTTATCCTCATCCTTGCTGACTTAGCAGTGGGTTGCTCTAAGGAATCCTTACTAGTACCACAAAACTAATTTTGGTTTGGAACTATGCTCAGGCTCTGTGATTGAAATTGCAGTTTGGAATCAACTTTAAATTTAAAAGTATTTTTTTAAGCCACCGTGAAAATTATATAAAGCTCCTATGTTACAGCTAAACATTAAGGGCTCTATTCACAGGAAATATTATGCACCTATTTCATGCCCACAAGTTAGCAGAACAGACTTCTAAACTATACCGATATTCACTAGAAACTTGGCTCGCATTGCGGAATCATGTTTTGATAGAGAAAAACAGGATGAAACTTTAATTATAATATACCATCTTGTTCATATGATTTAAACAGACTAATCTTTTGTCTTAATCTGCTGAACCTGTTTTATGGTTATTAAACACAGCAAAAGGTGCATTTTCTGAATTTGCTTTAATTCCATGATCTCAGTCCAACAAGAATTACGGACATGAGGGTTTTTTGAGATCTGGATTTGGAATTCTGCCATTCACTCCCACAAGTAATACATTCAGTAAACCACAGTCCAACTCTTTCTTGCTATTGTGCTATTCCTTGAAAAGGTTTATGAAATGATTCACGCTGACATTGCTCTGATACATAGACACACATTTTTGTAAATGGCTAAAGAAATAACTTTTGCCCTGATTAAATCAATGTAAAGCATTTAATAACCCCTCCGGTTTTAGAATGGTGTCCAAATCACTGTGCGTTGGGGGCATCTCTAGTATCCAAGGAATTCAGTCAGTGAAACTCACCTTAGGGTCTATATGATGTCACTGGAACATATTTGTCCTTCTGTGTCATTGACTGTACGGAATCTGAGCAGAGACAAACTTCCTCTTTGCTCAGACTCAGAAGGTTATTGTTAATGCATTTTTGCAAGCAAAACTGTACTGTTACATTGCAAAATAGTCCTGAGTCTTTTATGTTCTGTGCTCTCTAAACTGCAAAATCAGCTTTGAAGCCCATTTTTCTTCCTCATAAGAATGGAGGGCAATATGATGATGGTGCGGGCAATGTGAGGGTAACATGGAGCTGATGGGGGGCAATGTGAGGACAATATGGAGATGGTTGGGGAAATGTGGAGCTGATGGGGGCCAATGTGAGGGTAACATGGAGCTGATGGGGGGCAAGTTGGAGCTGATGGGGCAATGTGGAGATGGTGGGGGCAATGTGGAAATCATGGGGGCAAGTTGGAGCTGATGGGGGGCAATGTGAGGGTAACATGGAGCTGATGGGGGCAAGTTGGAGCTGATGGGGGGCAATGTGAGGGTAACATGGAGCTGATGGGGGCAAGTTGGAGCTGATGGGGGCAATGTGAGGGCAATATGGAGATGATGGGGGCAATGTAAAGATTAGGAGCATTGTGGAGTTGTCCAGTGGAGATGGCCGGGGGCGATTCAGATTTCTGTGCCTACAGGCTCCTGAGATGTAAATCCGGCCCTGTGCATTAGTGGTGACAGTAAGCACAGACAGCTACTTTGCGTGTGTGACTTGCACATTGTAGCTAGGTTTGTTTTTACAGCTCTGACAGTAAGGTATTGTGTTTATCCTGATGAAAGTGTAAAATTTGCATGCAGAAACATTGATCTATGCACATAACAGCTTAAAAAAATCTTGTGCACCATACCATCTTTTTATTTTTAAAGGAAGTTATCATTTGGATAGTGCCATTTCAGCAGATCGCCTTCTGGGTAATTAAGCCAGGGTTGCACTGTGAGCCATGTTAAGTGTAATGGGGGAAAGGACGGGGGTCTGAAAAGAGACCTCCGGTGCCGCCTCTGAGAAATCTTGAAAGCCAGTCTCTTGATCTGTGAGACACAATCCTCATAAACCCACTGTCTTTTGCTTTTAACCAAGTCTATTCCCATAGAAACAGACTTAGTAAAACATAATGTTCCTTTAAATGTAAGGTATACCCTAATTATAGGGGGGCACAATGTAGGGCTTTTACTATAGAGCAAAACAGAGACTGTCCCAGTGTTTCGAGCTGTTGATTTAAAAAAAAAAAAAATTAAAAGATAACTTGGCATTTTTCTGATAGCTTGAGTTCAATATGTTTTGCAGCCAGATGGCACTGTTACAGACTGTGAAAACCTGAGTGTTTCAGACACAGTATTGCAATGGGCTCTGTGGGGATAGCTAGATATTGAGTACACAAACAATCTGTGACATGACTCTGCTTGAAGGAAAACAGGGACTTTGGAAGAGTAAAGCTGTTAATGAAAATATAGCACTGACTGAGTCATCGCTGATTTTTCCAGCATGAACTCTAATTTCACCATGAATTAACTTTTTTGACCCTGTACTGCCCCTTTACATTTTTTGAGACACAGCCTCTGACCATGTGAGTCCACAGCACAATCATATATAAGGTGTGCATCTGTAATTCCTTGTTATTTTACAATTCTGTCATTCAGTACAATATAATTTTCTTGCTATATGAAAAAAAAGTTGATAAATACTCTGGTTAGGCCCATAATCCTCTTGGTAAATGGGGGAACTGTAACATTGCTTTCTTTTCTCTTTAAATTATGTAGTTTCATTTGTGAACAGTTCACCTCTATGTAAATAACAGATAATTCCAGATAGAACTTTCTGACACTACAAATACATTTTCCACTTGAATATATGTGTTCATGTGCAGTTCATATAATTGAGTTTCAGAGAGGAGGATGTCTGTCCCTTATCAGACACTGTAGGAAGCAGACGAAAGGAATATTTGTCACCTCTCTGACCCTCAAAGGGTTTTCAATTCTGTGTACTTTTTTGAAATGGTTACTTTAATCCTCTCGATATTTGCCTCTTCTCCAACTCATTGAGAAGCAAAGCATTTGTGACTTCACTAGCATCTAAAGGGTTTATATATTTTTTTACAGTGATAATATAGATCAGGAAAGGGAAAGTTGAGACCTTCCAGCATGGAGTACTAAAGCTTCCATCATTGCTGGATGGAGACGATGTAAATTGTAGTCCTCCATAGTTGGAGGGTCTCAGGTTGCTGACTTCTGATTTTGATACCCTTTTTGTATGGTTTTTCCATAGTCCTGCAAAAGTCCATTTGAATTGTAAAATGTTCTAGGCAAGGACTTGCATTGTGTGTTAGTTTTCTACACTTGATTTATCGTAATCCCATAGACTGTTCGACATACATTATGGACAGTAAATAAATGGCATACAAGTAGAATTGTCTGGCATCTCCAGTATCTGCTGTTGTCCACACCCAGACTTCAGTCTTTAAGTGGAATGAAAGCTTTTTGTTTGGGATTTGCAAATGCACACAACCATCACATAGAATTAACTTCTCTATAAGGTGCTGAGGCTTAATCATGAAGGTTCTTGTCTTCAACTTTGCATCCGCAGTGTTGTTCTGGGCATTGTTTCCATCTCCACCTCTTTCCTCCTCTACATTTTGTCTCTGCCTTTCTTACAGTGCAATGTTTTTTCACTGGAAAGCTGTCACTATCAGTTGCCCAACACAATGCATTGCCTACACATCTGGCACACAAGGGTTGAATATACGATAACAAAATAGGTTAAAGTTACAGTTTACAGTTGAGACATAGGTAGGTTATATACAACATTAAAGGACAACTATCATGTGGGCAGTGCATTTCCCTAGTAGCAGACTACATGTGAAACTGAGCTGCATTATGAGTCTCAGAGAACCGTCTGGGGAGCAGAATATTGGCCTAAAAAGAGACCTCATGACTTCCCTTCTTGGTACAGCAAGAATAGACTTAACTGGCAGACTGAAGTCTCTCCATTCAGTCTCATTAACTTGCACAGTGCAGGTCCCATAGACCAATTGTTCTCAAGCTTTTTCCTCTTGAGGCACCCCAAGACACAATCTGTATTTTTCATGATACCGCTAATATTTTGTGTTTTTATGGGCATAATGAAGAGTAAAAATAGATAAATGTATAGTTGTTCTTATGTCTCATAATCAGAATAGCAAGAACATTAATATTATGTAAAACAGTTTCCATAAATACACAGCTGAAATTCAACAGTCTTTATAGATAATGAAAAAAGAGGCACCAAAGTGCCACAACACCCAGTTCGAAAACCACTGACATAAATCCTCTGTGCCTGGCTTGAAAGCTTGACGGATATGATCTGGGGCTGGTTTACTGACCCCAGAATGACCTGTAGGTGTCTTTTGGGGTGGCATGGGATCATTATTAAATCTGTTTCAGAATTGGTAAAACATTGATTAATGCCCTTTAAGGTGATTTGGAGACAGTTGGATGATGATATTAAAGTCTGCATCTCCAGTGCATATATAATATAAAATTGTTCATAATAAAAAACAGCAGTTATTAAGGGATCCCCCCAATATAGGATTTTTTTTCTTTAGATATATGCAGTACCTGAGACTTGTTCCATTGTCCCACTGGTACTCAATAAACACATAATGTCTGACACCCCTGCCTCATTCCACTGGTAGTCACAGACTCACACATATACTATATCACACCCCAGCCTCATTCCACTGGTAGTCACAGACTCACACATATACTATCTCACACCCCAGCCTCATTCCACTGGTAGTCACAGACTCACACATGTGTAGATGACCCGTTTAGTTACTTCATGTATGCAATAACAACTAGGTTACTGCTGTGCAGTTAAGCATCTGTCTCTTCTTCTTCTGCATTCTGCTATCAGGCATCGTCATCAGCCAGCCTCTCAATACAGCATAGCACTGCCAGTCAGTAAATGAGGGAGAAGTGTGGTATGCAGTACTCCTATCTCATTGGCTCACTTTTGGTGCTACTGTGTGATTAACAGGACTGATCTGGAAACAAAAAAGCATGGAGCTCCTCAAATCCTACCTACCAGATGCTCCACTCCCTAACAGAGCTGTGTGGTGACCACCTCCTGATGCTAGTCCCAGACAGTGATTGCCACTGGAGGTCCCTTTCAGCCTAATACCCCTGGTGTATTCCTTGTATGCGAAGAAATGAAAACTACCCTGCCTCTTGTTCTGAAGGGTTTATTATGCTTTTCTGCTTTTGACTTGAGAAATAAAAGAGAGGACAAATAACAGTACATTATTTAAAACTGATTACTATTCCTAAATGTACTCATTATAGATATTAAGTGCATAATACACAGTCTACATGGTCCAAAAGTATTAACAAATGACCCACTTTCCTATTTTAGAGAAATTATTTTGTTTTTCACTCCGCCTAAAACATTATTCAAGAGTAGAATTATGAGAAAACCCTCAAACCATCTTTAGAAACATCCAAGAAAAGTGTTGGTTGATGAGAATGTTTACAGTACATCTGATTCATATTTGCTAATGGTCTAGTGACCAAGATTGCTAAAATTGCTTGGAAAATGAAGTTCTCTTGGTATCTCATCTCTTCCATAACACACAGTATGTTTCCTAACTCTTTAGATTGTTTTTAATGGAGTTGCACACAAGTAGGCAGCATGATGTTCATGCTCATTATACCCTTTTAGTAAAGCTTTTCACAGTCAAGTGCCTACAGTTATAGGCCTGTCCCTTGCTGGCACTCCTGGATACCACTCTCCTACAAATATATACACTGGTAAATGTTAGTTGCTCACCTCCTAATAGCTGCCAGATGGGTAATGGCAAAGCTTTGAAATAACTTCTCCACCTCAGTACAGAAAGTTTTGGTTAATTAAAGTCGCAAACACTAAGTAAAGTGAAGTCATGAAAGGTTCTTCTGAGGAATGCACAACCAGATTCTGCTGTCTTTGGTTACCATACAACAACACAGCTAATTAACCCCTTGGATACTAGACACATCTTCAGTGCATTGCAAAGCAGAATGGTAGAGATGTCTTTTGCATCCAGTGGCTTAGAGGTCTGGCATGTTCTGACGTTCTCATGTAGGATAACAACTTGAAGAGAAAACATGAAGTACTCAGATCGTCTTGATGTTCTGTACGTATGTATATAGACTGGGACATGTGGTCAGAGAAATGCTTGGTATATATTCACATGCACTTGGCAATATGAAAAATTAAAGCAATGCCACCTTGAAAAGGCTTCTACAAATGTTCAAACAATTAAGAACATACAAAAATCAGCATTTTGAATCTGAAAATATGGATATGTATCATGACTGTTAGATAAAATCAAAACAGAGAATGAAATGAGAGGCTTGATTAAGTATGACACCATCAGAAGGTTATCAAAGCAACCCAACTGTGGTAGAACCGTAAAGAACTAGAAACTGCAATGATGACTGGAATATTGGTGTAGTGACTTTTTCTTGTACATACTATAAGTACATTTTGTACTTAGACTGAAGCAGCGATTTGTTAATATTCATATTGTACTGAGACTGAAGCAATTATTGGATGATTACTTACTGTACCCAAAAGTTGGGACCTTCAGGGTTAAGCTTCCTCAAACATCCTACCCACCAACATTTTCAAGTGGCCAAAGAGGGACACTTTTGTTTTAGGTGGTGTAATCAGGGGTGCGACTGGTGGGCAGGGCATAATTGAGAATTCTTAGGATACTGCATGACCTACTGGCAGGTCCTTTATGTAACTGAATAAATGAATTATTTAGGAAAAGGCAAAATTATTTTATTTACATAAGCTGATTTATAAACAGATATATTGAGGTTTAGACAAACATTAACACAAGCATTATTGCTATGGACCGTGTGATAAACTTGTATACACACTATACGTTCTGCCTGTCCAGAAAGAGGGATATCCGGTTTGGAAAGAGATTTGGTGGGATTGTCCCTCTTAAAGAGAAACACTTGGGAGCTACAGAACACTAACTGTGCACCCCCCCCCCCTTGGTTTGTTGATTTCATCACATATGACATCAGAAATGACAACCCTTTGAGTACCAGAGAGGTGCAAGGCGTTGGATGCCTTTCTGGCAATGAAAGGGTTCATGAACCTTTGTAGGAATGTAAAGTTGGCTTTAATTAACATTTTCTGCCTTTTTATTTGCTTAGATTTTTCCGTTTACCAACACAGTAAGTGTCTACTGTAGTAGCTGATCGATTAAATAAAGAAGGCTGTATTAAGTTTTCAGTGAGTCGAGCTAAGTCTTGATTGATCAAATACACAAGTAGCCATTTTGAATTGAAACATCAGCCATAGCATGTTATCAGTCAAGCACAATCTTTCAAGTAAGTGATTGATGAAAACAAAAGAAGCCCTTATATGTATTACATTTGTTCTTCACCCGCTTGAAGACAATTTTTCATTTATTTTTGATACTGTGTATTCTATTACATTATGTTCTGTGACACTAGTAGAATAAAAGTGATAACTTTATTGGTTAACTGAATAGCTTTTGCGTGCAAGCTTTCAAGACCACTTCTCTTCATCAGGTGTTATAACATGCCTGACGAAGAGACCTAAACGGTCTTGAATGCTTGCACTCTAAAGCTACTCAGTCAATAAAGGTATCCATTTTATTCTACAAGTCTCCTGTACCACCTTTTACCTAAATAAGATAAAGCAAGAGATCAACGAAAACACAAGAAATACTATATTTACAACAATAGTGCTCCAACTGAGTACTTTATAATGTATCCAAATATATTAGGTGCACAGTACCATTTTTGGATAACAAAATTTCAGCTTTCATTTTAAAGTTACTCCATCAATCACACCATGGCATCAATCAAGCATGCAATCAATAAGAACAGAAAAAAGTTACCTATGTCACCCACCTACTGGAGGGACACTTTACTACCCAATAGTGTGCATTGCAACCCATGGTACTGTATTATAACCTATGAATGTCAGAGATATAGATTGTAAGCTCTCTTGAGCAGCATTGTCATATATTGGCTGTAAATAAATAAAACCTAATTCTCCTGCACCCAGCACACGACCTGGTCTTCAAGGGACTAAACCTAGATGTGATCGATATAGAAAAATTTCTAGGTCACAGCATGATGTGTTCTATTGCATCATGCAAGGTGAGAATCATCTGCACCGTTGGTGCAATATGTTTAATTTGGGTACATTTAGTGCAGTGTTAATTCTGTGCTAGAATTACCCATGTAAAGAGGCCCTTAGGATTGGAAAAAGTAAAAACAAATCTCATCTTATTTATAGTGATTCCCTTCAGGTGAACCAGTGTATAGCAAATACTGTTGCACTCAATACCCGTTCACTTTTATTCTTCAAGCTGAGGTTTAGAGTCTTATATCAGAGTGAGGTGCACAAACGTAAGTCACCTCTACCCATGGTCATGAATTCTGAACTTCTCACTGGGTAATTTTCACAACATGCACAGGATGCTAACTGTAAACCTAAATATCTATCTGTGTTTGAAACTTAGTGTAAGTCTGTTAAGAATATTCTTATAGTAAAAATTATACCTTTATTGGCTAACCAATAAAGGTATCATTTTTACTCTACTAGTCTCCTGCATTTTCTATGGCTTACACGGTACCACTCTTTAACCCAATAATATTTTTGGCTGGCTTATAGGAGAGACAACACCACCTGATAACCCCCCCCCCTTTAATATGGCCAGAAAATCTTATTGGCCCCTATGAGTTTAGCCCATGTGTCTGTACAATAGATGCTATCCTCACTTCGTCCTGGATGTCGTCTCTATTGAGTCAAACATGGCCATTACTGGCAGTTTGTTTCCCAAATGTACTCCTTTGAGTGCCAGAGGGGTATGCAACACATTGCTTTGCAATGTGTTGCATACCCCTCTGGCACTCAAAGGGGTACATTATCAGGCAGCATACATGCATGAATTTAATTAATCCTTAAGAATCAGAATGGGTGTGCAATGCATTGAGAAGCAATTCTTTGCACAACCCTTTGAAGAGGTGGTCTCTTGAGCAAAGCTGCAAGGGAAAGTTGCATAAGTATTTCCTGGCCATAATAATAAAGGGGGGGGGGTATTATCTGAATGATCCCTCTACCCCAGGCATACATCAACATTTACAGGACACTGTTGCTGATTCATTGCCAATTAAATGATTTGAGTGTCCTGTGTTAATTACTCAGTAGATATTCTATTCTGCTGGAGTGAATCTTATGATAAGTGCAGGAGTCTGAAAGCTATGATAATGGCATGTTGGAGATCTCTGTATTCGTGTAGCAGGTGTCCTTGAAGAGTATCATGCACACAGAGAGAGTGGACCATTGAGACATCTTTCAGGAAATTCCTGTAGAGCACTGTCCCATGTCCTTTATTCCGGAACAGCACTAAGCAATATTCTTAACCTACCTTCCTGGGAGCTGTAAATTTTTGAGAGCCCACAGAAAAGGTGATGTTCACCAATTCTCCAAACGAAATCAGTAGGCTAACCCCCTGCATACTTCATTTCTTCATCATTAGCAATTGATATTTTTCATATGTAACACTTGACATAACAGGAATTAAAATAGGAGGTGATTCTATTTCAAGAATTTTCAATAATTCCTTCTCTTTAACACATAAATGTGTTCAATATTGGCCAGAGAACACGTTGCTACCAAAACTGTAATCGGATCTCTGAAACAGAAACTGCGTTACCATGGAAAGATGAAGTAACGCTGCTTGCAGCTGTGATGCATTAATGAATAGGATATTTTTTTTTTTTTTAAGATCATTTGTGTTTGGTGTGGCTCAGAGGGTCCTATCCAGATGGTTTCCATGAACAGGATCTGACCCCCAGCTTGAGGACTGCTTGCTTGCAGATTACTTCACTTTCTTTCCCTCGGAGTGTCAGATCCTTACATTAATGCAAGATTTACTGTTGCAGATTTATATCCAACTACATAAATCGCTCCAGATTTCATCTTTAACTCTTTAAGTGCCAGAGGAGTGAGCAAAGAGCATTGATGAGTAATTAAGGGGTTAAAACAACATGCAATTCTGCCTGATTGTAGTTTTTTTTTTATCTAGCTATAGATCATTCCAGATTCCACCTTTACCTCTTTAAGTGTCAAAGGGTTGAGCAGAGCATTGTGGAGAAATGCATTGCTTACCCTGTGGCAAAGTGTTGGGACAAATTATCGATCTGCAGTAACATTGAATTTACTGTTTTAGATTGATATCCAGCTACATAAATCACTCCAGATTCTACATTTAACCATGTGAGTGCCAGAGGAGAGAGCATTACATTACAGAGCATTGTGTTTTTCACCCCTCTGACAGTCAGAGTTTTAAGAAGTTATCGATCTGCGTTAATGCCAGATTTACCTTTTCAGATTTTCATCCGGTTACATGGATCAATCCAGATTCCACCTTTAACCCTCTGAGTGTCAGGCACTGAGAAATGCAAATGTGTGCAAATCCCTCTGACACTCAAAAGAGTGAAACAAGTTATCAGTCTACATTAATGTCAATTTGTTTCAGATTGGTATGTAGCTGTAAAGTGCGCTAATCTGACACCATTTAGGTACATTTTTTGTTGTAATTTTGTTTGTAATAAGAGACGAGTGTTAAGGCTGTCAGTTTATTGAGGTTAATACTCATCACTGTTGTACTTAGGTTTCACCTTATCTCAGGCCATTTACAGGGAATACTGCATTTCTGAGGTACATATCACAATTGCTCTGGTATCTGCATAAGGAGTGTTTCAATACATCCTATATAATAATTCGCTAAGTCGTGTGTAACGCCACGTCATGCGCAGTAGACACTGCTGCATGTGCTGCAGTCATGCGCAGTAGAGACTGCCCGCGCCGCGGCTGATACAGAGCGGGGCGCTCCGAAGGAGTGTCCCGCTTTGTATCAGTCGCGACGCGGGCAGTCTCTACTGAGCATGACTGCACCGCGACCGGCTGCCAGGGCACTGTGGCCCGTGTAACGGGCTCTTCAACTAGTACATACATAATAGCATAAGTACTGCAAAATTTTAGGCCTCAGGAAACAAGTAATTTTTATAGATGCTAGTATGAAGTTCAGGATATTTAAGTGTGCTTTGAGAAAGGTCTTTTATAGACCGAAATGTTGACCTGTTTTTTTTATCACATTAAAGTATATTAAAAAGACCCACAGGTGCTGCTCATTGCTTATAATTTTTCTTGACGTGATAGAATTCGCATTGTTAATAATAATAGCACTGTCACTGAAGGTGAAACAAATTAATAACAGAAAGAGTCAAAGGAAAATGCACACTTCAAACATACTCTTAGAAAGGGACATTTAACGTGGGGTAACCTGGGTGGTCTTTGACAAACTGGTCAGACAGTATGCAAGGTAAACAGTTCTTTTCTTTTTAAATGACTTGAATGGATGTAATTTAATCACGAGGAAGGTGTTAGTGACAAATCTGTTTGTATATCAAGCTAATTGGTACCATGTTCTACAACCATAGGTGTAAATATGAGATAGCTGTTGGAGTTGTGCATTTGATTTGTTAATTTAGATCTGAAATGCTGAGGGAAGGGGAAATACAACAGTTAATATTAAGGTGGTGGTAAAGCATGCACATGCACCATTAACACTTTAAGCACCAGAGTGGTTTGCAACTCATTGCTAAGCGATATGTTACACACCTCCATGGTTCTTAGGTGGTTTAGAAGGAATACATCTGACCTGGGGTGCACAGGCATCCACTGGAGTTTTAACTTCCCATCCATGGACAATTTAAGCCTCTACAGGCCTTTGGCACATTATAAAATTGTGGCTCCCCTTAACCCCTTGGATACATTGGAGATCTCTCTAGCATTCAAGGGGTAAAGTAATTACTACACTTGTAATCTCCTTCTGCTAAACATGAGTACTCAGACTTATAACAACTGAACTTACATTAAACCAACTTTATAGAATGTTGAACTCATTCCTGGGTTCACACAATGCTAAGCACTCACATCTACCATAGCACAAGAAAATTAGCTTTCATACATGGCTTCCCACATGGAGCAGACTGTATATTGAGCCACTGATCACTAGGGAGAAGGAGATCCAGACTGTCTCAAACTGTGGTGTGTGAGAATCTGAGTGATTGTGCGAGCCTTCTCCCTTCAGAGGAACCTGAGCAGCTGCCCACTTTCCCTTTTGTTAAAGAGGCTATGTGCTCACCTATTTAGCTGCATGGTATTGCAATCATTACAACTTCGGTAGGATTTTTATTAATGTTTTTATCGGGGGGAAGTATTTTACCAGGAAGAATACATTGAGATTTTCTCTCTGTTTCAAGTATGTCCTGCAGTCATTTTATCTACCGCAGAAGGGTGAAAGGCTGAGATGACCCTGACAGGACTAGAACCTGCAACTTTGAGGTTTGAACAGATTCTGCATGTGGTACATTAACCAACTGTCACGGGAGACTTGTAAATAATCACTCAGACAGGTACATAATATAATTTCTACTTTATTAAGAATAATCACAAGCAAAGTAAATATAGACACTTCCCCAGCCTTCCAGGGGTCAGGCGTGAAGACAGGGTGCAGTCCGCTACCAGGAGCTGACACTGAACCTTAGCCAGACTGATGCACAAGCTAGGAGCGAACCAGTAGCGAGAGCAGAACCACTGAGGTAGCGATAGTGGTAAGTGTGCTCTAAAGCGGAGCGGACAAGGGAGGCTCACCAGCTAGAAGGCAAGGACACAACCGCAATACCCTAGAATGTTAGGACCACAGAACACCATGCACCCTAGAAAGCTAGAGGCACAACAGACCCCGGAGGACTTAGGCGCTGCTGCACTACTGACAGGACTTACCCGACCAAGGACTGAGAATGAGAACCTGCAAGGGGGAGCCAAGCCTCAGGGAGCAATAGAGTCTAACCAGCCAATGGTCAAAAGATTTGGGTAGTCAAGACAAGCCAAAGTACTTAGCACAGAGAGGGAAGTCAGACCAGCCACAGTACTTAGCTCAGAGCGGGTAGTCAGCCAGACAAGAGGTCATACACGGAGCGGGTATTTGGACAAGCCAAGGTCAGCAGGGAGCGGTTAGTCAGCCAGGCCAAAAGTCATACACGGAGCGGGTAGTCAGACAAGGCCAAAGTCGGGGCGGACAATCAGCTAGGCAAGAGTTTCAGGCACAAATAGGTGGTCAAACGGAGCCAGGGTCATACACAAATCAGATACAGTGGAGGACTAGAACGCGCACAGGTACACCACGAAGGGGCACTGAGGCAATGATAGAATGCAGCATGTAAGGCCTCTCTAGAAGGCGGAGTCACATAGGTCAATCGAGGTGGAAACTATAAAATAGCGAGCACTCAGAATGACGAGCGAGTGACCATGAAGTAGTCACCTACTATGCTGCCGCTAGGCAATCACAAGAAAGCGAATAGGCCAGTAAGAGCGCCATAATCACGGGCATAGTGATACCAGCTGAGCCATCTCACTATGACTTTGATGCAAATCTCTAGAGTGCCCTCTGGAGAGAAGGGGAGCACAGAGTATGTCAGCGCCACATGATTGGATGATGTCCCATGATCGAACCCAAAAAACTGGTCTTTGAGCTATAAATTGCAATGGCAACACTGTGTGGCTCTCTGGACTGTAGTCATATAGGCCCATAGTAGGCAAACCATGCTGTAACTGCCTTCGGCTATCATTAGTCAACAGAAAAATTCAACAACTTGCAAATGGCAGATGAAAGTCATCTACGTTTCGTGCCTCATATGACACAAGAAAGGTTCAGCTACACATCATTAGTCAGTCTCATACAGGTCATGAAATGTGCATCTTGCGGTTTGCATGGGGAGATTTGCAGCTTATATTGTTCTGGGCTGTCCTTGTGGGCAGGATCAGACTGATCTGCACATGGATACTTCTCCAGTGAATCAAGAGACCTAAAAACATGATTGAGCAGTGTCTGATTGGTTACCCTGCCTTAGAGCAGGAGTAGACAATATTTAAACACCCCCCTGGTGGAAACTACCACTGCTATCACCCTTAACCAGCTATTAGTGGGAGTGGTAGTCTCCAAAGATAGACTACTGTTTCCGTAGAACCAGACTTGTGTGTGTTGTTCATTGTCACTGATGTGCTCACTTTCTTGCTTTTTTTTTTTTTTTTTTTTTTTTTTTCTCTGCATCAAATTGTTTATCAATTTATACCTATTTGGTATCATCAGATTCTTTTATGTTCCTAATTCTCCACCCAGAGCACTAGAACACAACACACACCCAGTGACTACTTATTATTGCTCCATAAACTGCCCCTTTGTCCATATTTATTTTCCTTTACCTCTTTAAAAAAAAAAAAAAATCTTCATTCTGTTGATCTTCAGGACAATATGTTCTGCTAGTTCACCTCCACCTTTTTCCTTGATTTGTCTTATGAAAGGCTAGACAAGCTTTGACCCTTCAGCTGTCAGGGACTATGAATCCCATCAGCCACAACCATTTAATATAGTAGCCCCCAACAGCTGGCATTTCAAACGTTTGCCTGCGCATGTTCTCCTATATTATTCTTGTGAATATATATTTAATAGTTGTCATAATTTCCAACAGTGCTACCATTTGCTCATGCAACTGTGCCAGTATACTCCTAGACATTGTTCTCAACTAAACTGTCATCCATTTTCATATTTATAATGAAAAAAACAATATATTATCTTGTGTTTCAGTTCCACAATCACTCCAATGTGCCAAATATTCCCTTCAGGTCATTATATACTTTGCCCTCACTCTAAAATGCATGCCATATCTTCTTATTTAACATCTCTAACATCCACTCAGCACATTTGGCAAAAGTGAAAATTGAATTCATACACTTATCATGGTCAGTCTCGACTGCCCTAGACTCATCCTAATTGTCATTCCAACCTGGGGCCAGTTTTGCCATTCCACTTTACAATTTTTTTTCCTCCTGATCTCTTTTTGAGTCCATGTTTGTGGCTGGCCATCTGCTCCTCAAATCAATCCTTGGACAATAGGTACAGTTAAATGGACACCACCTTTATTGATACATTAAATATGGAAGCAAAGCAAGGACAGATACATAACCTGGACAGGCAAATGTCCCTGGGTAAGCGATCTCACGGATAAAGAAGGCCCAAGTCCAGGGTAGGATCCATGGAAGACCGTGGTACTGTCAGAAGTAGCACCACAGAGGGTAATGAGCCAGTCCCCAGGTCAGACCCAGCGAGGAAGTAGACAGAGCTGGGGTTCAAGGCTAGAGCAAAGATGCAAGCGCCAAAGGAGGTACCAGAGTGGGGTGTGTCAGCCACAGCCTAGGTCAGGTACCAGAGAGGGTCGTCAGCCAAAGCCTAGGTCAGGTACCAGAGTGTGTAGTCAGCCAAAGCCTACGCCAGATACCAGAGGGGGTAGTCAGCCACAGCTTAGATCAGGTACCAGAGTGGGTAGTCAGACAATGCACTCAAACTGAACCACAGATAAACGGAGGCCAAGCCAAGGGTCATACACGGATCACAGATCCAAGAAAATAGTACTGCACTGGACTGAGCCCTGTGTCCAGGCAGCTTATAAATCACTCCAATAGGCGGAGAAGTGAACGGGCCAACTACAAGAGCAGGCGCAACGTCATTGGGGAACAGACCCAACTGACACGTGCCTGCCATAAATGTTTCAGAGATAGAAATAAGGGCATTAAGTATTTTTTTTCTTGCTTCTACCAATTCGCTTATATGTATTTTGGGACCTTACTATCCCTTTAATGCGCTACTTCCACAAGGTACCACTGTGACAGCACCTCAGAGACTAAGGAATGCCTCTTTTGTAGCAAGAGATAAGACAGGCAAACAAGCCCTGTTCCCCATACCAATTCCTTAATTTAAGTTTACACTTAATATAAATATATATATATATATATATATATATATATATATATATATATATATAGTATATACTATGTTTCTTATATTATTCAGAACAAACTTTGGGGAAAACTTATCTCTGGGTGGGTCATAAAGCTGCTCGGGCCATGGCCCTGGTAGCTCGCCTCTTTCTGTTGCCTGCTGTGCAGCTCGACCAAATTTTATTTTAATGGATCGGTAAACGTTTTATATGAAAAAGTATTATAGAGCTTTTCCCTCAATGTTATTCGCCGGGTGTCCGGTCCTCTCCATAGATGGCGCAACTGCTCAATCTGATGCAGGATTGAGGGCTGTAGTGGACTCCTCTCTTGCCCCCTGACTAGTGGACATCCTATCTGGTGCAGACCTGTGGCTCTGGCAGCCTATAGCCTTGCTGACTGCAGGCGTGAGTTGGTTGTCTCCTTGTTGTCACCTTTCTGGGAGATGACCTTCTCCTTACTGACTGCAGGCGTGAGTCAGTAGTCTCCCCTGTTTGCTATCCTTAGGGGAGACAGTTCGAGTCTAGTCCCTGACTATCCGGCTACTGAGACTACCATTGGCTTCGGCCTAGTCTCTGCAGTGTGGTTGACTGGGAAGCAGCCTCCTATTCCTGACAGATTCTTGAGCCTCTCTAGTCACCCTCTGCTCCATCCTGATCTATTCTGTATATAGTACTGTATTGTTTCTAATAAAAGTATTTAACTATACCATCTGACTCTTGATTTAATATTTTAAAAAATTTGCTTTTGGGACACTAGTTGGAGCTGTTGACTTGAAAAGAAAAAAAAATGTGAGCACTTATAACTTTTAAGTGAAAAATCTCCCAGTAGTGGGTTTATCTTTGTTTTACCTAGTAAGATAAACACTAGAACAAGTATTTTTTTAGAAATAAAAGCACACTTCTTCTTTAAGAATTGCACCTACTCTATCGCTTAATGTCGTTGCCTCTAATCTACCATTTCAGTCAAGAAAGGCCATCTACTCCTTTTTTATTTCTATGTTTAAAGGGATAATAATACTTAAAATGTAAAAAAAAATATGTTGTAGGGTTTATCCCCCTGAGTAAAACAAGAGTACTCCCACTGATGAAAGGTGTTTAATTCAAAAGTTATTCATTTTCAAAGTTGAATTTTTTAGGTGCAATATCACAGTGGCCTGAAATTGTACAGTGGCGCTGTTGCTATACCATCCTATGGAGATTTATGGTCCCGGGACCATAGCTGTCCATAGGATTGTGTAACAACAGCGCCACTGTACAATTTCAGGCCACTGTGATATTGCACCTAAAAAATTCAACTTTGAAAATGAATAACTTTTGAATTAAACACCTTTCATCAGTGGGAGTACTCTTGTTTTACTCAGGGGGATAAACCCTACAACATATTTTTTTTTACATTTTAAGTATTACTATCCCTTTAAAGGAAAATAAATGATAACAAAAATTGGTTCCATGTCAGGTTTCATACTTAACCCTTTGAGTACATGGGTTGCGTACCCCTCTGGCACGCAAAGGGTTAAAAATCAATGGGAACAGGTTTTTATGAATGTAAGCTATACTCTGAGTTATTCTGAGGTAAACCAAATGCACCATAGGGAACAATTAAACATTCCTAAATTCCCATACACTTAAATAGAGCATTTTAACTCCTAGATTGCTAGAGGTCTCCGGTGCTTCTTAATGCATTGGAGAGCTCTCTAACATTCAAGAGGTTTAAACGCCCAATATGATTTAACAGGAATTTTTATTTGACCTCTCTGGCGCTGATGCTTTACTCCAGAATAACTCCTGATTTGCTTTTATAAATATAGGCCTTTTTTCCTCGCACTCCATAGGACTGAAATGACATTCATTAACCCTTTGAGCACCAGAGGAGTGTACAATGTATTGCATAGCAATGCATTGCTTACCTCTTGGGCAATCAGAGGGTTAAATGGGCCTTTTTTTTTTTTTTTTTTTTTAACTCCTTGCTGCTAAAGAGGTCTCTGGCACATTAAGCGGTTCACTGGAGACTTCTCAGGCATGCAAGGGGTTAAAAAGCTCTATTCAAGTGCATGAGAATTTAGTAATTTTTACTTGTTCCCTTTGATGCAGTTTGTTTATTCCAGAATAACTTGTATGCTTTTTATAAGTATGGGGCTATGTTCCTTTTTTCTGTTGTATTGTTATCAACTAACTATGAAATATGGTATTATTGTGGACACCCTAGAGAGGAGTCCTGTGGTGCCGCTGGGGGAGGTAAATAACCCTATTAATGTTAAAAAGTGTTGGGGCTTAATCCCGAGTGGGGACAGGGCTTGACTTGCGTAAACAAGTATGAGGAACAAGGTAGGGAAGGAGGAGAAGTGGGCGGGGAGTGGAAGACACATACTGGGAAAAAGCAAAGTTGGCAGAGTTTCATTAGATACTCTCCACATCCTGAGGATCAGCCTCTGTCCCAGAGACCCCGTAATCAACAGCAAAAACCCGGAGTCTCCGGGACAATTCCTGAGAGTTTCCAGCATTATATATGATTAAAAAAATCTATGGAAGAGAAAGATCCTGCCAGACTCTGTGTGAGCTGCCTGGGGCCTGCATGTCTCAACATTCCACAATGTGTATCAAAATCATTATCCAGTAACTGTTTTAGAGTACAATTGAAATTAATGCCTTCACTGGAGGGTCAGGCATAAAGAGATATTAAAAAGCCTTTAAGAAAAGACTCCATGTCACTTAGGAGTTGAAGTAAAATGTCTCAATTTCCAAATATTCAAAAAGAATGTTTGTATAATTTCCCCAAGAGTAACATATCATAACTGTTTCTCCGTTCCGTCTCCACTCTTCATGAATTCCTTTTTGATGATGATAACATTTTAGGCAACGTCAATTACAGTAGTTTTCTATGTGCGTCATGGATGAAGGAATTAAATCTATTGTTTGTTAAATCCTCTATTGCTTAAGACTTATCTTTTTCCCCCAGATATTTGCTTAATGAACCTCAATCAATCCTATTTAGATTTTCTTGCAGTCCATATTTTCAGCATGAGCCGGGTGCATATTAGAGATTACATTATCCTGTTTCAGTTTGTAATTGAGAAGCAATGGAAATCTCATTGTTCTAAAGTCATTATTGTATTATATGCTTGCAGAGATTTTCATACACTGGCTTATTTGGAAATCTAATGATGTGGTTTCATTGCTGCATTAATGTTGTTGTGTAAACATATTCTTAGTTGAATGTTAATGGGGAACCTCAAAGGGATAGTAATACTCCGTTTTATCTTTATTTTATTTTGTAGGCATTAAAAAAACATGAAGAACGATATAAGTCTTATCTCTCAAACTTTTATGGTTTGAGAGATATTCACAAGCAAAGTTTCCCCTCCTGCCCCTTTTACCTTGTGTAAGCCATCTCTTCTCAGATGTGGAATCTGGTTGTAAGACCAGACAGATAACAGCAGGGGACAATCTTCTTTCTATGATGAAAACCCTGGCCCCCTTGACAAGTTTTTCAGGTTTTACCCTTATCTTAATTGAAGATTGCCCCTCTCTGCAGTCTACCTGGGCACCTCCCTTCTGCTCTGGCTGAACAGTGTTACATCAGTAAAAGGAGCGGGAGGGGGGGACTTTGTCATTGAATTACTCTTCAACTACAATTCTGACAGAATTGAAATAACACTCTCCAAAGTCCAAATACTATGATGATTAATTAGAGCTGCTTTTATTATGAAACATTACTATCCCTTTAATAGCCAGTTGACAGTCCTCCAGCAGTTGTTGGCGTTGTAGCCAGATTTGTTTCCCTGGCTGCTGCTGAAAAACAACTTCGATCATCATTTGGTCATAGGCTGACTGACATGATGTTGAGCACTGTAGTCCAACAACTCCTGCCTGGCCTTCCTATTTGTCATTATTTTCTTAAGGGTAGGTACACATGGCGATGTTAACACTTCCATGAAACCCCACTCCCTTACTTTCCT